>CM076578.1:1809742396-1810432249 GCA_034641835.2 Pinus albicaulis
GAATTGGGTATGGATGATGTTGAGGAAAATACTGAGGATATTGTGGATTTACCCCATAAGGTTCTTGCCAAACTTGTTACCAAGATTAATTTTGGGGTTGAGATTCCCAAGGTTGCCAAGGAAAGGATGTGTTCCAATTACTTTGAGATGGATGTGCATAACCTTCAAATTTTTAATTTTGCATAATACTAGGTTTACTATGCTTCCATGGTCTTATTGGAGCTACATAACAGTGACTACTTTGGTGATTTTCTTGCTCCATTTTCATCTTGGTAGACTACCTTCAACCTCGGCAATGATGGAGAATATTTAATATCAGGTGATTCTGCATGGAGAACACAAATATCATCATCTTATTTTTTCTCATTTTTCATTCTTAACATTTCTACTTGTTCACTTTGATTGCTACTAATTTCTATTTTAAAGTTATCAAGAAAATTTCCAAGTTCAACTTGAATTACCGATCTCGATGTTGATTTACTTACTCTTTCCCTTCCTCCTGATATGTGCTTACATGTTTCACAAATTTATCCAAATGATAATTCGTATACATATCCTCTACTCATGAAATAAAGGAGATCAATCCACTCTTCCCTAATTTTTCTAAGTAAGAGGGTTTTTAATGTGTCAGATCCTAAATGATGCAATTTTTCTCTCTTAACATTGTACATAAATCTCTCTATTAGATCCTCAAGTCTCTCATCTTGTTTTTAATTCATTCTAAATATTTCTTATTTAAGATTATGATCTTTTTATTTTTCTAGAAATATATTTTCCATATCATTCCATGATCTTATTGAATTAGTACCTAAAATCATGAACCATTTAAGAGCTCCATCCTTCAATATTTCCAGAAATAATATCAACTTTTGAGTGTTTAGTAAGTAGCCATAAGATCTAAAAAGTATTTAAGATTCAAAGATAAAGGTCTTAGGATCCTCTAACCTCATACCATGGAATTTAGGAAGGAAATATGGAGGGATTTTCTTCATATGCACACTGAGATCACTATCTTGAATGGGAAATCAAAGAGGATCTTCTTCATTGTCATCATATTCATCCATTTCTCTACCTTCTCTGTCACATCTTCTTCTTATACTTGGAAAATTGCATGATTATGTCGTTCTTACTACACCATGTGATCAAATGGGGGTGTTTTTGTTTGAGAAATGTTTTTGAATAAGAATTCTAATGCAATGAAAATTTCTTTTTTTGAAATGAAATATGCTGAATGCAATTTTTTTTTTGTAGAAAGAAAATAAATGAATCAACTAGAGAATAAAATAATGCATAATTTTACACCTCCCCATAAATGGAGCCAAAAAGTGACGAGCCTCAGTATTTGCAACAATAATGTTGCAACTCCCAAGGCCATCAACTTTAATTATCAACCCGGGTTTCGTACAAACTTAAGAGGTGTCGACTCTATATGTGCAGCATAAAATGTGCCCTTATTTAGTTGATATGATGTAATGGAATGAATTTCATGAAATAAAATCTTAAACTAATTACAAAAATGGAAATGTTCTTTGAAAAGAGATTAATCAACATTTTGTGATTGAAATACTAAGAGCATGAATTCAAATAAATAGGTTTAATCTACTTTGTAAAAATGCATGTCCTAAGTGGTGCTTATTATTCGTCAATCATGGATTTAGATCACATGGGTGATGATTCAATCCTAATAGATAAAATCCAAGCTTTGGGAGCAACTATGGTCAATTTTACACATGTTATAGGAGTGCTAGAGGAAGTTGCTATAGGAAGTCTTGTTTTGCTATAGGAACTCATGTTTTTCTATAAGAGGAGACAAATCACCGAATTACCAAGTAAATCAAATAAAAATTGGATGGGATTTTTTTTTTTTTATTGATTAGGATGTATGAGGACTCCATTCCAAGTGGATTCACCCCAAAATACCCCTTTAACACGTGCTAAAAAATAATAGAAAATTACTAGTCTAAAAACTAGAAATTCAAAAACTAGTGAGCTAGTTAACCTATCAAATTACTAACTTAATCAAGTGAAATGAAATGAGGTGAATTATAATATTAACTTGGATTATTTTATGAGCTAATACAAGTGGAATCAACTCAAATTAAGCTTATCAACATGTTCTAAAAAATAGCAGAAAATTACTACTATTTTTCTAAAAGGGACTTCCAGAAATCCTAGATTTGTGAACTAGAAACCCAATCCAAGTAAGTTAATGATGAAGATTATTTTTAAAATATATTATAAGGATGAATAATTATTTTGACTCCATAAATAACCTGCAAAACAACTCACTTCAACATTCAACCAATCTACCCTACAACAAAAGAAGCATGAACAATAAATGCATAAACAAAAGATGCAAGTGAAAAATGCATTTGAAGGGCATAAATAAATTGTGCAAGAGGGCCCTGAGGCTTCTAGGATGTCCAAGATCAAGGATAATCATATTCATATGGAATAAAACAATATTTATAAGCTCAAATGACACAAAAATTTATTATTTGAATCAATCTAAGTACATGCCTCCTAAAAATGAAAGTGGAGTTGCAAAAAACAAGTTTTTTCCAAAATAACACTAATAAATACATGCCCCTAGAAGAATATTCAAACTGGTACTTATAAAAATTTATTTGGAATCATTCTCCTTTAAACTATGAAGCTTTCCCCTCCAAAATCCCTCAAATAGTGTGTCTGGTTCCCAACACTAGGAATTTGCATTAAATGAAAAGAAACACATTCCTATATTTTCTCAATCATTGGAGCTCCATAATTTATCAATAATTTCATGATATTATATTAATTTATTATCCAATATTTATCCGATTGTAGTAGGGATAAAGTCCCTAAATTATCTCCTCCTTCAAATCTTCATAATCTTCCCAATATTCTCACAATATTCTTCAGAAATAAATAATATTAGGAAAAAATATGCAATTATCTATAAACTTCCCCAATGAACATATTAAAGCTAAAAATATGCCATTTAATGCAAAAAGAGAGGTTTAACTTGCTGAAGGATGGTCATATGGGTCTTAATTTATGTCTAATTTGGAGGCCCATCAGCATATACTCCATAATTGATGTTTTTTTTAAACTCCACTATCATTGCTTAATAAACCTATGTTAGAAATTTGTATATGATAAAGGATTCTTTTCTTTTGAGGCTCAATATTTGGAAGCTTTATTGTTAGGAGACATTCTTTTCAATTAATATTCATCTATCAATTTTATCATTAAGAAATACTTTCATAATTTGTATATTGAGTAGAGGCATGCACCCACATCTATACTTTTCTATTCATAATTATTACTGAGGGGGGACATTAAAGATCAACTATAATTGCAAACATGCTACAAATTAATTTTATTCATTTACATTGAGAAATGTGTTTTATTTACCAACAAATACTAATTCAATCTCTCTCTCTCTCTCTCTCTCTCTCTCTCTCTCTCTCTCTCTCTCTCTTTATATGTGTGTGTGTGTGTGTGTGACCTACCGAGATTTGAAACTTGAATCATATGGTTTACAAACACTTGCTATCTCTAATTGAGCTACCGCATTGGTGCTTGCTAGCTAAGTATTAAATACATACACATAATCAAAACTAAACATATTTTCCTTTTATATGGTTTAAACTAAAACCATATTCACTCCAATTTTACATTCATCCATGTTGTTTAGCATGAATGTGGTTCTGTGAATAAATATTGTGGAGGTATCATGATAATTTTTTAACTCAAATTTTCTATCCATAAGATAATATCTCCACATTTTTTATTCATGTATAAAAGGTGGAACTTGATCTCCATGATGGATATAAAAGGTTCAAAGGTTAGGTGTCAGATGAACAATGCCATTACAGTGGTAAGAATTTTCAAATTTTTTATTCCTTCTAAGTTCTCTATAGAGTCAACAATATGGAGCACACCATGTATCTAATAATTATGTTTTTCTGTGATAAACAAGTCATCATAAGTGTCATTGAACTAATACGGTTTCCTTATGATTATGTGTCTAATTAGTGAAGTATTTTATGACATCATTGGTCTAATATTAATACAACTATTTAGGTTGTACTAACCTAAGAGGGAACTAATATCAAATATAACTTATAACTGATGTTGAAGTTTCTCATAGGACAAACCTTAATGTCATGGGTGAATTCCATAGATTATCTGGTATCTATAAAGAAAAAACTATAGTTTATGGAATTTACTATTTCGACTAGAAACCACTTATGTTCTTGAGTAAATAAATTGTTATCCATTATATTTTGTTCCACTAAAACATACTTAAAGATATCTCTCAAGTTGGTATTTTGTTTGAATGAAGAAGGAGTGGTAACAAAATGCTCTCCAAGCTAGAGGTCATAATGCTATTCTCATTTTCTCTTCATTTATAGTAATTTATAGATTTGATAATTTATGGCCTCTTAGATTTGACTTGTAGGAATGGATATTGTTACAAGTCAATTTGGGCATCATCCAAAAAAAAAAATCGGTATCTATTAGGGTCTATCACACTCTAAATTAGTTTGTACATGCCCTAAACAAGCCATTCCATTCATATTTTTCCTTTATAAAATTTTCACTACTTAGATGCCAGTTGAAGTGCCCCATTAAGCCATCAACGCACCCCTAGGAAATTGTAAATTCTTTGCAGAGCATCTACTTCCATGAAAGGTTGCATTGCAGAGGATCTAGGCCCACTTTCAGGTGCATTTGTCGACTAGAAGTGAATTTTTCATTGGATTCCCAGAATCTACACAACCTCTAGTGGCTTCTAGAAGTTTTTCCAGCTTGCACCTCATCTGATAGCTTAGAATATGGAACCCATGGAGCCATTAAACCTATTATCCTCTTGTTCCCATGAATAAGGAAACCTCTTCATCCATTTTTAGGAAATCCATTCAATGATTCCTTCATGTAAAACTATCTTCATCTACTTATAAATATAGCATTGATAATAGTGCACAAGAGAGAAAGAATTTGTGTTAATTAGAGTTATGTTGGTGAGATCACAGCTCTTGGAGGTATTGTGCATGTATTGTGATGTTGTTGGATTGTTGATGCTGGATGAGTGACAACGGATCGATCAACTGGTTGTACTCTTCCTTCTAATTCATAATAAAGAATTATGTTCCTTTCCTAACGCACATGTCAATGATGTTATATGTGTATTTATGAATTTCATAAATTCAATTTGTTTATCTTGAATAGATCGTATTCTCTTTATGTTGTTTTATGTCTTCTATTTTCCATTGCAGGTATCAATCTGCAATATTGCCAATTAGCCATGAGCTAGTTGGAATATTAATTTTTCTTTTTTCTTTCTTTTTTAATGAATAAGAGGATATCATGATCCATAAATCTCCTTAAATAAGAATAAATCCAATGCCAATGTGAGAGGAGGACATCTTGACAGCTTAATTGAGCACCCTTAGGTGTAAAAAGGGCTTGGAACACCTTGACTGGGTCAACTTTGACCAAATCAATAGCAATGTCATGAAGGAGTGGACATTTATGGAGGGACATCACAATTTTAGATGGATCATATCTGCATGGAAGTAGTGTCATTAATGGATGGGCTTAGGGTTAGGAAGCTCATCAATTATATAAGAAAGAGGATGGAATCCATATTTCATTATGTATTGGTATTTTATATTTCTGAATAAATTCTTTATTTACATATATAGCTTTCTTCAGTTGTTTAGCTAAGATTGCAGTGTTTTTTAGCACAGGGTGTTCCTGATCGGGAATCCCACCTTTATCCTTGAGAGGCCTATAGGTATATTTTTCACTATACTTCCACATTCAGGAATTAGGCCAAGCTTCATCTTTCATCTATAGCACATATCCTATTGACGGTTGTGTTGTCTTGCAGGTTGCAACAGTGGAGGACATATTTGGGTCACTTCAGTGCTTATTTTTAGTGGAGAAGGGATCCTTCCCATTGGGAGGATAGTAAGGAAGGCCCTTGAGCTTATTTGCAACATCTGGCATTAGGCCACTTATTTATTTTCCCCTACAATGTAGTTTTTGTCTTGTACTGCGTTATTTTGAGAGAGGGGTTGCAGGGTGCTTTCAGTACAACATTTGGGGAGGAGTTTTTCTAGAGAAGGGATCAGCCTTTCATCTAGAGGATCTATTGGAGGAGGCTACATTACTTGTTATATCAAATCATTCCCATATTTCTAGTTTATATGTTGCAGTGAATCTACAGCCCTAGGGCTTTGATTCCCATCTTTTATAGTGGTGTATTTCTGAAAACCCTTTGGGGGTTCTTTATTGGAGGTTGTATAGAGCCCAGATCTATACTTGTTTTATCTATTGAGGCATATATCATCCCATGATCTTGTATGTTAATTTGCTATAGTAGTCCACTTTATGATTGCGTTGTAGCAGTCTTCCGACATTTTGGATATAGTAGCAGCACCTCATTCTTGAGGGTTTACTCATTGGAGGCTTGTTCTATCTTGTATTATGTTTTGTGGCCCATTCTTCTATACATATTTGTTGTTGTTATGATGTATAAATAAGATCCATATTGGTCTCCTGTTTTGATCTAATGTTTACACTTCTATTTCAAAGGTTTTTCATTATATTCCTGCTTTTCCTATTTGGAAATATTATAGTGGTATCAGAGCATAATCTTGGCTCAGCCTGTGCATATTAAAAAGCCAATATTTCATCAGAAGAATGATATCCTCTCATAGGTAGAGAGAAGAGGCACCTCAGAAGAATGAACCGGAATTTTGATTATACAAATGATAAAGAAGATAAGGGTAAAACCACTTTATCAGGAGAAGATGAAGAGAAGGAGTTTCCTACGATCCTTCTTAAAACTATGCAAGACATTGCTAGAGAAATAAAGGAGATGAGGATGGATATATACAAGAAATCCCCTAAATGATTTATGCATGGTGAAGGCTCCGACATTTCTCATCACTGAAGTGATCAACCACTGAAGTGGCAACACGTTTCCCAACACTCTACAATGGTTACATTCTTAGAAGTGGGAAATGAAGGGTTTCAAGAACAAGAAACTCTTGAAGACTATTTCATGGAGTATGAGTCTCAATATTAGAGATTCAAAGGTCACTTGAGTTTTCAAGAATTCTGTTAGATAAAGGACAATAAGAGACCCAGGCATCATAATAGAGGTGGAGGATTCATTTAGAATCATGATCTACACCAAACTATGGGCATATTTTTCTTACCCAAATTTGATGGGTCATCAAAATGCACTGCCAATTCATGGGTAGAGAAGCTTAACATCTACTTCGAGCTGAAAAAAGTACCAGAGATGGAGACTATTAAGATAGCAATGCTGCACCTTGAGGGTGAGGCACATGACTGGTGGTTCCATGGCTTGTCTACATTGGGTCATGCCAATGTGACTGCATATTCAAAGTTCACAAGGAGGATGGTGGAGAGGTTTTATAGAATATACCCAGAGGCACCATTCATGGGGCTAGCAAATCTCAAAAAGTGAGGTAATCTAGAAACCTACATTTCTTAATTTCTAAAAATTTATGTTATGGTTCTTGATTTATCCATAGCAAGAAGGCTCTATATGTTCATTCATGGGTTAGAATAACCTCTTCATGGGTTGGTTAAGTCTACCAAGCCCACTACCCTGCAATATGCCATTGAAAGGGTTAGAGATCTACAATATGCCTTTCCAAAATCAAAGGCAACATTTCAACAAAAGCCCTCTTTTCCATCAAAGGGAAAATAAGAGAAGTCTCCTTTCTCAAAAGAGAGCCAAAGTAAAATACCTCTTAGTGATGATGTCCCAAGATACTTGAGGAGAAGGAAGCTTTGCTTCACATGGCAAGAATCATGGGCACCTAAACATAGATGTGTAGCTGGAAAGGTACACTATATAGAAGTATTCTCAGATGATGAGGAGGAAGAAGAAGAGGAACCAGAAAGAGGTCACAGCACTGGCATAACAAGAGATGATCTATTGCCATCAGGAAATGGGAATGGATCATTTTCTCCAATTGGAGGGGGCTCTTGCATCATTGAGAGGAGTATCAAAGTACTTGACCTTGAGGGTTAGAGATTCCATCTTAGATCCGAGGGTTTCTGTTTTGATTAACAGTGGGGCTACCCAAAATTTTATTGATGCCCAACTGGTGCAAAGGAGGGAAATACCCACCGATGATTTTGAGGGGTTTTTTGTTTTGGTCCCATGAGATAGAACTATGCAGTGCATGCATTATGTTCCATATTTATCTGTCACCAGGGGGAAATATACATTGACTGATCACTTCTTTTTGGTGGACATACCTGACACCAATGTGATATTGGGTGTGCAGTGGTTGATTACTTTGGGGAAGGTCACTACAAATTGGGAGACTTTGCAATGGAATGGGTGGATAGAAAGAGCGTAAAAAATAAAATGATTAAAGGCATGCACACATATCCATAACATAACACTTCACACAGAAAACATATATGGATTTGCACAGTGGAAGTAAGAACCTAATAGTCCCATCTATTATGTACATGACTTTGGCCCGTGGGACATTATTGCTTTCTGGCAAACCACCTGGGAGGCCACCTAATCAGAACTTGGTGAGGAATGTCTCACATCATGATGCACCACCCATAGATCCAGGAGGAGTGGGAGCATTGGGAGGTCATGGTGCAACAGAGAGTCCTCGGTAGACTCAAGGAGGAGGGAGACATTCTCCCAACATCATCATTACCCACTCTCATTTAAGATTATGCACTGAGAAAGGAGTAACATGGGGAGGATAGAAGCATTCCAACATGTGACTTTTGCATGGAAGGTGTAAAATATAACGAGAGCCATATGAAAAATTTTATTTGTGATAGATCATCAGCGTTGTCACTATGGAGGATAGATCCCTATTGGAAATCCCAGTTGCTGGTGGATTATTCCAAGGATATTTTTACATGCATGATACTTGATGACCAGCTTCAAGAGGAGGGATATTCAGTCCAAGATGAAGTCATCTATTATCATGGTATGATCTTCTTTTCTATAGCTTCCAAGCTTAAGGAGAAGTTACAGCAAAGAGCTCGTGAAGATTTTATCTTCAGCCATACTTATTCCATGAGAGCCTATAACACCATCATGGAGGGATATACTTGGGAAGGCTTTCAAGAGGAGATATATAAACATTTTAAAAGATGCATGGACCATGTGGAGATGGGATAGATACATGACTCTATGGGGGAGTTATTACAGCCACCTCTTTCCTCTTTTGGAATGAGAGGGGATATATCTATGGACCGCTCCATTTGTATGAGCAAAGATTATGGTAAGGAACATGTCTATGTGCATAATGTTTTACTTGATGATTATTTTCACTCCTTTACCATGTATATGCAAGAAATTGCTCCAAGAAGGAGAAATCTTCCATATAAACTTAATTGCCAACTTTGGGCCATAAATATTGTTGAACATGGACACTCCCGAGGAGGATATAGGGAGATGATCTACCATTCAGGGTGCACTCCAAAGGCACCAAACATTTCTCACCTTTCCAGCACTTGTGAGAAAAATTGGGCAGCAAGTAAGTGGTGGGGAAACCACTTACCATATCATTATCTGATGTAGTAAGGAGACATAATGCGCTTGTTCCACATGTGGGACTATGACCTACCTCCATTTTTGCATATTTCTGCTTATATGTACTTGGTTTTGATCCCATATATTGATGATGTTCTTATTATTTTTATGGGAATGATTGGAGGAAGGATGGGAGGAATGAATGTGCCCTTTTGGAGAGAGATTCTCCATGTTCATTATGCTACATGTTTCAGGGAGGACATTGGGAAAACAATTATTGTTTCATTGGATCTATTGCTTCCTTGTGGGATGATTCATTTGCATCTCATGGGAACTTGGGAGGAGCGTATCATGGAGGGATGGATTGGGAGACACTTGGCTTATGAGGGAAGCTTATCACATGGAGGTGTCACCAATGGAGGAGGAGAAGAGTTGCAACACTCGCCTTTACATTTGCTTGAGGAAAAGCAACATTTGGGAGGGGAGGATTGTAATATTCCCAATTGGCCATGAGCTAGTTGGAATATTAATTTTTGTTATTTCTTTCTTGTTTAATGAATAAGAGGATATGGAGATCCCTAAATATCCTTAAGAAAGAATAAAACCAATGCCAATGTGAAAGGAGGACATCTTGGCAGCTTAATTGAGCACCCTTAGGTGTAAAAAGGAGCTCGAACACCTTGACTGGGTCAACTTTGACCAAATCAACAACGATGTCATCGAGGAGTGGATATTTATGGAGGGACAAAATAGTTTTAGATGGAGACTCTTTGCATGGAAGTAGTGTCATTAATAGATGGGTCTTAGGGTTAGGAAGCTCATCAATTATATAAGGAAGAGGATGGCAACCATATTTCATTATGTATTGGTACTTTATATTTATTAATATATGGCTTGTTTAGACATATAGCTTTCTTCAACTATTTAGCTAAGATTCCATTTTTGTTTAGCATAGGGTGCTCCTGATCGGGAATCCCACCTCTATACTTGAGAGGCCTATAGGTAGATTTTTCACTATACTTGCACATTTAGGCATTAGGCCAAGCTTCATCTTTCATCTACAACGCAGATCCTATTGAGGGTTGTGTTATGTTGCAGGTTGCAACAATGGAGAACATATTTGGGTCACTTCAGTGCTTTTTTTCAGTGGAGAAGGGTTCCTTCCCATTGGCAGGATAGTAAGGAAGGCCCTTGAGCTTATTTGCAGCATATGGCATCAAGCCACTTATTTATTTTCCCCTACAGCACAGTTTCTGTCTTCGACTGCAGTATTTTGAGGGAGGAGTTGTAGGGTGATTTCAGTATACCATTTGGGGAGGAGGTTTTCTAGAGAAGGGATCAGCCATTCATCTAGAGGATCTATTGGAGGAGGCTGAATTACTTGTTATATCATATCAGTCCAATATTTCCATTTTATATGTTGCAGTGAATCTACAACCCTAGGGTTTTGATTCCCATCTTATATAGTGGTGTATTTCTGAAAACCTTTTGGGGGTTCTTCATTGGAGGTTATATAGAGCCCAGATCTATACTTGTTGTATCTATTGAGGCATATATTAGCCCATGTTATTTGTATGTTTAGTTGTTGTAGCAGTGCACTTTATTTCTGCATTGTAGTAATCTTCTGGCATTTTGGATATATTAAGAACACCTCATTCTTGAGAGTTTACTCATCGGAGGCTTGTTCTATCTTGTATTATGTTTTGTGGACCATTATTATATACATATCTATTGTTGTTATGATGTATAAATAAGCTCCATATTGGTCTCTTGTTTTGATCTCATGTTTACACTACTATTTCAATGGTTTTGCACTATATTCCTTCTTTTCCCATTTGGGAATATTACACAATCAAACAAGTTCATTTATATTGAGAACGACTGAAGCGATGAAGGGAAGAAAGGAAAAGTGAACATATTAGAAGTATTTTTCCTCCCTTTATCGATTTGTTTTAAGGAAAAGATCAGATATATTGATTTCTGTTGTTCTAAGTGCACCACCACACTTAGGGAAATCATATTTATCCATAGATTTTATTTTCGTAAAAAACATTGGCGACCATACTAGGGATGACAGATCATCTTGGGTGGTTTTTTCCTTGTCCATCAACATCTAATAGACTTTACTTACATATTTTCAGTCATTTGAATGTATCTTAGAAAAAGTAGTGTCTTTGATTTCTTTTTAGAGAATCCTCCAACACCAACGCATTGTTGATCTTGACACAATGCTCTACATAGAACTATTGGCTTAGGGACAGTGCTCTGCAATGCATTGTCTCGCACTAAAGGGTGGGTTGCTCCTGTGACCAACCAAAATATATCATATTTTGTCTTTTGCCAATTAATTTAGGTCCCTTATTTGCTGGAGTTTTGAGTGATTTATTGCCTCTAGAGACCAATTTTCCTCTACTCTTCTTGCCTCACTTTGGATTTGTTTGATCAATGTTTATTTTTGTTTTCTTTCTCATTGTAAAATTGTTACAAAGTTAAATTTTACATTTGATCAATTCATTATTTTCGAAAAGAGGAATTGTCATTTTAGTCTTTGTTTCTCTTGAAAGCTTTGAGTTATTTTTTTTGCATTAGTTTATTTTTCGTTCATCTAAACTTAAAATAAATTGAAAATAAAAACACACATTTGCATATAGGGATTGTTGGCGCTGCATAGGAATAGTTTAGGGAAATTTCATTTAAATGTGCTTACTTTTGATTGCATACAATTTGATTGCTCTATCCCTTGTAGCTAGTTTTTCATTGATGAAAATCAATTCAAAACGAATTCTTATAATTCTAATTTCATTCTAGGAACGTTCAATACATCTCGTGGTCAACCTGAAAAAAAACTGATAAGAAATATCAACATAAAATTTATATGAATTTATATAAGTAAGCATTGTAACATTAACGATAACATTTAAAGGTCTAGGCTAGAAGACATGTCCCAACGTCGTTAAGCATAGAAGTTGTCATTAATTTTCTGCGATACATTCCCAGTGTGATACCTCATTCCACGTACGTAAGTATATCGAAGCTCTTCCACATACGTTCAGGTATATCAGGCAGTGTTCTAGTACGAAAAGTATAAGGGGATTCTCTCATTATGTGGTTTTGCATTAGACAATGCTAATGTGGATTGGGCCTCCACGTACCTTCATGTATGTTTCGAAGCACAAATTTAGGTTTCTTATGATCCATAGGTAATCGAGTCGGCTACCTTGTGCATGTGATACACTGAACACAACATTCGGGGAGACTTCCTGCACATACATAAGTCCTTGGTTTACTGGGGTGGTATATTGGAGTTCATAGTTCCTTGGTAAACCTTTTTCCTAGAATTACGCTCCTTTTATTTATCTATTTTTTGTATAAAATAAATCAACAACCATGGAAGAATATCAACACTTCCCCATCGTTCTCATAGGAGAGTGAATAAACCATCGTTGTCACTAGAAGCTACACCTAGTAGACAAAGGCACGCTCATTCTACCAAGACTCCTACCTCTGGAACTCTTGGTGCTACATCATTTGATATACCAGAGACATTTGATAATTTGAGTACCAATTCTCGAGTCGTTTCGACTGATCCCGATTTATCTACTATGGTCGAGACGAAACCCTCAGAGTTACTTGAAGACATTGTAATTCAATCCAATGAAAGGTTAAATCTAGAACTCGAGCTTGTTCAGCTGGAAGTCAATCCGGAACCCATTTTTCTTTTACCATAACATCCTTATCTCGAAGTCAAACAAAAATAATTTGTTCTGGTGCAACCATCTGATCTTTATTCATCTATAACCATTGAGTCTTCCTCTTTACCGCAAAGTTTACCGCCTGAAATTATCTCGGGTTTGATGGTGAAGTGCTTCCACCTGGTTTAATTTTGATAGAGGAAGAACTTCAAGAAGATACAACCCCTTCAAATCCCACTCATTTTGGGCCAGGGCTCAATTTATATTAGTCTTTTCCTCATTTGACCTACTCTGCTCCCGTTGATCCTTTTCACTCTCAAGTTCTTGTAGATTTGTTAGAGTATTTTCTAGGTTATTTAACCATGGCAAAGACAACATCCCAGACTATACCATCTGTTACAGCTACGAAAAAATATATTTTTGCTTCATCTTCGATGTTTTTGACGAGACCTCAGTCTCATATTTATGGTGGCATGTCCGTCGCACTGGGTCTGGTGTATTCTCTAGTCCATAGACTTCTCCCATGTCATCATCTAGAATTATATCTGGTTCATCTCTTATGAGTACTGAATGACCTGATTCTTTATTGATATCATCAACTCAATATCAGGATGTTTCATCTAATTACTATCCGTCTTATCGATTATTTGCTGGATACCCATCATATGAAAGTCAGTATATGCACTATCCCTATACTCCATATGCTAGGGGACCATAGACGTTTGGTCCATATGGAAGTACTCTGTCATATTCAGGTCAATCATATGATGGAATGCCTATTTTCCAATGGCATCCTACTTTTCTTGTTCATCCACAAATGGTTGTGTATCAATATCAACCAATTAAACCTATTGCACTTCTACCTACTACACATGTCATTTCTTCTATGGATGTCGGTCAGTCTAGTCAAGTGGTTCCTTCTACCCCTAACCCTCAAGTTTCAGGTCTACAGATTCCATCTTCCCAGGCTGGTATTCAACAACCATCTGTATCGTGAATTTCATAACCGCGGGCTAGTTTACCTTTGTCACAGGCTTCTATTGGCCCTATCTATTCATAACCGAGTCCAAATTATCTTAGCAGTCAATCGTTTTATCAGATACCATCACAACCACATCAACCATTCCTATAGTATCAAGCTTATCCAGGTGTTGGTCAACAAGCCTACCCCTATCTGGGTTACCAACAACAAAATCCATTTGTTGCTATGCAAAGGTCTATTTCCTAGGCAATTCCATCTTATCCTAGTTATGCTCAACCTAACCTTAATCGGTAGATTCCATTTGTTTCAACATTTGAGTTACCTAATTTATTTTGGCTCACCAATGATCCCATTCAATATTTACCTTGGTGGCCGACGATTCCTCAAAAATTACCCTCAGGCATTCCAAAATTCAGTGGAAATTATGGAGAAGACCAGTCTACGCATGTCATGACTTATCATTTATGGTGTTCATTAAATTCCTTAAATTATGATTATGTTAAATTATGTCTTTTCCAATGAACGCTTACTGGTACGGCTACGAAGTGTTACATTGAATTACCACGAGCTTCATTTGATAACTTTACAGCTTTAACCACTAATTTTTTAACCCACTTCCAATTACTTATCATATATGAAACTGGAACAGAACTTTTGACGAGCTTTAAACAGACCACTGATACTCATATATTGGATCATATATATCAATGGCATCATCGTCATTGAATGGTTAAAACATTTGTTCCTGGTCAGCTTTTAGCTGAGTTGTTTGTTAAGTCCTTGTTGCCATCAATCACCGAGGATGTGGCTAAAGGCGATGTTATCACTGAAGAGAAAGTAATTACTCGTGCCTAGTATCTGCATCTAATTTATTCTCATTCTAGAATGCTTTATGAAAATATTACAAATGCACTGCGACCAAATTTTACTGTTCCTCCTGCTCCATCTAGTCAGGGCATTCATGCCGGCGATGGTGTGATTGCACTTGAAGAGAAAATTGACTATCTGGTCCTACACTTGCTGTTTCAAATCAAAACCCTATTACATATGATCCTGCATCTTCTTCTGAAATCCATGCGATGTCATCTGACAAAGGAAAAAGTGACAATAAACTTGGAAATAGGAAGAAGGGGAAAGATAAGAAGAAATCAAATTCACTGTCACAGGAAAAATCATCTGATTCATCGGGTTCTTTTCGGAAACCTCGTTACCCTTGCCTGATATGTAATGAGGAGCATTTTGTGTGAGATTTTCCTCACCTCTTAGAAGTTCCAAAGCTTCTTTAGACTTATGTCGCATCTGCAGTGTTTCAAAATCCTTTTCTGAACCCGTAAACACATATGGTTGTTACGGATCCTACTTCTAGTTTGCAAGTGCTTATGCTATGCACCACTAAGCCCAAAACTGATGTTTTGGTGTCGACTCGAAGTAAAGATTATAGTAATCTATTTTCATCATCAAATGGTCAGGCTACAGATCAACCTACCACTTCGACTTCAACCTCATATGACTTGACTCTACCACATATCCTTCTAGAGTTAAGAATAAACCTGCCAAAGGGAGTAGTTCATAAATCGAAATTCAACCCTTGAGCTCATGAAGATAAAAATTAAAGTAGAATACCCAACTCAATCAATGGTTGAGGTTCTTCATAATTTTTCCTCCCAGAAGCAGGCTTTGTTATCGGAGATTGGTGGAATCGATATGATGTATTCAAATCATTTAGTCTTTAATCATGTGGAATATGTGCCAAAATTACCAGGAAATTTAGCAGTCTTGATTCAAGTACATGTCCTGAATCGCCTCATTAATCGCACTATCATTCATGAAGGTGCATCTACTTGTATCATGTCAATGGGTTACTGGAATTCAATTGGATCACCGACTTTGTGACAATCACCTACAACGTTTAAATATTTTGACATTCGTACATATAAGCCTTGTGGGATTCTTAGTAACCTACAAGTAGAACTAGGGGGAAAATCAGTTACTATTGAAGTTCAGGTTGTTGATGGACCCCTTGACTACAATATATTACATGGAAGATCATGGGTTTACACTATGGTTGTGGTAGTATCTACGTACTTTCATATGATCATATTCCCCCATAAAGGAAGTATCACAACCATTGAAAAACTCTCTTTCTTCGCCTCTAGGTCCTAGGAAACTGTAAGTGTTTTGTTTCTTCACGGACCCCCACCTTCTCTTCAAAACATAGGTGTTAGACTCTTTAAGGATTGTTATTGTGAATTATAATTGCAAGTGTACGAAAAAATATCACTTTAGCTGTGCATAACCAACAGCCCTAACATTAAAGATGGCTCTCAATTTCCTTAGATCTACAGTTAATGATTAGAATAAATGCTACGGAAATCCATATCTATGTAGTTAAAGACATTAAACAACAAATAATAAGCAAAATTTTCTCAATCCATCCAGTGAACAAGACAAGAATTTTAAATAATTTTTTGTATTATAACACCTGGGAATGGAACATAGAAAGATGTTACCAGTCCCCCTCGATGGGATCGGTTCTTGTATGTCCTCGGTGCTTAAGATCTAAGATCTCTCTCTCTTGATTGTGCAGAAAACTAGACAAAAATTGAACTCAAAGGAAGCTCACAAGAAAAAGGTAGAAAAATATGAAAATGATGGAGGATCAAAGTCAGACAAAAGGTATAGATCTAGATTGATCTTTAGGCAAAAAAGGCAGTGAATGGATGAACAAACCCTTCTCTTTATAATAAAATATTGAGTTAGTCAAGATATTGGTGCATAATTAAAATATTATTAACCAAATCTAGATCCAACTTTTATGGAATATGTTATTATTTTTGTTGGAGTGAAAAAGAATTTGAATTTGGTCAAATCCCTTTATTTGTAAATAATAAATAAATAAATGATTTATTTATTATTTTAAGAATTTGGTTGAGTAATAATTAAATAAATAATGATTTATTCAATGATTTATAAATGATTTAGTCAAATTTAACAAGGAATATTATTTAGATAATGTTTTAAATAATTATTCCTAGAAAATAATACGATAAATAATGATTTATCTAATTAATTTTCCTATTTTGTGTTAAACATGACCATGAATATTGATTAAATTTTGGTTTAATAAATTATCCCTTCAGTAAAATCAAACAAATAAGGATTTATTCAATTATTCCTCATGCGGTTTCCCCTTTAGACCAGAAATAACTTAATAAATTATGGATTATTAAGTTATTTTTCATAGTGAAAGCAATTATACTATGGTAAAATTTGTCTTCCATGGTGTACGTTGGTCCATCTAATAGTAATAGGTTAGATGACCAAAAATTGTTGTAATGGATTCCCCCCCAGCGTGTGAGTGTTAGGAGCTAATCGTATAAATGAAGTACTTTGTAGGAACTTCAATCACTAGACACTTAAAGGGGAGTCGGAGAGAGAGAAATATAAGGTAGAATAAAGCACGAAAGGAAAAGACCCTAAGGAGGTGAGACTTACAAGTGTTACAAGTCTCTTTCATGAGTGAGTACCTGTTCTACACGAGGCGGGGGAGGCATACCTATGCCTGCCATGATAACAAAGTACCAAGAATAATGATGCGTCCAAAAAACAAGGGACTGAACTATATAGTACATGCCGGCACAAACATGGGCTAGATAAAAACATGATAGTGGATCCCACATACATACTGTGCCTGGGACAACAGCCATGAATTATACAATAATATCTTAGTATAGGAGATATAAGTACAACCAAAGAGGCCCTGTAAAACAAGAAAGGGTTCTGAAATATGAATGATACATGCAAACTAAAGAGGTGATGCCATCAAATCAAATCTATGGAGATGCATCCAAGGTTGTAGTAAAGAGGTCATCCAGACATGTAGGGGGCTACCTAAAGGGCCACCCTCTAATGAGGTCTGAAACATCTCACACACACCTAGGGATCACTGGTACAATCTGCTGCATCACTGAACCATCAAGTATACGGATCTCGATCATGCCATAAGGAGGTTAAACTAAGAAAGAATCAATTCGATGGGAAATAAAGGGACCCTTTTCCTGGTCTAAGGCATCGAACAAGAGTGGAAGTCTGAACCAAAGTACACTGCCCTCTAGACCTGTCTTCTGGAATGAATAAGCTGATGTCAAAAAAAGGAGGTCTGCCATAGGTGAGGCAATAAGTGATCCTCAAATAAGGCATGAGGGATAATAGTAGAGTGACTAGTAGATTGACACCACGGATGATGGTGGAATGGGAAGGTACTTAGTAGCGGGCTAACGACTTCCCTTATTAGAGCATAAATGGCATGGATGACATGGCAGCGACTGACTCGACTCTAGAGGGGATAGGGGAGAGTATGCCTGAAGGCCAAAATGTGCGACATGAGAGAGAAAAAAAGAAATGAAGGATTGAGGAATGTGACGAGATACAAAGGTACTCGGGATAGACTCCATTGATGCGATGATGACTCAACTCAGACTCTCTAAACAAGGGCGACTCGATGATGCTGCCATATAGAACAGGCCCAATGGCGACCATAAAAACATGAGTACAAGATGGTTACTCAGGACGAAAATTAACACGAGCGCGGAAAATTATGAAGGCAAGGTGGTGCCCCAACTACAAGTGTGGCAAGTGAAGAAATTCAATTTTGAGAAGTGGTGAAGTGACCCTTCTTAGAAAAAATGTCTTCGGGTGAAGTATCAAACCACCAAAAATGAAAGGATACCCATTTGAGAGATCGGGGAGAGTTTTCAAATGGTGCTAATAGTTTGTCAAACCAAGCTATGGTTTGGTCGCAGCCAGCGAAAGAAAAATCTACGGTTTCTCTTTTAATAAGGCATTTTCCCTCCAATTTGATTCATTTGCAAGTGTAGCTGTGGTGAATGTAGAAAGGATAAAACCCCTAAATCTTGTGGCGATTGTAGCAGAAAAACCGACTGTTGGAATCGAGATCCGTCAGTTGCAGGTAAGAGGCCTAACCATACTCTTTCAATTTAGTGGATTAAAATTTCAGTTTAGGCAACAAGGGCTCAATAATAGACCCCTGCTCTTCTTCATGGCTGGGTCACACTTTTTGGGGCATTTTCTGCGATCTGGGTAGCAGGTTTTGGGCAGAAAACTGTGACCTATCCCAGTAATGGCCTACAAAGTGAGACGTATCAGAGAGAGGGATTTTGGTGTTGTTTTTGGGATGAGAACTGGGATTTGATGGTTGGGATGCAGTATTTCCTTTCTGTACACTAAAAAATATGATGGTTTTGTGAAGATATGGCATAATTGAGGATCAACTAGAGAGAGAGAGAGACCTGGTCTGAGATCCGAGAGGATCATGTTGTCTACACTGCATTGGCCAAGTTTGGGGTCTTGAATTTTTTGGAGAACTCTTTGATGAGAGCAGGAAAGCCCTTGTTGGCCCGAAATGTCAACTATTGGGATCCAGATCATGAGATATTTATAGTGCAGGGGTACCGGATTGAGATGACTATCCAGGATATATATTTCTGACTGGTCTCCCGCCACTTGGGATGGTGGGAAACACACAGTCAGTGTTACCGCGAAGGCAGAACATTATGGCATTTGTAGAGCGCCACTGTCGACCAGGTATCCATGTGAAAGGGACATGGATATTGATTGGAGATCTAGAGAGGCTAGAGACTCATGTTGTGGCTACAACGATACTACATATCCTAGGAAACTAGCCACTCCACCACATCACTAGGGTCAGATGATGCTTGTTGAGAGTGTATTGAGTGGGACTTACTATGGGTGGGCCGAAATGATGTTGTCGTCATTGAAATGACAATTGTCACTATGAAAGCAGCAAGTGAACCATGATTGTGCATATAGCACATTTCTATGCTCGCTCTTCTTAGATAATATCCCGACACTTCGACCTTGTATACAGATCGAGGATAGCGGCCCGCGAGAGCCCAAGATGTGCCGCTAGGGACGGCTATTGTGTAGAGGGGAAGGTGGGGAAATCATATGGGTGTTTCGACCCGAGTTCTTCTTGCATTGGGATCAGATGCCATTATACATAGACGACTATCCCTATAGTGGGATAAGTTATCATGAGGAACCAGACTTGCCACTGCCACCAAGTCGAGCATGGGGGCCTGATGGTAAGTGACAAGTTGCTGATCTTTTATGTTCATTTTAAAGTTTCATAATATTGTATATGGTACTGATTCATTGAGCTTTGGTATGAAGATATATCACCAGTAAAACCGGCTGGGTATATGGGACGACCTGTAGTATCAGGAGCTACAGGACCTAGCAGATCGAGGGGTCCACAAAATGAGGATGTTGTGGCCCAACTGGAGGAGATCCACCATAAATGTGAGATGCTTCTAACCAGATTTTGTGAGCGTGGTTAGCAGGACCTAGATGACCAGTACATAGAGCCATGTATTGGTTTACCCTCAGAGTGGGGAGGAGCTATGTGGCGCATGGTGATGGCCGGATAGTGGATGTGTGATCTACAGGCTACAGTTGCCAAGCCATCGGCCTGGGACCCTCCAGATATTGACTAGATTTAGGGGCATGAGGTGCCCCCAGTTTTGATTTTATGTAACATGCTACGGGCATGTCATATGTATCAGAGTTGATAGACTCTTGTTGGCTTCAGGGGTCCTGACCCAAGTTTAGAGTTAAGGTTTTCCCACTAAGCCTTATACTACTAGCCCTTTTAGCAATGAATTACTTTCACATGCCAAGGTCTCACTCGAAGTAGTATGGGTGGGTGTTGGAACTAGGTTTCCGCACCTTGGGAGAGAGTAGGTAATCAAGGTAGATCTTCGTTGAATCTATCAGGTTCACACAGAAACAAGCCTATTATCAAGCCTTTAACAATATAATTAGCATGTAACCATAAAAAAAGCTACTATCATTAACATATCTGATCAATACATTCGCATCCACGTGTGCATAAGAAATTATCACCACAGACATTATAATCGCAGCTAATTCATATATCGCAGACACAATCACAGCTTAGGAAAATAACATAGAGGCATTTCAGTAATAAATACGACCAATCCAGACATCATAAAGATACTTCAAATAGATTCTACATTCATTAATATCCAAAAACATAATTACAAACACAAGACATAGCCTGCGCACACGGCCAACGGGGTCTGCACACAGCAGGACTGAGGATCTCCACGCACATAGCCAGCAGGAGTCCTTACCCAAAACAACCCAAGACAGATCTCAATAGTTCGTCTGCAACATCAATCTTACTTACTATACCCAACTAACTATCTATTCATATCATCTAGCCTTTTCTATCCTATGGTCCACAAACCGTGGTTTGCAGACCCTAGGTCTACGCTTTAACCCATTACAAAACATTGGGGGCTTTGACCCACCCCAAAATCCCTACGCAAGACCAATTACTACAAAATTATATAAAAAACGCAGCTTAGGTAACTCTGTTTCAACAGGCCCCAACACAATCTTGTGACTCGTCCCGAGTCACAGCAGCCGTGGGGTTTGCATCTTTGCCTGAAGCTGCTTGATTGTATCGACCATAGGGGGGAACACTCATTTTCTCTATGCGGCCGTGTTATGTGCAATATCCACCAACTTCTACGAAGTTGGGCCTTCAATAGCAGCAGTGACACTTTCTAGGGTCTAATTTAGCTGTTTGATTGCAACGTCCACTTCCTGAGATAGCTTGAGGGCCTCATCGGCCCATGGTTTGAGGTGGTCACTCAAAAATTTATTATTGTGGCGAAGCTCTTCTAGATCATCTCTGAGTGTATGGCTAGCTCATAGACATGCCAGACATTGAGAGGGGAATCAGAGTGGGCATAGTAGCTTCCAGTTGCTCAAATTCATCTTCCTTCTGGCATAGCTCTTGAGTAAATTTGTGCAGGAGAGGATCACGTTGAACCTTAGACCACAACTACATAGCTGTCTCAAGAAATTCTATGCCCTGAGCAATCTGAGCTGGAATGGAATTCATGGCCTCTGTGACCAACGTAGCTCACTGGGCTAGTACCTCAAGCGGAGTTTCTGGTTGCAATTTGGACTGCAACATAGCAATCTGCTGCTCCATCTCAGTCTTTACATTCTGAAACTTTGTCCTAGAAGCCTTCAGGGCTATAACGTGTCCCTCAATCTTGGCCTGTGGGGTGGCAGAGGCTGAGATATATTCTGTCACATCTGCACATAGCCTATTGTTTAAAGGTTCCAAATCATTTTTCTACGCGGAAGAAAGGACGCTTGTAGCCTACGCCTGGGATGCTTTAGTGGTTTTTTCAAGTATTATCTACTCAGATATACTAAGCTACTACTGCACCCAGCGAGCTATGTGCTAGATTTCCTCAAAGAGGGATGTATGGAGGACCTGCAGTGGTTCGTTTGGAAGCTCGGCTAAATCCAAATGTACTTGTGCATAGGGCTAGACTTGCGCGCACAAGGCAGGAGGACTCAGGGTGAGTGTTGCACCTTGTAGGGGGCAGAGGCGGCTCTCAGTCGTGATGATTATCTCAGTGTTGGTTGCTATGGGCGGCCTCGCTTAAACCATGCTCATATGTAGGGTATCAGTCTTGAGCTACAGAGCTTGGATCTCAGACTGTAATGCAGTGGCCGCAGCCTTCTGCTGCTCTTCCAAAACAAGCCATCTTTCTTCCGAGGCAAAGGTGACCACATCTGTAATTCGCTCCAAGTATTCCTTTTTCAAGGTAACTTCAGTCTCCCTACCAGGCCTTGTAGCCCATCATTTATTTTTCTAGCCCTTGAGAGGGTCAGTTATCCATTTCGTACCACGTGGGAAATCGGCACCTTGCGCATCTAGACCCTTTGTTCCCATATCTTGCTGCGATTCCTATTGTGATACCTTCTCCGCACCTTATTCTGCATCCTTTGTCCTAGTGGAGCCTTCCAGGCCATGTCCTTCTGTATTCTTGGTGGTATCAAGTGGGGTGGTATTTGGGGTTGTGCTTGTACCCATAGTGTCATTTGCACCTAATTTGAATCCAAGTGTCCAATGTGGTGCCCAAGTGGTAATGAGCCGATCGATTTCCTCATCGGTGACCATGTAAGGCAATGATACCCAAGCTGGATCCTTACAACCCCGAATCTACACATGTGCATCATGACCTGGAACACTGCAATGCTCTTGCACTTGTCGCAGGCTGTTGGCGACAAGCGTGGTCGAGAGTGAATTGCTACAGCGAGCCCACTCTAAAATAGGACCCAAAAGACCCTGTTATCCTTACTGTGTTTCTCATCCTTTGAATCCCACAAAATTGCATATCGCGCCCCCTCACACATTTTTGGTTCAAGCTTAGGTAGGACCGAGTCTTCGAGTGCTTCCCATGCGACCAACGCAATTAGGAGAAACAACCAAGAGTAGAAGAATGCCATTCTATGATCCTGGGCCCCGTGCACATTCTCCAAAAATTCATTGCAAAGGAACTGTGACCAGTTGAAGAAGAACCCCTTTTCGCAACGACCATCCAACTAAATTACATAGGCGGGGACATTTGTGGCCTAGCACTTGTGCATCATCTTACAAGCCAGCAGCAGGGTGCCCATGCGTGCTCATGGGTCGGCAATGGTGTTGATCTAGAATCCCCTAGTATTCCATTCAACATGGTAGTCTTCTCGCACCTTATTGTTGATTCGTTTCTCATACTTCTTGCTGATGTGCTCCATGGGATTCAGCCCCTCTAAGCGGAGACCCATAATGCAGTGAATTAAGGCGACATCGATGGGAATGCAGTCCTAGATCCACAAGCTGCCATCATGGATCAGGGCTAGTAGCTATCATGCAACCTGGTTGGTTATACTGTACTGGCCAAAGTGAGGTATCTGCAGCAAGTTTAATAACCCAGTTTTTTTTAGCTAGGATGCCCACAGCATTGGTACAACTCTTAACACGTCATCCTCTAGTACTCTTTCAAGGTACAACTCAGGTGCCAATTCTGAAGGCCTCCAGGTTGGCAAGGTCATGGTCATTGAACTTAATTGAGGCAAGCTTGCCATTCGATTCTCCAATTATGGGAACTTCCGTGGGGATTAGTGGCATTTGCAGATAGGCATGCACACCTTTGAGGTTCTTAGGCGTGCGCACCGAGGGCCCGCGTGGCCAAACATAGGGCAGCAGCCAGGTGATTGGTTCAGTAATCCGAGCCTCTTCCTAAGCAGACAGAGGTTGCTTTGTTGGGTTAGGCGAACGTGCCTAGGGCATCGTTAGGGGGGATTTCACATTCCAAGGGGAGGTGCGTGGCTTCCCTCCAACCCATTTCGCAGCCCTCCCCTGCCCTTGCTCTTGGCCTTTCCCCTTACTCTTCTTTTTCTCCACTTGCTTCCCCTCGGTTGGTGTGGACACAGCCTCTTCAACTTCCGGGGTGACCTCCAATACTTCTTTAGTAGATTCCATAGTCTACGATGATTTAGTTGGATTGGTCATGGTCATTCTCGCTCATAAGAAAAATTCGGAATTGCTACGATTAGAGGGAGTAGGCCACCTAGATATTAACAGAACATAAGAGTTATGGAAATTCGCAAGGCACAATATTTTCAAAATGCACGGAACCCACTTCTGATCTACCCTACTGCTTTTACAGCTTTGGATAGTGAAAAATGGTTGGATGAGACTTATGTGAAACTTACCATCAAGGAAACTATAAAAAATCTTTGGAAATCGCTACATTAATTTCCCACTGTCCGCTCCTTTCAACGGTAAAATTTGTTTTTTACCTAGTTTTACTATTCCAACGGCTAGTTTTCACAATTGTGTATTACCCCTGCCCTCCTAGCACACCTCATCTTTTCAGGACTGCGTCGACTTTGATGGTCCCAACGCACCTCCCCGTCTTCTTGGCTTTGTGAGTGACCGTGCGCGTTGCCCGGGCTGCCTGGTTTTTCCTCTGCATGTGCATATTCACCCAATACATCTACTTAGGCCATATACTCATTTAATCCCGTCGGTTTGAGCTAAGATTCCATTAACATATCCTGACCTGATGTCTTGTGCAATGTAGCTAAGCAGAAAAATCCTCCATTAATTTATTTCATTTACCATATAGGGGCCTATCCGGTCTTGTGAGAACTTCCTCGGGTGTTCATAGCTGGTGATCATATAAGTGACTGGACCAATTCTCCTTCCGAAAATATCTTTCGCCGAATATGTCTATCATGCCATGCTTTTTCTCAAGCCTTCTGAACTTGCTGATGAAAGTTAGCAATTAATCGATCTTCCTCCAAGGAAACTAGCTACGCTAAGCATTCCTCCATGATATTAGGCTCTGCCATGTTTGTAAAGGTTGTGAAGTGCAGGCTAGGAATAATATATTCCATGGCCATATTGGCCTCCTTTCCATAAACCATCCGAAATGGAGTTTTCCCAGTCAATTTATTACAGGTGGGTCTATGGGCCCAAATTACCGACAGGATGTCGACATCCCAATCACTTCGATCGACATTGCAGACCTTGGTCAGCGCTTGTTCCAGAATTTTATTAAAAACCTCCACGATTCCATTCGCCTACGGGTGATATGGGGTAATTTTTGCATGGTGGATCTGAAATTATTTATTCAAAGCCTGTATTGTTTCATTAACTAAATCCGTACCTCTATCGCTCATCAATATCTTCAGATAGCCAAACCTAGTTAGAACATTTCCAAAAATAAAGTGCGCAACGGTGTCAGAAATACACTCCTTCACAGCTTGCGCTTTGGCCCATCTAGTTACATAGTCAGTTGCAGTGATGATGTAGCAGGCACTTGTCTTCTTCCCTCGTGATTTCATGGGACAATGAAGTCTATGGCCCATTTGTCAAACGCTTGTAGGGCCATCTATGGTTGCAAAGGCATTTCGTCCCTGTGCAATGGTCTTCCTTTCCTTTGGCATGTGTCACAAGCTTTATAATAGTCATAAGAGTCACTATGCAGTGTGGGCCACCATAGCCCAGCTCTTAAGATCTTCTGCGTCATCGCTTTCCCTACGTAGTGACCTCCTAATACATCTTTGTGGGCCTTTGCTAAGATGGCTTATCTTTCATTCTCCAGAATGTATCTTTGCAGTACCTCATTAGCTCCCAACTTATACAAATGGCCCGCTATGATGGTAAATTCCATTGCAAGGGTTACCAACTCTTTTTTCTGTTGTATCTAATATTTTGCAGGTGCCATCCCTATAGTTAAGATGTGAATGATATTGGCGAAGTGCGCATCAACCACCTTAATAGCAAATAGCTGCGCATCGAGCAATCCTTATTCTAGGTTGGTCGGCTCTTCACCTCTCAATTTATGAAAAGTGGTCCAACCTGACATTTAGTTTCTGCAGCTTCACGATGATCTGAAAATATTATTCTTGAAATAGCAGTAGCCATCGACAAATCTTCACCCCCAACACAGGCTTATTCACTAGGTACTTCAAACCTGAGTGGTCAGTGAACATCTTGAAGTGCCCCCCAACAGATAATGTCAGTATTTTTGTAGGGCATATACCATGGCCAACCCCTCGCACTCAGTAGTGGAGTAGTTACGCTTCGCACTAGAGATTTTTCTACTAGAAAATGCAATCGGGTGGTCAATGTCCCCTTCCCCAGGCTACGTAAGGACAACTGCCAGGGTGATCCCTGAAGCATCTACATGGACATGGAAAACCTTCACCCAGTTAGGAAATATAAGGATAGGTGCAGAGACCATTTTTTCCTTGAGTAGCTCAAAGTTCTTCTGACACTCTACATCTAAAGAAAATGAAACGTCCTTCTTTAGCAACTTCTCCATAGTTGTTGTGATCAGTGCGTACCCTTGAATGAACTTCCTGTAGTAGCTCGTGTGGCCGACAATGGAGAGTAGTTGTTTCTCCGTTGTAGGGATTGCGAGGTTGATGAAGATAGCTACCTTGGCAGGGTCAACCATCAGTCCCTGCCGACAGACTATGTGGCCTAACAAGATCCCGAAAGGTATGCAAAATATGCACTTCTTAATATTCTGGGAGATTTGGTGCTTTCTACAGGTGTCCAACATCATGTGCAGGTTTGAGACGTGCTTCTTTACCAACCCAAATACTGTCTAATCATCAAAATATACCTCCAAAAACTTGTGGATGAACTCCTTGAATACTGCGACCACCACCCACGAAAAGATGGAAGGGGCATTCTTAAGCCCAAACGACATGACTGTGTACTGGAAGGATCCCCATTCAGTGGCGAACGTAGTTTTGCTGCAATCTTCAAGTGCGATCCTAATTTAATGGTAGCCCGAAAACCCATCAGTGAATGAGTATGCTTCTTTCCCTCCCACATTATCGATAATTTTGTTAAAGAATGGCACAGGGAAGGGATCATGTACACATGCATCATTCAGTTTGTGGAGGTCAACATAGATTCTTATTTCTCCTTTAGTATTTTTCTCTTGGATCACCATAGGGCTTACCGGAATATTCTACCAGTTCGATGATACCTGCAGCTATCATTTTGTCAATTTATTCCCTGCCTTTCTGCTTATTCTTGGGGTTCAATCGACAAGGTCACTACTTAATAAGGCACACATCTGGTTTTAAAGTGATGCGCATGACCCCTAGGTCCCCTGTAATACCCTTTAGTTTGGAGAATTTCATAGGAAATAGGTCCTGGTACTCCGTGAGAAGCTCCACAAATTTTCCAATGGTATCATCATCCCAGTAATCCCTAACCTTAGCTAGCATAGGTTGTTCCTATGTTCCAATGTTGACTTCCCTTAGCTTAATAGGCTTGGTCACATTGACGGTCTGCAGTGGGGGTCCAGAAATTGTGCATTCACCATCTAATTCTGGGATAGTGATATTTCGTGGGACTTCGTCACATTCCTCCATTGATAGAGTAGCAGTTAACAATATCCTGCATCTGCATATCCCAATCTGGTTCCCCGTACTCCACATGAGGGCATGATTCATCAAATACTAGGGCATATATATATCCTATAGGGCTTCGTATAATGCCTCAGTTCTGCCTATCAACCCAAACGTCCCCACAAAGTCATCCTTCATGGTATCCTAGTGGTGGGTACACTGATGTAGCTCTACATCCAGATACCATGCCGTGTGGATTGGCCCCAAGGCATGAATGAACAAGTGGACCCATTCATTCTTTGTCCTTTCAAACCACCCCCATCCATGCAGCCACATGCTTGTGTGGGTCTCCTTGGCCAAGGAAAGTCTCCATGCGTAGGTGAACCGGAGGTTCAAATTGTAGGATCATCATGTCGTGACATTCCTTCCAATCTTGGAACGTCCCCTTATGAGTTTCCCACCACCGTGTAGGGGTTGCGCGCATGGCTAGGTTAAGCACCCACATTCTTCACTCCCTTGGAACTTCTGCTTTAAATGTTCTCAGAAAATCCATAATACTACCAGAACCATCAAAATAAGGTAACTCTCTTACCTCTTAGGAGATACACTGGAAGCTCTTCATGATCCTAATACATCGTAGTGCAGATACATCATGTAACTGCTTCTGCAAATTTTCAATCTCCCCGTCGGAGTCATAGAGGCATTCACTGTCTTTCAACTAGAAAATCACACCATCAGCTGTAGGATTAATCCAATCCTCATCCTGAATGGTTAGTTTATAGATATGATCCACTTCGTCTTCTTCGCGCATAGGTTTTGTATATCCTTATCCTTCGATTGGGTCTAGAGGGACTATCACTCTCATACCCTCATTCTCAAAATCCATGCTCCTTTTCTTCAAGTTGATAATGCCTCCTATTTCTATAGCCCAATCAAGTCCTAGAAGTGCCGGATAAGGGTCTCCATCTTCCACAATATGAAATACTTCAAAATTCGAGTGTACCTTAACCCCTGCGATATCTACCATAATCTTTGACAGTCTCCCCAATGGTATAATATTTTTTTGGTTAGCCATGCGCAGTTGTATAGTAGACCATTCTAGCATAGGTTCTCCAATCCTTTGCCATGTCTGCTTGGGTAGGACGGTCACATCAAATCCCAGATCCATGATGAACTTATCCATTTCAAAATTGTCGATCTACACCATTAGCCACATTTCCTGTCCAGTGCATTTCTTAGGCTTGTACAGTTTTTGAACATCTTTAACTTCTGCGAGAGGTTCAGTTCTTTTTGCGTAGCTGTTGATCAGTGCTTGAAGATTTCCTACTGCCTTCTAGTTGCATAACAGCTCCATACATGCCTATAGGAATGGATTAACTTCGTCATCCATTCTTAGGTTTGTTGGATCCTTAGAAGTAGCGGCCTCATCCTTGGTAAAGTATTTGAGAGATTCGATGAAGGTTTATTTCTCCTTTTGTAGGTCCAAGCTTTCCTTTTTGATAGCAGCTTTTTGGATAAGGGGTTTAGTCATAGCTTTCTCCTTAACTCCTTCAGTAGCTATGATGCTACACGTTATGAAATTAATACTGGGTTCCTCATAACGCGGTTCTACCATAACCCTTTGCACATTTTGCATTGGTGTCTATTGTTTTTGCTGCATTTTTTCTATCTGTACAGGACAATCTTCAATCACATGATCCAATTGTCTAAAATATCGGCAAGATTGTCATGCAGGGTTCGGACAGTCGCTTGTGGAGTGCCCTATTTTTTCGTAGTTATAATAGATCAATTTCCCTCTTCCCCCACCTGTGCTTCCACCTCTTCCACCTCCCCTACCTCTGGCTGGAGAGCCTCCTTCACCCGAGGGAGATAATGGTGAAGAAGGGTCAACCTGTACTCTGTACAGGTTTCTGCAGTTGATCATTAGGTCATATGTCCGACAGTTATATTCGTCGTGTCCCACAGATGAGCAGAATCGACACCATTGTTGTTTCAAATCTAGAACATAAGCACCAAGACAGAGGTAGTGATTGGTATCATGTAGTCCAACTACGTGATAGTCAGCGCACTATAACATCAGGTCGCTTGATCCTGCAGCTTCTTTAGGACACAATGGACTGGGCCTCCCAGCCTGCATGTAGTCAGCCAGTAGAGGGAACTGACCCTTGGTGTGGCCAGACACCCTGAATCTTATACACCATACATCTGGGCTAGCTTATTTTCCTCGCTCTTTCTGTAAGTTCTGGATTTCAAGGTGCATTGCCTCCAACTGTCCCTGGATATTCTATACCCCAAACTGGGCATCGTCTTTTGGTGTAGCTTCCAGTTTCATAGCAATCTCCAAGGATTTTTCTTGCACCTCAATCGCTTGCTAACCCATAGGTCTGCGCAGGTGAGGTAATAGCATGGCGATGAACCATTCCTTGTACTGTTTATCATCATACTGAAATTCCCCATCACTGATAACCTTCTTTAGCCACTGGTTAGCCTCCCATATTGACTAAGTGGGTCCTTGTTTAAAGTCTTTCAAGTCAACCACCAACTAAGCATAGGACATAGGCTTCCGGAACTGTTGTTTTAAAGAATTCTTAATCTGTTGAATAGATGGATCTGCATGCTGGCCTACGTACCCCATGCACCAATCTAGGGCCCTTTCTTCAAAGGCAAGGGATAGATGTGCCCTCTTTACAACATCGCTAGCCACATTCTGCACAATCCATATTGATTCCGCTACAAACCAAAATCGGTTCATATCTTCGTCTCCCACACCCTTAAAGGTGGGCAGCTTCATGTGTGCATCCATATCTTCTTCTGGTGGTGGCAGAGGTGTGAGGGAGTTTGTGCCCTTATGCTAACTTAAGGGTGATGTAGCCAAAAGACTAGTTCCTGCATGCACAACCGACTCTCTTAATGGGTGGTAGATGGATCTATCCCCTTCTCGGTTGGCTTGGTACTACTTACCACTTCGTGTTGTACTCTCGCTGTGATCAGAGGTCATTCATTCAGTGGGGCTACACATAATTCCCTTTTCACACAGTAATATTTTAATTAGCAATGGAAATTTTCGCAAGAACTTATCTTGGAATCCTTTGAAGAACCTCCACTCCGCCTCAGAGTAGGATACAAACTGATCGACTGCGAATTCCATTACAAACCCTCCTAGCATACTATCCACCCAATGATCTACCGTATGGGTGATTTTTTTTTCAACCTTCTCCAACTGTTGAATCAATTCTAGAGTCCATTGTGTAATCTGATCATCTTTCTAACACGTTTGGAATTCTACTAGCCTCGCTAGCCACTCTTGGAGCTCATGCACAAAATTTACAAAGAAAATTTCATATACTTTGGTGAAAATATATTTGTTCTTCTACTTCTCAGCTGTGAGCTTCATGCTATGATTCTCCTTTACAGAAAATTCCTGAACCTATGTTTTGAACCAATATTCAAGTTCCAATTTCTCAGGTCTCCAACGGCCTCGTGCTATTACCCAATCTCTCTCTCAAAACTCTCCCGGTCCCAGCAACAGAACCATTTGTTGGCTTCAGGGGTCCTGACCCAGGTTCAGAGTGAAGGTTTTCCAAAAAACCCCTATATTCTGGTCCTTTTGGCAATGACCTACTTTTTCCAGCCAAGCTCTCACCCGAAGTAGTATATGTGGGTGCTGGAACCAGGTTTTCGCACCCTGTGAGAGAGTAGGTAATCAAGGCAGATCTTCATTGAATCTATTAGGTTCGTATAGAAACAAGCCTATTATCAAACCTTTAATAGTATAATCAGCATGTAACTATAAACAAAGCTACTATCATTAACAGACCTTATAAATACATTCACAACCGCATGCACATTAGCAATTATCACCACAGCCATTATAATTGCAGCTAATTCATATATTGCAGACATAATTGCATCTTATTCAAATAACATAGAGGCACCTCATTAATAAACATGACCAATCCAGATATCATAAATATACTTCAAATAGATTCCGCATTCATTAATATCCAAAAACCCAATTACAAACCCAAGACACAGCCCGCTCACACAGCGAGTGGGGTCCGCACATAGCAGGACTGAGGATCTCTGTGCAAATAGCCAGCAGGAGTCCTTACCCAAAACAACCCGAGACAGATCTCAACAGTTCGTCCGCAGCATCAATCTTACTTACTAGACCCAACTATATATCTATTTATATCATCGTAGCCTTTGCTATCCTATGGTCCGTAAACCATGGTTTGCAGACCCTAGGTCTACCCTTTCACCCATTACAAAACATTGGGGGCTTTGACCTGCCCGAAAACCCCTATGCAAGACCAATTACTACAAAATTATATAAAAAATGTAGCTTAGGGAACCCTATTCCAACAACTCTAAAACATTTTGACCGACACATATTGTGGATATCCATAGTTTTATGGTTTATGGTTATTGTCTTGTGTTAAATGCGTGTGATAAATGCCAATCTAGAATATTGTTTGCATTGCTATCTAAATAGTGATTTTGTTCTATAGGTATATTACATAATGTAATGATTTAAAATTCACTCATCAAAATCTTCACTTGTAAATATCTTCTAAAAAGGACAGGATTATGCAAATGATAAACACCATTCAATTGCATGACAAGCATAAAAGAATCTAAATGAACATGAAGGTAGAGGATGCGATGTTCAAGGGCATCGACTAAAAAAATTCTCACTACATCATATTTAGCCTAATTATTGGTGGAAGAACCAATACATACACTGTTAGAGAGCACAAGTGAATGTAAGGGGTTGAAAATGGCCTAGGCTATCGAGGCTAGATTCCAGGAGTAGAGACTTGCACCATCATCATAACTGATATACAGTGTGGACAGGGGGTCCATCTGGAATGTGCCATACGACAACAAATGAGAGGATGATGGACAATGCTGGAAGCCTGAACGTAAGGCAGAAATCAAACAAGCATTGTTAGAGGTAATGTTATGGGTAAGATTTCTACACCTTGCATAATGAAAAGAAAATGGTGTGGGGGAACTACTTTGGGGGCAGTTTGTGCTCAAGTTGCAAAAGTCACCATAGACACAGATGGTGCCATTTTTCTTATGGTCTGGAAAAATGAATTCAGGGGTGGAAAAGGCTTCCATAATGGTGTCATCATAGTAGAAGATGGGGTGACTAGTGGAAGAGATACCACATGACGCGAATAAGCTACCTGACTCATCATCATGAGAAGAAAGGTTCACATGTGAATTGTCACGGGGGGTGATGAAAGTACAAGTAGATAAGGGAGCCACGGATGTTAAACCCATGGTGATCACTGAAGGAAGGTCAGGCGAAACGGAAGGGGAAGTCCTGGAGGGGTCTTCCACCATGGATCTCATAGATGATGATAGGTAGAGGATAGTGGCCGAAGGCTCCATAGTCTCAACATCGGGAGAGGGAATGTCAATGGGAGTGGATATATCCTCTGGCTCGCATGTGGCATAACGCACAAGTAAAGGGGAGGCAAACTCATGGTGGTCGGTCTCGTACTGGCGGACTACTTCCAAGGATGTGTGTTAGTCTTTGAGGTGGGGACAGAGGTGGGTATAACGGCCACAGAGATCACACAAAGCACAAGGGTGGTTTTTGTGAACATTCTTGGGGTTCTTAGATGTAGTCGTGGGAGAAATAGAGGCTTCTGGGACCTTAGACTCAGGAAACATGACATTAACCATGGGCTTGATACGAGGAAATTCAGGACAATTATGGGTGGCATGACCGACAACATCACACAAAGCACATGAGGGGGTATGCTTTGGAGGCTAAGGAAGAGCAGGGGTTGTCTAGGCAGCCTTGTCTTTAGGTGCCCTTTTGCCAGCTTTTTCCCCCCTCACCTGAAGCTTTCACAACAAGAGTAGGTTCCTGTTGAGGTGGCTTGGGCACAAAAGCAAAGGGATTGGTCATGGAGACCGGTTGGACCTGGGTCAAAGCTATATAAGGTTTGGGCTGCCTAGGCAGGATAGTGGTTGGGGGATCAATTTATGAGGCTGGGATCTCGAGGGTCAAGTTAGGAAGAGACAAGGTAGCCATAACAAGTACCGAAAATACTCTAGCAGGGGGAGAAAGAAACAGTATCTAACTAGAGGGATAATGGTCAAGCAGGACAAATTTGAGATGGCTAAGGCCAGGGGGAACCATTCTAGGAGAGTAGATAGGAACATGGACACCAGTTGTAGAAGAGGGTGCTGGAGGAGGGGGTCCTGAAGGCTGAGTGAAAGTACTAGGAGTAGGTTGTGGAGGGCGAGGCTGCTAGCTAGTCGAACCAGTTTGTTTGGGGTCGGACCAAGACGATTGCATCATGCAAACATTGGACGCGCTAGGGTCATAGATAGGAGTGGGAAGACCAGAGAATGAACCAAAAAAAGAGTAATCTTTATAGACTCCGAGTGAGACATTGGTCGGAGGTTCGACTGCTTGTTTATTGGCCACCGAAGAGCTAATTGACTCAAGAGAGGTATGAGACATCGGTTCGTAATATATCAACTAATCGATGGTGACAATATTTCCATTGTGAGGAAAACACATCTTATGATGAACTGCAGATCGGACAACAAACATCGCATAAGTGTATCTACGACCCAATGTAATGTTGTAGTCTAAGGGGGCATCAATGACTTCTACGTCAACACAAACAGTCTTGCCCGCAAGAGTAATAGGACAGTTTTGGAACATGCCAAGGGGCTAGGAAGAGTGGCCATACCACACACGAAGGGTGATAGTGGAAGTGGCTAACTCAGGAGATCTAAGTTTCTTCCAAACCAAAGTGGACATCACACCAGTGGATGCCCCCTCGTCAATGATACAACAGGAGAAGTTGGCATTCTAGATCTTGACAGGGATTTGGAAGGTGACGAAAGAAAGAAGAAATGGATGCTCTGACTTATCAATGTTGAAGAAAATAAAACGATCATATGAAGGATCCACAAAACCCATAGGAGTTAGTAGATATTTTCGTTGTGAAGGGCATGACTAGAGGACTTCCCACATTGACATGGTGGCAAGGGATTGTGCCAAGTCATCTACTATACTGTAGGAGTGGGAAGCTTTACCAGAAGTAGCGTTTCGATGTAATGACACCTTGGCGATATTGGTATGAACCTCTGCCTTAGGCTAAGGGATCTGTAAAGGACCATTTGGTGTCAAAAGAGGCTCTATGGGACCGGAAGACGGGGGCGCAGTAGCAGATGTAGCAGGGAGCTTGGTGTATTGATGGGACCGAGTCTGAATGTTGAGGTCAACGGTATTGGGTTGGTCAGAGTTCATCATAAGGATATGGTAATCATCGGTACTAGATGGAGGAGGTTGAGTGGCTGCCTTACTTTCAGGGGGTTGGGCGAGCACATATCCTTCCTAGGGGAAAGGATTAGTAAACACATCCGGTTGGATAGGGGCATCATTGGGAGGAACCGAAGGAGAGGCTTGTTGTCCTTGGGATGGTTCCTGAGATTCCCACATCCAATACATCTGAGGTAAAAGATGACAATCATGGGTATAATGGCCATAGACACCACAACACGAACAAGGCTTATTCATGTGAATAGGCCTATCCTGCTTGGGCTGAGTGCCCTATTGCTGGGTTGTATTGTCATATGTAATCCCTTGGGGATTGTTTCCTATATTACCCTAGGTATATTGGTTTTGGGTTTCTTTCCTCTTCTTTTTGGAAGTAGGAGGATTAGTCGCACTCTGATGTGCATACACCTGCCCCTAAGGTGGGGGTGGTTGCTATTGTGGAGCTTGAGAAGGAAAGGGAAGTTGAGGTGCTAATGGTGGAGGAGATGGAGCACCAGGCTATGGATATGGATAATAACGAGGTTGGGCAACATTGGGGTAAACAGGTTGGGAAAAAGGAGGTGGCATGCCATATCCTAGATACATGCTGCTAGGAGGGGGGGAAGTGCTGGAGGAGCTAGCCCCTCCCTGAGGGAAACCATAACCCATGGTAGGATGAGCATACAGATGTGAAAGGGCTCCAACAATACTGTCGATGGGATGGGATTCCCCTAGTGTGTTGGCACCACCAGGTCTAGAGAGAGTAGGTAAGATGATATAAACATAACCAGATTGTGTGTAGATAAGGTCACATTTCAACGCAATATGGAGGGAATATTCCTCGGTCTGAGGGAACTGAGATGCGACATCTTTTGAAATAGCAATAAAAATGGATATGGGAAACTATTCCTTGTAGACATGGTCTCCGAGGGTAGGGGATCAACATAGGCTCTTTCCTCTCTAACATTCTTGAACATGGCCAGATAGGTCAATAGCAGAAGATTGACAGAAAGAGGTCAAGAGAGTGGTACCGGTGTCATAGCGAAGGGGGTGCTGGAAGTAAGACATAAAATCCTTGGCAAGGGTCGCAAAAGTACTATGAGAGGAGGAGGCATGGTCGACATACCACTTGGAAGCTTCTCTAGTAAGTGTACACTGGAATAACCGAAGATGGACAAAGTTATCGGTGAAGGAGTTAGACAAAAACCACATGTGAAAAGAACGAACATGGTTGGTAGGATCCTCTCCAGCAATTCCTTCAAACTTGTGGATGTCTGGAGGGAGCTTGGCTGGCATAGCAAGCCAAGTAGGATCATGTTGTATGGGGTCATTGATCAACTGGCTAAAATCAGAAAGGCTTAGGCCCGCCATATAAGGAAGTAAGGGAGCAGCCGAGATAGTTCCTGTTGCGGCACCACTAGTAGCATTCCCAACATTAGGTTCGGGTTTGCCACCAGAGGTAGGTCTCGAACCAGACATGATGAAGGTGAAAGGTGGAAAAGAACCAAGGATAGAAGCAAAAGGGGAACCCGACGAACCAGGAGAAGAATCAGAATGGGGACTCGGTGGAGGACGAACACGAGCCCTACACGGTGGGGTAAGTCTTCCTAACAAAAACTGAGGATGAAGGCCTGGAGTCTCTAGGATAAACGCCTTGGGGGCGCGATGATGGTAAAGATACATGAAACAAAAAAAGGAAGAGAGGGAAACAAGGTTAGGGAGTTGCAGTATCAATTGATTACAATGTGGCAACAATGGCGAGGAGGTGTAGGATCAATTGATTACAATGTTTTAGTCTTGGCCTAACGGTGTAAACCAAGCGCTCTTCACTTAGGGTGTGCATTTATGTGATAAGTGTGTTCATTTTCATTTAAGCCCAGACATGTGTAGAGAAAAAAAGAAAAAATATGTTGTATAAATGTAAATAAATATGAAAATGACAGTAAAGGAAATTGAATGTGATAGTGAAATAAAAAGCGAAAGATGCATCAATTTAAACCCAAGGAGGAGGGCTTCCCAACAACTAGTCTATGGGTGGGAAAAATCTAGTCAAAACAAAAAAAAATGGCCAATGGATCTAAATTTGGGAGGGACAGGGATCTAAAGGTTAAGTCTGCTGGAAATAGGTGCAAAAAACAACAAAAAACCAGAGGGAAAAATGTTGTAAAAAAGGTGGCGAAAGGTTACGACCTGAAGGGAAATGGAGGGGACCCTAAAGGAGGACCAAACAAAAATAAAAAGAGGTGTTTTGGATGGATGAATAATCGATATGAAAAGGATCTAAAACTACACGTTCAGATCTAAAAAATGGCTGAAAACACTAAAATCTCAGAGGACCTGCTTCACCTAAACTCCTCCTAAAAAGGTGGAAGTGTACTGAAGCTCTAAGGGGCTTGGTTCCTACTTCGATGACTGAAACTAAGCAAGTAAAGGTCCAAGATGAGTGAAGAGGGAGGTCTAAAAACCCTGAACAGTGGCCCAGACAAACCCAGACAAATCACAGAAAAATTCCCGCAAAAAGTACAGGTTGTAGTTTCTTACCTGTTTTCTACTGAGGTAATAGGTTTCATGCTGTTTTCTGCTTCCTAAAGGGTGAGGTCATAGGTTTTGGCCCAAAAGCTGCGACCTTCACTTCCTTCTGTTTCGGGAGTAGATTTCAGAGAAAGTTGTCATCTCTGCTGCGGTTGATACTTGTTACCTGCACAATAGGCCCAGAAACACACGAAAGTAAGAATTTTTACTGTTTTAGAGTTTTAAAGGTTAAAAACAACATCAAGAAATGAAAAATAAGAATCTGAAGAAAAACCTTAGGGGTTGAAGCAGTTGGTCATGTAAGGATCTGAAAAACGACAGTGGTTGTAATTATAAACCCTTGTGGAGTCGCCAATTGTTAGTGTGAATTCTAATCGCAAACGTACAAAAAAAACTCACTTTAGCTATGCATAACAAACGGGCCTAACATAAAAGATGGCTGTCAGTTTCCTTATATCTATAGTTAATGATCAGAATAAATCTACAGAAATCAAGATCTATGCATTTAAATACATTAAACATCAAATAATAAGCAATAGTTGCTCCATGCATCCAATGAACAAGACGGATTTTTAAAGAATTTTTTGTGTTATGACACCTGGGAAGGGAACATAGAAATATGTTACCAGTCCCCCTCAAATGGATGTGTTCTTGTATTTCCTCAGCACTACAGATCTAAGATCTCTCTCTCTTGATGGTGCAGGAAACCCAGACAAAAATGGAACTCAAAGGAAGCTCACAAGAAAAAAGTAGAAAAATATGACAATGATGGAGGATCAAAGTCAGACCAAAAGTATAGATCCAGAGTGATCTTTAGGCAACAAAAGGTAGTGAAAGAATGGAAAAACACTTCTATTTATACCAAAATATTGAGTTAGTCTAGATATTGGTGCATAGTTAAAATATTATTAACCAAATCTAGATCCAAATTTTATGGAATATTTTATTATTTTTGTTAAAGGGAAAAAGAATTTGAATTTTGTAAAATCACTTTATTTGTAAATAATAAATAAATAAATGATTTATTTATTATTTTAAGAATGCGATTGAGAAATAATTAAAAAAACACTTCTATTTATACCAAAATATTGAGTTAGTCTAGATATTGGTGCATAGTTAAAATATTATTAACCAAATCTAGATCCAACTTTTATGGAATATTTTATTATTTTTGTTGAAGGGAAAAAGAATTTGAATTTGGTAAAATCACTTTATTTGTAAATAATAAATAAATAAACGATTTATTTATTATTTTAAGAATGCGATTGAGAAATAATTAAATAATAACGATTTATTCAATTATTTATAAATTATTTAGTAAAATTTAACAAGGAATATTATTTGAATAATGTTTTAAATAATTATTCCTAGAAAATAATAAGATAAATAATGATTTATCTAATTAATTTTCCTATTTTGGGTTAAATATGACCACAGCCATTAATTAAAATATGTAGGTTTTAACCCTGAATAGAAATGATCTACACACGAATCTTACAACAGAAAATAAACAATAGCAAGAGCATAAAACATAAAACAGATAAACACAGAGATTTTCCCCTGGATCCCAAATCGGGACGACCAGTTTGATTTTTCATTATATTCCTTCTAGTGTTACAACACGTATATATATATATATATATACATAAACCCCAATCCATTAACCCTAGATTAGAACATAACCGTAGTTCCCTTGACCGGATCTACAAAATACTAGGGGCCGAAAACCATCGTACCCCAAAACCATGTGCAAAATCATGCACAAAACATGGGTGGGTCCTCCTATGAGTGGGTCCGCACACCAAAACAATTTTCTCCGGGGCACTACCCTGGACCCCAACAGTGAAGGCTGCCTCCCCCCTTGTGACCCCCCTGCTGCGCCCAACATAATGTACAACGCGTGGAGCTAGTCGTGGAAAGAATATAACACATACCCAACATTCTCCCACTTGTTGTTTTCTTTCCACAGGAGTCCACAAGAGAGCTTAGTCATTGGGCCAATTCTTCAACACCCATTGTTTCTATAAACCAAGAGAACTTCTGAGTGCTCACAGAATTCGTCAATGCATCTGAAACATTCTTCAAAGTGTCCACCTTTACCAACAACACCCTTTTAGCCTCAACCATATCTCTAACAAAGTGATATTGAACATCAATGTGCTTTGTCTTTGAATGGTAAGCAGGGTTCTTAGCCAAGAAAATTGCACTTTGGCTATCACAGTCTATCCTTATAGCTTGCTGTACCAACCCCATACTTGAACACAATCTATGCAACCAAATTGCTTCCTTGCTTGCATGAGTGGCTGCTATGTATTCTGCCTCTGTAGTTGAAAGAGCCACTACAGACTGTCTTTTACTCATCCAACTGACTGCGCCTCCAAATAGGCTAAACACATACCCACTTGTAGATCTTCTTTGGTCCAGATCTCCGGCCCAGTCTGCATCAACAAAACCACGAATGTCCAACATTCTTTCCAATCTTGGTCTTCCCTGGTAGCACAAGCCATAATCACTAGTGCCACGTAAATATCTAAAAACCCGCTTCACTGTTGTCCAATGCTCCTTCCCTGGGTTTGACATAAACCTGCTCAATACTCCCACTGCATGTGCAATGTCTGGTCTAGTACATACCATTGCATACATCAGCCTACCCACTGCACTTGCATATGGAACACGGGACATATCCTCCTCTTCTTCTTGTGTCTTGGGACACTGTTCAGCAGACAACTTTACACCTACAAGAATAGGAACATTCACCGGTTTACTATCCTGCATATTGAACCTCTGCAATATAGTCTCGACATACTTCCTCTGGTTTAACCAGAGCTTCCTCTTTGCCTGATCTCTCTTAATTTCCATGCCCAAAATATAGTTTGCAGCACCAAGATCCTTCATGTCGAATTTGGAGAACGGTTGGGTCTTCAAATCTTGGATAATTTCTTTGTCATTTCCAATCAACAACATATCATCCACATACAAGACCAAATAAATAACACGGTCACCAATTAATTTAAAATAAACACGGTGATCCTCCTTGCTTCTGGTGAAGCCAAGTCCCCGTATATAGGTATCAAATTTCTGATACCACATCCTTGGTGACTGTTTTAACCCATACAGAGACTTCTTCAACCTGCATACCAGTTATTTCTTACCCTTCACCATAAAGCCTTCGGGTTGCTTCATGTAGATCTCCTCTTCTAGATCCCTGTGAAGAAATGTTGTCTTCACATCCATCTGTTCTATCTCAAAATCAAATGTAGCAGCAACAGATAAAAGTAATCTAATAGAAGTAACTTTGGCAACAGGAGAAAAAATATCACCAAAATCAATTCCCGGCACTTAGGAATAAAATTTTTCTACCAACCGAGACTTGTATTTCTCCACCTTGCCTTCTACATTAATATTCTTCTTAAACACCCATTTGCTCCCAATGGGCTTCCTTCCATCCGGCAACTCCACCAGATCCCATGCCTCATTTTTGTGCAAGGATGCCATTTCATCAACCATGGCCTCCTTCCAGAGTTTTCCATCCATGGAATCTACTGCTTCGATGATAGTTATGGGATCATCATCAGTTATAGTTAAGGCAAAACCTAAATAGAAATTAGATGGACTATACCTTTCTGGTTGCCTTCTTTCCCGAACTGATCTTCTCAAAGCTGGAGTTTGTGGCCCTTCCTCTTCTGAATCTTCATCTGCTGTAGAGTCTGATTCATCCTCCTTTAGCTCAAACTCTATCTTCTCAGGTTCCTTTGGTATGATTTCATGTTTAACAACATCTTTCACCTCTCTAAACACCACATCTCAGCTGTACACAACCTTCCTTGTTTCTGGGTTCCAAAGTTTGTAACCTTTTACACCATCCTTATACCCAATAAAGATGCACCTTTAAGATTTATTATCAAACTTGGTCCTTTCCTCCTTTGGAACATGTACATATGCATCACATCCAAATACCCTTAGATGTAAAAGAGAGGGTTTCTTACCAGTCCATACCTCATGTGGAGTCTTATCCTCCAACGCTGATGAAGGTGATATATTAACTAAGTAACATGCAGTCTCCACTGCCTCTGCCCAGAATTCTTGTCCTAACCCGGTACCACTGAGCATGCTTCTTGCCTTTTCCATCTGTGTTCTGTTCATTCTTTCTGCAACTCCGTTTTGCTGAGGTGTGTATGGAGTAGTCTTCTGCCGTGCTATACCACACTTCTTACAGAACTCTTCAAATTCCTTCTTGCAAAACTCCCCACCATTATCTGTCCTCGGTGCCTTTATCTTCTTCTCTGTCTGGTTTTCTACCAGAGCCTTAAATTCTTTAAATCTGTCAAAGACTTCAGATTTCTTCCTCAAGAAATATATCCATGTATTCCTTGAGAAGTCATCTATGAATGAAACATAGTACCCAGACTTTCCCAGTGATGGAACTGACACAGGCCCAAACACATCACTGTGCACAAGTTCTAATATCTTGTTTGCCCTCTTAGCACCAGAAGGAAAACTCACCCGATTCTGCTTCCCATATACACAATGTTCACATAAATCGAAATCCAGAGAGCAATTAGACATACCTTCTACCATACCATTTCTATGCAGTATCCGAAGGCCCTTCTCTCCAATATGTCCAAGCCTTTGATGCCATAACATGGTCTTTTCTCCAGAGACAGCTAGGCTTTCCACTCCACTTTTAGGAACCACAGAACTGTTACACCCATCAATAACAGTGCTACCTTGTAGCTTGTACAGAGTTCCAGTCTGAACTCCCCGCATTAATACCAATGCTCCCCGAACCATCTTGCAGGCATATTTCTCGAACACTATTTTTACACCTGCATCATCCATCTTGCTTACAGAAATCAGATTTCTGGCCAATGCAGGAATATGGAGAACACCAGGAAGTGTTTTAATCCTTCCACCTTGCAGCTTCAGCTTGACCTTTCCACGTCCGATGATTTTGGCCTTCCTATCATCCCCTAGAAAGACATCACCATCATATTTCTCATACTCGTAGAACCACTCCCTATGGGGAGTGAAGTGAAAGGATGTACCTGAGTCAATCAACCATGACTCATGATCTACATGTGTATTTGAAGAAGAATCCAAATACACATCCCCACCTTCATCCGAGGTGGTTTTTGCCTCTGTAGAAGGAGCATCATCAGATCCATTTTCTTTCTCAGGAGCTTTAGATCTACACTCCTTTTTGTAGTTCCCTTCCTTTCTGCATTTCCAGCATACCTTTACAAAATTTCCAGGAGATTTAGATCTCCCTCTAGATTTGGATCTCCCACTCAAAAGCTTATTCTTGTTTCTGTTTTGGGACCTTCCTCGTACAGATAAGGCATCTCCATTTTGGCCCTCCATATTTCTCCGTCTCATTTCCTCCGACAGCAAGGCTAAGACAATGTCATCAAAATTCAAGGTAGTTGTATTGCTACCTATTGTAATAACTAGACTATCCCACGAGTCTGGTAGAGAACACAACAAACTGATGCACTTATCTTCATCTGATATTTTAATATCAATAGATGACAGCTAACTTACCACGGTATTGAAGGTGTTCAGATGCTCTGTCACCGAGTCTCCATCCTTCATCCTCAGGTTATACAACTTTTTCCACAGGAACAACTTATTCACCAAAGACTTAAATTGGTACAAAGTCCCAAGTTTTTCCCACAAATTCTTCGCTGTAACTTCCCCAGATACATTCAACAATACTGAATCTGAGACACACAACCATATTGTGCTCTTAGCCTTCCGATATAGTTTCTTCCAGTCTTCATCTGAAATTTCCTTTGGTTTAGTACCTGGATCTACCGTGATCCATTGATCTTTATCCACCAATAGATCCTCCATCTTGAACTTCCACAACTCAAAACTTTGACCATTAAATTTCTCGATCTCTATCTTTCCGCCACTCGCCATCTTCTTTCACCGTAAGAATCGATCCCGCAGATCTCCCACTGAACAGGGTCTACCTCAGGCCCGAGCAAAAAACCCTCAGTAGCAAAGGCATCCCCTTGAAGCCGAAACAACTCTGATACCAAATGTAGGTTTTAACCCTGAACATAAATTATCTACACACGAATCTTATAACAGAAAATAAACAATAGCGATAACATAGAACATAAAACAGATAAACACATAGATTTTCCCCTGGATCCCAAATCGGGATGACTAGTTTTATTTTTCATTATATTCATTTTAGTGTTACAACACACATATATATACATAAACCCCAATCCATTAACCCTGGATTAGAAAATAATTGTAGTTCCCTTGACCGGATCTACAAAATACCAGGGGCCGAAAACCATCGTACCCCAAAACCATGTGCAAAATAATGCACAAAACATGGGTGGGTCCTCCTATGAGTGGGTCTGCACACCAAAACAATTTTCGCCGGGGTACTGCCCCAGACCCCAACAGTGGGGGCTGCCTCCCCCCTTGTGACACCCCTGCTGTGCCCGGCACAATGTACAGTGCATGGAGCTAGTCGTGGAAAGAATATAACACATACCCAACATTCTCCCACTTGTTGTTTTCTTTCCATAGGGGGCCACAAGAGAGCTTAGTCATTGGGCCAATTCTTCAACACCCATTGTTTCTCTACACCAAGAGAACTTCTGAGTGCTCACAGACTTCGTCAAACACATACCCAACAAAATATGGTTTAATTAATTATCCCTTGAGGAAAAAAAATTAAAAAAATAAGGATCTATTCATTTATTCCTCATTGGGGTTCGTGTTTAGACTAGAAACAACTTAATAAATTATGGATTATTAAGTTTTTTTTCAGTGAAAGAAATTTGACTATGGTAAAATTGGTCTTACATGGTGTACTTTGGTCCACATAATAGTAACAGGTTAGATGACAAAAAATTGGTGTAACAAGGATCCTTCCCTAATGGGAACCTTTTCATTACTGTCACCTACGACATCAGCGGAAATTGCAAATCCACTTCTTCTGAATTAAGGAAATTCCTAATGATTCTGAAGTAGTTAGGCTAAGCAACATCAGGACACTAAGTCCAATTGAGCTAGCATAGTAATCATTTTTCTTTGAATCCAAATCCTTTGTCGATGACTGTTTGGGTTGATCATTATTTCTATTTTGGTACTTCTTCTGATCCTTTTTCACACATATTATCGACTAATGAGAGAATTATGGAATCCATGATGCTGGAAGAAGAACCATGGGACTAATCACATCAATGATCCCATATTCCAAATTACAGTGAAGATAATCCTTCTGAACTATATCACCCTACTGTCATTGATTTCTTGACGAATTATATTCATATCCATGATGTCGATTCTGAGCGAAACCCATCAAATATAGAAGAAATGATTTCTATCGATATTTCCACTAAACCAGGTATTATAGAAAACATTCATGTCGGTGCATCTTGTTCTCCATCTGAACTTGACACTTACTGAGCTATTTTCTGTGAATTTCATGATGTATTTGCTTGGTCATACGAGGAGATACCAAGTATCGACTCCATCATTGTTGAACATGAGATTAAAATGTATCTTCATGTTAAGCCAGTGCAACAACATCTTCATCCTGTTCACCCTAATAAAGATGTTTCCATTAAATAAAATGTTGAAAATCTTTTGCATGCTGGATTTATTTACCCTGTTTCGCTTACCGATTGGTTTTCTAACATTGTTCATGTCATGAACAAATAGGGGACAATTAGAGTGTGTGTCGACTATCGAGATGTTAATCATTCTTGTCTGAACAATAACTATCCCACTCCCTTTATTGACCAAATGATTGATGAATGTGCCAGATGTGAAATATTTTATTTCATGGATGGATTATCCGGTTACAATCATATTGGTATTCGCTCAGAGGACCAATATAAAAGTGATTTTATCTCTACTTGGGGCACATTTTCTTATCAAAAACTCCCTTTTTGTTTAAATAATGTTGGGGCCACATTCCATAGGGTAATCAATTATGATTTTCACGACATCAAGCACATTTTTCAACTGTATCTAGATGACTTACCTGCACCTTCATGGAAATGGGTTGACCACCCGCTACATCTGAGAGCGATCCTTTTACGATTTGTCACTATAAAATATGCCTCAATATGTATAAATGTGTGTTTGGTGTTGGTTTTGGTCGTTTTCTTGGATTATTCGTGTCGAAAGACAGAAATTGACATGATCCATTGAAGGTCCAGACCATTCTTGATTTACCTACTCCTTCCAATTTTCTTGAGTTACAAAGACTCCAAGGGAAGGCTAACTTTATAAGGAGCTTCATTCCTAACTATGCTGAAATGGCTAAAGGATTTACTCGACTCTTGAAAAAGGGGATTCCCTTCCATTTGGATGAGGTTTCACAAGCTTCCTTTGATGTTCTTAAAGATACCTTGATCTGAGCATCATTAATTTATCCCCCAAATTATTAGAGTGACTATTTCTTGTATCTCGCCATTACAGATACAACAATCGCTATGGTTCTAGTCTAAGAAGAAGATGGGATTGAAAATCCTACATATTATTTGAGTCGCAATCTCAATGATATGGAAGTTAAGTACACATACGTTGAGAAGCTCACTTAGGCAGTAGTTCAAGCTGTTCAAAGATTTCGCCAATATATCCTTCTCCGAAAGACCATTGTCATTTCGGATTACAACCCTATGGCATACATTCTGTCATGTGAATTGTTGGGGGAAAATGTTTAATATGGATTGTTATTTTGTAGGTGTTTGATTTGGAATTCATCAAATCCAAGTAAAATAATTCCTTGGTGTTTGATGAGCTTATTTGCGACCTTCCTTTGAGTAGCACCAATCCTACTACAACAACATCAATTCTGGATGAGTCTTTGTTTCTGATCGAGTCATCCGGCCCGTGTTATGGATATTTAATCATCTATCTCCAGACCCAAACTTTTTTGCCTAATACCTCTCACTCGCAACAACGATGTATTTGATACCAGGCCAAAGATTATCTGATCGTTAGCGATACACATTATCATCGTGGTGTTGATACGATTTTACGTCGGTGCCTCATGCATGAGGAGGCCGAAAATGTTCTGAATGATTTTCATTTTGGTGCATGTGGTGGACATTTGTCTGGTTATGCTACCATGCAGAACATTCTCCACGTTGGTTACTTTTGGCATACCATATTTCGTAACTGCATTATCGCGGTTAGAATTTGTCATGCTTGCCAAATATTTCATCTTAAAACTCACTTTCTACCAGCACCAATTCTTTTTGTCATTACTGTTGGACCATTTGGGAAGTGGGGAATTGACTTCATGACATGTAACCACTGCTCAGCTGGGGGGCATGGGTATATTATTGTAACCATTGACTGTTTTACCAAGTGGGCCAAGAATATGCCTAAATTCAACAACACGGGACAGAGAGTTGCATTGTTCTTTTTTAACCATGTGCTTACATGGTTTGGTGTACCGTAAGACATAGCCACAGATCATGGAAAAAAAATTCGCAATCACATGATGGATGAGTTGACTGCCAAGTTAGGACTGTCACATGATAGTCTACCCCTTATTATCCACAAGCTAATGGGAAATTTGAAGCTATCAACAAGATTCTTAAGTGTATGCTTCAACGCATGATTGGGGTTCATAAATGAAACTAGAATTTGATCATGTACTCGGCTTTGTGGGAATATCAAACCTCAGTGATAAATGAAACCAGATTCACTCTCTTTCAGTTGGTTTATGGTGTATAAGCTATCTTACTGATACGATACGAAATACCATCATTCAAACTTGCAATTGACCTGCTACCTAACACTTCTGAAGAAGAGGCACGTATTTTAGATCTCATCCATCTCGAACTTGGCCAGCGAAGTTCATAAAAGACGAATTAGGGTGCAATATGACTGCAATTTCAAGCCTCACACCTTCTCAGAAGGAGAACATAGTTACCGATCAAATGGGAACTTTTACCTCAAAATGGGAACTCTATCAAAAAAAATTTCAAAAAACCATGAAAAAAAATACCAAAATTAAAAGTTGTATTCTGGAATAACCTTTTTTTTTCGAGGTAAATGTTCAACATTTCTTAAAAATGGAAGAAAAAGCCAACTTTTTTTTTTTGTGCAAAACACACCTCAAAAATGAAAAGTTGTATCGTGGAATAACCATTTTTTTCGAGGTAAATTTTCAACATTTTTAAAAATAGACGTAAAAGCCAAATTTTTTGTGTGCAAAAAACACCCCGAAAACAGAAAGTGTTGAAACAAAAATTTTAGAATAATAAAAATTTATATTAAAAATAAAAAATAAATAAACAAAAAATACATTTTAAAATAATTGAAAAAAAAACAAATTTCATTACATTTTTTTATTAAAAAAAATAAATTAAGAGAAGAAATAAATAAAAAACATTTTAAAAATTAAAATTTAAAAATATATTAAAATTTAACAAATAAAATAAATAAAGATAATAAATTAAAAAACAAATAAATTTTTAAAAATAAAATTAAATTAAAATATACAAATTAAAGTTAAAAAATAAAAATTAAGTTTTTATTAAATTAAAAACAAAAGAATTTAAATTTGAAAATAAAAAATTAAATTTAAAAATATATATATATATTAAATTTAAATAAATAAAAAAGTTAAAAATTAAAAATTAAAATTAAAATTAAAAAATATATAATAAAAAAGAATCAACTAGGGCAGGAGGTTGATTCCCAGAATCGACCTCCCAAGGTCGATTCCGGGAATCGACCTCCCATTAGGGGAAGTTTGAGGTCTAAAATGGGCCTCCTAAAGAAAATTTACAATCAAAATTCACTTTATGAGAACCAATCACATTTTAGGGGATGACATCATCCCTAATAGTTGAGATGACATGCCTTGAGTTAAAGGTACTTACTTGTCACATTCTCAATGGTGGATAAAAACTCATGGTAACCATGGTAGTGCCCTGAGTACTTTTAAAGTCATAAAGTAAAGTACTCATAATAAATGTCATTTCACACTTTTTGAATAAAATAATATTATTTTCATTTCATATTTCTTGAAAGAAACAATGCATATCCCTATATATTTATTATATTATATTATTTTTATATAGTATATTAATTACATGTTATTATATAATTTAAATAATATAAATTTTAATTAATAGCATATAATATAATTAAGACTTTATAAATTTATATTTATATTTGATTTTAAGTTATTCAAGTATAAAGGACAAATACATTAGTTGTTCAATGATAATGACTTTTTCTTGAAAATCTCATTCTTATTTATAGTCACATCAATACAATTTTTTTATTAATTTTATTTTGGTACAACTTTTGAATTGAATTTAACTATGCTTACATGGATTTTGGTGCAAAAAGTGAATTTCAAATTCATAAATATTATTTGATTGGTTTATCTATTATTTTATTATTTCCTTAGGAGGACCATTTTAGACCTCAAAATTCCTCTAATGCCAGGTCAATTCCAGGAATCGACCTCCCCAATTCGATTTCGGGAATCGACCTCCCTAGTTCGATTACGGGAATCGACCTCCCCAGTTCGATTCCGAGATGCGACCTCCCCAGTTCGATTCCTGAAATCGACCTTCCCGTGTTGATTCTTGGAATCGACCTCCCGAGGTCGATTCCCATAATCGACCTCCTTAGGACAATTCCAGGAATCGACCTCCCTAGATCTATTTCCGGAATCGACCTCCCCAGATTGATTTCCGGAATCGAGCTCCCGCCACCACCTAGGCGACACAATTAAATATTTTTTTAATTTGATTTTTTATTTATTTATGAAATTTTAATATTTTTTTTGTTTTTAATAATTTTTTTTTATTATATTTCATATTCGTTTTTTAATTTGATTTAATATTTTATTCTAATTTTTAAATTTTAATTTATTTATTAATTTTTTTTAAATGTTAGTTTGAAAAAAAATTGTTTTTTGTTTTTTTTTTGTTTTACTTTTATTATATATATATATATATATATAAACAAATTTTAAAAAATAAATAAATTTAAAAAATTAAAATATACAAATTAAATTTAAAAAACAAAAATTAAATTTTATTGTGTTAAAAACAAAAGAATTTAAATTTGAAAATTAAAAATCAAATTAAAAAAAGAATATATTAAATTTTAATAAATTAAAAAATTAAAAAAAATCGACCTCAGTGGGAGGTCGATTTTGGAAATCGACCTTCGCAGGTTGATTCTCGGAATCGACTTCCCCAAGTCGATTCCCAAAAGTGAGCTCCCCATGTCGATTCCCGGAATCGACCTCCCCAGATCGATTCTCGGCATTGACTTCCCCATGTTGATTCTCGGAATTGGCCTCCCCATGTCAATTCCCAGAATCAACCTCCCCTGATCGATTCCTGGAATCGACCTCTCCAGGTCAATTTCGAGAATCGACCTCCTGCTGCCACTTGGGCTGTGCAATTAAATATTTTTTAATTCAATTTTTTTTATTGATGAAATTTTAATAAATTTTTTTGTTTTTAATATTTTTAATATTTTATATTTATTATTATATTTCATATTTGTTTTTTTTTATGTAATTTAATATTTTATTCTAATTTTTAATTTGTTATATTATTATTAAATTTAATATTTTTAGGTTTTTTTTTAAATTTATTTATTATTATTTTTTTAATTTTAATATGAAAAATGTTTTTTTTTTTTTTTTACTTTTATTTTATTTAATTTGAATTTTTTCATTTTCAAATTTTTAAAATGGCTTAAGTTTTAAAAACAATTAGATTTTTTTTTTTTTTAAAATATTTGAAAATGTTTTTTCTCATTTATTTTTAATTTTTTTTTTAATCTTAATTTTTTTATTTTAAAATTTCTATCTTAATTTTCTTTTTAATTTTTGTTTCTTTTTTTTTTATTTAATGTTTTATTATCTTAAAAAAAATTATTTTTATTTTCTTATTAATTTTTTTTAATTTTAATTTTTTAATTATATATATATATATATATATATATATATATATATCATAAGAAAAAACATAATTTAAAGAAAAAAATTAGCTTTTGATGTTTTTTAATTTTTTTCTTTAAATTATGTTTTTTTCTTATATATATATATATATATAAAACTTAGAAAAGAATAGCTTTTGATGTTTTTTAATTTTTTTCTTTAAATTATGTGTTTTTTTGAACTTTTTCCGCATTTTTTATTTAATTTTCGAAATTTTTTGTTTTTTGTTTTATTTATTTATTTATTTTTAATTTTTTATTTTTACAAGTTAATTTTGTTTTTTTTTACATTTTTATTGGTTTTTTTAATTATTTTTAATTATTTTTTTATATTTGAGTTTTTTTGTCGTGTTTTTCTTATTTTATTTTTATGTTTTATTATCAACATGAAAATTACCACTCTAAAAAAATTGGTTGATGCTGCATCAACATTTTTCAAATTTAGCATGAAAATCACCACTCTAAAAAAAATGTTTGATGATGCATCAACACTTTTCAAAATTAGCATGAAAATCACCAACATTTTAAAACAAATGTTCATACTTCATAAATAAAAAATTCAAGTGTCAAAAATATGCCCAAAAAAACAAGGTGATTCTGCATCACCACTTTTCAAAATCGTGTGCTGTTTTTGCTACCTCAAAATAGTAGGTACCAGTTCAGTTACCTATTTGATCGGTAACTATGTTGGAGACCTAGGCTTGCTTTATGATCAGGAAGTTCATAAGATAGGAACACGGAAATTTGAACCATTATGGCATGCCCCCTATATTGTCAAGCAAATTCTGGCTAAGGGTGCCTACGAGTTAGTAGATTATGATGGGATTCCATTGTCACAACCTCGAAATGGGTTGTATCTTAAACGTTACTATGCCTGATTTTGCATAGTAAACATTGTATTATATGCTTTGATTGTGTGTGTATAATAGTGTGTCTTTTAGAGTTTTTCATGTGGCTAGTAATCTTCTTTTCATTTTTTGCAGATGTCCGAATCTTCGAAACCGTTTGTTGGATATGCCGATGGTGCTATTCGTAGTACTCAGAATTTATTCTCTGTAGCATGGCACATATTTTCCCCAAGTGGTGGGTTAGTGAGTCTCCAAGGGATTTGTATTGGTCGATCGACCAACAATATCACTCAGTATAGCGGGTTGATCAAACTCCTCTATGATGCCATTTCACTTGGCATTCGTCGCATCATCATCAAGATGGAATCACAACTTGTCGTACTATAGCTTACTAGCATCTATACTATCTGGAATTCAGCAATTCATCACATGTTCCTTAGAGTTTTTCTTTTGGAAAGACATTTTGATTACATTAAATATCAATAAATTTCTATAAAATTTAACAATTTGGTTGATTCATCGGTGAATTATGTGTTAAATAGACATTTGCAACATATGTAAAGATACATTTTCAATTCACATCAGACAATTGAATAGGATTGCACATAATCATAGAAAAAACACTAAAAGTAAAATAGATTTATATCGATTTTTTTACAAAAATTGCATCCAAGATAGGTTGATCATCTGACCTCAAAATGTATGCAGATATAGCATAACCTAATTAAACCTAGTGATGCTCATGATAGCAAGTCACTGCTTGGGCTATCATGCGCAATAGCCTCATCCAATGGCTAGGTACAACAATGGTATGGCGTTGCAACCTCATACGTAACTCCTCGATCTAGGAATTCGGTATCCAAAGAGTCAATCCCTCTGCATGCTGATGCAACTCAGCAAGAGTGTCGGCTAAATCCAAATCCTGAAGGACTGCTCTCCCAACAATACTCTCTACTGGTTCTCCTGCATGTTATGCCTAAACCAATGGTCGAATGGTAGCTACATATGAATACATAAAACATTTTTAGTTTAGTCTTGGAAACATCAAAAAACACAAAAATATGTAAAAAACCACAAAAATTCAAAAACATGGTAAAAATTTTACCTATAGCACCCCATTTAGCACAGACAATCCATCCCTGCATATGGATGCTCCTCTACGAAGATATTATTTCTTCGGAACAAACTGAAGAATACAGGGAAAATGAGATCGATGACTGACCAGCATGTCTAGTCATCATCTCGACCCATCACTGCATCCATGAATCTCTAGGACTAGCTAATCTCAGTGTCACATGTTGTGGTTGCATCAATGGAACTCGCTCCAAAACGAAAGTGATCAAGATCGACCCATTGCTAAAATTTTTGGTTTTTCCACTTTTTACCTTGGTCGGTTGTTCTTTCATTTGAAAGAGTACTACTTCAGCCTAGTTGAACACAGTTGGACCGAGACACTCAAGATTATACTACATGTATGATATGTTTGCGACATGTAGTGTCATGCTACCAGCTAGCTTTGCGATATTGAATAGGAGCGTTTACAAAGGAATATCACATACAACTTTGATATTTATCTTTCCATCTTTGCTAGGCTCATTTCCTAGTCGACAAAAATTTCGGATGTAGTTCTTCATTATTTCACCTCCACGGATGGAGCTCGTAAGGGAAATGGGGGCACCACGTCTCGAAAAACCTGTCATAAAGAAAATATCATCAACCAATATTGGGAGCACTTTGTCCCCAACTTTAAATGCATGTAGTGCTCGGTCCCATGAATGGATCAAGAACTGCAATAGTTCCATATGTTGCCTCATTTATGACAATCTAAAGTACTTGAGCAACCCACAGTCTCTGAGGACTCTCACAGTGCCAGGATCATTTAGGGAAACCATATCCTGTTCTTCATGTTCTATTTCTCACCATGTAATCAACATTCTGATTCCATCAAAGTATGAAATCACACCATAAGCTTAGTTAGGATCCATAACATGCAAAAAACTGGAGAAAGTTTGGGCAGAAAACAAGATGCAAGTTTCTAAATTGCACCCAACGCACTATTGAGTGGAATATAGAGCATTTATGAGGAACTTCCCTTCTTTCCAACCTCTCTGCAATGCACTTTTCGACATCTAAGGGTGCGTTGGTCCTAGGGTGTTGTATATTTACCCTAGGAGCCCCAAAACCCTAAAAAAATTGCATGAAAATAAACAATCATGCAACCAATATAAAGAGGAAGGTAAGATCTTGTACCTAGTCTAGACGGCACGAGAAATGGTCCACAAAATATTTCACAATCAACCACTCGAGTTCAACGGTAAAATAGGCTTAGAGCACTAAAATTCGAATGGTAAATGTGAAATGGTGAAAATGAATTGGTAATTTATTATTTTAATAGTCTTTTTGATTAATTTATGCATATTTAATGAAATGACTATGGTTATTACTCATTTTTACTATTTTAAACAGGTATTGTTAATCCATTTCATGGTTCTTTGTGTAGATTTACAACTGATTATAGTGAGTTAGTCATGCATGATTTTAAAATGAAATTTTGATCACAAAGCACACTTTTATCTCTTTTTCGAGTTGTTTTAAACATGAAAAAGGAACACAAAGCACATTTTTATCTCTTTTTCGAGCTTTGTTAAACATGAAAAAGGAACTCAAAGCACACTTTTATCTCTTTTTCGAGCTTTGTTAAACACGAAAAAGGAACCCCCCTGGATTTCTCTTTCATCTCTATTCAGACTCTCAAAATATGAAAAGATTTCCGAGCACTTTTCCTTCCAAACTCGTAAAAGGAATTTAAACGACATCTACTTTGTATAAGTTTAACCCTTTTATGGACCGAGATATATTATTTTTACGAAAAAGGAAAACCCTAGTCGAACATCGCTAGAAGGTTCTCTCACATATTATTTTATGCTTTTTTGGATCTGAGGGACTATTATATGAAAAAGAACTTATGGAGTTTTCTTTTAGTCCCTTTTTCAAATTCTCTAAACATGAAAAAGGGTCGAGTTTCAACTTTCGTTAGACTCATTAAAGCATCAAATAGTGACGGACTTGTCCATCATGACAAGATCAATTTTTACCTTTGTTGGACTCATTAAAGCATCAAATAGAGATGGATTCACACGAAGGTTGGAATTATACATCAAGCATATGTTATCCTCCTCAAGCTTGTTAAAAAATAAAGAGGTATTGGTGAGAAATGACTGGGTAAAATTGGAAAGGGATAAAACACTTTATGGTAGCAATTTTCTCTTGAACATGACACTTATTCACTTCATCTCCGTGATTTTTGGTTTGGGTAATCTGCTTGACGGTCTATCACACCATCCATGACTTCATTTTTGTGTCAAATGATGCCAATTCATTCAGTGTCATCAATATGTTTAAGAGAAGTCACTAAATTATTCCTCATCCTTTGAAATAATCATAAACCTTCATTTCATGACCGCCATCCCTGACATTTCTTCATCATTCAAATTCCATCTCCAAAATCATTACTCTTGTTTTGTGTCGTTGATAGGGGAAACATCAATGCCCTCCTATGACGAGTCACTTCCTGTCAACATTAGCTCATCATCCAGGAAGTTGACTTAGAAACAACCTTTCAGTACCTTAGATCTTACTTATATCAACGACAGGTTTCTCACTTCTGGTGATAGGTTGACATCATAGGCCTTCAACCGAAAGACTTTGTATGGTGTTCGACATCAAGTCATCTATTCACACCATCCAGAATGTACTATAGTACCTTGAGAGCCATTGTCATCAACGATGGTTTCTCTCGCATCTATTAACGGCTCACATCATTGGCTAGTAATCAGACGGTGTCTTCCCATGTTCGACTTCAGATCACATATTCGCATGATTAGACTCATACTTAAGTGATCGAGTGAACGAGATAGAAGACCCCAGATCTAGTTTCGTCCATCCGGGATGCGATTTCCAGAGAAGTACTAAATCATCCATACAATGTTCATTATTCAAATAGTCATCCTATCATGGGTGTATATCTGTAGATGAATTTTTTATGTTATGATAGTTTATGTGCTCATTATGGGATATGCCTCCCTCAGAAATTCATGTCCAAGATGAATAGATATCATGATGCAATGTATTGTAATTGATGCAGGTCACCATCTACTTCAGTTCCTCCTCATCAAGTCGTAAAGAATATCACTTGAAATTATCATTTTTGACTCCATGCTTTAGGGGGCAGCTGTTATAGGTCAATTTGGGCATCATCCCAAAACACATATCAGTATCTAGTAGTGTCTAGCATACTCTAAATTAGTTTCTACATGCCCTAAACAATTCATTCCATTGATGGTTTTCCTCATGAAATTTTTATTTCTTAGATTCTAGTTGAAGTGGCCCATTCAGCCATCAATGCACCCCTAGACAGTTGTAACTGCTTTGTAGAGCATCTACTCCCATGCAAGACTACGTTGCAAAGGATCTATGCCCACTTTGAGGTGTGTTGGTTGACTAGGAGTGAATTTTTCATTAGATTCTAAGAATCTTCCCAACCTCTAGTGGCTTTTAGAAGTCGTTCTAGCTTTCACCTCATCTGATAGCTTAGAATATGGAACCCATGGAGCCATTAAACCTGTTATCCTCCTATTCTCATGAATAAGGGAACCTCTTCATCCATTTTTAGGAAAGTCATTCAATGATTCAGTTATGTAAAACTACCTTCATCTACTTATAAATGGAGCACTTATCATAGTGCACAAGAGATAAAGAATTTATGTTAAGTAGAGTTATGCTGGTGAGATCATAGCTCTTGGAGGTATTGTGCATGTAATGTGATGCTGTTGGATTGTTGATGATGGATGTGATGAAGATGGGACTCAAGCTAGATGAGTGACAGCGAATCGATCAACTAGTTGTACTCTTCCTTCTACTTCATAATAAATACATTTGTTCCTTTCCTAATGCACGTGTCAATGATGTTATATGTCTATTTATGAACTTAATCAATTCAATTTGTTTAACTTGAATAGATTGTATTTCCTTTATGTTGTTTTCCGTCTTCTGTTTTCCATTGCAGGTATCAATCAAGCAATTTCAATTAGATTGAGAACGATGAAAACGAAGAAAGGAGGTGAGGAAAAGAGAACAAATTACAAGTAGGTTTTCCTCCCTTTATCTATTCATTATAAGGAAAAGGTCAGATATCTTTCTTTCTATTGTTCTAAGTGCACCGCCACACTTAGGGAAAGCATACTTATCCATAGGTTTGATTTCCGTAAAACAAATATTTTCAAAGTAAAAGAAACACTCAAAGGTATATTTATGCTCTCTAGGCTTCCTCATTTTCCAATTTTAAACATTGTTAATTATCATAAAGTTTTTGAGTATCCATTGTTTTGGGCAGAGAAAGTCATTTTTTTATCCCATGATTCTTTAGTTGTGAACCTGCCATCGTATCTATTTCTCTATACTTTTTTTTATTTAAGAATAACTTGGGTATATACTCACAAGCCAATCTTACATAGAATAAGTTGAACATTTTTACATATGCATGAAGCTTTGTTGAGATAGATATCAATAAGAGGCACTGAAACAAGATGATAATATAGAAGAAAATTTAGAAAGACTTAAATATGTAATTGTAATAATATAGCACTTTTGTATTTTCTTGGTCAAAAAACATGACATTTTCAAAATTATTAATACTTAAAAATAAAATAAAAAATAAAATATGAATGAAGATACCAAAAATATGTTAGAAATCATTCTCTAACTATAAAGACAAATAAATTTCACAAAATAACCCTTTCAAAAAGTGCAACTTGAAAAATTAAATTCTCCTTTAAAACATAAAAAGGCAACGCTACTACCAAACCTTTCCCTTTAAAAGTGATCATGGTAATTGAATCCCTAAAAAGAAAAATGAAAAGAATCATGAATATACCAACCTTAATATGAATACAATATTTTGATAAAAATTACATTTAATATTATGAAACATTCTTTGGAGGATAGAATGACTATTATAGATATATATATATATACATGTAAATATATATATTTTTAACCTCATACAAATACATATACTTTATTTATTTTTATTTTTAACTTTATTAAAATATTTATAATCAATTTTAAAAATTTTAAAATATTATGGCTATTTCATTCAATTATTTTTCAAATATTTCTGGAAACTATATTTTTAACCATTAAATCCATTTGAGTTGTGCAATCATCCTTAATATCACATACTCCTCACCACTCCTTACGACAAAAAAAGACAATCATAAAATTATGAAGAAAATCATTTTATCTGTGCACCCATGAAAATCCCAGTCATTTTTATTGAACATCTCATTACAAACTCAAGGCTGCGAGTCTTGGTTGCTGGCGAAACTCCCCAACGGCTGAAAGGTTCTATAGCCTTTAATTTAATGGCTATTTTGTTCTTTTATTTTATAAAAGTATTTCAATACTAGTTTATTTACAAAAAGTTTTTTTTTTCCGTTAGTTTTTGATGATAAATGGAGTAATCGAAACTTTGGGCAGAAACTTTGAACGAATTAAAAACATTACACCGTTCATTTCCAGAAATCTCCGACAACATAAATAACTGTGAAAATCTCAAAGTTATATGTACTTGTTGAGAATATACCTACTTTTTTGGAATCTAAGCTTCTGTGATCTATAATATAAATTAGTAGAAATTCTTTCGGTAAAAATCACATGTAAAAGAACGTGGTCGACACGTTTCGAACCAACCAGTGTGGTTCATCATCAAGACATTCTCAGAATATATTTTGGGCACAAAGGTTTCGCATGCAAATAAAAACGTAATGTCAAACTGAAAATCTTGAACAAGTAAGTTGGCCGACATGAATTGAACATCTAACTGTACATGCACGTGGCTAATGTTGATGACAGAAGCTAAGGATTCAGAACGTTTTCCGTATGGAGTCTATTAAGTTCACTCAATGCAACGATAGATGTGAGGTAAAATGCAATAGGAATTTAACTATAGACCAGGCTCAATCACCACAAAGTCTTTTAGTGGAGATCATTCAAATTAAAATTACCATAATCTCATGGTTAGGTGTCTCACCAGATCTGCAATTTAACCTACATGTTACGTTAGTTATATTCCAGATTTATTTTTTATATATTTATTTAACACGATTGGAATTAAAAAAATTAATTGATTTTTATTTAAAGGTTTAGTAATTTTGTTTGAGTAAATAAATATTTGTATTACTTTCTCAACTAAAGATTACATGAAAAGTTTAAGGGTTTAACTACCGCGTGAATCAAAAACTACCAAATGTACATGTTTGAGAGAGGCAGAAAACAAAAACTACCACGTGAATCAAAATGCAAAATTATACATATATGGATAGTAGGTCATGAGAAAAAGACAAACAAACAAGAAATTAAAAAGTTAAAAGAGATAATAAGTGTGAGTAGACTAGGAAGTGTGAGTAAACTAGGAAAAGGGGTTTGAATATTTTGCAGAACCTGGATGGATGGACTCTTTGTTGCTTGAGAGGTCTAGTGGTAGGGGAAATGCTAAGGTGCTTTTCCATGTGTTCTAGTATGTTGCCCACATGGGTCATTAATGTTCTATTGAGAGTAAAAGGTCTTATTGTTTATCAATAAAGCTTTCCAGTAAACTTCATATGCTTGCAATACCTTGTCAAGAGTGAGCATATTTTTGGTTAAAACACCCATTTGTGTGCTCAATATTAAACACCTAGTTAACCAAATCTGCCACTAATGAAAGTTTCGTTGGTTGTTGACTACTTCACTTTAGACACTAGTGAGTTCTTCCTAAAGAGGGAGCAGGGAGGAGGGTTAGATCTAGAAAGTGATTTTATGAGTCTTCAATTCTAAGCTATGTCCATCTACTATCTTCATTAACATGCTCTTCATAGTGCATAACACCTTTGTGGACACGAGCTCTCTCGTGAGGCATGGCTGGTGCACGTGAAGGAGAGAATGACCAAAGAATAATAGGGAGCATTTTGTGAGAAAAATGACAAAAGTGGATAGAAGTTGAAGAACATTCACGAAAGCTTAGCCGAGGCCAAGTCTTGAAAAAAAGAGAGGAAAGCAAACAAGGACAAGACTGACAGGTAATAAGCTTGCACTTGAAATATTACGGAGCCAAGAGAGAATGTCACTCCTAAACAACCTAGTTACTAATAGGAGTTAAAATTAAGACAAGAACACTATCAAAAAAGAGAGCATGAAGTAACCAGAACGTGAAAGGGAGTGACTTTCCATGAAATATGGTTTCGGAGCCGCCAAGGTAATGCTTCACCTCAACAAGATGCTTGATTCGGTTCTAGGGAGCCGGATGGACCACTATCCAACAGAGGTTGTTGTAAGACGAACAAGGTTTCGAGTGGGAGTTGAGAAGGGAAGTGTTGGCGCTCTCGAGCAAAGCTAGCGAACAAGTTGGCACTCCTTCCCTTAAATTTCTGTATGAAAGCTCAAAGAGCCGAAGCACGACAGGCTTAGCACCAAGGAGTTGGCAATATTGACCTGACCAAGAAGAGTGAGGCTCCTTCACTTAGAAAATAACTTTTTTCCAGAGCTCCTAAATTAGCAATTTGAAGCTCCCCGCCCTGCCTGATATTTTTTATTAAGGTTTCGCTTGAGATTAGTGTAATAAATTACTCGGGACTCAGCATTGAATACCGTTCTTGATGGTGGAATTTTTTTTCAGTCACATGAGGTGAGGAGGTCAGTTAATCATTTGTTGAGGTTGTTTGAGAGAGGAGGTGGATTCGACAGAGATCTCAAGAGTCACGGTGGTGCACTGTTTGTAGAATGTCCAACAGTGAATGAGTAGTTTTCCTTATGCCAGAATTGATATACATGGTGAAACATTTAAGGGGGTTTGTTTCCACGTTGCTGGGTCATATGGTCAGGTGTGATGGTGGAAGCTTTCCCACCACCTTTGTGCGTGCTAAAGACCCCATATGGGGACCACTGATATTTATGAATAAGTTTCAAACATTTTTTTTTAAGAGGAGATTCAAGGAGGAAGGTATTCTAGATGAAGTTCTCAGAAAACCGTTGTTTCCAATTTTGTTTGCAATCTTGTTTCTAGACCTCCACGTGTGATTAAGGATGATGACGAGGATTACAAAATTGGGAGGAGATTTGGTGAATTAAGCCTTTGTAATGTCCAACATTGAAAAAATTTGTGAATAGGAGTTTTATTTTGAATATTGTGTAGCATGTTGATGATTAGTTGTGAATATTCGTCCACAGAGAGTTTGGAGAAACCTTGCGTTTATCTTATATTCATTTATTCAATTATTCATTCATTCAATTAGATCTGCTATTTCAGCCTCATTGTTTCTAGTGACGCCAAGTGCGCCATTATATATGAATAAAGGAGAACCATGATGATCACTGAAAATTCCCCATAACCGACTAGACCAATATTTCCTTATGTTGTGACATTGAAATTTAGTTTATGAAAGGAGAAGGGAGGCAAAGACCAAGAGGTAGGGACAGTAGGGGATCAAGGCGTACAAAGGAAGAACGGGGTGGGGGGTAGAGGCTAGATCAAGGTTCCATTTGTTGAGGAGCCTTGCTTCATGACCATTCATTTGCCAATATTGGGGGTTCTAGAGGTGAGCAACAATAGTTTCTTTGAAGTTTAATTGGATGACGCTCTAAAGAGAATTGAGAGGGAGAAAGTTATTTTTGATTACTTCTTTCCATATGTCCCATAAAAGAAAGCGAGGGGAGATTATCCAAATTTTGTTAAGAATGTTATTTGTGAACGGTTGGTTCCTCCATTTTTCAATCGTGTCTAGTATACTAAGAGGATTTGTATAAGAGAAATTAAGACATGCTTCTAGATGTAGCAAGCGGTTGTTGAAGTAGATAGAACTATTAAATAAGTGCCCAAGTCTTTTAGGGTTAAAAATATAGAGATGGTAGATGGCAAGTCCTTGGTAATTTCACTTTTGAATATTGTCCCACGTTAAGGTTTTGTTTTGAACAAGAAGCCATAGGATGGAGATTTTGGCAATAAATTTCATTTTCGAATGTTCTTCCATATTGGTTCTCTTGGTATACTTTGATGTACGACTTCCATAATGTAGGCACCAATAGTGAAGAATCCTTTTGGACTATATCTCCACCAGAGTTTATTTGGCTGAGAGGTAATTGGAATGATCCTGTGTTGGAGGCTATGCCATCACATACTACACAATTCATTCTTTGCCTTGGGGTTCCATTATTCTATGGGAGCCATCATGGATTATTTGTGTCGGGGATTTTCCAATAGTCATTTACCTTTTTGAGACCTTGAGCTGCTAGCTATAACTCGATATTATCTATGTGTTCTTATGTTTGAAATTTGGGGATTTATTGTCATGAATATTCCTAGAACAAAATAGAGCATGTCCTAGAAACAATATTGTTAGATTACTTTCATGCACTTTTTTTTTAAGATTCTAGATATATGGGCTTGTGTGGGGAAATGCATTTGGATAAGGTGGTAAGAAGGGCTATCATTGGCATATTTTCAAAGTCAAATACGTATCCATGGATCTAAGCCAGCCTGGATCCACCTCCACTATGTCTCATCTCCAAGAACTTTTTCCATGGTGGAGGGATCACACAATTCCATTCCACCCCTTAGTTTTGGAAAATAGAGTTTTTCCATGCAACTAGGAACCATTTTTCCTCTAAGTTAGTTCCCCCCACCAAAGAAATGAGCATTTCATTCATAGATTTCATTTAGAATGGAAGTAGGAACCATGAGGGCATAACATATGTAGATGGGGAGGGCTTGAAGGACAACTTTAAGAAGGTTCAGTCACCCTACTACATTGAGAGAGTGGAATATCCAATATTCCAACTTATTATTGAGCTTCGTTAAAATATCTTCCCATAAGCTCCATTTGAGGGAATTGTCAGTAAATGGTGCAGACAAATATTTCGATTCCAATTTTCTTATTTCAAATCTAAGGATTCTTGCTATGTGTCTTTGGACAAAAAGAGGAGTGTTGAAAAATAATACTTTAGATTTGTTTTTTATGAACTCCATACATGAAGCTTGAGAAAAAAATTCCAAATTTTACGAGAAGCTCTTTGCCTCTTGGATAGTAGGAATGACCATGCCCATTTTTTCATCTACAAATTATTGACGAGTTAGTGGGAGGTCTGCTCCAAATAAGTGAATACGTTTGGTTTTTTAATTCTCTACTATTACTAATTTCAACGCTCTTTCCATCCCCTCTACTTCTTATATGAAGACAAATTGTCAAATAGGATTTCTTTGATGGATGCTCTGAGATATAGTGAATAGACTGGAGGGAGATCCATTTACAAGGATGGAGAATAATTGATAAGTTATAAGGATTTTAATCCATTCAATCCAATCTCAGTCAAAACTAAAGACCATGAGAAAGTCAAAGAGGTAATGCCAATTGAGATTATTGAAGGCTTCTCAGAGATCTAGCTTGAGAAAAATTCTATGTTTCTTTGAAGTTTTCAAGGAATGGTATGGCTTCATGTCCAACCATGATACCGTCTATCATTTGATGCCCCCTCAACATAGCCTATTTCTATGATGAAATGACTTGTGGAAGAAGGGTTTTAAGAATGTTAGCAATGATTTTACTAATGACTTTGTAAATGAAATTTCATAAGGAAATGTAGATATATCCATTCATATCCTCCACTTTTTCTTTCTTTGAAACCAACATGAGGAAGGTGGTGTCTAAGGTTTTTAGAATGAATTTCATTTGCCTAGATTCTTGTACTACCTAACATACATCATGTCCCACTATAGACCAAAAAAATTTGAAAAATTTAGTAGGGAACCTATCTTGACGAGATATGTTGTAGGGCATCACTTTCATCATTTCTTCAACTTAATCAATGAATATTTCCCTGAGATGGTCCTCATTCTATCTATTCCCAAGTTACCAAAGATGGGTTGTGATTAATTATATGTTGGATCTCTTGTTTCCTGGATGGAATGGGATCCGTTAATAGATCATGATAGAATCAATTTATCTCTTCTACTATATCTTTATGATATTATAGTTTGACTCCTTTATTTTTGAAGTAAGAGATGTGATTATGATGGCAATGTAATTGTTTTGTCAAATAATTTCATACTTTTATATCCTTCTTTCATTCATCATACCTTAATTTTTGTTTCCATGGAATTTCTTCTATTTTTGGCATTCCTCGATTTGGGAGGGAGTGGAGGGATCATCTTTAATCAATTTATCCTTTCTTTCACTACAAGGAAAATACCCTCTAGCGGAGGTTATAAAGGAGGTTTTTAATATTATAAAGTTGGCCAAAATTGTCAGAAAAACACATGTTACCACATTCGTTTATGGTTATGGAGGTTTTTGTAGAGTTTTTAATAGAAATTCAACACAACTAAAAAAAATGGGAGGCCGGAGGTTATTACGGATGTTTTTTTCATAGGTGTACTAATAAGGATTTAACGCACCAATGCATACCAGTATCTAGAGCCCCGAGGCGGTCGAAGGAGAATGCACCGGGCTGTTAAGGTATAAAATAGCACCAGGCATAGTGTTGGTGATACAACGCACGTGGCCATTCTAATTGGTCTTGGGATTTGAGCGGTGCCCATAGGTCATATCAACATGCCAGTGCGTAGACTTATAGAAACACCCCAGTGCGCCGTATCACACAAATGCACCGAGATTTATAATTGGTATCAGTACTCGTTCGGTGCAAATATGTCATACAAATGCATCAGTGCATATAGACACATAAAGGCCCCGGTGCGTAGTATCACACAAATGCACCGAGATTTATAATTGGTATCGGTATTCTTGTGTTTTCTATGGGTCATCCAAATGCACCGGTGCGTATAGACAGAAAATGCCCCGGTGCATAGTATCACACAAACACACTAAGATTTATAATTGGTATCGGTATTCGTGCGGTGCTCGTAGGTTGTAAAATGGCACCGGTGAGTATATAGACATAAACGCACTATATTGCCGTACCACACAAATGCCTCAATATTTTTAACTGCTTTTGGTATTTGTGCGGTGCCCATAGGTCGTAAAAACGCACCAGTGCACTTAAGAATACAAGCGCACGGGTATAGGAATACACACACCGGTTTTCATTTTGTATTTTTTAGAAACATCGACCTGTGAGAGTGCAATTATTGTGATTTTTTAAAATTCATTATTCATCAAAAGTTGACACATCTTATAACAATATTCATATTAATTAAATTTTTATTAAGGCATTTGAATGTGATGTTTGGATTAATTTTTTATATCATATCATAATTATTGTGGTTTTTTAAAATTCATTATTCATCAAAAGTCGACACATATATATCTTATAACAATATTCATATGACTTAAATTTTTATTAAATCATTTGAGAATGAAAATGAAGAATGCAATAGCGACAATAGAGAACGCAATAAAATAAATTGAAACATTTATTATTATATATATATATATATATATATATATATATATATATATATATATATATAAGACATTCTTTGTCATACAAAATGGGACAGTTATTGGTATCCCTTTATCTTTCAATTGGGACACTATGTCCATTACATTAAAGAAAATGTCTGATTTCATAGACATTTTTCAAAAAATACAATGCCTTGCTTTGATATCCAAACATAGTGATCATCATCGTTCGCTTGAACTGTGGTCACTGCTAGAGCTACTTCCATGAATTGGGTTATTTTCAAGAATGTTTTGTTCACAGTGTTGATATTTTTCTTCTTCTTCGCCTTCCATCTACAAACATAAAAATAAATTGTAATGAGTGTATATACATTGGCGAGAATAATGAAAATTGCAATATTAAATAATATACATCAATGTAAATCGAAAATAAATGACGTACCAATGAAACAATTGACTCATAAACTATACACATTATTTCAAAACCATGTAACATGCCATCTTTCAAGATTTGAACTATTGGCGCAGTGCCATACTTTGTTTCCTACAAGTTTTATACCCTATAACAAATCATATATTTAATATAAAAGATTTATTTTTTCTATTAATTATAGACGGAGCTAAGTAAAAAAAGATCGATAAATGCTTACAAATTCCACAATTAAGTTCTGATATGCCAACATATACTCACACCCACATTTAACCCAGTTTCAATCAATTCCACTGATGGTTCTTCTTTGTATGTTAGCACCTATTTGAAGACATTCAATGATGATTTTTGTAAAACAACTTAAAAAATAAAAAAATTAAATATAGTTAAGTTGTTATAAGGAAGTAACAATTACTCACAAACTTGAAAATTAATATTTAATGCTAAATTGTTTATTCATTTTACCTAATGATCAAAAAATTATATGATTACATACTACATTTGAAGCACGTTGTTGTTGAGATGGCTCCTCCCGCGATGCAATTTTGTCCATTTCTTTGACCATCTCTTTGTACACATTTTTGGACATTCCTACTGGCATATTTTTGATATGAGCGCGTTCATCTTTTGATATTTTCATAATCTTTCTGAAAATGTAACATGACAATAAACTATTTAATTTTTATATTGATATATGAAAAGTAATTATAGCAAAAGCAAACATCTAAAGGAATATTACTTTTTCATTCCTTCTTTTTTGTTGTTGTATGTTTTTTGCTATTAAAAATATGGCATGTCTCATTGACCAATTCTCTGGAAACTCTTCCTGTAGTTTAGATAAAACTTGGTTCTTGGAATCATTATAGTGGTTTTTGTATTTTAACTGGAAAAAACTTCCATACATTCATTCCACTAGATCCCTCAAACTTTTGTAAAAAATTTTCCCCCTTTCGTTAACCTCGAGCACCACTCCAGATGAGCTAAGGAGCAATTCATTTTCACTTTCATGTTCTATTTTTTTTCTTTTCTTAGAACAACATTCCTTTTTTGAGTTGTTGGTCCCTATAGAACATTAAACAGATGTGAATTAATAGACTATTTCACACATGTTATCTAATAATTTTAATTATATTATTAATACAAAATTAAAAAACAAACTCATATTGGATTGATAGTATTTTTTCATTCACTTGATTCATACTTTTGCAATTTTTCCATCAAGCTTTTACGCTCTTCTGGTCCTAAATCAGAAATAATCTTATCGAGCTTCGTCATTTTCTGGCTCTGCATGATACACACTAAACAATGCATATTAGTTAAACTTACATATAGTTCAAAAATAATATTTTTTGTAAAAAATTTACAAAGAACTTGCCTTTTTTTCTTTTCTTGATGTGTTATAAGTATTTTTGTTACTTTATATCTTGTCAGTAATTTATTTATCAATCTCAAACATGTACCATCGCATTCATTAATATCTTTATAAATAAATTGTCAACTTTTCAAGTAAAAAGAAAAATCTCAAGAAACTAGTGCGCCATTCATGGTGTACGCACTGACACCGATGCGTGGTTGTCTTCCAAACACACCACAAAAACAGTATAACAGACCGTATGGTGCTCTATGTCAACAAGGATCACCAGTGTGTTACATGTCAATGACTGCACCAGTTAACCATGATAAATTAATAAAAATCATCCAGTGTTAGTTTTTTAGCATAAACTGGTGCCATATTTTACATATGGCGCACTCATAAAAAAAAAATATTATTAATTTTTTTATCACATTACTTATGCGGTGCGCATGTACAATATAGAGCACCAGTGTGCTAAGTTACTCCCGGCGCACCGGTAAAAAAAAATCTATTTTTTTTAATTCATGCCAAGGCCCACATGGATTGGGATCCGACTATGCTAATCATCCCATCGGTTTGATGTCTTAGGCGTATATTTAGTAATACAAACCCTATAAATATAAATTGAAAAACCCTAATTCTGAAATCACAGAAAGAGGAAGAAGAAATGGGAGAAACAAAAAGAATGTAAGGTTTGTATTTTTTGAAGAAAAAAAATTCGAAACAGAACGTTCGCGATGCACCATAATGAAATAGTGCACCATCTGCATATTTTACAAATGGCACACTGAGAAAAAATATTTTGTCTTTCTAATTTTTTATCACAGTGCCTACGTGGTGCGCTGGGATAACATAACGCACCAATGCGCTCAAGTACATAGGGTGCACCGACAATTTTTTTTTTTTTAAATTTACGCAAGGGCCAACATGGATTGCGATCCGACTATGCAGTTCCTCCCGTTGGTTGGATGTCTTAGGCTTATATTTATAAATAAAAACCCTATGAATATAAATTGAAAAGCCCTAATTTTGAAATCACAGAAAGTGGGAGAAGAAAGGGCAGAAACAAAAAGAATGTAGGGTTTGTTTCTAAAATGGTTTTTTTGCAAAACAACACATTTGTGGTGCATCATAATGAAATAGTGGACCGGTGCCATATGTTACATATGGCGCACTGATAAAAACATTTTTTTTTTTTTTTTTTTTTTATCACTGTACTTTCGTGGTGCGCTGATATAACAAAGTGCACCAGTGTGCTGTGTTATGCACGGTGCACCGAAGAAAAAAAATATGTTTTTGTTTAGATTGACACAAGGGCCAAAATGGATTAGGATCCGACTATGCAATTTATCCCATGGGTTGGATGTCTTATGACTATAAAAACCCTATAAATCTAAATTGAAAAGATAGAGGGAGAAGAAAGGGTAGAAACAAAAAGAATCTAGGGTTTTGTTCCTGAAAATGGATTTCTTTTTTTATTTTGTTTCTGAAAACTGGATAAAAGGTAAAAAAAACCTGCCCCCAAAAAAAAAAAAAAAACAATAAACTTTGATTTTGTTATTTTACTTCATAAAAAAACTATAGTAAAAGTAAAAAAAAACAATAGACTTTGATTTTTTATTTTACTGCATAAAAAAAACTGCAAAAAAAGGTACAAAAAAATAATAAACTTTACTCACATCGTTTGAAATTATATAGTACAAGGTTTGAATCACCAGAGGTTCGGAATTATGATTGTCTAAATACTTCTGTTCGAACGTATTTCTCTGCTCCATAGTGCTGTAGTGCTATGTTTGCTCCAGGTATGTATCCTACAAATCTCTTGCTGATTTCTTTTGCAAAAATACTTAAATAATGAAAAGTGTTTAGTATTTAAAAAATGTTTTATGAAATTAGATTTTCAAAGATATTTTGCTGCCTATTTTTCAATTTACAGCTTTTTTTTCACTTAAAGAAAATAGGGTTGCATTTTTTTTATTTGCGGTTATTTGTTTACAGGTGCGTCCTTTAATCAAACCGCACCGGTGCGTCGGGTTATAAAATGGCACCAGTGCATAATACCAAAAAATGCACTAGTGCGGTTATCTGTACATTACGCACCGAAATTACATTTAGGTTTGGTGCACCAAAATTTATTGTTGTTTTTCTCAAATGCAGGGAGAAAATATCATATATTATATGGAATGGACAATTCTTTAAAATCCAGCTCATTCCATACTATTTATCAAATTCCATCGTGGATTTCTCCCTATCCATCTGGAGATGTAATATTTACTTCAGATTTGTTTTATTTTTTCACTACCTAATTGAATTTATTTATGTTTTTTATCCATGCAGTCAATCATGCACAACTTAATTAAATTTATAATGTATACAAATTTGCAGGTTCATGCAGATTCAACATCGAGTTCAGATGCACAAAATATTCAAAATACTCCAAAATGTCAGAAGTTCTTATTAGGAGCTGCATACCACAAAGCACATTTGGTAAATGAAAATAGACAGTCGCTTCACCCTGCCAATTGTAACAATATTTCATCTTCTAGCCACAATCCTGGGACAATGATGGTAATCATAATTATAATTGTTTGGTATATATATTGATTAATATGTAATTATTTCAACATCAAACCAATTTATAATCATGCAATATTGTCAACATGGTTACTAATTGATATCATATATTTTTTACTAATCATGTTCAATTTTTTTTTTAATTATTAATATTATAGTGATGATGAACGACCTACCTACCATATTTCGTTGCACCTCACGACAATTTGAAATCGAGAGAAGACTGAATTAAGAGAAAAAATTGGAGAGGAACGATACCAAGAATGGTTGAATCAACCATCAATTCAATTCCCGCTACATCCAGATTCACCAATTAGGAATGACTACAGCAATAGTAGTTCTTCACAAGCTAGAAATGGAGGCAATCAAATAGAGGTTGGTATGGATGATTAATTAAGGGATATGACTGCCATGGAGACAATGTTGTTAGATGCATTCCAAAATGATGATCAGGTAGGGGATGATGCTCATACTGCTGACACCTTTTTCGAAAGCCTTAAATTTGCTTCCACCACCCCTCTCTTTGGACCTGGTGGTCAGTCAAAGTCTACCCAGTTGGGGACAATGATGTTACTATACAACTTGAAAAAAAAAATTGGCTTGTCGAATGGATGTTTCTCGGAACTTTTGAGTTAAGTTACCATAAATTACTCCCCTTATATAAAAATATAATCAGTACACTGCATTGAACATTAAAAATGTTAAATTTTATGAATGTTAATAATTATATTGACATTAATGTACATTTATTAATATATTTTTCCATTATCACCCACTACAGGTTATTCAAAGATAAGGTTCTTCCGAGTGATAATGTCTTGCCCGGTAGCTGCGAAGAGGCAAAGAAATTGTTGAAAATGTTTGGTGTTGAGTACATATATTATCGCCCGTATCAAATGATTATTATTATACTCTAGGAGAATATGGAGACAAAGAGATGTAATACAGTATGAACATAGCCAATTATGATAAATAAAAAAAGAAGAGTAAATCACGTACTGGTCCTCCTTTTAAGATATTGAGGCACATGCCTATAATCCCAAGGATTCAAAGGCTCTTTTGTTGCAAAGAATTAGCTATGTTGCAGGGATGGCATGCCTCACACAGAATTAATTTGGTAGTTATGTGAATCCCAATTGATTCAATAGCCATGAAGCATATAGAGGATACATGGCCCGAAAAATTCAAGAATGAAGTACGAAGTCTACGACTCAGCATAGCCATGGATGGCGTCAACCCATATTACCTCTAGAACACTGACTATTATGTTTGGATTGTAGCAGTGATCAATAACAATACCCCCCCATGTTTTTCCGTGAAGAATGGACATCTTATGTTGGCTCTCATAGTCCCTAGTAGAAGATAAGTGAAGAATATGGATGTATATTTACAACCACTGGTAGATGAATTGAAGGAATTATGGGATGGGATAAATGTATACGATATATCATGGCCCATCGCAGCAAAGAGTAGTTTTACATTGTATGAAATATGTTCTTACACGACACATGATTATCCAGGCTTAGGATTTTTCTCTGGTAAATTACATGTTTAATTTATTGATTTGTTTATACATGTAGCAATATTCTTTCACATATTAGTTATTTAATTCGTTGTAATATTATTTTGATCTTCATGATATTCTTTAACGTGCCATGCATATTAATTAATGTATACAAATATAATCTCGCAGGTCTTGTAACAAAATGGTATTTTGGATGTAAATTTTGTGAACCTTCTCTGAAAGCTAGATGGTCCAAGGACCTACGAATGCTAGTGTATGATTGCTTCAGGATATTCCTACAAGAACAACACTCTTACAGAAGATCAGAATCCATTTCCAATGGTAAACGAGAGAGAACCCAAAGGCCTTCAATAATGACACCAACTGAATGGCTTAGAGCATATGAGAGAGAGAAGGAGAAGTTCATAGAAATGTTCAATTCAAATGGGGAGCCTATGTTAGATGATCCAAATTTATTTGACACCTATGTTGAGAAATTTCCCATTGGGATGAAAAGGAAATCTACCTTTTATGACCTCCAATATTGGGAGCATCTTAACATTTCCCACTTATTAGATCCCATGCATATATTTAAAAATGTTTCATCTTATTTATGGAGGCACATATCATCGAAACAAAGTGAAACATTGGCTGTTAGGAAAGATATTATTAATTCAAAAACTAAAAAGAAACATTGGCCAAGATGATTAGAATGTACGGGATCAGAGGCAGGCGTTGGCCCCTCTAATTCATGGTTTTTCAAAGAAGGTGATGTCCCATGGATTTTAAAAAAAGATGATATTGTAATATCCCTCACATAAGCCACCATAAAAACTCTCATAAAATGAGGGTTATTAAATAATTAAATATTATTAATTATTATATTGATATTAAATGAAGAATATTCTTGTAATTGTTGATTATAAGAATATTGGAAGAATTATTTCTTAATTATATTATTTATAATAATTTATATTCTTCCATGGAAATAAATTATATTTCCAAGTTGGTATATTTTATGAGTTTTAGAAATAATGAGTAATAGATTTTGAAAAATTATGGATAAGTGATATTTTTCTCATAAGGAAAAAGAAAATCTACCTTTAAAAATAAAAGCATGAGGGATTTATGGAATGCTTTTCTGATTTAGGAAAAATCAGATTTATGGAGGCTTTATGGATTGCTTTTGTGATTTAAAAAAGCTGGAATGCTTTTATGATTTAGAAAATATGGAATTCTTTTATGATTTAGAAAAAAGCTGGAATACTTTTAGGATTTAGAAAAGCTGGAATGCTTTTATGAATTAGAAAAGATGGAATTCTTTTATGATTTAGAAAAAAATTTGGAATACTTTTATGATTTATAAAATCTATTCCATTTTAATTAATTCTATTTTATTATATAAGCCTATGAGAGAAATAGAAGAGGGAAATGGGAGAATACATGGAGAATGGAGCCAAGGAAGAGGAAGAGAGTATTTCAAGCATGCATCAAGAGATGAGTAACCATATCCTTTGAAAATATCTTTGTTTGTATATGGACCATGATTATATAATGATTGAATTTATTTGCAATAAAAATTTCAGTGTATTAAAAGCTAGATCTACACTTATTTATGCATTATTTTGATAAAACCCCAGGGGGATCTTGTTTAGAAGGCTGAGTAGTTCCAGATCTGGTATGGATCTGATGTTTCAACCATATATCAGTTGTAGATCTGAATATTAACCTACATCAGCTGAAGCTCCTCATATAAAATGTTGTCAAGTCTTTTTGCAGTTTTTCCAATTGTTTCTGCTATTATTTTTGAAGGATTCTTGCTCTTGCTTCAAGTAAATCCAATGCTTCTACAAAGGAACTTGATTATAGATCTGATTTCTTGATGCCATACTATAACATGAGTCTAATGGCTGAGTTCTAGTGTCTTCCAGCAGAAAATGCGCAATTCCTAAAGGACGGTTTCTCTATTTACCAACTCTCTCCTTTAGCTGATTTTCAGCTAGTGTTGATTGTGGGAGATTTGTTAAAACCTCTAAACTCATTTATTTTTGCTGAAAATTTTCTTGAGGTCTGACACAGCCTAAAATAAGGGAACCCAACCCTGTTCTACATTATTTTCACACTGGCTTGCTTATACAATGTCCTCCTTGAGCCTATTGCGGATTTTCCTGAGAGTGGAATTTCCCGCTTCTTCCTTGGTTGGTTTTTACTTCTCTTTTGGATCCATTGTTTAGATCTATAGATCTAAGGTTCCTAAGAGCAGAAAAATCTAAGATGAGTGTGTCATTCCCACACTTGCTGTGTTCCACCATTCTTTTATAGACAGAGTCTGGAATGGGCCAAGAAGCCTCTGGATTTCACCCTTCCTTGTGAAGGTGATGCATCTAGTAAATGCCTTGCCAGTCTATCTCTGGTTTAGATCTATTGGTGTAATTCCATATTGCTGTGATTCCATAGTGGAATATCTTAAGATATTCCCTACTGAGCCTATATTTTTCCCATTTGGAACATTACATACTTGTATGCAAGGAAATAATTATTGTGTTAAAACTCTTCAAAATGAATAGAAGAGAAAAATATATCCTTGTATGCATTATTGGATTATATTATTGGAGAGGAAAAAGGGTAATCACATGCTTTATTATGTAAGATTATTTAGAGAAACATATATGCTTTTATGCATGGGAAAAATATAGTTTTGAGTATTAGATTTCTAGAGAAAACGAAGATGAAATCACATAATATTTATTGTGTTAGCCTCTTTTGGGAAAAATAATATGTATTTTTCCAACCTAAAGGGATTAGCTATGGTATTAGCTTTATCTTGGGAGAATATTATGCATAGTTATTGGTTATATCTTTTGGATGAGAGGGAAATGTCACTTTGCATGCATGAAATGATAAGTGGTATGTGTTTGACCCTTGGAGAAGAAATGTGTTTATTTTCCATGAAATATTTATTTGGTTTATTTTGGAAAGAAATATATGTTTTACATGCAGGAAGAACAAGATATGTTATTTCATGCACAAAAATATACCTTGTATGTTAACTTTGTTTGAAATAGAGTTGGCATTGTTATACATAGTAACCATTATGAATAGATCTTGGGTGGAAAATATGTTTTTGGAAAAGAACATGTATTCACATGCATAAGTATAACATCTATTGCATTAACCCATATTGAAAAGAAAACATACGAGTAGGAAAAAAGAGAAATTGCTTGTTGGGATAGTTATCTTGAAAATCTTGTTATGCATTTGCATGCACAGTATTATTATATAGTATGTTAGCTTTCTTTTGGAAATAATATGAAAGTGCATGCAAGATTTTCTTAGTGTTTGGTGGAAAGATGATGCTTGATAGTGATTATTTGTTACTAATGCATGTGAAATGATGTTAAATAAGGAAACTAATGTCAATGTGGTTATGTTTTATACATGCATACAAATATTTGTTGAAGCATCACAAATAGAGATTGATTATTGGTTTATTAATATTTTATATAATCATGATATCAAGTGTGCTGATGACAGCAATGGCAGGAAAGAAGGATGACTTGAGAAAAGGAAATTTAAAGTTTAACATTGTGGAAGATAAAGAGTTGTTAGTCCATGCAGGTTTAGTAGTTCCAATTGCACGATGATCCCCTGAAGGAAACAGTCTGAATACAAAGACAGAGATTGATGATTCGTGGGTAAATGGTATCATGATGATTGTAATAGCTTATAGCTAGTTATGTTTCGTTTAAGATTATTTTTATATGTAAATTTTATGACAATGGTCAAGGGATGGACTCCCTTATAACCATTGAGTGAGGGGTGACAACCCTTGTGAGCGTTTAATAATAAAATTAAACGTTTGCTTGTTTTCACCCTATGGGGTTTCCAGGGTATATCGGTGTCTATTTATGTGATTGTTCATTGTGTCATTTTGATGATGTTAATTTCTTTCATGATATGACGTTGATATTATCAATTAGGTGATCTACTAATTGAATTAAAATGATCATGGGATCGATGCATAGTTATTGCAGGAAATTTAAGTTAATATGCTACAAAAAGGACAATTAATGGTTGTGTAACTCACTATGATTTTTGCTAAATATTTCTCTAAGTGATGATAATGGGTATTTAAATGGTTAATGTAGAAATATATAAAGAAATTTATAAGGTTACACATTCGTAAATGTTGAAAAAAAGTCCTAACTCCATGCATTTTTCCTGCGAGGTTATCGGGGTATGTTACAAATGGTATCAGAGCAAAAGGTTGCAACACTGGCGCCTTTTGGGAATGGTTATGAAAAAAGGAAGTAGAGGTATGATGCTAGTGGGCATCATCTCAGGTATGATTTTAATTAAACTTGTAGTATACTACAATTAACATGAGATGCATGTTGCATGATTAATGACTGCATGAAAGAGTAGACAGTTATAATGTTTCTTTAAAAGTTGTGCTCATGAAATTTGAATATGGATGTGGATAAAAGACAATAAAACTTCTATTGTACCTATGAACCATCTTGAGCACTCACTGTTTATATTGCAGATTAATTACCAACCTTTGCATGCATAATATGAGAAAAATGATTATGGTGCATAAGAAAAAAGGATGGAAAAACATGGCTAAATTTATCATGCACTACCTATAAATAATGAATACACGTATGGTTGGTGTGATAACTAAATAATATAGAAGTTGGGTTTGACCCTGAAGAGGAAAATGGAATGTTGAAAACAAAAGATATATATATATATTTGAACGAAACTCTTTAGTTGTTAAAAATAAGCAACGAGTGAAATAGAACTCACATAGTGAACTTAAATTCAATGAAAAAATCATAGTAGCATAATTTTGGGTTCTCTTTCTTCATTTAGAGTTGTAGAGGAAAGTTTGCATTCCATGTTTTCGACAAAAAGTGGTAATTGAGATCCATTTTTTTTGTTATTTTAAATAATTTCATCCGTGGAAGTTTTGGATGTGATTAATATTTAATATCAAGGGGTTTTCATACCTTGAGATCATGTAACCCCCATGGTGATTCCAAGAAAAGGTTATGTTTAGAAATGGATCCATAATTTGGTCAAATTTCCTGATTAGACGCTATTGTAGGGATTGTTGGTTCTGTTATTAGCAAAAATTTTACCATTGATGATATTAATATGATTCATGATGTTATAGAAATTCTAGTTTTACTATCTCTATGATAGTATAAACATATTTATGGAAATTTATTTCATCTCTGCTAACTAGTCCCTCAATGGTAGTAGATTGTATGCTTGCCAACTATTTGGAAGAATGCCTTATCCACCATAGATTGCATGCTTGAAAATTGTTGTTAAAATTCCTCAATGGATGTAGATTGCATGCTTGAAAATTGTTTGATGGAATGTCGAATTGGTTGTAGATTGCATGCTTGCACACTAATTGAAAAAAAAAAAGTATGCAGTGATTGTAGATTTCATGATTGCAAATTATTTTCACAAAATTCCTCAATGGTTGTCGCTTATATGGTTGCAAGCTAATGGTAAGCGAAAAAAAAAAAAAAGAATCACATTTTGTGTCCTAGTGTTCAATGGGACTGTTAATTCTCTACAATATTGATGGTTGCTAAGGTGAGACCTTAAATAAAGTATCATGCTATGGTATGCAACATATGTTAATGTCTTTTTTCTAAGCTACATGATTATTATTATTATGTGGAAATTTTGAATGTATACCACCTATATTACATGCGATGAATTGTTGTCGATGTGCTTTGACAAATTTTGGACCCCATGTTGTGGGTCAAGTATAGATGCATGGTGTACATAAATGTTCCTTTGCCTTAATGATAATATGCAATGGAAAATTATGTAAATTAACAGTGGATTTGTAGACATTGACTATTTTTAGACATTGAATTTTTATTGGATTCAATGGCTATGGAAGCTATGATGGGATTGATGTAATGAGGTAATATTTTATTTTATTGTAGAGTTAATGAATACTTTGGTTGGGGTATTCAGGAAATAACTCTAGAGCTTTAGAAGACTTCTTGCCAGCTTATGGAAAGCTATTGGTGGTTAATTTCAACATGGACCTTCCCTAAAAGTCTCCTAAAAATCCCTAGGAGAAAATAATAAAGAGAAAATATTAACATAATGGGAGATAAAGATTATGTTAATGACTTAGTTGGAGATAAATACTAAGTGGGGTAAAATAAAGCATAGCGGGAGATAAAGGCATGCTTTAAAGAAAAGAAGAGTATATTTTCGAAAAATATAAAACAAAAAGGCCTAGGCAAAAAGGTTGGCAGACCTTAAAGCAGGACGCTGCTAAAAATATGCTGGGAAGAAATCACCAAGGAATCAATGAGGTTGTTGATTCTAGTGGCAAGTAATCTTAGCTTGATGGGTAACTATTTGAGATAGTTCACGGTTGGGTGGAATATGCTGATTTTCTCAATAATTCCCAGAAATTAACTAAGGTTAGATGAAATTTTGTCTATGTTATGTTACAAATTTTCAAATTATCTAAAGATGTTGGATGTTACAATAGACTGTAAATTTCATGTCTCAAATTTGTTGCATGTGCTATATTTTTGCATGCATGATATATTAAATTATCTTAGCAACAATTTAGATGAAATAGGTTGTGTTTTTATGAGCAACTGAACATGTCATAAATGGCTGATCTATATGCATGCATAGAGGAAATTAATTGAAATATATAGGCGACTAAAATAACTCATGTTAGATAAAATAATGATTTATTGAACTTTAAATTCCTGACATGTTAGAGGAACATGGCTGGAGATTAATGACATTAGTTTGAATTTGAAGGAAATTATTGTGGGAGAGAAAGACACTAATTTTCAAAAACACTAGTGGGAGAGAAAGACTAGTGTAACTCCTAAATAAAATGCAACGTGCACTTGATAAAGTTTTTCTTATCATTTTGATGATTAAAGGGCTAAGTGCTCCCTGAGTTTTTGTGAAAGTATTATGACTTAAGTATTATTTTACATTTTCTAAATAATTGGAAATGAAAATTAAACGTTAATGTTCCAACAAGATAAGAACATCAAGGACGATGTTCTCTTTTAGGGGGGGAGTTTTTAATATCCCTCGCATAAGCCACCATAAAAACTCTCATAAAATGAGGGTTATTAAATAATTAAATATTATTAATTATTATATTGATATTAAATGAAGAATATTCTTGTAATTGTTGATTAGAAGAATATTGGAAGAATTATTTCTTAATTATTTTATTTATAATAATTTATATTCTTCCATGGAAATAAATTATATTTCCAAGTTGGTATATTTTATGAGTTTTAGAGATAATGAGTAATAGATTTGGAAAAAGTATGGATAAGTGATATTTTTCTCATAAGGAAAAAGAAAATCTACCTTTAAAAATAAAAGCATGGGGGATTTATGGAATGCTTTTCTGATTTAGGAAAAATCAGATTTATGGAGGCTTTATGGATTGCTTTTGTGATTTAGAAAAGCTGGAATGCTTTTATGATTTAGAAAATATGGAATTCTTTTATGATTTAGAAAAAAGCTGGAATACTTTTAGGATTTAGAAAAGCTGGAATACTTTTATGAATTAGAAAAGATGGAATTCTTTTATGATTTAGGAAAAAGTTGGAATACTTTTATGATTTATAAGATCTATTCCATTTTAATTAATTCTATTTTATTATATAAGCCTATGAGAGAAATAGAAGAGGAAAAAGGGGAGAATACATGGAGAATGGAGCCAAGGAAGAGGAAGAGAGTATTTAAAGCATGCATCAAGAGATGAGTAACCATATTCTTTGAAAATCTCTTTGTTTGCATATGGACCCTGATTATATAATGATTGAATTTATTTGCAATAAAAATTTCAGTGTATTAAAAGCTAGATCTACACTTATTTATGCATTATTTTGATAAAACCCCAGGGGGATCTTGTTTAGAAGGCTGAGTAGTTCCAGATCTGGTATGGATCTGATTTTTCAGCCATATATCAGTTGTAGATCTGAATATTAACCTACAGTAGCTGAAGCTCCTCATATAAAATACTGTCAAGTCTTTCTACAACTTTTCCAATTGTTTCTGCTATTATTTTTGAAGGATTCTTGCTCTTCCTTCAAGTAAATCCAATGCTTCTACAAATGAACTTGATTATAGATCTGATTTATTGATGCCATACTATAACATGAGTCTAATGGCTGATTTCTAGTGTCTTCCAGTGGAAACCGTGCAATTCCTAAAGGACGGTTTCTCTATTTACCAACTCTCTCCTTTAGCTGATTTTCAGCTAGTGTTGATTGTGGGAGATCTGTTAAAACCTCTAAACTCATTTATTTTTGCTGAAACTTTGCTTGAGGTCTGACACAGCCTAAAATAAGGGAACCCAGCCCTGTTTTGCGTTATTTTCACACTGGCTTGCTTATACAATGTCCTCCTTGAGCCTATTGCAGATTTTCCTTAGAGTGGAATTTCCCGCTTCTTCCTTGGTTGGTTTTTACTTCTCTTTTAGATCCATTGTTTAGATCTATAGATCTAAGGTTCCTAAGATCAGAAAAATCTAAGAGGAGTGTGCCATTCCCACACTTGCTGTGTTTCACCATTCTTCTATAGACAGAGTCTGGAACGGGCCAGGAAGCCTCTGGATTTCACCCTTCCTTGTGAAGGTGATGCATCTAGTAAATGCCCTGCCAGTCTATCTCTGGTTTAGATCTATTGGTGTAATTCCATATTGTTGTGATTCCATAGTGGAATATCTTAGGATATTCCCTATTGAGCCTATTTTTTCCCATTTGGAACATTACATACTTGTATGCAAGGAAATAATTATTGTGTTAAAACTCTTCAAAATGAATAGAAGAGAAAAATATATCTTTGTATGCATTATTGGATTATATTCTTGGAGGGGAAAAAGGGTAATCACATGCTTTATTATGTAATATTATTTAGAGAAACATATATGCTTTTATGCATGGGAAAAATATAGTTTTGAGTATTAGATTTATAGAGAAAACGAAGATGAAATCACATAATATTTATTGTGTTAGCCCTCTTTTGGGCAAAATAATATGTATTTTTCCAACCTAAAGGGATTAGCTACGGTATTAGGTTTATCTTGGGAGAATATTATGCATATTTATTGGTTATATATTTTGGATGAGAGGGAAATGTCACTTTGCATGCATGAAATGATAAGTGGTATGCGTTTGACCCTTGGAAAAGAAATGTGTTTATTTTTCCATGAAATATTTATTTGGTTTATTTTGGAGAGAAATATATGTTTTACATGTAGGAAGAACAAGATATGTTATTGCATGAACAAAACTATAACTTATATGTTAACTTTGTTTGAAATAGAGTTGGCATTGTTATACATAATAACCATTATGAATAGATCTTGGGTGGAAAATATGTTTTTGGAAAAGAACATGTATTCACATACATAAGTATAACATCTATTGCATTAATCCATATTGAAAAGAAAACATACGAGTAGGCAAAAAGAGAAATTGCTTGTTGGGATAGTTATCTTGAAAATCTTGTTATGCATTTGCATGCACAATATTATTATATAGTATGTTAGCTTTCTTTTGGAAATAATATGAGAGTGCATGCAAGATTTTATTAGTGTTTGGTGGAAAGAGGATGCTTGATATTGATTTATTTGTTACTAATGCATGTGAAATGATGTTAAATAAGGAAACTAATGTCAATGTGGTTATGTTTTATACATGCATACAAATATTTGTTGAAGCGTCACAAATAGAGATTGATTATTGGTTTATTAATATTTTATCTAATCATGATATCAAGTGTGCTGACGACAGCAATGGCAGGAAAGAAGGATGACTTGAGAAAAGGAAATTTAAAGTTTAACATTGTGGAAGATAAAGAGTTGTTAGTCCATGCAGGTTTAGTAGTTCCAATTGCACAATGATCCCCTGAAGGAAACAGTCTGAATACAAAGACAGAGATTGATGATTCGTGGGTAAATGGTATCATGATGATTGTAATAGCTTATAGCTAGTTATGTTTTTCTTAAGATTATTTTTATATGTAAATTTTATGACAATGGTCAAGGGATGGACTCCCTTATAACCATTGAGTGAGGGGTGACAACCCTCACGAGCGTTTAATAATAAAATTAAACGTTTGTTGGTTTTCACCCTACGGGGTTTCTAGGGTATATCGGTGTCTATTTATGTGATTGTTCATTGTGTCATTTTTATGATGTTAATTTCTTTCATGATATGACGTTGATATTATCAATTAGGTGATCTACTAATTGAATTAAAATGATCATGGGATCGATGCATAGTTATAACAGGAAATTTAAGTTAATATGCTACAACAAGGACAATTAATGGTTGTGTAACTCACTATGATTTTTGCTAAATATTTCTCTAAGTGATGATAATGGGTATTTAAATGGTTAATGCAAATATATAAAGAAATTTATAAGGTTACACATTCGTAAATGTTGAAAAAAAAGTCCTAACTCCATGCATTTTTCCTGCGAGGTTATCGGGGTATGTTACAGATATATCTTTGGAAAAGGAAGTTATAATGGATGTGAGGGTGCCAACTTCATATGGGTGTTCACTACGGCGCTGCTTCACCGTGGATGACCATTTGTCGAGGTTGAAACCGCATGAACATTTGAATCTTATAAGAGAATGTATGGTGTCAAAAGCATGATTTAATTATTTCTTATATTAATGAATTTTATCCCATGCGGGGATAATTATAAAACATAGCTAATTTTGTATATTATTGCACGTGTTTATAACTTTGCAGTGTCATTATCCTTTGTTCATGCATGGGTGTGTGAAACATCAATTCCCTCAAGACCTAGGATGTGCCATATCTAAATTATCTACATTTGTACGTTGGATCAAGTCGAAGGAGAGTCATGTGGCTAGCATTCCACGGTGGTGTCAAGAGATAGTTGAGATTGTTTGTATGTTTGAGAAGGAACTGCCAACGAGTTTCGCATACTTACAGGTTCATCTTCTAATCCACCTAGTAGATGAGGTTGAATTATTTGGGGTTGTTTCTTGTCGTTGGATGTTCTTATTAGAGAGGTACATGAAGAAATTGAAAGGTTTTGCTCGACAAAGGGCAAAACCCGAGGGGTCTATGGCAAAGGGGTACATATCGTATGAGTCTTTCTACTATGCCAGTGAGTACATCAAGCAGATCGACAACATAACAGGTGCGGTGATTTGGGGCAATGAAATGGAAGAAAAAAAAGAGAAGGAGAGTTGCTCCAAACGAGTGGAAAAAAGTGCTTGATAAAAAGTAAGTGACTTATAATTTTTCAAATTTACAAAAAGTAATTAATATTGATGTTGAACTTCAATATAATGTATATTTTGATCTCTAAGTACTATAATTGCGGTACGTGGTGCGCTAACAACATTACGCGCCACGGGTAAGATGATTTTGTCAACGCGCTGAGTTGCCACGATACACCATTGTCAATGGTGTGGCCTGGTAAATGACCACATCGTACTTTTTAAAAAAAAATAAAATAACACGGTGCGCCTCGTGGTACCACCCTGGAACCAGTGCGGATACCATTAGCACCGGTTGCAGTGTGGCCTGTAAATTTACAAGCAGCATCGCAAACCGGTGAGAGCCGAACAGCTCGAGCACAACGCGTGACATTTTTTTTTTTTTTAATGGTTAATTTTAAGGTTTTTTGAAATTATTATCCTGTAAAAGGTTTAATTATGGAAAAACAAGAAAAATACCTGTACATTTACCCGTCGAGGAGGCATATTAGCTGTACAATTTGCAAAAGAAAATTTGTTCATTGTTTTATAAAATTCAAGCTCGAGATTGGTGGCAATGCACATCAGCAGTGCATGCAATAAGTGTAATGGGATCATAGATGTCATCGCAGCTCAAACAAGGATAACTTACACTGGTGCTTGAGAGCTCTATAGCACTGAAAAAAGTGAAAAATGTGGTTTTTTGACCGTAATTTTTTTTATTTAACCCTGTTCTGGTCCGCGGGGTTTTTATTAGTGTACCAGTGCCTTTGCAGTATGACACCCTAGGCGGTTTCCTTTTTTGCATGTTTTTAGGAGGCGCCGGTGTGGCGTAGCTATAACGCACAGGTTCTCTATAGTAATAAGATGCACTAGGCATGGTGTCCGGTTTGCCAATGATTTGTGTGGTTCTTTTGCTGTAATTTTGTTTTTATTTAACCCTTTTCTGGTGCGCAACATTTATGGGCACCCCAGTTCGTTTTCGTCATTCCGCCTGGGGCAGTTCCTGTTCCACCCTCTTTTTATGAGGCACCAATGCCAATGATCTGACACACACCAGTGCGGTCCCTTAATTAAAGACACCGAGTGGGTGTGTACGGAGAGCACAGTTTCCGGTGTGCCAATGTTTCGTGTAGTTTTTTGGCCATAATTTTTTTATTTAACTATCTGTCAGCGTGCGGGGTTTATGAGCACCCCGGTGTGTTTTCTTTATTCCACACCAGGCGGTTTCTATTTTCGCACACGTTTTCGAAAGCACTGATGTGGTAGAGATGTAACGAACTGGTGTTGTACAAGAGTATGACACACCGGGCGGGTGTGTTAAGAGCGCATAGTTCCCGGTGTGCCTATGGTTTGTGTAGTTTTTTGGCCATAATTTTTTATTTATTTAACCCTGTGCTAGTGCACGGGGATTTCAGGGTGGCCTGGTGCATTGGCAGCCCGGTGCTTTTAAGGGTGACCAGGCGGTTTCAGTATGCGCGTGTCTTTTAAGAGGCGCCAGTGTGGAAATTCTACAAAGTACCGGTGTGCTACATAAATACAACGCACTGGGCGGGTGTGTGCGAAGTGCACGGTGTCTGGTGTGCCAATGATTTAACTTCACCAGTGCATTCACTTTTTAAATGCACCGGTGTGTTTTGCGGTGATAAGAGCACCGGACAAATTACATCCGCTAAAACCTTCGGCCGCTAACCTCCTCTAGGAACCTCCGCTAGAAATGGATGTCTGGGGTATTTTTGTAAGGTGTTCCTCAAAAACATCCGCTAGAGGGTCTTTTCCTTGTATTGTTTTACTCTTTGATTTTTGAAGTAAGAGATGTCATTATGAGGGAAATGTAATAGCATTGTTTTGTCAAATATTTCATAATTTTCTCTCCTCCTTTCATTCATCATGACTTATTTTTTGTTTCTATGGGATTTATTCTAATTTTGGAATTCCTGGATTTGTGAGGGAGTGGAGGGATAATCTTTAATTAATTTCTTCTTTCTTTTATGGAGGATAGCTTCATTTTATATATTTCAATCTACTCTTCTAAACATTGTCTTTCTAGCAAGTGGTTGCTAAATTTTTCTTTGTTCCAACCTTTGAGATGTGATTTGATATAATTAAGTTTCTCTCGAAGCTTGTACAATTATATGCCCTCAAGATCTACCTATTATTCCCAAAAGGTGCTTATGTTGGCTTGAAAGTCAAGTTTTTGGAAAAAAAAAATTAGACAAAAATGTTTATTCCTAGGACAATTTTTAATGTCAATGTTTAGGCATATAGGCTAGTGGTCAACACCTTGGTTGGGGAGGATGGAGGCTTCCAAGAAGATTTCCCACTTCACAATTGTTTATAATACAAGAAATTGATCCATATTAGAGACCTTGTTTTAGAAACTTATTTTCTAATTATTATATGAGAAGGTGACATTTATGGTGTCTAGGTCAACCAGGAAATAGATCATCATGGATTTCTCAAATTAGAAGGGTTCAACTTCAAGTCTTATTATACCTTTTTTTATTTTCTTCTAAGTATTTTATCATATTGAAGTCACTGCCTCAAATGTAGGGATATGGGGAGAGAATATTACTATTAAGCATGAATGAATGGAGATGAAAGGGGATTTTTCTTGAGCAAGGGAGGTCCATCCATATTTTAAAGATAGCATGCTTTAACTGAGTGAATGAATTTGAATTGAATACCAATAATTCTGAATTTACAACATATTTAGAATAAGGAATTTGTGGGCATTATAGATAATGGAAAAGCCACCATATTTTACCTGAGCATTGAGTGCTACTTATTTGCAAACTATACCCCATTAACTAATTATTGTATTGATTACATCACTTGAAGATTTGGTTTCATGAATCATCATAAAGGTAGGATGTTAAAAGTACCATTTTTCATTAATAATCCTCTATTTTCCTTTGCAAATGAGGACTCTGATATTCCGAGAAATAATATTCATGTGAAGGGTGTGCTGGTGGTGAAGTATACCTCCAAGATTAATTTGATTTACACTGAGTTGACAAGGATATCTCCTAATTCTTCCAAGATTTGTTGAATTTTTTTTATGTTGTTTCTTTTTTCTTCCCTATGGGGTTTTGCAACATCATTCAACTTTGGTTTCATTGGAATACTATAAATTTTGTGGAGGGTTTACCAGGTGAATGTATTTGACCTCATTGGAGAGAGTTGAGGAAATCTATACCTAAGATCTTAACCAGGTGCACCGGGAGGGAGTTCGGGTCATTTTCTTTCCATTATTTAGTAATTTCTATCATATCATGAGAGAAAAAAATCCATGTCCTCATTGAGATCCATAGAGGTATTAGGATTATGTTATAGATTATATTTATTTATGGTAGGGGGGATCAAAGGAATATAGGAGAAAAAATGTGAATTAATTGAGGGATTCAATAGTGGATTAGAATTAGGCATGAAAACATTCAAAATGAGAGTGGTTTATAAGGGATATTAGTATCTAGGGTGGAAAGGGGATCAAATATATTATTGGTAGGAGGTTTCTTACCTAAGTGAATCTATTATGGGGGAGGGTTTTTGGAAACCCTAAGCTTTCTTGCTTTCTTTGTAAAACCATTGGAATCGAAGGAAGGAATAGGATGGGACTAGGGTTAGTGGAAAGAAGAGGATAATTTATATAGATGTGGCCATAATCATTTCATATTTTTTAATGGAAGTGGATGTGATCATAATATATGTTTTTCTTCTAGAGCTTATCCTAATAGTAAATATTTATGGACTCTAGGAGTGGTTTTGAGATATTAAAGTAAACATAGATATGAATGTAGGAGAAATACCTAACTTATTTCGTTTCTTCCAAAATTTTTACAAAGTGGCCAAGGGTGTTACCAATTTTAGCTAGGTTCTCCTCATCCCATAACTCTCATGGCAGTGAGTACATTCTGATCTAGACTGGAGCATTTGTGAAGTCTTCCTTTTCAAGGACAAATATTCACATCTGAAAGCGAAAGGTATAACCCGACGAAGTAGAAGAAGTACGGGTCATTTCCAAATACTCAAGTTGTATATTCAATACTATAAAATTCTTTGGAAAAGAATACTTTAGCTCTCGGTTGAAGTTTAATCTACCCATTAGGGTTCCATTTTTGTTGGATCTAGTAGGACAGTGCTTTCTCTAAGGACTAGATACCGTAAATTTTTCCAATTAGGGAGTGATATCACATATATTGGATGAAGTATCCAATTTCACTAGACTTAACTTCAAATTTGGGTTCCACTAATTATTTTGGGAGGATGCTCCCTGGAGTACATTTTATCGATGAGGTATGTGGTGAAATAACATTTTGGTGATCCAAGTTGGGGTGCTAGCTAGAGACATTGGGGTTGGAAGTTGAGCACTACCCAATGAAATTTTAGCCAACTTTAGTCCAAGAATATGAAGGAGCTATAATCCCTTTGCTAGCACTAGTAATGGAAAGGGTGATTGGTAAATACATTTAACTTAGCTACAAAATTATTAAAAATAAAATATTAATATATGTTGTTAATACTTAAATATTACATTTTCTTTTTACTCTTTCCTTCACCTTTTAATTATGGTCACTTTGAATTTTTCAATTGGGTCAATGTAAATATTTTATTTATTATGAGTTCAAAAATCAGATTTTATTTATTTTGAATTTATGATTTGCACATAGTCTAGGTATATGATAACCATAAACATAGACATAGACAATATCAACCTAATGTAGTGAAACATAATAGAGAGTGGTTAATGGTAACTTTTCATAAACTGTATAAAATAATACATGTAATTAAAAGTTACAATTAATCATACAATTATTTAAAAATATATGTATTTTATTCCCTAATATGGGTGTCAGGGAAATTTTAGGGACTGATATTCACATGGGCTAATTTCCATGTTTTTCCAAAAAGAAGATTTGCCAATTTCCATTTTTTTCTAAAAGTGATTCGCCAAAATTTTATTATACAAAATTATTTTACCTTAACAATCGCCAAAAATTTATATATGATAATATAAAATCATTGGAAATATAAATATTTCTACAAAAAATCACCAAACATTTTACAACTTTCATATTATGTACTAGTAAGACTTGCTAAGGTTTCTAAACTTTAAGATAAAATTCCATCCTTAAAATTTTCCCTAATGGGTGTTAATGCATATCAAATGGGAACTTTGCAAGTCAGATCATGGCCTCCATCTCCAGACTTGATGTGAATTAATGTAAGGGGCATGTCCAACCTCTACATGTAATTGCATGCATATCCCTAGTTAACACTAGCCATTAAATACCTATCATATGAAGTATCTAGAGTTTGAAATTTTTGGTTTGAATGGAGGTGAGGGATATGTCCTCAAACTCCTTATTCTTGTGTTTTTATCTAGTTGACAAAATTGAGAGTTATATGTTCAGGCTTCAAGTTTTAAGTCAATTGGAGAGGCGAGAGTTCATAGGCTTGCAAGGGTGTTGGAAGAAAAAAAAAAGTACCATTGAAATTCTGACCTATGTATGTAGGCTTGTAACCTGGGAATACAGTGGGTTGGTGAGGGTGTCATTTGCTTCTTGTATCATATAAATTCAGGTCGATTTCTTTCTTTTTCTGGTTATTTCTCTTAATTATAGTTCTTTATCTGGAACTCGGCTGCTAGGGATGGTGATTTCATGTTGTGAGTGCCAATTTCAGTCCTTTGATTGTGGTTGGGGAGGATTGGTAGTCTACATGTATCCTTTGTTTCTAGGTTTCTTTGAATTTCTAATGTCTAGGAAGGGGGATATTGTTTGTTTTAATGATGTGGGCATTGTTGCATGAATTATAAAGAAAGTATTGAAGGGTTGTTTTAGACTATTTCTTGTGAGATTTTGAAAGTATTAGACATATGGGGTTCCTTAATTTTTATGTGTCTATGCATCTGCTTAATGGTGTCAAGGAATGGGTCTTCTATAGAGGTCGATGTGACCTTCATTAGTTATAGAGGAACTTTTATTGAGTCTAAGGACTACATCCTGAGTTTTGGGGATGATTTAGTGGGATGAAAACCCAATGCTGCGGTGAGGGTGTATGATTTTTTCTCTTGTTTCTTTTCATGAAGATGAATTCATAGTGGATGCTTTAGGTGTGCTCCTGCCCACCCCCCCTGGGTATCATTCATGCCGCCGAGATAGGGAATGCGTTGCAGGAAGGTTGGAGGGGTCATAGGTTCCTAGGGGAAAATAGGATAGATATTCTTCACTCATGAATTGGTTTCCACTTACATCAATTTTGTTCTGCCGGATAGAAGGAAAAAAATTCATAAATTAGAGACTCAAGTGGGGCTTGAGATATAATCACATTTTGAGTCAGAAATCATGGAGGACATGTTGTCTTGGGTTCCTGGCCGTAAGCCCATGAATAGAAAAAGTGATATCTAAACTCTTTGGCATTACACTAGAAAATGAATACCCTATTGTGTCTGGTCCTGAAAGAAAAATAGGTGGAGTGGTATAACGTCTTCGCCACCTTGGAAGACATTAAAAGGATGCTTAGAAATAAATACTTATTCCTATATAGGCTTTAATCATTCTTGAATACTGTGGAGGGTCCTTTTTCTTGCAATTCTGATAACAGTGACCCACCAGGTTCACCAAGTTCGAGCGTGAGGGTATCAGTGATGATCTCGCCTTCAGAATATGATTAATATTCCAATTGGATGGCTTTGCAATCTGACATCTTCTATTTTTTTCCTAGTTAGTAGGGTTTTTGAGTATCATGATCTACTTAGTTGTTAGTTGTATATGTGTTAGTTATGGAATTTTTCTAATTGTGGAAAATTTTGCATTTGGTGCCTTTGGGGGAAATCTAGACTTGGTAATGACAAGACTATTGTTTTGAGGAGGATTAAAATCCTCAAGGAGAAATCTGGAAAAACATATAACCTCATTTTTTGGGTAATGCAAAACATTATTTTACCAAAGAAAAAAAAAAAAAAAAAAATATATATATATATATATATATATATATATATATATATATATATATTTTATATATAGTTAATTAAATTTTATATAATATTTTTTATTTTCCCCAAAAATAAAATAAAAGTACATATATGTATAAAATTACACATCTACAATTATGAAATTTTCATTAATTTGTTACAAGCCATACCTAACATTTATTTTTTACCATTAAATACATTTCTCTTTCCATGAGTCACATAAAGATTTTATTGTTATATTTAATGAATTGGGCATATGGATGTATAATTCATGACAGATGATGTGATTGAAAACTATAAATATAAAAGAATTTTCCAATGGCCATTTGTCAAGATTTTTCTAGCAAGATATTATCTTTTATTTTTAATAAAAAAAAAGGATAATTTAAATAAAATATAAATCTTGGTGGAGCTCAGGAAAATACTCATTTTCCTCTTCTTAATTAATATTTTATAATTTTATTTAACTATGGTCAAATATTTTAATGTGTAAACATCTTTTACAATATAAAATTTCAAAAATTGTTTTCACATTGAGAGATTTGATCCCTCTCAACCATTGATACTATCGTTTATATATATATATATATGCATTCAAAAATTCAATTTAAATAATGAATACATTATGTGTGTGTGTGTATTTCTTCATTATTTAAGTTTTTTTTTTTAATGCGTAAATGGATTCAACCCCTTGAAAATCTCAAAATCTCTTTGGGAACTTGAGTTAGTGTAGACTACACAATTTAAACTTGCAATTCCAACAAATCTTTACTATATTGCAAACAAAATTGTGAACCAAAACATAAAATTATTGTATTACATGAAATATTTTAACCATGATTTTTTTTTCAATTATCTTATATAATATATAAATAGTTTTTTAAAATCATATGTAATACATACAAAGTTCACACTAAAATATTTTACTTAATATGGTCATTGCAATATTTTATTTATGAGTCACATTATTCATATTAAAATGTATTTGTTTTCTTTTTTTAGTCAAAAACATTTTTATATTATCATTTTGAAATTTACATCACAAAACAACGTAGTTTTATTACATCTTAGCATCACAGGCTTTAGAAAAAACCAAGACAAGGGCCTTATAAACAGTAATCCTCAATGCGAGCCAAGGCAACCAATGCCTATGGTTATTTCCGGCACAAAAATGGAAAAATGAAGAATAAAGCAAAGAATAATGGAGGAGGATTGGGAGGAAATACTGGTGGTGCAGTGAAGAGGCCTGCATGGTTGTGGAAGTGATAATCAATGTGTTCCACCTGAATTTCCAACACTCGGAGATGGTCATGGGAGTGTCGCATCTAGCACCGAAAACTCTCCAAAGCATCCACACTTTCGTTCTGCATAAGTTGAATATAATTGATGTATGCAATAAGTTCATTCCTATCCTCATATCTCTACTCCCGCATGCTATCCAGGTTGAGTTGTATATGTTGAAGTTGGGATGCAATCATGTCCAGGATGACAAGAGCGTCCACTTGGCCCAGGGTCCGGGGAGTGAGTTGGAGAGAACACCATCGTACCCATAACATGTTGGCTCTCCATTGACATTGAGTCGGAGCTTGGCTAGCCATTCATATGTCTTTCCTCCATGTCACGCCTAAAACCACCTCTGCATTCTCTATCTCTTTGTCATGGCATATAACCAGTCTTCCCACCCCCCACTAACCTTGGGATGTAAGGCCGCTCTCCCACACAATATGCCTCACCCCAATTACAACCAACACCGATGATGCAGACCCTGATGGCTAACAAGTGGCAGTCCTAGGCGCCAAATCCACGCCCTGCCTTGCAACATACATAACCCAGTAAGAAGGTGTAGACCAGGATTCCACAACCCCTGGGTGCCACCCGAGCCAAAGCCAACACTGCTCCCCTGCCTCTTCCGCGAGCAGCAAGACCTACACCACCATTCTAGACCAACTGTTTACAGATATACATGCCCAATTGGGCTTTCTTCCCACCACTAGAAGAGCGGGTATTGCATTAGTCACTCCTCCAGTCACAATAATTGCCTCAGTGCCAGGATCCCATGGTCGAACACTATACCAAACCCACTTCCCTGCCTTCCCACCATTCCAATTCGCACCCTGCGGAGAAGGTTCAATCCATAGCTTGAGCTCAGACACCAAGACATAAGGTTTTCTCTCCCACCTCACACTAACCATCACCCAAATGCTACAAAATGCAAAGAGAGATCTCATCAGCCTTGATAATACCCTGATACCAACTCGATAGTGCACAAACCAATATGTCATCATCCTAAATGTGTGAGGAGCATTTAATGATCGCTAAAGGTAGTTGGATGTGAGCCTACACCTTCCGCATTCACCACCTCCATCTATCCCATTGATATGACACCCCATCGGGGATAAATTATTTTTCTTATTATTAATATATTTTTAAAAATTGGTTAACCTTACATATTAAAATATGTTATTTATGAATAATATTAAACATATAATCATTATTATTATTTTTTAAATACTAAATATAAATTTATATTAAAAGCTAAATTAATTACACATCTTCTCTTTATTACTCTTTTTAAAAAGAAAATGAAATTTCAAACTTTTAATCATTTCTTCCCTTTACATTTTTGATATATTTTATTATGGTATTTTCCCCTTCTCTTATAATTTTCTATGTCTATAGATTGAAATAGATTACTTCTTCCGTCAAAATTAAAATAACTATTAATTTTTTTAACTTCGTGTTTATATAAAGTTGATATTATCCTAAAGTTCCATACACCTCTTGCACACGCGACAGGAGGACACTAGCATGTCAGAAATAATTTCAAACATTGGTAAAAACATTCCTCGGTAAAAGAACTTCCTGAGGTATGAAGATCTATAGGAAGAAATTGGAGTTTCATCCAGTGTGCAACTTCTAACTTCTCGCACAACATCATCTGTATGCCCTTCAATAAACTCGTGCAGCCTTGCGGATCCCGGTAAAACAATTGCGATAGAAATTTCTACACCTTACACTGCCAAGTCAAAGGATTTAACGACGTCTGGTCTCACATGTTGATATTTTTACATTATGGTCAAGGAAACTTTGACCCTATCTCAACTTTTTCACTAAAATGACTTGTTAGTAATTGTGGAAAGCTTTCCATGCAAGGCTTATCCACTCTGGTCTATGAAAAGAGGAGCGAAGCGAAGGAAAATAGAAGAGATTCCTAACAAAGTTATGCTTGAATTTTTATGCAAAAGGAAGGAGGATGGAGGATTGAGAAAGAGAGAGGGAGAGATAAGGCTCATCTCTCACAAGAGATTGAGTCGCTCCCCTAGTAACATTTTATACAAGGTGTAGTTACAGTTGATTTACAAGCACTTGAATTACTTCTTATTTTTGGATTTGGTTTCATTTGTAATATTATATTTTGTCTATTTACTTTATATGAGTAATTTTTCATTTTTATTATCTTAAAAATTATGGATCTAACTCGTTTTTTATATTAAAAATTTTCCTATTAGATATTATCTTTTAACAAGGGATTATTTGAACTTTTTGGTATATGCCCTAGAGAAATTATCACCGATAGTTGATATTAAAATAGATTAATTAATATGGATATTTAAATAGTTTTTTTTAAATACCTTATTGAAATATTTTTAAAAGTATAAGAATCATTCATCTTCCACACATTTAAAAATGAAATATAAGATTGTTTTAACTTTCAATTACTCTTAAAGTTGATGTAAAGTTATTTTTTCACATAGATATCAAAATATTTTATGTATGATTGAGAGTGAGACTAAAATATTTTTACCATATCTATTTTGTATTGGATTGGGATATATTGTAGTTTTGATGTTTTATAATATTTTTAATTAAAACTAAACAAACATGTATATTCATTTTTATATTTTTATTTTATTTTAGTAGATGTTTAAGAATATTTTTTATTTATAATTTAAAATGGTATCTATCAATTCAAGGTTGAGCATAGAAATAATCACACATCTCCTTAACCCCATGTTATACTAGCCTAGATCCATCTAACTCGAGATATATCATTCAAAAAGAGGGATCAAACATTATGGGAATTTTGAGGTCAAAAGGGGGTCTCAAAACAAAAAGTGTACCAAAAAAATTAACTTTGAAAGAACCAATAAGATTCAAGATAGTGATATCATCCCAAGGGAAAATATTATGGAGTGACAAGAAAAGATTTACTTTTTTATTATATTTTTGACATATCTCCAAGTAGATTTACTTAAATTTCAAGGGTAGACACCCGTTGGATATGAAATTAAATTCCACATCCAATGAGTACCACTCTAAATACTTCATGGATATGAAATTAAATTCCACATCCAACGAGTACCACTCTACATACTTCATGAGAATATAAAAAAAAAATAAGAAAATGAAAACACATGAAAAAAGAGGGTTGAACATTTTTTTGCATGAATCTTGAAATTTTTTCGACGTGGAACTACTAAAAAACATGCAAAGTTGGTATTCATTGAATGTGTAAATTAATTCCCCATCCAACAAGTATCTACACTTAAATTTTGAGTGGACCTACAAAGAGATAAGTCCATAATCCAACAAAAAAAAATAGTTTTCTTTCTTTTTATTTAAAATTTCATAAGCCTTAATTTATTATTTTAACTATGATTTTATAATTATCCTTGAAAGACCCATTTTAGACTGAAAATTTCCAATGTCCCTTGAATTGCAATATTTTTTTTAACATGAAGGTGTGCAAATGTTCACTTTGTTTTATATATATATATATATATATATATATATATGGCTTGTCAATTTCAAATTAAACATGGACTCAATCACACATCTTCCTTATCCTAAGAGGTAGAATGCACCTATTAACAAAAAAAAAAAAAGTATATAAAATGAATCTAAACATAATAAAAGCAAAATAATATTATAAATATAGTAAATTTATTTTATTTACTAAAAAAATTATAATATAAAACATAAAATTATATAAAATTTTGACAACATAAATGCTAATAATATTAAAATTAAAGATATTATCCTAATGTAAAATTTATTATATTAAAAAATACTATATAATTAATCTACAACTTTTATTATTATAAATTGGAAATTTTGTGTCAAAATTATTTTTCGGAAAAAATAAAAAGAAAAAGGTGAGAGAAAGATATAAAATAAAATGACAAATTATTATGATATTAGATGATAAGAGGATAAGTTATGTCGATGCCCCACACATATATATATATATATATATATATATATATATATATATATATATATATATATATATATAACCATACATGAAGGACTTAAGATAGGCAGATCATAATCCATTTACTTAAGATGGTTGGATCATAATCCATTTATCCGAGGGAAAACTTAATGATTGGGTTTGAAAATTTTGCATATAAATTATATTAACACCAAAGTGTTGGGTCGTGTGTAAATATTAACATTGAAAACTAAACTCAACGAATTTAGTGTTGTTATAGATATTAAGTTTAATATAAGATTCTAGTAGTTAATTTAACTAAAAATCAAGTATTATTATAAATTTATATTTATATATATATATATATATATATATATATATATATATATATATATATATATATATATATATTAATTTTGACTGTAATACAATGGTTGGCTTAGCTCTATGGTTGGGTCTCTTCTCCCTTAATTATTGTCTATAAAACAAATCTTTTTATATTTTTATTAAAAATCTCAATAGGGTCTCTACTCCTTTATGGATCAAGAGCTCAAAAATTGTCATCTCTTTAAAACTTAAAATAGAGAATAATTAGGGATTATTGGTATTATTTTATTGGTTAAAATTTTCAAGGAAAATCCTTCAAGATGCAAACTTAGTTCAGAATTATCAAGTCACAAAAAAATCATATATCATCCATTGCACTAGGTTACAGGGGAGTTCACTAGGTGCAAGACCTCGAGGTGGTACATCACGTACCTTCAAGGATGCACTTCATGGGAAGGCTTAGAACCCTACATAATTAAATCATAACATTCTGAGACCATATATTGTGGACCAAAGGTAGCAATATCTATCCATGGAGATCAATATACCTCAGGTCATCCATTTTCACAACAATGGAGTCGAAATCCATTATATGCACGTTTAATGGCTTCTCGAAAAAGCCAGAAGCATTACATCATTGGGTCTTCTCTTCATGGTCACCTAATTTTGACAATTAAATATGCTCAAAATGATTCTTTTTTGTCCAATTTGACACACAAAAAGAATTAGACATTGTGCTAAATGAGTGACCTTGGTTCTTAAGGAGAGCTGGATTATCTATTATTAAGTGGTTCCATGATTTTGATGAAAAATTCATGGTGGTCACTTCTATGTTAGTCTAGTTTAGGCTCAAAAAATTTCCCCTTCCATTCTGACACCACCAAGTCATTGAAGACATTGGGAAAAAACTAGGAATTTTTTTTAAAATGGACTTCGAAAGAACAGAAAAATGAATATTCACCTTTGCTAGGATTTATGTGGAGATAGACCTTAGGAAATGATTACCATATGAAATCACTCTTAAGCATAAGTGTTTCTAGTCGTCTCAGATAATAGACTATGAGAACAAAACCTTCAAATGTCGTGTTTTCTTCCAAACATGTCATCTCTAAAAATCATGTCCTATGGAGATAGAAATACCAAAAAGGAAAAAGGAGTGAAATAGTCTAAAAGGATAAAAATTTAGTGATCCTACTCTTTTCGAGGAAGAGGAGGATCATAATACGGATATAAAACTAGAACATTCCGAAGATAAAAGGGATGGGAGAATGCGGCTCAAGATGGTTCTTCTCCTCGCCCACATATGGATCTCAAACTAGAAGAGCGGTGGAACTAAGAGAGCTCATTCCTTATAGGGTTCAAACTCAGAAAAATACCCCCCTCATTTGGAGGGAAAAGAACTAGCTTTGGGTTTAGTTGACCCAATCTTCATGGGTGCAAACAAATTGTTATGATATTATATGATAAGAGGATAAGTTATGTCAGCATCACATAAAAATAGATATATATAACCATACATGAAGACTTAATATGGGTAGATCATAATCCATTTACTCAAGACGGTTGGATCATAATCCATTTATCCAAGGGGAAACCTAATGATTGGCTTTGCAAATTTTTCATAAAAACTAGATTCACAGCGAAGGGTTGGTTTGTGAGTTGATATAAACATGGAAAACAAAACTCAATGAATTTAGTGTTTTTATATATATTAAGTTTAATATAAGATTCTAGTAGTTAATTTAACAAAAAACAAACTATTATTATAAATTAAAAGATAACCTAATAAATTAAAAGTATATATATATATATATATATATATATATATATATATATATATATTAACTGTAATACAATGGTAGGATTAGCCCTATGGTTGGGTCTCTTCTCCCTAGCTTACTTACTTTGTCCTAGAACAAACATTTTTATATTTTTATTAAGAATCTCAATAGAGCCTCTTCTCCTTTATGGATCAAGAGCTCATAAATTGTCATCTCTTTAAAATGTAAAATAGAGAATAATTAGGGATTATCGGTATTATTTTATTGGTTACAATTTGTAGGGAAAATCCTTCAAGATAAAAACTTTATTCAGGATTATAATCTCAAAAAATCATCTAGCATCCCCTGCACTATGTTGTAGGGGAGTTCACTAGGTGCAAGACCTCGAGGTGGTACATCAATTACTTTCAAGGATGAAGTTAATAGGAAGGCTTAGAACCCTACATAATTAAATTAGAACATTATAAAACCATATATTGTGGACAAAATGTAGCAACATCTATCCATGGAGGTAAATATCCCTCAGGTCATCCATTTTCACAACATTGGAGACGAAAGCCATTATATGCAGGTTTAATGGCTTCTGGAAAAAACCAGAATCATTACATCATTGGGTTTTCTCTTCATGGTCACCTAATTGTGACAATTAAACATGTTCAAAAGGATTCTTTGTTGTCCAATTTGACACACAAAAATAATTAGACATTGTCCTAAATCAACATCCTTAGTTCTTCGGCAGAGCTAGATTATCTATTTTTATGTGGTTCCATGATTTTGATGCGACATCCGTGGTGGTAACTTCTATGTTAGTATGGTTTAGGCTCCCAAAATTTCCCCTTCCATTCTGGCACCACCAAGTCATTGAAGATATTGGGAACAAACTAGGAAAAGTTTTAAAAATGGACTTTGAAAGAACAAAAAAATGAATATTCACCTTTGCTAGGATTTATGTGGAGATAGACCTTAGCAAATGATTACCATATGAAATCACTCTGAAGCATAAGAGTTTCCAATGGTCTTAGATACTAGACTATGAGAACAAAACCTTCAAAGGTCATGTTTGCTTCCAAACATGTCATCTCTAGAACTCGTATCCTATGGAGATAGAGATCCCAAAAAGGAAAAAGGAGGAGTGAAATAGACTAAAAGGATGACAATTTAGTGATCCTACTATTTCCAATGAAGAGGAGGATCATAATAAAGATATACATCCATAACACATTGAAGATAAAAGGGAGGGTAGAATGTGGCTCAAGATGGTTCTTCTCCTCCCCACATATGGATCTCAAACTAGACGAGTGTTGGCACCAAGAGAGCTCATTCCTTATAGGGTTCAAACTCAAAAAAATACCCTCCTCATCTGGAGGGAAAATATTTATCTTTGGTTGTAGTTGATCAAAATCATCATGGGTGGAAACTAGTGCAAAAAAGGAAAGTTAAAAAGAAAATGCAACTCAAATTGTCATATTTAAATTTCTTTTTTCATTCTCTTTCATTTTCTTGTCAATCGAATGTTATGCCAATATAAATTTCTAACATGCTCTTTTCATCTCACTAATGAAATCAGATGCTATCTTCATGACTCTTTTAACATATACAATATGTGTATTTACAAAATGTAATTTTTATTTATATTAATGAAAATTCCTTATTTTTTCTAATGAAAAGAATATTTAAAACAAATAAAACATTAGGGGAATTTTGAGGCCTAAAATGGGCCTCCTAAGAAAAATGTACAACCAAAATAAACTTTATAAGAACCAATAGGATTCAAGATGATGATGTCAACTATGGGGGATGATTCACCATTTTTTAATTCAAAAGGTTTAAAATATTAAAAAATAATAAAATAATAAAACTACTTTTTCGACTCGTATTTTCAACTTATCTCCCAAATTTTTACTCAAATTTCTAGTGGGAATACTCATTGGATGCAAAATTTAATTCCTCATCCAAGGAGTACCCATGTTGCATACTTTTGATGGACCGAGCTATGTGAAAAATGAGAAATACATGAAAAAGTGATTACAATCACATTTTTCATGTATTTCTCATGTTTCGTGTAGCAGGGTCTATCAAACGTATGAAACATGGGTACTCCTTGGATGAGGAATTAAATTTTGCATCCAACGAGTACTCCCACTTGAAATTTGAGTTAAAAAATTTGAAAATAAGTTGAAAATACAAGTTGAAAAAGTAGTTTTTTCTTTTTTCCCTCTAAAATTTGATGATGCTATCAAATATTTTTTATTATTTATACTATTATTTTATAATTTCTTTAGAAGGCCCATTTTAGACCTCAAAATTACCCTAATAAAATATAACTAATAAAATCATTATTTAAATAATAAATTATTTTTTCCAAAATTTAATGCATCAATATATTCCAATTATCCCTTTATAATTAGTATATGTGTCTATTCACCATTACACAATAACCATTTTATTATGTTACTATCCATTATTATATATACATTTACCTAATACATATATATTTAATCCATTATATATACATACATTTGCCTAATACATATATATTTAATCCATTATATATAGCTTTTGAAGTGATATCACATACATTTAATTTAGTAAACTAACTAGAAAAATTATAATAAAAATTAACCCTGTATTACAATCAATGAATGTGTGGGTGTCATATTAAGAAAAACCATAAAAATCTAAATGTTATTTTTTAGTATAGTTTGGTGCAAATTTAATTGTTTTATGTAAAAAAATAATTCTATTAAAGGATTGTCTTGTATATTTATAACATTGTTTAGAGCATATTTTTTTAATTACATAACAATAATAAAATAGGAATAATTTTATTTTAATTTAGAGGTTTTGATTAGAAAATTTTCTTATTTTTTATTTAAAACTTTATTAAAAATAATATTTTTGTTTCATCAATATTTTTACTATATGAATACACTTAGTTTTATATTATAAAACTAAACTAGCAATTGCACCACATGTTGCAAAGGAAATGTGTAAGGAGGTAGCGTAGGAAACAATAGCATAGAAAAACCAACAACTATATGAGATATTGTGATGAATAAATAGAAAAATGTTAATTTCTTTGTCAAACTCAAGATTCTCATATTATATTTAAATCTTTTAGAACAATATGAAGCATAAATATTTTTAGCTAAATTCTCAATTTTTTTTAAAGTCACTAGTCTTTGATATATTTTCTATACAAGATTTTCTATTGTGCAGTGCCATTATCATAATATATTAAATGCATGGGGGTGGAATGGAATCTATCAGAATTTTCTATAGATTGGAATGGACAAGTGTGAAGCCAAATTAAATTACTACCATTGGTGTCATGTTTTCTTGCAGTCATGTAGGTATTTTGAATTAGGGTTGGTTTCATTTCAAATGCATGAGAAGATAAATGTAGAATGCCTATGGTGGATCATTATACATGAATGGTTGGTTTGCTTGGGCATGTTGGATAGTTAGATGATGTATGTGTTATTATTACAGGAATGCTAGACAAATTAGAATCTTGAGGCAAAGCATGAACCAAATGAGATCAAGATGAAACAACTCCTACTTTTATATTTAAATAAGTGTAGAGACAACATTTGTGATTCTACATTCACATTCAAATGGATGAAAACGTATATGAGTCTAAAATAGTCACGATCTCTTTACCTTGTTGGTATACCAATCCAATCTCTCTTGCAACCCCACCCTAGATGAACACTAACCTAGGATTAATAATCAACTTAGTGGCTTCCCTTTATCTTTCCTACTTCCCCACCCAGGTCCCAGTTGCCTTCATAAAGAAAGTGGTGAATCCACTCCCTTTCTCTTCGCTCATCATGATGAGATGACAACGCAAAACAATCTTCTATATTTGAAACATCATAATACAAAAATTCTCTTAGATCAATGAGAACTGATTGTTTTGCAATTAATAGTGTTTGAATCGTTAATTATTGAATATATAGGAATAGAAAATTGTGTGTTTACATCCAGTATTAAGTTAGTGGGTTTAGAAATCAGTATCATCCATGTTTACATCAATTTCATTATTTCTTTGGACTCGCTAATACCAATCTCTTATTTTCCAAAAGAGAACTTTGGTATAAAAAATAAACTCTCTCACAAGAAAACTCTTGTTTTCCAAAAGAGAACTTACATATTAAAAATAAACTCTCTCACAAGGAATGGCATGTCTCGTATGATGATTATATCCATATTATTCATTGGCTTTCTCCAATAGATATTGGAATAGAGGATGGTTATAACTTAAAATAACTTATAGGAACCACAAAATGGTTACAATCGCTCCCAACTTACACCACAAAGTTTCCTTTATGAATATATGAATATTCATTAATACCTCATGTGGAATAAGACAATTTTTTTTTGCAAGACAACATGTGTATACAATTGCTTTACGAACATTGACAAACCTATGAATTTGGTTGTTAGCTTCCTCAAAATCAATACCTTGTTTCCCATTGAAACAATTCTAAGCAGGGCATAGAATTAATACAAGAGCCAAAATGGATTCTATTATGTATTGGAAGGGAATAAACACATAACTACGATGTGTCTTAATGAAGGAATCACAAATGGAGAGGATTTTATAGTGAATACAATCAACTAGGAGACATGCACATCTGAATGTAAGGGAAGGGTATAAAACCCACAATTTCCCTAGAAAAGGCCACTATGGTCTTCTTAAATTGAAGAGAAAAGCCCCAACAAAGGAAGAAAATTGAAAAATCAAAGCAAGGGTTTTGAAACAACCACCCATTGAAGAAGAAAATTATTACATCAATATGATATTCGATTATAGCACATATAATAGAGTGAAACTTTTTCCATTTTATCAATATCAATATGTGATTTATTATTAGTCAAATATTTTATAGTTTAGTAATATTTCATAACATTATCAGGTCATTTTTCAATTGAGTTGTTTCCCATGGACTTTTTGTGCAATGGAAATTGTCCTCTTTCTTAGAGTGAGAGTGAAAATGAAGATTGCTACAACAATATTCATCTAAAAGTCAATGCAACAATATTCATAATAACATAACCATTATATTAATATTTTTCATTATCATCTCACACACAATAAACCTAGTAAGAAAGATAACAACAATTGTTTTTTTTTATTGAGAAATCTCAATATAGGCTTGATTACTGGATTCAAGGAATTGAGGGGACAACTCGCAAAGATGAAAACATAAATATTGAAAGACAGCTCGCAAAGATGAAAACATAAATCGAAGAATAAGGCTGCCACATACTGTTATTCGTCTATTTAAGATGTTATTCAAATTGTGTTAAATATTTCGTTTCTTGCTCACAAAAGTGCGATTTAAAATATTCTACTATCATAAATCACGGCCACGGCCACATCCAATAACAAAATAACTTGCGTAGAATTACATCCAATAACAAATACCTTATGTAATTATGATTTAGAGTAGTTTAATCAGATATTTTTTTTTTAAGAATTGGGTTATGATTTTTTCAAAAGATAATAGATTTTTAGTATTTAAATTATGTTTTTGAATGTATAAATAGATTCAACATCCTAAAATAATTTTGTGTGTTGCATCTTGTTATAAGTTGATTTTTGAGATATGTTTTAAGGTTTCACCCCAATTGACTTCAACCAGTCAATTTAAAGAGAAAATAAGAAATGGTAAGTCTCCCTAATCGAAAAAGATGATTAGATGAAATGACAAATCGACCTTTAGACTTAAAAGGAAATGGAGAGAAATGGAGCATGATATGCTTTGTTGACCAACAAGTGACCACGAACAAAGAGTTCAATTTAAAAAAAATAAAAATTGAGAAGAATTCCATATGCACACTGCAATACACACTACAATTGTTCGAAACAAACGCTGTCTACAGGAGATTGTTGGCGGTGTTTGTGTGAATTGAGGAGTTTGATATCACATCGACTCTTTTCTTGGCTCCAGGAGTACCAGTGGCCGCCAAAATTTTGAGAGACTGAATAATATGAGAAAACATAGGCATTCTTTTCACCATATCCTCTGCAACAGTTCTACACATGGTAGAAAACACTGCAATAAAATTTTCCATTTCTTTTCGAGAGTCAAGTGTAATATGAAAAAACATAGGCAGTCTTTTCACCATATCCTCTGCAACAGTTCTGCACATGGTAAAAAACACTGCAATAGAATTTTCCATTTCTTTTGGAGAATCAAGTGTAATCAAATAAACAAGTGTTCGAAGGGCAGATGCATTGATTATTTCCTTTGATCCTTGTACGCTTCTAGCAAAAGTGGAGAGCACTGCCAACACATGCTCTGTGATTTCCATCATGGACTGGTAAGACCAAATACTTTTTATTAAATTTGAAAAAATCTCTACCTGTACCTTACTGTCAGTGTTCCACAAAGCTCCCAAGCTCGGAATCCGTTTTGTCGGAAAGGATTTCCGCCGGACACGGCCTATCAGTTCTACTGGTTCTAGTAGAATTAGATTATTTAATGGAATCAACGAATATAGCGAGGAGTTTGAATCTTGTATTGAAATTCATGAAGCTAGGGAGTCATCAAATATCTCACAGCGAAGCTACAGAAGTTCTGAATGTCTCATCACATTGAATAAGCTTTCAAAACAATTATCTGGAGCTCTCAGTAGCTGCAACGTGCTCATATCAACGATATGGTTTGTAAAATCCGCAGGATTGTAAAATGATTCGCCGGATTTTTGTTGAACCATGCTAATTCCTCTCACTTTAATTGTTACAGGAAAGTGGTTGAAAACCAGATTTAAATTTTTGCAAATTTCATGAAATCACAACCTGAAAGGCACAATTCTCTACTTACATAAGGAGAGGTTGAGAAGAGCCACGGGAGCATGTTTTTTGCCTCTTGGGATAGCGCGAGGCATGCTGCGGATCGTGTCTTTGTTGTTGTCCGCCGTAGATACAGAGAGGCTGAACAGTGTAGCAGCCACGTTTTTTCTGGCTTTCATGCTGCCTTTTTTCTGGCTTCACACTTTGACAATCACTTCTAGAGCCCTTGGTGTCTAAAAAAAACTCCCATTTAGTTAAATATATTAAATTGATTCAACCAGCAGTAAAATATCTTAAATCAATAATTGGATGAGATGGAACAACTTTTCATCAGACGGTGTAAAACTATTCAATAGAAGTTGCAAACTTGTACACCGTGGCACTTAGCAGAGTTGTTTTAAAAAAAACATTGGTGTAAATATTTTCATAATTAATTTGTTAATATATTATTATTTTTTATCATATTGATAAAAAATAATGAAAAATAAGTAAATTAAAAAACAAAATAAAATATATCCATTACTTTCTTTTACTTGTACTTTTTGATAAAAATTTCTTGGAACTTGAGCTTAGGTAGCATTTTTATTTCTAGAAACGTTTATTCCTCTTATAATTAGGGTAATGTACCTCTTATAATTAGGTTGATGTAAAGCCTTTTTCTTCTCTCAATTCTTGAATTTAATTAGGATAACGTCCCTCTTATAATTAGGTTGATGTACAGCCTTTTTCTTCTCTCAATTCTTCAATTTTCTTAATCTTATAAGTATAAGGATTTTAAATTTTGCAACGTGATCAACTGAGTTTTTCAACTACTATATCGTATCAGAGCTTGACTTCAAGTTCCTGGTTTTTTTAAGAGAACTATGGTAATTTGACTCGTAGGAAGATGATTTTTTTTGGGTACTTTTCTCTCTGAAGTTGAAATGGGTATAAATCTCGGTCATGGTTTGAACAGGATAATAATCTGTGTATGGATTCAGCTCATATTAGTTTTAAAAACTGTCTATATAATGGTAAACAATAATATTTTAAAATATATTCAGTATTATTTGTCAAGTTGTCATGATGTGGTTCAGTGGTTTGGTGGGGATGTTTGGCCTTATAGATCTTGTGGTCCAATATTTATGAGAGTTGCTCCAAGGATAATTTCTTCTATTGAAAAAGAAAATGATTCACTATCACTTATTGGTTTACAAAAAATATACATGCACCAGCAAAAATCCCATTTCATTCAGCAGGGCTACTCATTATTAAGATTTCTGAATCTTGATTTTAGTATCTTGATTTTAGTATGTCATTTTAGTATCTTGATTTTAGTATGTCTTTTTACAAGCCAGAATCTATAGAAGCTATTGGTGTGGTTGAAGAGGTTTGCGGTTAAACCAAAACCTGCAAATTTTGATAAACTTTCCAAACAAGTAACTGGCATCCCTAGAATAGAAATTAGAGATTCCATAAAAGTGATACATTACTATTATCTGATAATTAAGATATTCACGGTTAGTGAAATCAACCATTGCAATTTGAACATTTATAAAAACAAGGTGGGATTTTCGTTTTAGAGGCGCAATCCACTTCGGACACCATCATATTCTCGAATGTGCAGGCATACACTTCACTGAGATTAGACGACAGGTAACCAACTATTCGTTCTCTTTCCCCGAGGTTTTCACTTAGTCTGATTGATCAGGATGAATACCATAAAATTTTTCTATTTATTTTTAAATAAAATACTCTTTATTTTATAGTGATATTTCATTCAAATTTATTAAAATCAAACAAAATACTTAATATAACCAATTACATGGAAAAAAAAAAACAGGCTTATTTAGATGAAAACATTTTCAATATTCTTGGCAATAAGGTAGATGGAAATCCTCTAGACTTCACTCATATTGGCATCGGTTATTCTAAACCTTCCATTAATCCTTATTTGACATCGATGGAAATCCTTAGCGTTAAGATAGCCCCTTTTTGATGGATTGCTTTACTGCCATTGGTGAAAGTGGAAAACACTAAATGCAATAAATTACAAAACGTAAAATATGAAATACTAAACATATACACATGAAACGAAAGGATAGCATCTCCATCAAAAAAACGAAAGGATATATCCATGAAACTATTGGTACAGGAGAACGATCACTGTCCATTCAATTTCAATTAAATTAAATTTTCTGTAACGCTCCAGAGAAAACAGCTGTGTGAAATCACAGCCCTCCATGTTATTATTATCAAAGGAACAATATTCTCTTATCATTCAATCTGGTTCATTGATTTAAAAAAAAAAAAGATCCAGCAAACCTACATTCACCTCGAGTTGAAATAGGTAATACTATGAATATAAAAATATTGATTTCCGCAACCATTCTCATCCATATTCATTCTCGTAGTTTGACACTCGGTTGTGGATTGAAGCCTCATTGCCCAGGAGAATTGAGAATTGGTAAAAGTTTTGTCATTTTTTTAATCTGCTCGAACTAATTTAAAAAAAAAAAATGGAAAATTGAAGTGCAAGCCTGCAAGGTTCCTTTTGCCCAAAAGATTATTGGTAAAATATTTTGGTAAGAGGGTAAAATAGATTTGATTTTGGAGTTAGGAATTTTTTTGAGCTGGTTTTTTTATAAATATTAAATTGTAGTGGTAAAAAAAATGGTTTTTCTATTATGGCTGAGTAAAAGATGATATAGTTTTTTAATCCATATAATTATCATATATGGAAATGTAAAAATGCAACATTTTTTTTTAGTATTCAGGAGATGATGGTAAAATTTAAGTGAAAACCCACCAAGGTTTTACAAAAGAAATTGAAACTTTTTCTTATAGGAATAAGTAAGATAAGCCATGGGTTCATTCGTTTAAATATAAGTAAGAGAAGCCATGGGTTTATTCATTTGCATATTTAAGAAAATCTAATAAATATATATATATATATATATATATATATATATATATATATATATATATATATATATATATATATATTTTTTATTGGTCTCTCTATTCTGAAATGACAATGAAATCCACACTTTAGAATTGGAAATTAGATTACCAAATCTGATTCGTGATGCTTGTGCATTTATTGATGAGTATCTTGTTTTTCATTCTTGTCCTAATTAAAAGCATGTGGCAAGGAGAAAAAAAAGGATAAAAGTGTGTTTTTATTTTATCTTGTAAAAAAGAAAGGGTCATTTTTAAGGTTTTCTCATCTACCCTCTATCCAATAAGGGATTCCCTAGGAGTTTCGTGATTGTCTCATTCAAGAACAATCTAAGCTCTAGCACCTCGATATTCTCTCTAGGTGTTCAAATTAGGCTTTGTCACGCTCATAAATTCAAATATCCACATCTCAACAAAAGAAAAGTTATGCTCAAGCTAGTGAGTCTACCTCAATACCTCACTAGAATACTAAGTATCTATAATGCCGCCTCCCACATTTACCCACTTTCACCAACTTGAACAAGGTAAACATGATTTAAGGATCACTATGATAAGACTCAACCTCCTATGTTACCATAAGTAAATGGAGTCGACAACTTAAGACCTTACTTACATCCCTCAGGTGCCATAGGACCTCCATGAGTAACCTAACCCCTCCAGGTGTCCAAACAGTGAGATAACTCACTTTTTCCCTGACCTACAGCCCCATACGCTCCCTTACCAAGGCCTCCATATGAATATGGGTTTTCAGTGGCTCCCATAGACCTGCTTCCATGCGACTATGGACTTTTATGCTCATTTCTATGCCAACGACTATGAATTTGTGCCACTTTTTGAAGGTCAGAACCCAAGACTCTCCTCAGAACTCAATGAAACTTTCAAATAAGATAAATGACTTAGAAACAATGCTTTTAAATCAAAAACTAAACTAAGACTTGATGTTGCCATCCCCAGCCGGGACTGACATTTTGTCAAACACTTGGTAGATATCAAACCCACAGGTCATGAATGCAAGTTTGATCAGAGTGGACTCAAAACTTATTTGAGGTTTAAAAATAAGTGTAATTTCCTTCTCACATTAGTTGTCATAACACCAATTAGGTCTTGCATTGATTATTAGTTCAATTACAAGTAAAAACATGAAAAGAGCCATGATTAAGATTTGTCATAAAACCATGCTTATAACAAGCATATAACCATACAAATAATAATATGAGATCAACCATTAAAGCCACATAATAATTATTATATTTCCTTATCGCAAGAAACATAAGCTTAGCTTTTATTAGACATAGTAAAATACCGACCAGGCTCACGAATTCCACGTTCTACCTGAACATAGATTGGCTGAACCAAATTCTTTCTTTCATCCAATCACCGTCGTTACATATTCCAAGCATGAATGTGGCATCTCATTGGTGAAACCAATACAAAAACAACTAAGGGAAACTAGAGGTTAAACCACCTCCACCCTCTCCATATCTTGATCTCCCCAGAACCAGTGCCGAGATGATTTGGTGGATCAATTTAATCCTCAAAATTCAAAGTGTTCAGATTGGCATGAAACTAGTGCCAAAGAAAAAATCACCTCCCTGAATCCAACGCAACTCAGTTTACTCAAAACTGACATCAAATGCTCCTGATATCGCGTTCTAATCGAATTGGAAAAAAACTAAAAATTGAGGAATGTGGGTTGCAGGTACACCCATTCAGTAGTTTGTACACTAACTATGAATCCGACTATGCAGGTGACTGTACTTTTGTGGGCCAATTATTCATGGCCACTTATTGCATCATCATTGGTCACTAGTTCATGTGATTTTATTGGTTAATGGGTTGTTTATGTTGACCAATTATAGAGAGACACTTGGGCCAATCAGTGGCTACCATGTTGCCACATAATGGCCACACTACAAGAAAAAATGACATTGGTGAGGGGCAAAAAATGTCACCATAAGCTCATTGGTGAGGGTCAAAAGAGCCTTTGTCACCAAAAACTGAACGTCACCAAAGGTGGCATCGCCAAAAGTATAGGTGTTGTGGTGACATTCAAGATTCGTCACCAATAATGATTTATAATGACGGATAGTGACCGTCACCATTTCATATGAGAAATGGTGATGGACAATAGCTTTCGTTACCAAAAAACTTAACATCGCAAAAGGTGGCGTCACCAAAAGTATGTGTTGTGGTTACATACAAGGTCCATCAGGAATATTGATTATAATGACAAATAATGACCGTCACCATTTCATATGAATAACAACATTTTTTTGTGATAGACCTTTCATGGCTGTCACTATTGGTGCATATATATGGCAACGTTCGTTGACCGTCATCATTTCATATTTGGTGAGGGTCAAAAAATGTCATCATAAGCTCATTGGTGACATCAAGGTCTATCATGAATAACTACTATAATGACAAACAATGACCCTCACCATTTCATATCAACAACGATTTATGGTGACAGACATTTCTTGGTCATCACTATTGATGTGTATATATGGTGTCGTTCGTTAACCATCACCATTTCATATTTTGGTGAGGGTCAAAAAATGTCACCATAAGCTCATTGGTGATGGTCAAAATAGCCTCTGTCACCAAAAATTAATCGTCGTCATTCCATATAAATATCAGGGCACGATGGAATCGAGCCACCAACCTCCTGCTTGTAAAGAAAGTGCTCTTCCATTGAGCTAGCACCCTTTAAAGAATTAGACTTTTAAAAAATATATCTTGAAACTTTATAGATTGTAAATTCTACGACTTTCAATAAATTATATTCTTGACAATATTTTACTAAACAAACAAAACATCATCAAAGCTACAGGTCTCTAGTTAATGGTTATGAAAGTTACGAAAAGTGGCTGGAGAGAAAAATAGTTACATATAAGAGATTCAATATGTTTAGTTGAATACTCAATTAGAATTGAAACTCTAAAGACATTTATAGCCTAGAAATGACCTATAACTCGTAAATGCTCCAAATATTGCAAAGGAAATGTCATAAGTGGATGGAATATGGAAGAAGAGCATTGATGAAAAGAGATGCAATATGTTACAGGTTGAATGAAAGAAAAATCTCAATGTTGTTGTTGTTATTGGGTAACTTTTTATAATTGGGACCTTTGTCTTTCCTTTATCACGTAAATATTAAAATTAAAAATTAGAATGATATCTAAAATTTTGTGCAAGTGTGACACAGATCTCCAGGGATATATATATATCCCCTTCACATAAAGCGACATGCGATTTTGAATTTCACAAGTCCACACTCAAAACATGACAACAACCAACAAATAAAAAAAAAAATTGAAACTTATGACAGTAAGAGTATCTCTTTTCAACGGTGAACACCAAACAATAATACAATAATTAGTTCACTTTAAGACTACAACACATTGGAAAAAAAAATGTGTTCAATTATCTGCCAGTACAAAATGGACTTAATTCTAATGAAGCAAAAGAGTTAATACTAAATCACAAATAAAAATGACCAAGAACAATGTAAATTTTGTTTTTTCAATATCTTTCCAACAATCAAGGTAGAAAATGCCCCTCATCAATGTTTGTAAGTGAATTTATGACCTGGAGAATTTAAGATTCCAGTTTTAACCCCTAGATTATAAAAGACTAAATCATGTATTATTTTCAATGCAGTGGTTTATGAGAATTGTGCCAATCCAAGAGGGTTGAATTGTAATGACCCCATACTGTAGAATGTGAACATGCTTTGCAAATTTTGTTAGCTCAAAGCCCAAGGCAAAAGCCCTACTATTGAATGGCCATGAGTCCAAATAGTAGGCAAGCTAGGTTTTGATGTTATGCTTAACTATTATAAAACCAAAGTATAATAAATAATATAATAACCTTCAAAAAATTGCTTGAGGAGCAACACAAGAGCTTAATCCAAGAGTGGTAGAGTAAAGAGTATCCTTGGGAAGGTAAGATAGGTTACTTAATGTCCAAAAATGACCAAAATTACATCAACAAGACTACTCAATTCATAAGTGGCAGTACAAAGTGGGATTTCAAAGGCCACCCCTATCAAATCAAGAATCGGTCCTACTTAAGAATATATAAGCATGACTATCACAATGTTAGGAAGAAGAAATACAAAGCTCTAGATCCAAGTACATGATAAGCCTCAATTCATCGAATTCCCACTGTCAAACAGAGGGTATTCCTCTAAAGTCGAAAGGGAAGCTATCCTACCATCTCAGGCTCTGGATAGAAAGCTAGTTAAAAGAAATGGATTTGGTCTAGTGGATGTCTCTCTGTATGGAAAATATGCCCGTCTACATGGAGCTGATAGAAGGGAGTTGCATAAAAACATAGCATGATTTATCTTTAAACCCCATGCGACAACATCACATGGGATTTCCTATCAAGGGTTGGGGTGCCTCTTATAACCCAATATATCATTGTTGCCCTGTGTCGCTTGTAGAGGCTCTATCTTTTAACCATGCTATATTAAAATCTCTTTCACCTACCTTGTTGATCAATAAAAATGTTATATGGAAGACATGTGATCCTCATGCATGGGAGACATAACATATAATTTTTCTTAGAGAGGTTCTTTCCTTATCATTCTTACATTCTTCCTTATGCTGAGAGAAAAAATACCTCCATAATTGAAATTCCATATAACCAACCCAAGAAACCAGTGACCTTGAAAGATGTGTGAGTCTGTGCCAAGCTAGAGGGGTTTTGGCAGAAGTGGAAGGAAGGCATTGTATTTGAAGAGAGAGTTGTAGAGTAAGCAACATGGAATCTCATTACTCACTTGTTTAAATCAATGTTAACTGGAAATGAGCTAAGGTAACTTTGAAATCACATTATCCACTTGTCTGATTCATCAATGCAATGAGCCAAGGTATATGAATTTCAAGGATTCCCAAAGAGCAACGAGTAGCTCAAATTCTTTATGTCAACACTGTGGAACTAGAGGGGATGAATTCAGTGGAGATCATGACCTTTTTTTGTGTTTTTCTAAGTGGAAGAGGTTTGTCACTATTTGAACATTAGGTGAGATACCTAAATAAGCTTTCAATGAGGGAAATAATGGTTGGTGTCTGGTTGTGACTATTATTTTTAATATTGTGGGTTGGGATGAATGAGAAATAAATCCAACAACCATCCTTCGTCACTGTGGCCTCATAACCCAGTCTGGGGGTGGTATTTACAGAAGATTCGTGTGGTTGGGTAGTTGATCACTCAATTGTCACCAATTTGATGGATATATTCATGGAAAAGTTAAGGGATTATCATCATTCTCATGCCAGTTTGTCAACAAATAATACCACTAGACCTCCATGCGGATATTTGTGTTTTTATCATCATTTCCAAACACACCCATCACTTTTCTTTTAAAGAACTTACCTAAAACCAATATGAAGTAAAATAATAAGTGGTGTCACTAGATGGTGTAAAACGCAAAATTTTGGAAACAATTATAGAACCATATGACATTATATGGGTCAATGGTTCAATTCTATGTTATCCTTGAAGACTTGTGTTTTTATTTGCTAAAAAACTATATACCTCCTCACACAAAATTTCAGCAAAATCCTATGAATATTTAACAAAAACCCAAGCCACTTGGAGATGGAATGAGCCCCTATTATGGAAAATTTATCGATTTTCTAATGTCCCAGAAATATACTCTTTTAATGGGTGACCACTCGTGAACCACCAACTATCTCAAAACTTGGCATACGATTTGGCTTGAAATATTATTTTTCTTGTGGAATTGTGATATCATTGTTTTGGGCAACTAATGAACTAGTTTAGATATGCATGTTGTCTCTTTCTAAGATTAATATAAATTTATAAACAAGTTACTTAAGTAAATATTCAAGACAGTGCACGAAATCAAGGATTTGTAAATCCATGCCTTCAAATGACATCATCAACATGAGATCCAAGTTTGATGAAGTCAATCTTGAGCTCAAGGCTCAAATTATGGCAAATCCTGCTTTCGAATACACTGAGGACACACGTCAATGGGTCAAGAATTCATTGTCATCATGCCTACAATAACAAACCCTAGATAAATGAACATGACAACAAAAGGGATCACATCAATGGGTCAAGAAACTATTTTCATCATGCCTACAATAACAAACCCTAGATAAATGAACATGACAACAAAAGGGGTCAATGGCCAAGTCAAGGCCACATTAGGGCTAGTAGTTACAAATGTAACCACAAAGAGAATATTGTTACTAGCTATATCTGGAATTTCAGGCCAAAGGAGGTGCCACCATAGCTTTTGAAGAGTCTTCACTTTCCAAACACTAGGGAAAGCAAGCCTCTCACTTCTAGTATGGTCTTTGTATAACTACTATAATTGTGATACTATCTAACATGAATCTTCAAACAAGGGGGATTCATATAAAGTCTTCACGTCTTTATGAGGTCCCTTTCAGAGGAACCCCTCTATATTATCCATAGATTTTGTTTATATATTAAATTCATGGAAATAATGAAGGGCAGGGATCCCTCCAAGCCATTAAACAATGTTCTGCACAAGGTTTATGGTAACATTGTTTTTTCAAACTAATTAACAGTTTAGATTTGCATGTTGTCTCTTTTTTGGGATTAATATAAGAAACTGAGTTAAGCAAATATTCAAGACAGTTCATGAAATCAAGCATTTGTAAATCCATTTCTTCAAATGCCAGTGTCAACGTGAGATTCGAGTTTGACAAAGTATATATTGATCTCAAGGCTCAAATTATGGATGATATTTCATTTTATATATTAAAAACACTCATCAATGGGTCAATAAGACATCGAATGAGTGCTCTGTCATCACGCTTGCAATAGTTAATGCTAATTAAATGAACACGACAATAAAAGGAGTCAATGGAAGAGCTAGGACCACATTAGTATTGGCAGTTAAAACTATAACTAGAGAGAGCATGTGGTCACCAGCTATATCCATGGCTTTTCAAGTCAAATGAGGTGCCACCATCACTTTTTAAGAGTCGAAACTTACACAAACACTAGATAAGACTTTCAGCTCCAATATGATCTTCATTTGACTAATACCATTTCACTCTTATCTAACACGAATCTTAAAAAACAAGGGGGAGTGACTGCAGATCTTCAAGTATTTATGAGGTCCCATTTAGGGGAATCACTCTATTTTCATATGAAATCCTTAGGTTCTGTCTCTATATTGAATTCATGGATGCAACAAAGAGAGGGTTCCCTCCAAGCCATTAGAAACGACTCTATGCAAGAAGGCAACTCCCTGATGGCTTCTTTCCCGTGGATTTTGGCATAAGCAAGGATGTTATTGTGCTTTTGGTTTCAAGCCTTCTTGGAGGATCCTTATGCGAAAATATGCCCTCCTCCTCCCAATCCCATCAATTCAAGGATGAGGTGAAGCCTAGGCTTTCTATTCCCTCAAACACAAAGGGGTCCCTCAAGCCTCCCTTCATAGAGGAGAAATCAAAGGGCATTCTAGTGTTGGAACTTGAAGTGTTCAAACCATAGGTACATGCCCACATTTTTTTGTTTTTAAGGTATACCACTTATTTTCGTTTTAATGGGCTTTGGCCATCTACAACAATGCTTCATGGGTGGAAAAATCAAACCTAGATTACAAACAATGAGCTCTTCCTCCATTCCAAGTGTTACTTCATTGTAATTTTTAAGGCCATGGTAGATAGAAAAAATGTTTTCAACCTAGGTCCCTATTGCTAGGGGGAAATGCACCTCTCCTTTCATCCATATTTCTCAAAGATTGATCCAAACACCATTATTATTACAGCAAATCTGGTCTAGGTAAGAGTTCCAAACCTCCTTTTCACTTATGGTATACTAATTTTATTGCAACTATTAGGAACTCCCTGGGTCATATTATTAAAGTTAATGGAGCTCATATTGTCATGGGCTCAACATATTTAACCATATCTGTGTAGTGCCCAACCTAAGTTGTTAGTTTCCCAACTAGATGGTCATATAATGGGTTTATCTCACTTTTACCGAAATGTTAGACATTGAAAGCACAACATTTAGATGTAGATCATGCCAACAAACTGTACACCTCCAAGAAACCTATTCATCTTCACCAACATCTTCTACATCCAATGGGCATAGGAAAAATCCCAAGGGATGGTAAGTAATAAAGGGACATATATGTGCTCCAACAAAGAAAATAGCTCAGCTGAAAGCAAAGAGACCTATGCAAGTTCCCCTTGGTAGTGGTGGGGAGACACACTCAACTTTTGTGCCATCGAAACTCTTTTGAGGTTTAAAGCACCTTCGTGAATCGAAAAAGGAAAAGCTTAGTCCTAACCACCTTGCGTTCATGATTCCCTTTCACAAATCAGTATATCACAATGCCACTAACCCATGTCAACAGAATTGAGTGGATCAGTATTAGAAATAAAAAAGAAACAAAGAAAAAGTGATCCGCATAAGACAAATTACAACACCAAACGAGTCAAGTTGTGTTTCTCTATGTTCTCTACATTTATATCTATTTCATAGATATGTTTCAATATTTCGTTCTTAGTTATGGGAGATTGGACAAGACAGAGGAAGAAGAAAGTCCTGTATCATCCACATTTGGCCAGTGTGAGTACCCCTTTCTTTGTATTCACTTTTCATCTTGAGAAGAAAAGAGAAAAGCATAGGCCTCTCCTAGTTGGGTTCTTCCTATATTGGGTTTTCCTAGGGTATATATTGTATTCAATGTATAAATGGTGTGTAATTGTTTTTCTCTTTCATTTCACTTTTAGTTGATTCTCAGTAATTTCTGTGTTAAAGCTAACGATATGAAGTCCACAATCTTGAGTAGAGTACTTCATAGTAAAAGATTGTAGAATATTATAAAATTTGTTATGAAGATCTGATGGAACATCCACAATAGTGAACAAATGAGAAATGGACTAAGAACCCAATGGCATGCATTAACTCCATTCATTCTTTATGTTTTCCACAGATAAATAACATCAAAAATGAAACTGCATATCAAAATGCACACTTGAATTTCTGACCCAAATGACAAAAACCTATAAAGCATCCATACTAAACAGAGTCATCTCCACAAAAAATGAGATTACTCTCACTAATATCATATGGAAATCAATATACACAAGCACATACACATCTAAAATTGTTTCTGATGTGCACATCAATGTTTTAAAGCTCGAGGTTGAATATCTAAAATTTCAATATTCGATACATCAATCATTTCTCTAAACTCAAGATATGCAATATTGACTCTATCGAAACTAGAACTAGATGGATATGGGATATTATATTCGATTCACCTAACACATAGTATAGATTAAATGTCATTACATGCAAATAAAATATTGACGGACCCACCCACCCCAAGCAGGATGTAGAGCATCTCACATCTTTCGGTACAAACACAATCAACTATTCATTCAAATACCACAGCTTATTCTTGTGGTAGGGATATGAATCAAACTAAAACAAGAATTATAAGGAGAAAAAAACATACCTTCGGTCCCTCTCCGCAAGCACATGTTCTAAAAGTACAGTATATCCAATGTCAATAGTTGATGCATTTTCCAAATAATCCTGGCCTAGACAAAAATGGACAAAAAAATCAGTATCACATGCCAGGCATAAGCAATCCCAAAGTAAGCATCTGAAAAATTTTCGTTCATAGTGCCAAAAATAATAACAGTAAGTTGAAACACTCATTGGTGATAGAAACACAGATCCATGTTCTTGGATACAATAGATTATCGATTTAAGTTCCTTATATTACAAGTCAGAAAGAAACACTGAATACAACATACATCAATAGGTTTTTATCTAGAGCTCTTCTGTGTTTGGACAAACAATCAAAAATTGAAGTGACAATTCATGTGAAGGAACAATTAAAGAAAATTCAAATCACACTTCAAATTCAAATTCAAGAATGCAAACTCAAAACCAAAAGAGCACAACAGAATCTCTAAAGAAGGTTTCATGATGATCACCAAAAGATGAATCTTTGCAAAATGTTTGGCTCTAAAAACAAACCATGAGAATCTAGGTTGTGATAGATAATAGGAAGCTAAGACATTAAATCTATGGGATGTTGAATATCTTTGAATTAACTTGTGAGTAGTGATGATAAAGAGTCGAATAAATGACACCTACCTGCCCCTTTTGTAAACAAAGGGCAAAAATTTACAGCTAGATATACTTGGAAAAAGGAGGGCATGGTTGCCTCTACAGTGACAACTGAGAAAATGAAACATGGAAACCATATGCACAGCAGGCTGCATGAGTAAATGAGAATAATATATGTTGGAAAATAACATTGATATGATTGAAACGAAAATAACTGATAAATAAGTGAGGACTATTCATAAAGAAATTTGAAACTGAATCCACTAGTTAGAAATTGTCCCCCACCAAAGAATGCTTCAGGCACCACTCAATTCTACATTTTGTATCCAAATTATCAAAATTCAATTGTGCATAATTTTGTTTTCTGTGATAGTAACATAGTAATACTCACACAAATGTTCAAAATGCAGAGCATATCTACATACATCTTTTGTTTCATCTTGAGGGCTACAGATACTGTGGCTAGGGTTCGAAGCCCATATTGAAAATTGAGTAATCGGGATAATCAGACACTACAAATGCACATATTGTTCTAGGGTTCGAAGCCCATTATAGTTTTGAAGATCTTAGAGATGGTAGCATCATCTTCACAAATGGCCACTACCATCAATAGAATATTGTATTTTTTCACTACTTTCTCTGATGGATTGATAGATAAAATCATGGAGGAAAATCTTAAAGATGTTGATCTCAATGGTAGAGCTCAGGCATTCAATGCCCTGCTTCAAAATCATCAACTCCAGGTTTTCAAGCAAGGTAATTTCATAGTTTATGAGCAACAGATGAAAGAAGAATCTGTAAGGTTTAAGGGCCTCTCATCTGAAGATATGTTCATATATCAAGTCATAAAAAATGCTGGAAATATGGGTATATGGACAAAGATATGAAAAGAGAAACAAATTTGCAGCAGCCACATTTTAACAAAGCATTGAAAAATATGGAAGCTCGTGGCTTAATAAAAGGGGTGAAGTGTGTTTCTGGCCAAGCAAAGAAGGTGTATATGCTAGCAGAATTGACACCTTCAGAGGAGATAACTGGAGGTGCATGGTATACAAGGATAAACTTTGATACACAGTTCACTAACATTGTTATAGTACAAAAAAAATTTCATTCCACATCCTGTCCAAATATGATTTGCAGGCTGTAATATCATGTCCCAAGGAAATTTTCTGGTTCACACCAGCCTCCTTGAAAATGCTCCCACTAATTTTGCGGGAATGTCGATATTCATTTGTGATTGTATTGAAAATATTTACATTAAAAATGTGAATACTCACTTTTTGGCTCATCATATCTCTAACATAAGAAAATTCCAACCGATCCCGAGGATTGAAGACCTCTAATTCATTGAACAAAAGGTAGGAAAATAGGTTTGTTGGAAGGTTGTTCTTTCTCAATATGAGTGCAATGTTTGGCACATCTATCACATCAACAACAACATGTGGAAAATCAGTTACAGTTATCAAGAATCATACTATATAGGTAACATTTCTGAAATCATGGATAAAAAGTAACAATGTTGAGCTCTCATACCACTGTTGTAGGGAAGCTTTTCAGAGCTCCAAGGCTGCAAACCATCAGCACAGTAATGGTCCATTTGATATCTCACAACTTCTTTACTCCATTTTCCCCATCTAACTGTAAACTGTAAAACTGGCTTTCTCAATGGTATGGATATTGTAAGGATGCTTGGACATAGAAATATCAACATTGTGATTTATAAGGAGATTTTTCAAAATTAACAAGGGATCAACAATAAGCTACAACTTGGCATCCATCCAAATGTTGTAAAAAAAGTTTGGGAAAAGCCTAGGGGAATATATTTGGGTATGAGACCATTCATTACATATTCCTTGTATGCCAACTCTCTGACCAAAGCTATGTGCCAAATTCCAATTCTGTTAGACTCGTCTGGCTTGATCTAGTACCTAGCAAGCTCTGTGAGAGTTGCATTTTCCATAAACATGAAGAAACACACATGTTCTGCTGTGATTTTCCTTACATGCATGGGTTGCCTAATCATGTCCTAACCTCCAAATATAGCTGAAATAACCACCAAACCCCTGCATAGCTCCATGGCCTTTTGGTATTCTTCTGATAAAACAAACCCAGTGCAATGGAATTGAATTCTGAAGGAAAATCAGAGGAACAACGTCCTAGGGAATGCCAAGGGACTGGCTTATCTGCACAATGACTGTTAAAGAACGTAATCTCAACCACCTGCTAGGTGTCGAATTTGTTAGTACAAGTGTCCTAGTTTAGTTTCAGTGAGTCTAGTTTAGTTGAGCTTATCTCCAGTTATTTATTGCTGATGTTTCCAATGTAATCTATTTAATCTATTCGTAATATTGTGAAGAGAAACTCTCTGCTCCAGTTTTTTTTCAATTTTTCAATTCTTGTCATGGTATTAGAGCCAGCTTGCATAAGCCTCCCTGGAGAGCAGCAACAGAGCCACGAAGGAGCAGAAGAGAGGAACAATTGATTGGTGCGACTGTGAAGTTGATTGGCGTGAGAATACACACCATAACCATGCTATTTTCATGCCTCGCATCATTTTTGAAATAGGCGCGACTATTCCCCTCGAGACCGCGGCATTCAAAGAAGTCGTGAAGAAGCCGTCCAGTTTGTGTTAAGGTGAATTTTTCGGATTTCGAATAACCAGATTACATATGATTAGATGTGCTAAATGGTTTGTGTGTTGTTTTAAAAGGAAAGATCATTATTAAAGTTTCAAGTTAAAAAAAAGGTGGAAGGTGAAATCCCTTTTATATAAAGAAAGTTCTGAAGATTTTTTTTATTTAAGTTTTTTTTATAAAAAAAAAACTTGATATTTATTCAAAGGGATTTTTAACGAAAGTGAAAGGATTTTAAAATGCATGAATGAATATTCAAAGTAATGCCATGTAGTTTGTGTCTAAAGCTACACGTGATAAAAAGGACCCATTTTATATGAAGAAAGGATTTTTTTTTAAGTTTTTTTTTTTAAACAAAAAAAACAAAAGTTTTATGAAAGGATTTTAAAGCATCTTAAAAAAGGGTTTTCATGGAGAACATAAGTTTTATGAAAGGATTTTAAAGCATCTTAAAAGAAATGGGTTTTCATGGAAAACATTTTTGAAAAGTTAACAAGGAAGAAGTCTATTTTTAAAATGGGATTTTAATTCTTTTGGCATGAATTTTTTAAAAGAGCATCTGTGAAAGAATTTTAAAGCATGTGAAAGAAAAGAAGAATTTTTTTAATTGATTATGTGCATTGCGATATTTTGAAGAAGAGGTTTGCCATATTTTTTGTTTAGTTGTAGTTAACACTTACAAATGGGAAAATCCAAGAGGCTAAAGCAAAAGCTGATTATGTTCGATATCTTTCTAGATCTGGAAATCAAGAGGCAAAAAGATGCCTATGCATTAAGATGCATAAAATAATCAGTCGATGAAAGTATACTTCCCTTGATTTCAGATGCCAAGACAGCCAAGGAGGCATGGGATACCCTTGAGAGATGTTTTGGTAGAAGGGGGAGCATTGAAGCAAAGGGGAGCTTTGAAGATGCAGATGAAGGTGGATCTGTAGCAGCAGATCTACAGTGAAATGAAGATTTTGTTGAATCCCATTGTGCGCAGTCACTGATGGCTGATGTCTACGAAGAAATTGCAGAAGAAGCAGAGAAGAAACATGAAGATGCTCGTGAACCCCACTGTGCATTGCCACAAGTGGATGAGGAGAATCCAGTAATAGAGTTTGCTGATGAAGATGTGATAAATCTAGCAACAGAGCTTGCTGATGAGGATATGATGAATCCAGTGATTAATAATGTTGATGTTAACTTTGATAATGAATTTTTGACTAATGATGACTGGTTGCAGATGAGGCAACAAAAATATGATATCGACATGATGCTATTTGGTGAGATAATCCCACTTCAGTTAGTGGAAGACAACCTGTTTGCAGCAGCATAGGTTAGTGATGAAAAGACAAAGACAAAAATAGAGGAAGATGCAACAAAGGAAGCGCAACATCAGAAAGCTCTCATTGCAAAGCAGAAAGAAGAAACAGAGAAAGCAGCAGAGACAGAAGCAAAGAAAGAACTCTGCAAAGAGAAAGAAGAAAAAGAGATAGAGGCAAAGAAGGAAGCGCAACAACAGAAAGCTCTTATTTCAGAGCAGAAGGAGCAAAACCAATGTGGTTTTGGAGATGTTTTTTATTCTAACATTGATTTTCAGTGTGCAGGTACATGGAATGATTATGAAAAAGAGCTGAATTTTCTGGAAACATGGCTTGCAACACCATGTCTAGTTGAGATCTACAGAGAAGCTGTAGATATGAATGTTGAAGATCACATGCATGATGAACATGTCAATGAAATTTTAATGCATTGGAGTTTTGAAGAGATAAGATATTATTCTAATCCTATGTTGCAGCAGATTGATGATGAAAATAGCACTATAGAAGACAATATGTGGCAGCAGCCCACATTTCTTGAAGATGTCCAGAACATGCTTAGACAATCTGGAAGAATAGAAGACCTGCACCAGAAAATGAAGAAACAAAGTTCTCAAGGATACAGCAAAGCGAAAAATCTAAAACAATTTAGAGGCTACAGAATATGGAAGAAGAGAAGAAGAAAACCAAATCTAATTAAAGTCAATTTTTTTTTTAAATTGTAAGCCTCGCTGAGACATAGACCAGCAGGTATCTTAATTAATTTTTTTTATGTGGTTGATATTAAAGGGGAGTGTTAAAGAACGTAATCTCAACCACCTGCTAGGTGTCGAATCCATCATTACAAGTGTCTCAGTTTAGTTTCAGTCAGTCTAGTTTAGTCGAGTTTATCTCCAGTTATTTATTGCTAATGTTTCCAATGTAATCTATTTAATCTTTTCGTAATATTGTGAAGAGAAACTCTCTTCTCCAGTTCGTTTTCATTTTTTCAATTCTTGTCAACGACATCCAGCCTGCAATTTATCACAGATACATCAAACCCACTAACATTCTACTAGATGAGGAAATGAATGCCCATATGGCCGATTTTGGCCTAGCCAGGATTATGACTAAAGTAGGAGAATCCCTTGTGACGACAAAATTAGTAGGGACGCACGGCTACTTGGCCCCCGAATACGCTCTCTATGGCTAGCTTACAGACAAAAGCGATGTGTACATATTTGGGGTTCTACTGTTGGAGATCATGAGCTATAGAAAGGATCTCGACACTACTTCTGAGTCGGGCCCCAATTATCTCATCGCGGATTGGGCAATGGCCCTAGTGAAATAAGGTAGGACTAGTCAAATAGTAGACAAGAGTATTCGTCGGAGGGAGGACGTGATGCAAAGGTTTGTTTTGGTGGGTATTTTGTACTGGCATGTTATGGGGCACTAAGACCTCGAATGGTGCAAGCCGTGAAGATGTTGGAGAAGGAGGGCAATATTCCTAAAATCTCGAACAGGCCTGTGCCGCTCCACATGCTACAGACTAAAATAGTTCGTTAATCCTTGTTTCTGATAGTGTTTCCTGGCTTGCCTTCAGCTCGATGGAAATTTTGAATGTGGTAAAAACATGTCTATGTAATTTTCTTGCGTGCCATTGACTCCATATAAATGGATATGGTTACAAAAATACGGAAATCCTCCTGGGAACCAAATTTGAATTGGTGAAAATCCTGGTGACATGAAGATTTTCTGCCCCCCTACTCTACTATCCCGACTCGTCTTTGTCAGCCATCCTGGTATATGGTTTCAATGTCTCCACTAAAATTAAGGCAAAAAAAAATTGGAAGTTGAGGGATTGCAATCCATCACACGCAGGTTTGTGGGGTAATTTTTATTGCAACTACGAAACCATATTACATTTATTTACAACTGAAATGTGGTCGTATTCTTTATAAAACAGGTAAATAGAGTGTTATAGGTTATTGAATTTCAAGCCTCCATTTTGGTGGACCAGATGTTTAGTAAGAATGCCATTTAAGGGAGTTTCTCCATGACAGGAAGGAGCCCACCATCCATACATTTTACGAACCATCCCACCTTCCACGGAGACAAACATATAGATCGGAAGCTGATAGATCGAGGCCGAAGCCAACCCATGCCAACAGCAGTGGTTTATGGAAAAATCGATTCCTTCGGCATGGCTAATTGTAAACCTGTGCCAGGTGGATCAATCCGTCGATAGTTAATATGTATAGTTTATAGCAAAATTTAATGGAGTAATATTTAATGGGATATCTAATATTTGAAAAATAACTATGTTACTTAGCTGGGTGATTGAAAAAACCGCAGGGCAATGCCATTGCTTCAGAATAACTAAAATACCTTTTCCTGTCTTTGACATCCAGATTTCTTCCAAAGGTGTCTAGAATTGATTCTAAATTGGGTTTTCGATGACCTTTCTTGAATTTCAGAGCAGATTTATCGATTAACACCTCTTGCTGAATCTTCTGAACAACATCCGAGGTTTCCATTAACAGAGAAATTTACTTTCGGCTACTTATTTTTGCATAAAATGCACTGCTTAAATATATGATTATCTTAAATATTAGGGTATCTGAATACCTGAAAACTGTGGATATAGGTTGCAAGATCGATTCGCAGGGGCTGTAGCTTTCCTCTGCAAATATTTCTCTGCTCTGCATTCTAAAGGATAGTCAAAGACTTGCCATGGAACCTCTGTCTCCAGCTTAATTTCGACAGTGTGTTCAAAGCTTTTCGGCCTCCTGAACGTCTTGATAATTCCCAGAAAAATGTTCGGCGAACATTCGACGTGATTGAAGGATGAATTAGAGTTCGAATCTAGTAGAGGAAGGCCTTGGTCGAGATTTTTGAAGGGATCCATGAACATTACCACTAATCTGCCATAAGTGGCACCTGCCAAGATCACTGGTATAAAGAGACCAGATGGCACTGGAATTCCATATGTAAACAGTCCAAGCATATAAATGGTGCCAAAGAGCATCAACACTGACGAGCTGTGGAACACATTTACAGTGCCAGAACTAAATAGATTCATGAGTGCATCATCATTTGTATTGAAAACCAAGCTTGCGAGATCATTGTAACGACTAGCTAGACAGTGAAACTGCTTGTAGCTCCCTGAGCGTCCTACTGTAGGGAATTCTTCTGGTAACTTCCCTTTAGGGCATGGCGTGCGTTTTAGAAGCCATGGTAATCCAAAGCGGCAACAATATGTAAGGATAGAAATGGTGCATGCAAGTAGCAATTTAAAAATAGGTTCCCCCCCCCCCCCCATTAATAGTGATATGTATTAGAAATGATTTAAGAAGAGTAGTGTGATAAGGCATGTGATAAGAATTGGTGTTTGCAGTTATCGTCTTGCAGCAAGGTGTAGCCACTATTGAGAGTGGGATTGTTTGTTGTTTGCCCGCCAATCCTCCATGATCATACCCTTTTAAAATTTAAATGGAGTGGGAAAATTATTTGCCCGCCAATCCTCCATGACAATAATCTCTTAAAATTTGAATGGAGTGGGAAAATGATTTTCCTATGAGTCAAATCATTTTAATGGGAAGGGTCAAAAACTTTTATAATATATAAAATAAATAATTTAATTTCTTAAACTTTATTCAAATATTGTAAATATTATTTAATATTTTTCAAAAGAAAGTTGGAAACTATGATGAGTTTCTGAATTACTTTATTTTTTATGTTTTTTATTTTTTTCATTGTATATGATTCATTTAGATTTATCTTAATTTCAAATTTATCAAGTGTTTAGATGAATCAAATCTAAAGAGGTTTGCACCTTAAGGGATTTGATTCCTCCCTCGTTGCCCTTGGTAGATCTATAGTTAATATAGATTTATATTGGTTTAATTATTAATTTTATGTTTTTAATTTTTATTTTATTTTGATAGACCCAAAATGTTAAAGAGAACATTACAACATCTTTACCATAGGAGAATAATTCAACATTGGAGAACCCTAGAGGACCACATAGGCGGAGAAAGGGTCGTGGAGTTTCAGGCTAGAGTAGGGTGTAGATTTGACAAAGAGTGAACAAGCTCTGGACAATGTCAAGCTCTCTTATCCTTGTCAAAATGCAAAATAAGATTAAATGGTAACCATTAGTTTTTATCACAAGTTATATATTTTTGTACAGAGATGGTTGCCATGATAAACCCTTTGAAGACATGCAACTACTCGTCAAATATGCTTTTTAGATGAGATGTTGATTGCTTACCATTGGACCCACATGGAGGAGGAGTAGTTGGTGGATTATGAACTAGAGGAGGGGGGTTTTCAACAAATTTGGTCTAGTCGCAAGGATTTTATCCATTCACATTTCAAATTCAACTTAGAAGGTCACCATACCATGGTTTCTGGACCTACCAGATCTTTAGAAAGAAAATTTAAGAATTCAATAAGCAACTATCTAGCGATTCAAAGGCCCTAACCCCTTCTTGAGCCAAAGGCCCTAACCCCTTCTTGAGCCATGCTCTATTTGGGTCCTTTAGTTTCGGCTACCCAGCGCATGAGGATGTTTGTCAGGGGATAATGAAATCTTATTGGGGTCTTTGGCTATAAGTTTAGTTTTCCTATTGTCCCAGATATTGGAGGAAGACATACAATGTGTTACAATTTCCTTAGGGTTTTCATAAATTTTTGAACATAGTGGGGGTTTGTCACTCTCAGAAGCCTCTCCAGATTTTTTCCCCATATATCCTTCATCTCAAGTGCCATCAACCTCATCCTCCTTCGACGAACTAGTAAAGGAGAACCTTGCCCCGACGACGGAAGAAGGTCAAACTAACATCATGAATGGTCTTAGGTTTTTCAAGGAGAAACACTCTTGTGAATAAGGAGTTATTATTCAAAAGGAGTCTGAGAAAGCAAGGAAGAGGAAAATCCATTTTAGTGTCAAGAAGAAGAACATAGTCCTCCTTTCTCTAGTTTTGGGAGTCAACATCACCATTCAAAAGACTGAGGAAATGTCCCAAAAATCCTTGGTGAGGAAAGTAAGGGGTTGAAAATTTAGGTCCTCAACCCTAAAAGTGTGGGCTGAAAAGGAAATCTTTCCTATTATCAAATTTCCTCCAAGGGTGTCGTTGTTAGCCCGAGGTTGGATTCATGTGTGCTTCAAAGATGTAGCAGACACCCAGAAGGTACAACAAATGGTTTAGACAATTGATTCATCTTCTATCCTTTTCAATTTCTAGATGTCCCTCTTCGATGAAAAGTAGGAGAGACTAGATATGGCCCCAATCTAGGTTCATCTTCCAAGTCTCCCTCCTAACTATTGGGACGCCCTAATTTTCAAAGATATATGTAACTCATTGGGATCTTATTTATTCCATGAATCTTCATATTTAGTGATGGGGATTAAGACATACACCCATATTTTGGTTAATATGGACCTCAGAGAAGGGCTTATAGAAGGCATGTATATAAAGATTGGGGTGGAGTGATTCAAATATTGGATTATGAAGGAACACCTTTTAGGTGTAGGCAGGGCCATAGGTATGGGCACATTGCTAAAAACTATGAGCTTCCATTTTCTACGTAGTACTATCCATCTAGAGGCAAGGAAATATTAGGTTAGAAAGGATTATGGATTGGAGGTTTTGGGCACCGAGGAATAGCTAGATGGTGCAACTCCTCTCTACAAAACATCTTCCAAGTCGTTGGTGACAATTGTAAGGAGATGGTGTTTATATTGTTATTTGTCTAGAATCTCTACTAAAGGGGTGGAGTTTCATTTCCTTGGATGCTAATGGAAGGTTGGGGGGTTTAGCAATTGGATGGAAAGCCATAAATATTTGGGTCTTTGGGTTTGGATTTTGGTTTGTCCATTGAGGGTAGAGAGGGAGAAGTGGAGGGAGATATGGATAGGGAGGTAGGGAGAAACAAAGAAAGGGAGGGAGTGAGCGAGTGAGAGGGAGAGAAAGGGAGAGCTAGAGACTAAGAATTATGCACACTATTTGTTTGTATTTATTAGAGCGAAGGTTTAGGATTGTATTTTGTTGAGGAAAAGGAGAGAGGAAACCATTATTTTGGGGGATGAAATGGTTATGGTAGCAATGAATCTTTTGAATGAAACATTTATTTTTCATGTTATACAATGCCACCTATGTAAGCAAACTACAAAAGATGTTCAAGCCAAGTTGTAAAGATCTACAATATTTATTAAATGTAAAATCATTTTATTGTTGAGAACTATCTAGGCTAGGAATGAAACTCCAACACCTTCCATTGACTAATTTTTAGTACACACTTCATTAGAGACCTCTTTTATACTCAATTTAATATCAATTTTATGCTTAAATGCCAGGACTAACACAAAAATTCCCTCATTCCATGCTTTACTAGATGCATCTTATATATTAATAGCTTATTTATCATGTAGGAACCTCTACGACATATAAATCCAAAATATGGCTTAACCCTTAGAAAAATACATTTTATGCTTCCTCAAAATTGACCTTAAAAAACTCAATGGATTCCTTTAGTGAAAGAATAAATTGGCACCAAAGCTCTATGGATTATATCAAATTCATAAAAATATTATCTGAGATGCTTTCACCTTGAATCTCCTAGAGAGAATTCTAATTCATGATGCCTTTCAAGTTTCATGCTTAAAGAAGGAAATGGGTGGCCATTGTCCAGTCTCGACTGAGTTATTTGTACTTCATGAAGAAGGCACGCCTGTTCAAAATGTAGACTTGAACAAAATATTTACAGTCCAAACCAAGAGATATAGTACCTCAATTAGTGGAAGGACTTGCTCATAGAAAACAGTTTTTGGGGAATTGAAACATTCGTATATAAACAACTCTATTTTCCCATGGTTTGAGTTTAGCTTGCTTGAAAGTTGAGAGGCACTATCAAAGATAGAGTTGGGGAAACGTGTAGAATGGATTTTAATGTTATTTATAATTTGATTGTCAAATTTAGGTGCAAGAAAAGTAGATCTCAATGTCATGGAGATCTCGATGCTAACATAGTGAAGGGATGAATTGATGCAGGAAGTCTATAGTCTAAATGTCTTGGTCATCTCATCTTAAATCTATTAAAGGAAGAATTTTGGCTAGGTTTTCCCCAAAGAGTGGGTTTTTTCCCTGACACATCTTGTGTCTTCTTCTCTTTGTCCATTGGCATTACTCTTGATGATAAGAAAATATAAATTGACAGAACAAATAATAATAACAAAAAATCACAAGGTATTGTCATGACGAGAAATTGCTTAACTACCATATTTTTAATTTCTCTAACACATAACAGCCTCCATCTCAACGTGGATTCAATGTCATATAATCCATATCCAGTACTGACATAACCCATACTCTTTAGTATATCAAAGAGCTAGAAATTGATGCTTATTTTCCCCTAAGACCCTACAAACCCTATATTCTCCTTGCAAACCTTAGCATCTTTAACAAAAGGAACAATGTTCCTACATAATTTACAACATCCTGAATTTGAGAATTCCACCAATTTAGTAACACTCCAAACAAAGTTTTAGAAAACAAATTCCTAGCTCAAAATACTCCATGTGTGGCATTGATCACCCTGGTGTTACTCTCTAGTAAATATTTTTTGGTGGACTCACCAATATAATTTATTTTGATCCCTCTCCACAGATTTCTCTAGAGACATTGATTATGTTGGGCTATATCTTACACAATCTTTCGAGTGGCCCTGTGGTTCCATGACACACCTACATCATGTCATCCTTAAAGGACACAATGTAAATGGTTTAGTCCCTCTCATAGTACATTAACACTCTCACCCAATCACTCATCACACCATAGACCAACATGCCTTCCCTCACTATGCAAGTTGGCCTTTATTTTGAGAAGATTAGGAGTTGGAAGGTAAGCATGACGAGGGTATCATTTTATCAAGATGAGTCTCTCATAAGGATAATCACTTTAATGAGAAATAAAATCGCAATATTGACCACTCATTTCTTAACATTCTCACACCATTAAAAAAACTCTAAAAATGTCATTCTTAAAATATCTTGTGTATTTCCTAATGTCATTCAAGTAGTTTCTCGCAATTACTTAGGTCAGTAATTTTGTGATAATTTTTTATTATCTTAAAGGAACTATTTATAGAAATGCACCCCATCAAACATAAATCATCAATTAAAAATGAATGGAAATGAATTAATAAGAGGGTGTGTCGGGGAGTGTCAGCAACTGTCATGTGTGCCAAGGGAGGAGTGACAAGGAATGTTTGGGAATGCTAGGGCATGTTAATAAGTTTCATAGTGTGCTAACATGTGCCAGATAGTGTGAAGGCATGCCAATGCATACCAAGACATTCCATGTGTTAAAGCATGACAAGATGTGCTAGGTGTATGCGAACACGTGTCAAGGAGTGCCAAACGACAAAAGGGAAAACCAATTTAAAATGAAAATAAATGAACACATATGAGGGTTAATAATTTATGACCTTCCCTTTTCAAGAGGGGCATGCTAGGCATACCAACACTAGTGCCAATACAAGCCAAGGTCCAAGTGCTAGTGTGTCTTAAGTACCAGATTGTCCTTTATTACTTCTATCTTAATTGTGATAATTGATCTCAAATAAATTTTATCTTAAACCATGCCAAGGAATTCTAGGGCATCCAAACACATGCCAATAATTGTGAAGTTCCACCAAGTGCCAAGAGCCAATACGGGCATGATATGGAGTTCTAGGTTTTCTAAGGAGGGAGTGACAAGATATGCTAGATAGTTCCAAGGCATGTTAGAGTGTTAGGGAAGCATACCAAGATGTGCCAAGTGCCAATGTGTGTTGAGTGTTAGCGAGTTCCAGGGAAACAAAAGGGAGCACTATGTCAAAATGCATGGAAATGAATGAATAAGAGTGTGTGACAGGGAGTTTTAGTGAGTTTCAGGTGTGTTAAGGATGGAGTGAAATTTTATGTTAGGAAGCGCTAAGTCATGCTAGTGTGCCAGAGTGGCATGCGACCAAGATGTTCCAGGTGACAAGATGAAGTGTTTTAGGAGAATTTCAGAATAATACTTGCAAGAGGGAAGACTGTGGTTGTGATAAGGTGTGAACAAAGTAATTTCAGATAAAGGGAGACTTTGGGTTGGGCACAACATTTTTTTGCTAATGACTTGGTTGGGTTCCCAAGTTTCAAAAAAGGTAAGGCTATCTATGAGGGTATGCCAACTAGGGAGTGCCAAGGTGTTCCAGGGAATGTAAGGTTCCCAAGTAAGGCTAGTTGTGAGGGAATGAGTGCCAAGGCATGCTTGGGAATGCTAAGATGTGACAGATAGTCTGAAGGCATGTAAAACATGCTAAGATGTTACAAGTGTTAAGACATGCCAAGATGTGAAAGGGTGTGACAACGCGTGTCGGGGACGAACAAGGAAACAAACGAAGAAACAAGTTAAACACTAGGTGTGAATAGGTGCCAAGTGCCAAGTGTTAGTGCATTCTGCATGCCAAATATTTCTCTATTGCTTCTCATCGACTTTCCACTAATTGATATCAAATAAATTTAATATTAAACCACACCAAAGCATACCAAGTCATCTCAATGCATGTAAAACACGCTAAGACTTTCCAAGCGCTAACATGTGCCAAGTTCCAATGTGTGTCAGGGAGTGTTATGCATGTTATGAAGTGGCATGGCATGTCAAAAAGTCCTAAGTAGAGAGTTCCAATGCATGGTGAGGAGTGTTAGGGAGTACTAGGACAACACAAGGGAGCACTAGGTCAAAATGGATGGAAGCGAATGAATATGAGGGTGTGTCAAGGAGTGGAAATGAGTGCTTGTTGTCATGCCAAGGAGGGAGTGAGAAGGTATTATAAGCATTCACCCACCATATTTACCACTCACTTCTTACCATTCCCACACCATAAAAAGAAACCCTAAAAATTTCATTCTTAAAATATCTTGTGTAGTTTCCTAATGTCATTCAAGTAGAATCTCGCAACTAATTATGTCAGTAATGGTGCGTTAATTTTTTTATTCTCTTAAAGGAATAAAAAAATGTATATTAAACATTAGATCTAGAGTAGATAAGTGCACAAAAATTCAGATCTATAACAAATCCATACACTATATAGGCTCCTCTAAAGAATCCCCTTTGGGTTTTCAGCAAAACACCTTGTACAAGTTGTAGATCTGACATCTAAGACTGTAGATCTAATGAAATGTTCAGATCTGGAAAGTGGATATGATATGATATGAACAATAGGATGATATCCTCTAATATATTTCCAAAGTGAAGGGCAGATCCCCAACACTTGAAAACCAACTCTCCAAATGGTATTCCCAAACACCCTACAATTGCACCTACATGAATAAATCATATCTGGAAGTAAAACTGCGCTGTAGGGGTCAAAATTTGGTTGGCCACATGCCAAGATCTGAAAATTAAGCTCAAGTCCTTCAATACTCTCCTCCCAATGAAGTAGATGTCTCCTCCACTGAAAAGGAGAACTGAAATGGCCTAGATCTGAAAGATCTAGCCTCCACTTTCTGCATCTTGCAAATACAACCAAACCCTCAATAGGATCTACATTGTAGTTGAAAGAAGTAACTTGGCCTTCATCCAGATAGTGGACAATGCAATACAAAATCTTCCAAGAGCTACTCAAAGGAAATAGGTGGGATTCCCGACCAGGAACACCCAATGCTAAACAAAATTCATTCTCAACTAAACAACAAGAGAAAGATATATGTCTAAGCAGACAATATATTCAGAAATATAATAACCATTGACAACCTTCTAATGCTTCCATCCCCCTCCTTTTATAAGATAAGAGCTTGCAAACCCTAAACCACATCCAATGATAATACTTCTTTCACACAAGGCACCTCCATATAAAACTTTGTTGTGCCTCACTGAAGGCCACTCCTCCATGACAACGCTGTAGATTTGGTCAAGGTTGACCCAGTCTAAATGTCCAGCCCCTTTCACACCTAAGGGTGCTTGATTTAGCAGCCAAGATTTAGCCTTTTTACATTTGGCATTGATTTATTCATCATTAAGGATTATTATGGACCTCCTTTGATATTTTATTGTTTAAAAAAAGCAATAAAACAAAAATGAATATTCCAATTAGCTCATGACTAATTAGGAATATTACATTCCTCCCCTCCCAAATGTTGCTTCTCCTCAAGCAATTGATAAGGTGAGTGTTGCAACTCTTCTCCTCCTCCATTGGTGACACCAACATGCGATAAGCTTCCTCCATAATCTAAGTTTTCACTAATCCATCCCTCCATGAATTTCTCCTCCAAAGTTCTCATGAGATGTAAATAATCCATCCCATAAGGAGACAATAGCTCAAATGAAACAAACACGGTTTTCCCAATGTTCTCCCTAAAACATGTAACATAATATACATGGAGAATATCCATCCCGCAGGGCACATATATACTTCCCATCCTCCCTCCATATATTCCCATAAACAATACAATTACATCATCAATGTATGGGATCAAAACTACATACATACAAATAGAAATTTGTGCATATGGCGGTGAGTCATAGTCCCACATGTAGAACCAAAGCAGTGCATCTCCTGATTCCATCAGATCATGATGTATTAAGTGATTTCCCCACCACTTACTTGCTGTCCAAGTCATATCACTAAGGCTAAAAGTGTGAGATATATTTGGTGCCTTAGGAATGCACCCATCATGAAACAAAATCTCCCTTTTCCCTTCAAGGGAGTGGCCATGTTCAGAAATTTTTGTGGCCCATAGTTGGCCATGAAATTTGTAAGTTATAGTGCTCCTCCTTGGAAATATGGCCTACATAAACATAGTAAAATAATGCATATGTTCATCAAATAAAACAATAGGTACACAAGCATGTCTTTCACCAAAGTTCCTCCTTAAAAAAATGGAGTGGTGCATAGATATATATCTTTTCTCACAAGAAGGAAGAGATGGTTGAATTAACTCTTTTATAGAGTCATGTTGCTATCCCAACTCCACATGGTGCATGCATCTTTGAAAATGTTGATATAGTTCTCCTTCAAATCCCTTCCAGGTATAGCTCCTCATGATGATGTTGTAGAACCTCATGGAATAGATGTGGCTGAAAAAGAACTCTTCATAAGCTCTTTGTAGTAACTTCTCCTTGAGCTTGGAGGCTCTAGATAAGAAGATCCTACCATGATAGTAGATGACTCCTTATTGGACTGAATATCCCTCTTCATGTAGCTGGTCATCAAGTATCATGCATGTGTGAAGATCCTTGGAATAATCCACCAACAATTGGGATTTCCAATATGGATCAATCTCCCATAGTGACAACGCTGATGATCTATCAACAAAAATGTTTGTCATAGGTTTTCTCTCCTACTTGACATCTCCCATGCCAAAGGTACATGTTGTAAGGTCATACCTTCCATGCTTCTTCTCCCACATGAATCCCTCCAAGATAGTGTGGTATGTTATAATAAAACCAGTGGGATTGGAAAGCAAGATCTCATAGGCTGCATGTAGTAGTTTATCCTTGAGCTTTGAGTCTCTAGTCAAGTATATCTGATCATGGAAATAAATGACTCCATCAGCAACTCTATACCTCATATCCATTACTTTCCCATCAAGAACCTTACATGTGAAGAGGTTCTTGGAATATTCTACCAAGAGTTGGGACTCCCAATATGGATCTAGGCTTCCCAACAATGACAACGTTGTAGAAATCTGAAATGAAGCTCTTGTCATATCATGGTTCTCCTCTTAGATATGTTTAATGCCAAAGTCACATGTTGGAGTGTTTTTACTCCATATTTTCTGCCTCTCTTGCAGATGATCTTAACCAACGCAAGGTTGAAGTACATGGAAGTCAACCCCCTCTTGAAAGGTCTCTTTCTTCCAAAAATTACATAGTTTGGCCCATGCATGCAAGAGTGTTAATACCCTCTTTTCATATTCAGAATTCTTCATTATTTTTAGGAGTATCATTTACTGTTCCAAGACGATGGAGTGGCTATTTGACACCATACTCATGTCAACATAGATTTCTAAATCAATTTTCAGCGTGAATAGTTGGGTTGGAGATGGCAATGTCCATATCAGAAAATTGTTTACCCCTCCTTTGAACCCATCAAAGGTTCTCAGTGCTGTGCTAGCTTCTCCCAAGGCTCCTTCCTTAGCCAAATATGTCAATGATGCACTAAGTTGATAGAACACTTTATTCATCTTCCAATCAGGGGGTCTCCATAGTGGAATGCTTCCTTGTAAAGAGACATCAAAATCTGAAGTAGATTGTATAAATGAGTGGAATGGTTTGTCCTTCCCCTTACTGCATAAATCAGTCTCCTTCTTCTGAATACAAACCCCTTGAAATAAACAAGGGTGCATGCTCCTCATCCTAGGATGCTAATCATCCCTTCCTCCTCCTCCTTAGATCAAGGTGTTACTGCCCATTTCTATTGTCACATGATGCTCCTTGGGAAATTTTTGCAATGATTCAAAAGCTCCTCCTATTGAAGCAATAACTTCATGCCCATCCCCAGGTGGTGATTATCCTTCTTTTGAAGTGACAACATTGTTATTGCCTTCTTTCTCTTTCTCGTCATCAATATTTGAGAATACTTCATCAACAATGAGAGACCCTAGATCTTGGTCTTCCCTTGAAAGAGGAGTCTCCATGTATTTCTTTTGAGAATAAATCTCTTCTTGCAATGGGGATCTTGCCCTTGGAAAGGTATCATACAAGTTTCCATCCCCTCCAATATAAATCTGAAGTGGAGTTGGTATAAAATATCTTTCCAACTCATGAAAAAGTTTTGAATGTTTATGTTTTTCTAGCTCAATCAAAGATGTTTCAGATTGTTTTACATCAAATCTCTTCACTAATCTCTTAGCGAATCTTGCATAAGTAGATATATTTGCATTGTTTAATGAAAAGGATTCAAATAACCACCAATCATAAGCTTTACCTTTAATATGTTGCGTTGCTATCCTAAGGGCTTCCTTTTATAAAACTTGATGTAGATTCAAATATGAGTCTAGTTGATCTATCCAATCCTTGGCTGTGCATGTGGAGGACCCATCAAAATTTGGGAGAAAGAATCTACCTCTTCTGCTTCTATTGTGATAGCTAGGTCTTCGTTCCTCCTTGAGTTGGAAAAACTCTTGTAAGTTCAAGTGCTCCCTGAATCTCCAAGATTGAGATTCATACTCCCAAAGATAATCACTCAAAGTCTCCTCCTTTGGTGCATCTTCTTCCTCCGTCTTTCTTACAGTAAATCTGGGCATAGTATAACGTTGTAGATCTGATTGTGTGGCTGAATGCTCACACACATAATATGAAGAAATGGGGCTTTCTTCATGTGAAAATATTCTTGAGTGATCTTCATGTCTTTCCCTCCTCATTCCCTTGATTTATTTTCTAAGATCATGCATAGTTTGGAGAACAAGTCTTGAAAACTCCTTTCCCTTCATTCCTCTAGATAATCGGGTTTTACCCTTGTCTTCTTTCTTGTCAATATAATCAATTCTTATATTTCTTCTCTTTTGATACCTCTTCTTTCTGTCAGTAAAAGGCTCTCCTTCTTCAAAATACATATTGGAATTTTAGAAAGCATAGGTTGTGCCAAGATGATGCTCTGATACCACTGTAATATTCCCAAATGGGGAATGTAGCAATAGAAATGCAGATTGACAGGAAAATAATGTGGATCATCATAGACAAAGTAGGAGGCCAATATAGAGACCTTTCATTTGTATTTGCAACATAAAAATAGATGTAAAATATGGCTCATAAGATGCATAACAGGAAATACAAGTCTCCAATGAAAGAAAAACCTCAAAAAGAGGTGCTGCAACCATGTGTTAAGACTGGAAAAGGCCTTACAACATTATTTTATTGGTCTGAAATAGTTTTAGATTAAAAATTAGATCTAGAGCAAATAAGTGCATAAGAATTCAGATCTATAACAGATCCATACACTATATAGGCTCCTCTAAAGAATCCCCTTGGGGTTTTCAACAAAACACCATGTACAAGTTCTAGATCTGAGATCTAAGACTGCAGATATTTTGAAATGTTCAAATTTGGAAAGTGGATATGATATGATATGAACAATAGGATGATCTCCTCCAATATATTTCCAAAGTGAAGGGCATATCCCCAACACTTGAAAACCAACTCTCCAAATGGTGTGCCAAAACACCCTGCAACTGCACCTACATGAATAACGCAGATCTGGAAGTAAAACTATGCTATAGGGGTGAAATTGTGGTTGGCCACATACCAAGATCTGAAAATGAAGCTCAAGTCCTCCAATACTCTCCTCCCAATGAATTAGAAGTCTCCTCCACTGAAAGGAGCACTAAAATGGCCTAGATCTGAAATATCCAGCCTCCACTTGCTGCAGCTTGCAAAGACAACCAAACCCTCAACAGGATCTGCGTTGTAGTTGAAAGAATTAGATTGGCCTTTAGCCAAATACTGGACAATTCAATACAAACTCTTCCAAGAGATACTCAAAGGAAAAAGGTGGGATTCCCAACCAGAAAACCCAATGCTAAACATCATTCATTCTCAGCTAAATAACAAGAGAAAGATATATGTCTAAGTAGACAATATATTCAGAAATATAATAACCATCAACAACCTTCTAATGTTTCCATCCCCTTCCTTTTATAAGATAAGAGCTTGCAAACCCTAAACCACATCCAATGTTAATACTTCTTTCACAAAAGGCACCTTCATCTAAAACTATGTTGTGCCTCATTGATGGCCACTCCTCCATGACAACGCTGTATATTTGGTCAAGTTTGACCCAGTAAAAATGTCTAGCCCCTTTCACACCTAAGGGTGCTTGATTTAGCAGCCAAGATTTAGCCATTTTACATTTTGCATTGATTTATTCATCATTAAGGAGTATTATGGACCTCCTTCGATCTTTTATTCTTTAAACAAAGAAATAAAACAAAAATGAATATTCCAATTAGCTCATGACTAATTGGGAATATTACAGATTTACAGGAGGCAAGCCTATGGTTGTTATATTGGGCTCGACATAACAATTTTAGACAAAGGGAGATCACTTTGTTCTAGGCACAATTTTGTTTTACCTTTAGCTAGTTTTTTTATATGAGATGTGGCACACTTTTCAGGCTACATGCTCACGTTTTAAACTATTCTAGATAATTTCACATTGTACATTTTTGTGTACAAGTTTTGGGGCACTCAATTTGTGTCAGCTTATATCTTGTGTGCCTTGTGCATCTTGTGGTTCTTGCAAACTCTCAGTTAATGTTCTACTATTTATATGAAATAAACATACATGTGAAATATTTCTTGTGTAAGCTATGTTGTTTAGTTGTTTTATGGCCATGGCTATATGATGCAATTCTTGTCTTAGTAACTAGTTAAGTGGGATAAGTTGAGCTTGGACATGAGTGGCATAAGATGAGTTATAGGTAGTTCTTAAGTGAACAAGGCACAATCTACTTGTAGTAGGTGTAATTGGTCAAGTTGTTGCAGTTGAAGTAGGCCAATGTTGTCACATGAACTGCAGTAGCCAAGGATTTGATTGGATTCCCAATTCGTGAAAAAATGTAAAGGCTAGCTGTGAGGACATGAGTTCCAAGTCATGCTAGGGAATGATAAGATGTGCTTAGACAGTGCGAAGGCATGTCAAAAATGCTAAGATGTGCCAAGTGATAAGGCATACCAAGATGTGCAAGGGTGTTTCAATGCGTGCCAGGGATTTTCAAGGCAACAAAAGGGAGAAACAAGTTAAACTAAACGGAAATGAAAACATAAGAGGGTTAATAAGTCATCAATTTACCTTTTCCAAGATGGGCATTCTAGGCACACCAAGACTAGGTGCCAATAGGTTCCAAGTGCAAAGTCTTAGTGCATTCTAAGTGCCAAGTATTCCTTTGTTGCTTCTCATCTACTTTCCAACAATTAATCTCAAATAAATTTAATATTATACCATGCCAAATCATACCAAGGCATCTCAACGTATTCCATACATGCTAAGACTTTCCAAGCACCAACACGTGCTAAGTGCCAATATGTGTCAGGGAGTGTTATGCATGCTATGAAGTGGAAGGGCATGTTGAAGAGTGCTAAGGTGTGCTAGAGATTTCTAATGCATGTTGAGGAGTTTTAAGGAGTACTAGGACAAACATTAAGGGAGAACTAGGTCAAAATTCACAGAATTTATTGAATACGAGGAATGTGTGCCAAGGACTAGTGTTAATGAGTGCTAGTTGTCATGCCAAGGAGGGAGTGACAAGGTATGTTAAGCATTGATAAGGCATGTTAGGGAATATCAAGGCATATCAAGAAGTTCCAAAGTGTGCTAGGGAGTTCCAGTGTATGCTAATTATATGTGCCAAATAGTGCTAAGATATGCCAATACATGCCAAGTGCTAAGGATGTGTAGAGTGTGACGGTATGTCAATTGTGTCAAGAAGTGTCAAGGCACCAAAAGGAATAACCAAGCTAAAATGCAAGGAAATGAACACATAAGAGGGTTAATAAGTCGAGACTTTATCTTTTTCAAAAGGGGCATGCTAGGCACACTAATAATAGGTCCCAATACATTCCAAGTGGCATTGTGTGCCGAGTGCTAATGTATGTCAATGCATGCAACCAAGGTGTTACAGGGAATGCTAGGGATTACATTCACGCCAAAACATCCTAGGAGAGTTCTATGTTGTGCTAGCGCATGCCACCATGTTCTTGGGTGTCAGTGTCATGACAATATGTTCTAGGTACAAAGATGTTCCAAGACATGTGAGGTGCTAAGAAATGTTAGTGTGTGCCAAAGCATTAATTTAAGGTGTGCCCAGATTATTGAGGAGTGTTAGGTATTTCTCATTAATAGAATTGACATAGTTTGATTAAGTATTAAATAATATATTTCCTACACACACTAGTGGAAATTTATCTAAAGGGAATTTGCTAGATAATAAACTTAATAGATATGAATAATGTTTTGACTCATAAGAAAACTCTATTCGACTAGTCATTACTTGAGGGAAATCATACACACTAATTAGTTCTTAAAAAATTGACTGAATCTAACCACTATGGCATTGGATATATTATAAAAAAGACTCCACAATAATGGTATTAAATCGTTATCTTTTGACAAAAAAAAACATTAACAAGCACATAGTGTCGTCAAAAGCTCATTGGAATGGTCAATGATGACGAACATGTTTTGAACGTCACCAAAAGTAGCAAAAAGGGCATTGGTGAGGGTCATTAAAAGTTCGTCACTAGAAGTGTCACCAAAGAGAGAATTAGTGATGGGCCTTTAATGACCCTCACCAAAAGTGTCATTGAAAATGGCTTTGGTGATTAACCTTAAAGAACCATCACTATATACACTTACAACGACACTTTTTTAAGGACCGTCACCATATGTGACCCTCACCAATGTCATTTTTTCTTGTAGTGCCAAGTAAAATTTTTGTGGGAGGTCAAACTATCTCCACAGGGTTCGAAACCACGACCTACGGCCTGCAAGCACATCCCTCCACCATCTTTCCTATGTTGTTCCTTTTTAACCTATGTATGTTACCCATATTTAAAGTTTATTAGCAGTGGAATCAAGTGTTAGGACCAAGGTTAACCCTGGACCCTCGTCCACCCAATCATACTACGTGGTAGGCAATCAATGTTCGGGGCTAACCCTAGCCCCAACCATGTCTATTATGCGAATAAACCAAATTTTGAACCATATGATAAATCGGCGAAGAATTCCAATATTTCAAAACCATATATTATGTTTCATACCCAAATTCATTGGCGAAGTATAGTATGTATTGGTGCAGTTTGGATATGGTTTAACCTAATGATTACTGTTAAGTTGACATGTGAACGCAAGTTATGCATGGTGGTTATCCATACCACCAGTGGAAACACAAGCCAACACTTCAACCACGGGTGTATTCAGGGTCTGGTTAAGTATTGGCACACAACATTTGAAACCAAACCACTAGTGATTAACACCAAATCCTATCGTATGTCAGAGTTACGTTGGCAATAAAGTTTAATGCTAAACTTCAGTGGTTTCAGAAGTAGAATCCATGTGAACATTAAGGAGTTAAAGTTGTATTTTATGGCGTGAATGGTCTAACCCCTATGAGAACCTTGAAATCAAAAACTATACCATGGTTGTGCACAAGGTTTGGTTAGTGGGGGAGTGAAACCTGACTTGGGTAGGGTTCCACCAAACTTAACTACAGTGGAATTAAACCAACCACAACCCAACTAGAGTTCAAACTAATTGGCGGTATTTTCAAACAAACCACAAATATGATGGCAGGAATCATGCCACTTGGCGTAATTTTATTGGTTCATGGTCAACCAAGTGCATTTAAATGTTCAACAATTTGCACCTGAACCAGCAGGAATCTTTCCGGTGCAGGGAAAAATTGTCGCTCCGTGTGGTTGCAAAAGGTGGAATTTGTAGAATACTTTGCAGGTTAGTGCGAATTGTAGGACAACTAGCAAAAAATATTTTATAGAGCATAACTTAGTCAGTTTTTGACCTTTTTGAGTGCAAAAAGAACCCACACAGGGGTTTTTTACTATTTTGGAGCCATTTGAGACATTGTCTCCGAATTTTGAGCACTATAACTTCATGTAAACACATTTTTTGAGCATAATGAAATAGGCCCAACATTGGAAGTTGACCAGGAGATGTAGCCAAGGAGGGGTGAGCTCCTTCATCATTTGTTGTCATGTGTATAATGTTATGGTATTAATTTCTTCGTTATTTTATGCAAAAATGACTTTAAAATCATGTTTATGTGTTAATGAAATTCACATAACTCACTAAAAACCATAAAAAAATTCACTTGCAATTTTCACCATAAACTCTCAAATTTTCATATACAAATTAGTTTGGTATTAGAGCTTTGGTTCATAGATTGTTTTGAGGTTTTAATTTTGTTTCAAGTGTCAGTGATTATTATAAGGTTGAAGCTCAAAAGAGGATAAGGAAATATTGTGGTATAAAATCCTCAAGTTAGTTCAAAGAGAGCACATTTTCCACAATCATCACCACAAATTTCACCTCAAGTTTCACTAGAAGCGTCACCAGTCATGGCACATGAAGGAGAGCCTCATAATATGTCAAAGTATGAGAAGGATTTCATATCAAAAATCATTCTTTGACATGCCACAAATTCTAAAATTTCTTTATGAAGAGAGGAATACAAGGTTGCAACAAGGTGAAAGCTCCAGACCTCCAAAGGGAGATGGAGATTAACCTCCAAAAAAATATGGAGGAGATGGGGACAAGCCTCCAAAAGGGAATGGTGACAAACCACCTTTAACTCCATATTTATCTTCACCTACATCCTCACCTACATCTTCACCATCATTATATTCTACTTTAACCCCTTCACAAACACCTCCACATTCGCCAAAGGGACCTCGTAAAACTCCACTATTAAAACTTGACATGAGGATTGAATTTTCTATGTATAATGGAGAGGTAAATGCTGAGAGATTAGATAATTTGTTTCAATAAGAAGACAATTTTATCCATTAGCATACATGAAAAAATCTATCATGGGCTCGCAAAAATTTAGGCAATTAAAGTATCAAAGTGTGCAAAGTTATACCCAAGGGTTTATAAGGAGAGCATTGACTTCAGGTGTAGATTTTTCATCTCAAGAGACTTTTCTGAAGAAAAAAAAAAAATTTGGGAGTTTTCATAGTTACTTGAGACATACAATTATCATGTTTAACCCTACAAGTTTGGATGAAGTTATAGGCCGCACATCTAGAAGTAAGAGGGAAACATGTTTATGATGAAACAAGGGAGAACACCTTTGAGTCTGGAGAAAAAGGAAAGTGTAAGTTTAAGGGAAAAGGAAAGAAAAAATTTTCCATCAAGATGGAGAAAGAAAAACTTTCATGCAAACATTGTTCCAAATATGGCCATGATGGAGATCAATGCTGGAAAATTCATCTAGAGATGAGACCCAAAAATTTTAAGAACAAGGAGAAACAAAATAAAAATGCAACTACACAACATGAGTTAGGTTCTGATTCTGGAGATGAAACAAAGATCAAAACCATGGGTTTGAAAGGTAAGGAAATTGCAAGTACGAGTTCTTAAAATTGTCTCAATGATACTCAATATGAAAAAACAACAATATATTTTTTCCACATTAGAGTTATTTCAAAAGATACCAAGATAGACACATTGTTTGATAGTGGTTCACAAGAAAATATTATTTCTGAAGACATTGTCAAGAACTTGAATTTAGAGACCATTCATTGTCCTCAACCTTGTCCTTTAGGTTGGGTATGTGAGAATGAAAAATTGTAGGTGACAAGGAAGTTCATACTTAGATCACAATCACTACAAACTTCCTTGATGATGTTGAACTTGATGTAGTTCTGCTTTATATATGTGGTATTTTTTTGGGAAGCCCATAGCTTTATGATAGGAAAGCCATTTTTAATCTCCATGAGAAAAAATATCATTTGTTCAAGAATAGGATTGAGTACATTGTTAAAGCGCATACAAAAAAATTGGGTTTGTCTCTTATGAATGCTCGAAGAGTGAAGAGAATTGTTAATGTTAGTCAAAATTTTGCATTATTAATGTTCAGGCATAAAGATGTTGAGGAACCTAAATAATTTCAAAGATATGAATCAAATGTGAAATATTATTTCATTTAGGTTTCCAATTAAAGTGATAATATGTTTCAGGAGTCTAACATGTTTCCTCATAAAAGAGGTAAACAACATGAAGCGAATTTGTAGTAGGATGCATCATTGTTGAAGATTTTTGTGAAAAATATGTGAGTGTTAAATAATGCAGGGGTGAAAAATCATATGCAAAGGCTATTTGACAAAGAGGACACTGGTCCCAAAAAATATTCTTGTGGGCTTAATACTGGTTTGTCTTTGAATAAGGATGTTTCATAGTGATGGCGATCACATTTGATCAAGATTCGAGCCAAGTGAAACGCTAGACATGGTAAGCATCGTCATGAAAACAGTGTTGAAGGTGAATTGTATTTGAAATTTCATAAATTTCCTTTGATTGAAGACCGAGGAGGGAGTGTGCATATCCCTTCAGGGGCAGTTTTTTGTTCTGCATATTTTGAGAAATTCCAACAACATGTCATTGTTGATAGAAAGATAATGACTCCAAAATTAGGGAAAGTGATGTAATTTCATGAAAAGTTCAAAGTGACAAATCCAAGAAAATTTTAGTGGATTGAGACTGGAAGGGAGAGGCTCATAATGAGCTTTTGTATTTACAAAAGCTTCCAATGGGGAGGAATGATCTCATGACTCATTTTAATGCTTAAAATTCAAATTTCACAAATTGGCTTGAACCAACTCCAAAGCGATGATCTCATCACCCTGAATCCAATGCAACTCCTTAGTGAGCCCTGATATTGCACCAATGGTGCTACAACTCCTAGTGACTTCCCTACTTTACTTTATCAACCCGAGGTTCATACAAACTTGGACGTGGTAGTGCTATATACATAGCAAATGCATTATGTTCATGTCATCCTCTTCTTCTTTACGAAAGGGAATTATTCCTTAAACTATGATAAAAACTAAAAATTAAATTGATGGAAGGAAATGACAGAAAGGAAACTACTTAATTTGTAGAAAGGAAATGATGAAAATTAAACTAATTTAGAGTTCAAAAAGGAAATGACACAAAGAAGCTAAATTAAATTGTTGAAAATAAATGGAAGAAGGGAAAGTAATTCTAAACCACACTTAACTTGGCCAAATGGCTAAATGCACTCTACTTATACTATGGTCTATCTACCATGCTTCATGTAGCTAAGCTATCCATGACTTAATTCTAATTGAAAAAGTGTTGATTTGCAGCTTGGAGGAAAAAAAATGGCTAAAGAGGCTAATGGAGGGCTTAACACATGAAACAAGTCTTGGAAGTGGAAAGAGGGGTTTAAACCTCATTAAAAATTTATTATAGCGCATAAATGCTTCGGAGCAGAATAATTTGAAAAGTGCAATGGCAGAGATGCGATGGAGCAAAAGTTACGAAGTGCGAAGTGAGCCGGGATAAAAGCTGCGACATGCGAAATGCGATATAGAAATCGCAATATCACAAAGTTGGAGGGAAAGTCATAATGCAGTTATGAGGAAGATGCCATGTGCGATATGCAATGGGAAAGAACTAAGAAATGCGAAATGAGATAGGTCATATGATGTGGCAGTGGGATAGGTGGCAGAGCGCTTTGATCACATCGCAATCAGCTGAGAGGGGCAGTAAGTGTTAAAGGAAATAAACTAAACAATTTGAAGTGTGAAATATGATGAGGATAAAAATTATGATTTGCAATTTACAATGTGGTAAAAGTTGCGAAATGCAAAAAGTGATATCGCAATTCACAATATCGTAAACTTTGAGGGGTAGCAGAAATGTTGTCCAAGAAAATTTGCAAAGTGTGAAATGCACTGGGTGATGTGGCAGTGGGACCGGCGGTGGAGCACAATCGCAATATCGCAATTGGCATTTGGAAGTAGTAATTCTTAAGGAAAAAGTGAAAATGTTGTGAAGTGCGATTGCAATGGGTGACGTGGCGGTGGGACCAGTGGCAGAGCGCAATCGCATTGTCGCAATCGACAGATAGGAGCGGTAAGTCTTAAAAGAAACTGGAAAATGTTACGAAGTGTGATTGCAATGGGTGATGTGGTGATGGGATCGGTGGCACAGTGCGATCTCAATATCGCAATCGGCATTCAAAAGCGGTAAGTCTTAAAGAAAAAGGAAAAGGTTGCGAAGTGCGATTGCAATACGAGAATTGCGATAAGTTCGAAGGAAAGGGTGAAGGTTTTGAAATGCGATATGTGGTATCGCAATATCAAAATCGGTATATGGGAGCGGTAAGTGTTAAAGGAAGAAACTAAACATTGTGATTTGTGATTTGCGATGTACAGTAGCAGGAAGTTCAAGGAGCAGGGGCGGAAGGTCGAATTCCAATGGGTTTCAAGTGTTTTGTGTTAAAAAGGGGTAAGGAAATCGTGAATGATAAAAACAAAGGAATGAGGCAGGCTAAAGGGTTTAAGTTTTTTTTGGAATAAAAGGTGGGTTCAACAATTAAAATAAGCGGAAAATAGGAGGGAATGGAGGCGTAAAATCAAGGTTCAGAGGCATAACATAGAGATGGATAGGGACTGGAAAATGGAGCAAAACGACTTAATAATTTCTCTAGGGCCTTTGATGCCTATTCCTACAAACAACCATGTTAATCCATGCACGAAAAAATAGATGAAGTGTGTCATCAACATAGTGAAAAGAACGACTGAAACTGGTATTGCAACTCTAGACTAATATAAGAAGTTGTGAACATAAATCAATTTTTGGGCCTGTGGGAAGGTTTACCCTCCTCAATGTCTATTGAAAAAGATGAGAAGGGGGTCTTGATCCACAAATTTTTGGTTTTCCTCTATTCTATTACCCTCATAAGAAAATGAAAAACTACAGTAGCATGCTGAAACCAAAAGTAAACAACAATGAAACTATGAGAAGAAGAACTAATTCAATGACATAAAGCAGAGTACAAATACTACAGAGAGGTTGAGGCACATGGATTGGGCCCTAACCCATGAGCCTAGCTCTCTGAAACTTAAATCAATAAAATTAAATTATTCTTCTCATTTCATAAAATAATAACCTCTTACATTTCTTAAAGTTTGATCACAGAGTAAAAATAATAAAAAGATCAATAGCTTGCAACAATTTTTTTACTAGAATCAACCCCCTTCCTAGCTCTATCTCTACTCTATTTATTCTATAGGGTAGCTACCAAAAGCTCCCTATAAAATGGTGATTGAGTCCACTTGAATTCAAGTAAACAAACATTGGGTGCACTCCTCTTTGAGTTGCTTGGTTTCCTATGGAATTTGAATTGCTGGAGAGAATCCTTGGGCATCCTTTAGCTATCTTTGGAATTCGAACTGCTGAAGAGAATATTTGGGATCCTTTGGCTACCTTTGAGAGTTAAGGAGGGTGGAAAATCCTCCTATAATTTCTCCTTGTTGTCTCCTCCAAGTCTTTATAATAAAATCCTTATAAAAATCCTAATAGTTCATGATTTTATGCACTCAACCTCATATTAGTCACTCAGAGTATGATAGCCTTAATCACCACCTATACTAGAATCATAAAACCAAATAATAATAAAAATACAACAAAAAGAAATCTAATAAGGCAAAAAGGTGACTATTAACCCCTCCAAATATGTCTATTGATGGAGCTCATCATCACCCTCCTACTGAATGGTTGCTCATCCTCTCAGAAACTAATCCTCCTCCTGCCTTTCCTTTAAGGCTTTAACAACCCCCCCTGATTTCCTGAGGAAGACGTGTGGGAGTTCCCCCAAGGGGGTAAAAACCATTATTCTTTTATGCATTCTCCCATTCTCTATCTTGTGCATCTGTGTCCTTTTCATCATCCATCCCCAACAGAAAAGGTGGGATAAGCTTTAGTCCCAACCATTTGATCTTTTTTTCCTGCATGGCCCTCTTGTATAATGGTGCCCTTTCCAATGCAGCCCTCAGTATTTTTGGAGTATAGTACTCCCTATTCTTGAAGCTGTGCAGGAGGTCTTTCCATCTCCTCTGGCTAGACATAATGCACTCATCTTCTATCTGCCTAGAAACATCATCAAAGTGGCTGATTACTTGTGTTTGAGTCTGAAGGTAGCATTCAACTATTGCAGGGTCCCTTTAAATCTCTTGATAGTTAAGGATGAATCCTCTTGGGATGAACAATTATGATCTGATATGTAAGGGTTATATATTTATTATTCTCATGACCCACCATATCTCTTTTTCTCTAGTGTCCTCATTCATCATCCAAGATACCAAAGCCGTCAACTGCATATCCCCCATTTTACGATTGGGGTCCTAAGTATCTAGATTTGTCAGCACAAGGTTATGCACATAAAACTCTTCCATCTTTGCCTGATCAGCCATGTTAGCTTGCTTGTATAAATCCATGAATTTCCTATAATTTTCACCACAAGGAAAATACCCTCTAGTGGATGTTTTTGAGGAATCCCTTATAAAAATAACCCAGATATGATTTTCTAGCGAAGGTTACTAGAGGAGGTTGGTGGGCGAAGGTTTTTTCAGATGTATTTCATCCGGTGCACTTATCACCGTAAAACACACTGGTGTGTTCAACATGAGAAATCACCAGTGCACATAAAACATTTGCACACCAGACACCGTGCGCTTCTTACACACCCACCTGGTGCATTTTATTTCTATAGCACACCGGTCCTTTACAACACTTCCGCACCGGTGCCTCATAAAAAGTGAGTGAAAACAAAAACTGTTTGGTGTGGAATGAAGCAAACACACCGATGCGCCCTTCAAACCCCGCGCACTGGAACAGGGTTAAATAAAAAAAAATACGGCCAAAAAACTACACAAAACATTGGCACATCGGACACCATGCGCTCCGTACACACCCACCTGGTGCGTTTTATTTATGTAGTTCACTGGTGCCTCATAAAAAGCGCGCGAAAATAGAAATCGCCCGGTGTAGAATGAAGCAGACGCACCGGTGCGCCCATAAACCCCGCGCACCAGGACAAGGTTAACTAAAAAAACATAACAGCCAAAACTGCACAAAAAATTGGCACACCAGACACTGTGCGCTCTGTACACACCCGCCCAGTGTGTTTTATTACTATAGTGCACTAGTGCTTTACATAACGTCCGCACCAGTGCCTCATAAAAAGTGCGCAAAAATAGAAACCGCCGAGTGCGGAATGGCGAAAATGCACTGGTGCGTCCATAAAACCCCATGCACCAGAATGGGGTTAAATAAAAAAAAAATTATGGCCAAAAAACCACACAAAACATTGGCACACCGGACACCATGTGCTCCGTACACACCCGCCCGGTGTGTTGTATTACTGTAGTGCACCAGTGCTTTATAAAATGTCTGCACTAGTGCCTCATAAAAAGCACGCGAAAATAGAAACCACCCAGTGTGGAATGAATAAAATGCACCAGTGCCCCCATAAAACCTCGCGCACTAGAACAAGGTTAGATAAAAAAAAGTTATGGCCAAAAAACTGCATTTTTCACTTTTGTCACTGCTACAGAGCTCTCAAGCACCGGTGCAATTTATCCTTGTCTGAGATGCTCTGACATTGGTGCTCCCATTGTACTCATTGCACGCACTATTGTTGTGCATTGCCAACCAATCTCCAACTTGAATTTCTCAAAACGCTGGACAAATTTTCTTTTGCAAATTCTACAGCCAATATGCCTCCTCGATGGGAAAATGTAGAGGTATTTTTCTTGTTTTTCCATAATTAAGCCTTTTAGTGGATTAGAATTTCAAATAACCTTAAAATTAACATATAAAAGAAAGAAAAAAAAACATTTTGTCGTGAAGTGCGCTCGAGACATTTGGCTCACACCGGTTTGCGGTGCTGCCTATAAATTTATAAGCCGCACTACAACCAATGCTAATGGTATCTGCACCGGTTTTGGGGTGGTACCGATAGGCGCACCATGTTATTTAAAATAAAAAATAAAAAGTGCAGTGCGGTCGTTTACCAGGTTGCACCGTTGGCAATGTGGAATAGCAAAAACATGGTGCGTTGACTTAATTATCCGCCCCGAGGCAGGTAATGTTGTCAATGCACCGCATATTGCATTTCGACATGGTCAACGGTTTTGCCCAGTAAATAGGTGCTAAAGGTATCCGGGGTGGTACCGAAGGGGTACCGTGTTATTTTAATTTTTTTTTTTTAAATCGGTTACTCGGCCGCACTGTTGACCTAGTGGAATAGCAGCGACGCAATGCATTGACAAAAATAGCAGCCCCGAGATGGCTATTTTTGTCAGTGCACGACTTTCCGCATTTCACCTGCGTCAATTGTGCGGCCTTGTAAAAGGTCACACCGTTCACTATGTCATGATGGCAGGATGTCGATCCACTGACTTAACTATAAACCCTGGGGCGTATAGTTTAGTCAACGCACCACCCTCCTGACACCGTTCATAGTCAACGGTGAACTAGAAAAATTTCTGGAGCACCGCCTCCAGTGCGCTGAATATTATTAGGTGCACCGATTCTGGTGCACTCCATAGAAAGATGTACCAGGACCAATGCGTAACTGTGTTTTTGGCACACTGACTGTTTTTTTTTTTTTAATTATATGTATATTTCTAAATACATGTCTCATTTAATAAAAAAATGGTGTTTAATAAGTCAATCATTCAGAGATGTGAAAGGAGAGAAGATGGGGAACAACAATAACAATAGGCAGAGAAGTATAACATGGTTCGCCTATGGGAGGCATGAGAGAGGGATAGAGATGCGCATCCTCACCCTATTACAGCAGCTACGTAGGGGCTCCTAAGGTAGGTAGGCCTCCTCAATTTCTATGAGGAGGCTACTTCCCTAAAGGGCCATAGTTTGTTTTTGAGACATCTTATCCGAAGGTGGAATGCCTAGCAACAAGATTTTCAGGTTGGTGTCAACCAGTGGTACATGCCCACTGATGAGGATATATATTTCATTACAGGGCTATCGAGGAGAGGGGTGGATTTTCTCTCGTTCCCAGAGGTTCCAGCTGGCTGTGTAGCAGGGAGTTAGTTAGTTTACTCCCATAGATACATTGGAGAAAATGTATTGTCTCCTGCATAGTTTTGGGTCGCTGGAGGTCAGTTATGTATTGGTGCATTTGGTAGTGAGGAGGTCCAGTGTCTCTCACTTATCATTTCTACCATTTCATACAACACCAATGATGGGCAACACATTACTTTCTCACTTCTATATTATGTTGATTCTTTAGTATAAGAGCCACGACTTGTCAAGTTGTCTGTCATTTGTTTGTGGCAGTTCTATACAACCTTAGATAGATGCCATGCTCATGCACCAGGGAGGGTGAACTTCCTTTTTGCTTCAGTGATTTTTTGTTTATTTTTTGAGAGGTTTCTAGAGATGAGACGTAATTTTTTTCGACAACCTTGTAGGCCGATGTTTGAGGCATGTATTCACATGTGGGGGTAGATGATGCCCAAGAGGGATGAGACTCTATTTCCAGCGAGGATATTGCATGATGCACTAGAGTTGCTAGCCAGTGTTGATCAACATCCCTTCATTATGGTCCCATGTCCTTACGCGAGTTTGGATTGGTGAGGGTGTGCCAACATCCTCTTCATAGGTGATGAGCCACCAGATGATAGAGGTAATATTACTATTTTATATATTCTAATTTATTCTAGTATGTTCTTTAACTTGTTTTTATTAAATTGTGTAATGCAATTGTTTAATTATTGTTGTGTACTTGTATATATTTTGCAGAAATTAGCTCTTTTGATGGCGACGACATGTCGACACCAGCACATGGCCCAGGTGTGGATCCTAATGACGATTAGGGCATGCCAAATGCCGAGGATCATCAGGAGGCTGGTGCAAAGAGACCTACTCCTACTGGTGCGCCAGTACCGCCTTTTTCTAAGCGTGGTCAACTTGATGCTAGATACATGATGGAGTTGGGTGACCAACTCAGTGCATTTATTGTTGAGGTGAACATCAGGCCCGCTCATTACAGAGACATGCATGCCAATGATAGGCTATTACAGATGTGGAGAGGCATGTTGTGTAACATTTACAGCCTGATGCGGCATGTCGTAGGAGTTACGACAACTATTATGCGACTGAGGAGGACTGTTGCACATTATAGGCATGCTCGAGCCACAGCATGTGATGGATAGTCCGCGAGTAGCGACTCATCATCTCACGATCATTCACCTCACACCGTGCCAGATGAGCATGAGCCTCCACTAGCATCTAGCAGCAGTCATCATGGAGATGAGGCTAGACCATCAGCCACGTCCAGTCAGCAGCCTGCAGCATCCATTAGTACTCATGATCATGAGCAGGCTGCACCATCGACCATCGAGGCCACATTATTGACTGAGTAGGCCTCCACTAGCACTGATATTGGTGATCATCATGATGTGTATATTGTTAAGTCATGTTAGATATGTTCATATAATGTGCAGCTTGCAGATAGATGTGTATGTGATAGCATGAGTTATTTGACATGAGATGTATATTTGATGTTTGTGTTGTGATGATGTTAATATATAATGTTAATTGTGTTTTGTGTTTTGTTAGATGATCATGATCAGAATGATGTTAGCGATTTTGAATGTGTTTTTTAGTCAAATATGATGTTTGTACGATGGTTATCATGAACGTGATTTTTATTAATTAATTTAATATTAAATGATTATAATATTGTAAAATTGTAATATTTGTAATTCTAATTGTATGTAAAATTCTAAAATTGTAATTGTAATGGTATATATGTAAATTTTTAAAATTGTAATTGTAATTGTAATTGTATATATGTAAAATTCTAAAATTGTAATTGTAATTGTAACTGTACATGAAAATGTAAAATTCTAATTCTAATTCTAATTGTATGTAAAATATTCGTAAAATTTAATTGTATTAGTGTTGATTGTAATTGTAAAATTGTAATTGTAATTTTAAATGTAATTGTATGTGAAATTGTAAAATTTTAATTCTAATTCTAATTCTAATTTTAATTGTAATTGTATGTAAAATGTTTGTAAAATTTTAATTGTATTAATGTGAAAATAATTTATTAAAATTTTTAAATTTGTAAATTTTAAATAATTGTAAAATAATAAATCTAGAATAATATGAATTATTGTAACATAATAAAGTTTAGAAAATAATGCGAATAAATTCATTTATTTTAGAATTATCATTATTTTATTGTGATCTTACATACAAAAAGAAGAACTAATTTATATAGTACGTCATTGTTTTTCAGATCAACATAATTGCAAATTATCAAGTGAATTATTGATTTTAACATTAACACAATGAAAATTACCAATTAATTCAAAATACATATTACAATGTTTCAAAAAACCCATCTTAAAAAGTATAAATATTGATGAAATAACACATGTACCATATCACTCTCAGTTCTCTTGATCACCCTTATTATCTTCTAGCTCGCTTGGCATGATAACACTATTGTTCTCAAAAATATGTTTTGATCTAGGGTCATGTGTAAATACGAACCACCAATCCCTACCCAACACATCCGGGTAAAAAAACACCTAGTTGCAGTGTTTAGGGAAAACATAGGGCTCCTTAGCTTCATCCCACATCTTTCTAGAGTTGATACATATCAGCCTACTATCAGGATCTTCCTTTACATTATTTTGATCGAAGGTGTCCCACCACTTGCACCTAAAAATAACACATTGGAAAGAAGAGAAATCCACTTCAATGATCTCTTGTATCTTTCCGATGTAACCTAACGTCCCTCGTACTAGGTTTTGATGATGGTGGCTACATCGACTATATTGATCGAACTCGACTTCCACTCCACAGTTTTGTGTGATGTTTCTAGCATCGGCACTTTCTATGTGAAAATGGTGTCCATATGCCCACATAGATGGGAAAAAATGTACCTATTATAAAAAGTTAAAAAAATCATAGTGTCATGGGTCTTATAATAACCTAAAAGTTAAAATATGAAATGTAGATGTCTTAATATAAGTTTCACATTTACATATAAATTAAAAATATTATTACCGAGTTGTTGCACCCAATCCCTACATTTGTCGCATCCTCTTCAACATGCGAGTAGTGACAGGTAGCACCGTATTTCTCTCTAACTTGGTCAGCAACCCAACTGTTGGGGCATATTTTTGGCATATTTTCTTTTAAATGACCGGATAAGGCACACTTTTACCATTCAACTGTCTGAATTCTTTCTTGTCACTATCCCATTTCATCCTCTTTTTTCGTACAATGCGACCCATGGTTGTGTCGCTTCAGAATTGTAAAGAATGAATTTATTGATTGCTTCAATTTATATATTCGTTGATGAAATCAAACCAAAATTATATAGTACTTAGAGATAAAAATATACATTATATTGAAGTTCAACATGAATATTAATTAATTTTTGTAAATTTGAAAAATTATAAGTCACTTACTCTTTATCAAGCATTTTTTTCCACTTGTTTGGAGCAACTCCCCTTCTCTTTTGTCTTCATCCCTTTCATCGTACCAAATCACCACACCTGGTCTGTTGTCGATCTTCTTGATGTACTCATTGGCATAATAGAAAGACTCATACGATATGTACCTGTCTTCCATAGACTCATACGATATGTACCTCTCTAAAAAGAACATCCAACGAAAAGAAACCACCCCAACTAATTCAACTCATCTACTAGGTGGATTAGAATCTGAATCTGTAAGTCCATGAAACTCGTCGGAAGTTCCTTCTCAAACATACAAACAATCTCAACTATCTCTTGATGCTGCCGTGGAATGCTAGCCACATGAATATCCTTTGACGTGATCCAATGTACAAATGCAGATAATTTAGATATGGCACGTCCTAGGTCTTGAGGGAATTAATGTTTCACACACCCACACACGAACGAAGGATAATGACACTGCAAAGTTATAAACACGTGCAACAATATACAAAATTAGTTATGTTTTATGATCCCCGCATGGGATAAAATTTATTAATATAGCAAATAATAAAATCATGCTTTTGACATTATACGTACTCTTAGAAGATTAAAATGGTCATGCGATTTCAACCCGGAAAAATGGTCATCCACGGTAAAGCAGCGCCGTAGCGAAGACCCGTATGAAGTTGGCACCCTCACACCCATTATAACCTCCTTTGCCAAATAAATATCGTCTTTTTTAAAATCCATGGGACATCAGCTTGTTTGAAAAACCATGAATTAGAGGGACCAACGAGTGCTTCTGATCTCATACTTTCTAATCGTCTTGGCCAATGTTTCGTTTTAGTTTTTGAAGTAATAAGATCTTTCCTAACAACCAATGCATCACTTTGTTTTGATGGTATGTTCCTCCATAAAGAAGATTAAACATTTTTAAGTATATGCATGGCATCTAATAAGTGGGCAATCTTAAGATGCTCCCTATATGGGAGGTCATAAAGGATAGATTTCCTTTTCATCCCAATGGGAAATTTCTCAACATAGGTGTCGAAGAAATCTGGATCATCGAACATAGGCTCCCCATTTGAATCAAACATTTCTATGAACTCCTTCTCCTTCTCTCTCTCAATTTCTCTAATCCATTCAGCTAGTGTCATTATTTGAGGCCTTTGGGTTCTCTCTCATTTACCATTGAAAGAGGATGTTGCTCCTATGTAAGGGTGCTCTTCTGGTAGGAATACCCTGGAGCAATCATACACTGGCTTTCAAAGGTGGACCATCTAGATTTCAGAGAAGGTCCACAACATTTACATCCAAAATACCATTTTGTTACAAGACCTGCAAGATTATATTTGTATACATTAATTAATATGCATGGCCCTTTAAAGAATATCATGAAGATTAGAACAAATATTACAATGAATTAAATAACTAATATGTGAAATAATATTGTTACGTATATAAACAAATCAATAAATTAAACATGTAACTTACCAGAGCAAAACCCTAAGCCTGGATGATCATGTGTCGTGTAAGAACATATGTCATACAACATAAAACTCCTCTCTGCTGCAATGGGTCTTCATACATCGTATACATTCATCCCATCCCATAATTCCTTCAATTCATCTACCAGTGGTTGTAAGTAGACATCCATATTCTTCACTTGTCTTTACCAGCGACTATGAGAGCCAACATAAAATTTTCATTCTTCACGGACAACCAGGGGGGGATATTGTTATTGATCAGTACTACAGGCCAAACATAATAGTTGGTGTTCTGGATGGAATATGGGTTCACGCCATCCATGGCTATGCTAAGTTGTAGACTTTGTACTTCATCCTTGAATTTTTCGGGCCATGTATCCTCTATATGCTTCATGGATATTGAATCAGTAGGGATTCACATAACTCCCAACCCACTTTTGTGTGAGGCATGCCATCCCCGCAACATAGCTGATTCTTTACAACGAAAGAGCCTTTGAATCCTTGCGATTATAGGCATGTGCCTCAATATCTTAAAAGGAGGACCAGTACGTGATTTACCCTTACTTTTTTTATTTATCATACCTATCATGCCCACATTTCGGACACATCTATTTTTCTACATATTCTCCTCTATATAGAATACAATCATTTGGACATGCATGATATGATATGTACTCAACACCCAACATTTTTAGCAATTTCTTTGCCTCTTCGCAGCTACCAGGCAATACATTATAACTCAGAAGAAACTTATCTTTTAATAACCTGTAGTTGGTGATCATGGAAAATTATATTAATAAATATACATTAATGTCGATATAATTATTAACGTTCATAAAAATTTACCATTTGTAATGTTCATTGCAGTGTACTGATTATATTTCAAATTTATATAAGGGAGTACTTTATGGTAACTTACCTCGAAATTTCTGAGAAACATGCATTCGATAAGCCAAAATTTTCTTTCAAGTTGTACATTAGCATCATTGTCCCCAACTTGGTAGACTTTGACTGACCGCCAGGTCCAAAGAGAGGGGTGGTGGAAGAAAATTTAAGGCTTTGGAAAAAGGTGTCAGGGATATGAGCAACATACCCTAGCTGATCGTTTTGGAATGCATATAACAAAATTGTCTCCATGGCAGTCATATCCCTTAAGTAATCATCCATACCAACCTCTTTTTGATTGCCTCCATTGCCAACTTGTGAATAACTAATATTGTTGTAGTCATTCCTAATTGGTGAATCTGGACGTAGTGGGAATTGAATCGGTGGTTGATTCAACCATTCTTGGTATTATTCCTCTACGATTTTTTCTCTTAATTCAGTCTTCTCTCGATTTGACATTGTCGTGGGGTGTACTAGAAGATGTTAGGTAGGTCGTTCATCATCACTAGAATCCTAATAATTAAAAAAAAAAAAATTGAACATGATTAGTACATAATATGATATCAATTAGTAACCACGTTGACAATATTGCATGATTATAAATTGATTTGATGTTGAAATAATTACATATCACTCAATATATATACCAAACAATTATAATTATTACCATCATTTCCCCGGGATTGTGGCTAGAGGATGCAATATTGTTACAATTGGCAGGGTGAAGCGGTTGTCCATTTTCATCTACCAAATGTGCCTTGCAGTATGCAGCTCCTCATAAGAACTTCTGACATTTTGGAGTAGTTTGAATATTTTGTGCATCTAAACTCGATGGTGAATTTGCATGAACCTGCAAATTTGTATACATTTAAAATTTAATTAATATGTGCATGATTGACTGCATGTATAAAAAACATAAATTCAATTTGATAGTGAAAATATAAATAAAATCTGAAGTAAATATTACGTCATAGGGAGAACTCCGCGATGGAATTTGAGAAATATTATGGAACGAGCTGGATTTTGAAGAATTGTCCATTCGATATAATTATGATATTTTCTCCATGCATTTAAGCAAAACAACAATAAATTTTGGTGCACACACTTGAATGTAATTTCGGTGCCTAATGTATAGATCACCGCACTGGTGCATTTTTGGTAATGTGCACTGGTAGCATTTTATACCCAGAGGCACCGGTGCAGTTCGATTAAGGAACTCACTAGTGACGAATAATCGCAAATAAAAAAAACGCAACACTATTTTTTTTAAGTGGAAAAAAAGTGGTAAATTGAAAAATGGATGGAAAAATATTTTCAAAAATCTAATTTCATAAAACATTTCTTTAAATACTAAACACTTCTCATTATTTCACTACTTTTGCAAAAAAAAATTAGCCAGAGATTTGCTAGAGACATACCTAGAGAAAACAGAGCACGAGAGCACTGTGGAGCAGGGAAATAAATTTGAAGAGAAGTATTCAGACAATCAGAATTCCAAACCTCTGGTGATTCAAAAACTGTAGCATAGAATTTCAAATGATGTGAATAAAGTTTATTGGTTTTTTTTACTTTTTCTATAGTTTTTTTTATGCAGTAAAGGAAAAAAGTCAAATTTTTTTTTTCTGCATTTTTTTATGCAGTAAAAGAAAAAAATCAAATTTTATTGTTTTTTTACCTTTTCTATAGTTTTCAGAAACAAAATAAAAATAAATAAAAATAAATAAAATCCATTTTTAGAAACAAAAACCCTAGATTCTTTTTTCTTCTGCCCTTTGTTCTCCTTCTTTCTGTAATTTCAGAATTACGAATTTTCAATTTAGATTTATAGGGTTTGTATAGTCATAAGACATCCAACCCACAGGACGACTTGCATATTCAGATCCCAATCCATGTCGGCCTTTGCATGAATTTAAAAAAAAAAACAGATTTTTTTTTTTACCTCGGTGCGCCCTGCGTAACATAGTGCACCACGAAAGTACAGTGATAAAAAAATAAAAATTATTAGTGAGCCATATGTAACGTATGGCACCGGTGCATGATTTCATTATGGCACACCATGAATGTGCTGTTTCGCAAAAAAAAAAAACCCATTTTAGAAACAAACCCTACATTCTTTTTGTTTCTACCCTTTCTTCTCCCTCTTTTTGTGATTTCAGAATTAGGTCTTTTCAATTTATATTTATAGGGTTTGTATTGCTAAATATCAACCTAATACATCCAACCCATGGGACGACTTGCATATTTCAATCCCAATCCATGTCAGCCCTTGCATAAATTAAAAATAAAAATTCATTGGTGCGCCCTGCGTAACTGAGCGCACCGGTGCGCTCTGTTATCCCAACGCACCCCGAAAGTACTGTGATAAAAAATAAAAATAGTTTTTCTCAGTGCACCATTTGTAAAATATGCAATCAATGCGCTATTTCATTATGCCGCACCATGAACATTCTATTTCGCAAAAAAAAAAATACACCTTCAAAAAATACAAACCCTACATTCTTTTTGTTTCTTCCCTTTCTTCTCCCTCTTTCTGTGATTTCAGAATTAGGGCTTTTCAATTTAGATTTATAGGTTTTGTATTGCTAAATAAATACCTAAGACATCCAACCGACGGGACAATTTGCATAGTCGGATCCCAATCCATGTCAACCCTTGCATGAATTTAAAAAAAACAATTTTTTTTTTCATCAATGCACTCGGCATAACCTAGCGCACCTGTGCTCTATATTGTACAAGCGCACCAATTTTCTGTATTGTACAAGTGCACTGCAAAATTAATGTGATAAAAAATTAAAAATCAATTTTTTTTTATCAGTGCGCCATATGTAAAACATAGCACTGGTTTATGCTACAAAAACTAACACTGGACGATTTTTATTATTTTATCATGGTTAATTGGTGTGGTGGGTGACATGTAACGCATCATGCACTGCACAAATAGTATAATAGACCGTACAGTGCTCTATGTAACCAAGGAGCACCGGCATCGGTGCGTACACCATGAATGGCGCACTGGTTTCTTGATTTATTTTTTTTACCTGAAAAGCTGACAATTTATTTATAAATATATTAATGAATGATATGGTATAGGTTTGAGATTGATAAAGAAATGACTAACAAGAGATCAAGTAACAAAAATACTGATAACACATCAAGAAAAGAAAAAAAGGAAAGTTCTTTGTAAATTCTTTACAAAAAATATTATTTTCGAACTATATGTAAGTTAACTAATATGTATTGTTTACTATGTATCATGTAGAGCCACAAAATGATGAAGCTCGATAAGATTATTTCTAATCTATGATCAGAAGTGTGTAAAATCTTGATGGAAAAATTGCAAAAGGATGAATCAGGTGAATGAAAAAACACTATCGATCCAATATGAGTTTCTTTTTTTAATTTTCATTAATAATATAATTAAAATTATTAGATAACATGTGTCAAATAGTCTATTAATTCACATCTATTTAATGTTCTACAGGGACCAATAACTCAAAAAATGAATGTTGTTCTAAGAAAAGAAAAAAATAGAACATGCAAATGAAAATGAATTGCTCCTTAGCTCATCTGGAGTGGTGATGGAGGTTAACGAAAGGGGGAAAATATTTTACAAAAGTTTGAGGGATCTAGTGGAATGAATGTATAGACGTTCTTTCCACTTACAATACAAAAACTAATCCAATGATTCTAATAACCAAATTCTATCTAAACTACAGGAAGAGTTTCCAGAGAATTGGTCAATGAGACATGTCAGACTTTTAATTGCAAAAATGTACAACAACAAAAAAGAAGGAATGAAAAAGTAATATTCCTTTAAATGTTTGTCTATAATTATTTATAAATATCACTTTTGTTATATTTACTTTTCATGTATCAATATAAAAATTAAATAGTTTATTGTCATGTTACATTTTCAGGAAGATTATGAAAATCTCAAAAGATGAATGAGCTGAAATCAGAAATATGTCAGTAGGAATGTCCAAAAAGGTGTACAAGGTGATGGTCAAAGAATTAGACAAAATTGCATCACAGGAGGAGCCATCTCAACAACAACATGCTTCAAATGTAATATGTAATCATTGAATTTTTCGATCATTAGGTACAATAAATAAACAATTTAGCATTAAATAATAATTTTCAAGTATTTTCTTGCAGAAAAGAAAAGAAAATGGAACCCATTCAGCACATAAAACAAGATGACAAGGAAGAAAAGGGTTGATATCTAAGTTTGTGAGTAATTGTTACTTCCTTATAACAGCTTAACTAGATTTCATTTTTGTATTTTTAAGTTTTTTTATAAAAATCACCATTGAATTTCTTCAAATAGGTGCTAACATATAAAGAAGAACCATCAAAGGAATTGATTGAAATTGGGTTAAATATGGGTTGTGAGTATATGTTGGCATATTAGAACTTAATTGTGGAATTTGTAAGCATCTATCGATCTTGTTTTACTTAGCTATGTCTATAATTAATAGAACAAAAAAATATTTTATATTAAATATATGTTTTTTTATGGGGTATAAAAATTGCAGGAAACAAATTATGGAATTGCGCCAATGGATGAAATCTTGAAATATGGCATGTTACATGGTTTTGAAAGAATGTGTATAGTTTAGGAGTCAATTTTTGCAATGGTGCGTCATTTCTTTTCGATTTAAATCGATGTATATTATTTAATATTGAAATTTTCATTATTCTCACCAATGTATATCCACTCATTATAGTTTATTTCTATGTTTGTAGATGGAAGGTGAAGAAGAAGAAAACAATCAACACTATGAACAAAACATTCCTAAAAATAACCCAAGTCATGGAAGTAGCTCTAGTAGTGACAGTAGTTCAAGAGAAGAATGATGATCACTATGTTTGGATATCAAAGCAAGGTGTTGTATTTTTTGAGATATGTTTGAGAAATTAGACATTTTGTTTAATGTAACAGACATAGTGTCCCAATTGAAAGACAAAGGGATACCAATAACTGTCCCAATGGAAAAGACTGTCTTATTCATATATATATATAATAAAATATGCTTTAATTTATTCTATTGAGTTCTCCATTGTCGCTATTACGTTCTCCATTGTCATTCTCAAATGCACTAATAAAAAATTAATTCATATGAATATTGTTATAAGATATATATGTGTCGACTTTTGATGAATAATGAATTTTAAAAAACCATAATAATTATGATATGATATAAAAAATTAATCCAAAAATCACATTCAAATGCATTAATAAAAATTTAATTAATATGAATATTTTTATAAGATGTGTTGAATTTGGATGAATAATGAATTTAAAACAATCACAATAATTGCATTGTCACAGGTCGATGTTTCTAAAAAATACAAAATGAAAACCGGTATGTGTTGGTTACTGTACACCGATGCGTTTGTATTCTGAAGTGCACCGGTGCATTTCTATGATGTATGGGCACCGCAAAAATACCAAAACCAATTAAAAATATCGATGCGTTTGTGCGGTACGGTGCACCGGTGCGTTCATGTGTCTATACGCACCAGTGCCATTGTATGACCTATGGACACCGCACGAATACTGATACCAATTATAAATCTTGGTGCGTTTGTGTGATACTGCGCACCAGGGCGTTTATGTGTCTATACCCACCAGTGCATTTGTATGACCTATGGGCACTGCACGAATACCGATACCAATTATAAATCTTGGTGCATTTGTGTGATACTATGCAATGATGCATTTCTAGAAGTCTACACACCGGTGCGTTGATACAACCTATGGGCACTGCACAAATCCCAAGACCAATTAAAACGACTCCATGCGTTGTATCACCAACACTACGCTCGGTGTGGTTTTATACCTTAATATCCCAGTGCATTCTCCTTTGACTGCCCCAGGGCACCTTCTACATGTATGCACCCATGCATTAAATCCATAGTAGCGCACCGATGAAAAAAAACATTCGTAATAACCTCCGGCCGCCAAATTTTTTTTGTGTTGAATTTCCGTTAAAAGCTCCGCTAAAACCTCCGTAACCATAAACAGATGTTGTATCAAATGTTTTTTTACAATTTTGGCCAATTTTATAACACTAAAAACCTCTTTTATAACCTCTACTAGGGAGTATTTTCCCTGTAGTGCTTGGAAATGTAGGGATCCATGGGAGGCTAGAGTTTTTATTTGAAATAGGAGCCATCGCTCGTTCAGGTACACAACATATGAGTCAGAAGGGAATCAATGCTGAATGGTTTCTATGCATAAGTCTTCCATGATGGCTACTTGTTTCCATTTTTGCTACAATTTCTCCTTGAGTTCTACATTCTCTGTGTGTTCCTTCTGTAGCTGCTCCTTTAGAACTATTTCTTCGATTCTTTCCTCCCCTGGTGATTCTTCAATGATAGTCGAGCTCGTGGGAGGATTTTCTCTCTCTCTGACTTATCCTCTTACTCTTATCAGCTCTAAAATACATAGAGGTATGCCTTTGTCTCTTTGCGCTCAGAGGAGCTAAGGTGGCAACTACCTCTTTGTCTTGAGGGGATGTGGTGTTGTGTTGTGAGTCTCCTTCTTGCTCACTTTCTGCTATCTCTATGACTTCTATTGCCATCTCTTCCATTTTTCCTTGGCCCTTTCTCTCTTCTTCTTCTTCTTCTGGTGGTTCTTCTTATTCCTCTTCTGGTTCTTCTCCTGGTGATGTTGTTTTGTTGTTGCACATTGTCAAAATACACAACCCACTCTTGGTATTGTTGTGCTACAGGCTCCCTTCAGTCTCTTTCCCTTGAAAATTCTCAATTCACTGGTTTGGATGAGATGGGATCTCCTTTTATTAGATTGCGCAACTAATTTTGGAGCGCCTATGTAACTCGACCTCAGCTCTAGTTTTTGTTAGAGATCGTTGTTTCCTTCTCTCTGTTAATTCATGATGGACTATGTGTTTCCTCCCCTCATTCTCCTCTACTCCACTTGATTTGAATTTTTTTATTTTTCATGCCTAGGTGGCATGACTTTGTAATTCTTCCTAGTCATACTTCACAATGGTGGCCAAGCTAACTGGCCACCTTTCTTCCCCTTAAACTCTAAGTCTTAAAATCTAATTATTTTTGGCTATTATGGATGCATAGTGAGGGGTGAGAAGTTATACATGATTTTTCCTGTTGTTGTCAAGGCATTTGCAGGAGCTAGAATTTGGAGACAAGCCTCTTATATGTGGTGTTATTCCTTATTTTCATGTTTTCTGAGTGAGCAACTTGATGAATAAGAAACTCTCTGAGTGAGCTGATGATCTGGATTGTTGTTTCTTCCCATTGTATATGTTGTGTGGGGCTACCCAAAATGCCATGGGTGGCACTCCTATCTTTCCTAGGGTCTGTTTTATCAGATCCCCCTTTTTTTCTTTGAATTCCATGAACAAATTTGTTTTTGAAGGAACTTCTTGATGTTTGTAACAATTTGTGGCTTGCTTTCGTTTGCTACATTGTTCTCAGTAATGGAGGAATATGGTATATGTAGGTGATGGAAGAAGTTATGAAAATGAATGGAGTGAATGATGGGATGGATGGTAAAATAGAAGAAGGGAAAAGAATATGACTGCTCCCCTGCGTTTCCTGAAACTATTAATAACCTGCAAAACAACAAACATAGAAAACACGGAGATGCACATATTTTTTTTTTAAATAAAGTGGGCTGCCTACATCGAGGTTTTCAACCCAAAAATTTTCCTTGGGCGCATTAGAGAGGTTTTCATCCATGGATATTTATTCTCTTTTTCTCTTTTTTTTATTTGAGAGAGAGAGAGAAAGTGAGCTACCTCCATCAAGGTTTTCAACCCACAAGCCTGCCTTGGGTACCTCAGAGAGGTTTTCACCCATGGATCTTTTCTTTTTTTTCTTTTCTTTTCTTTTTTCTTTTTTTTTTCTTTCCTTTTTTTAGGAGGTGTGGTAAAATATCGAGTTTCCCATCACATACACCTCTCTTCTTATTGAATTTATGAACTCTGCCCTTGACAAATGATTATTGTACACTTTAAGTCTGTGACCATTGAGAAGCAAGGGGATTCCTTCCTCATCTATGGTTCTGATTTGAACTGCACCATTATCAAAACACTTTCCATTGTGCAAGGTCCCAACCATCTTGTCATCAACTTGCCTTTGAAATATTTAAATCTTGAATCATACAACAACACCCAATCTCCTTCTTTGAAGGTATTTTCTTTTATGGTCTTGTCATGTCAGACCTTCCTTTGCAACTGAACTACTTCTGTGTGAAGAAGTTCTTGCATTATGAACTCATCCAATCCATTTAGTTGCAGCAACCTCTCTTTTTGGGAATTTGATAGATCTAGATTTAATTCAGCTGCCATTCTTAAAATATTGAATTCAAACTCAACTGAAAGTAGAGCCTTATTTCCATAGACTAGTTCATAAGGAGGGAATCTTGTTGTTGTCTTCTAAGTAGTGTTGTAGCTCCAAGTACCTTCTACCAATCTGTCTGCCCAATATTTTCGGTTGTTTCTCACAACCTTAGTGAGGATTCTCTCTAAATATCTCTTATTTACTTCAAATTGTCCATTCTCCTGAGGGTGATAGGCAGTAGAAGTTCTATGTTTGATATTGTGCTTCCTCAAAATATTTTCAATGAGGTGGGAAGCGAATTGTGCTCCCTGATCAGTGACTATTTCTCTGGGGTACCCAAACTTGTAAAACACATTATTCCTCTAAAATTATGCTACTTTCTCCTCATTTGATACCTTCACCACTTTTGTTTCATCCCGCTTTGTCAGGTAATTAGTGGAGACTATGATATACTTCCTTTGTCTGGATGGTGGATCGATAAACCCAAAAAATTCCATGCCTCGTTTTTCAAATGGCTCAAGAGCCACCTAAGGGTCCAAATGCATCTCTTCCCTTTGTTTGATTTTCCCCATATTTGGCACTAGTCACACCTGCTGGTGTATCTTCTAGAATCTTGGTGAATGGTAGGCCAATAGTATCCATCCTGCAAATATTTGTAAGAAGTTCTCTTTGCAGAAAAGTGGACTCCACATGGGTTGTCATGACATGCAGAGAGGATATCAAAATCTTCTTCATCCCTTACACATCTCCTTAGTATTTTTATTAGGGCCTGTCTTGAAAAGGTTTCCCCCAATCCATGTGAAATGGGTGCTTTTTCTCATGATTCTAGTTCTTTCCCTAAATAAAAGATTAGGAGGGAGTCTCCCAGCAACCAAGTATATGGCTATATCATAAAACCATGGTGAGAGTGTTGATATAGAAAATAGGTGCTCATCTGGCAGCTGGTCATCCACCATTCCTTCTTCACCTATAAGGAGAGTTAACCTGGACAAAAAATCTGCAACAACATTCTCCTTTCTAGGTTTATCAACAATAGTCAAATCAAATTGCTGAAAAAGTAACAACCATCTAATTATCCTAGAATTAACATCTAGTTTTTTCATTAAATACTTGATGGTTACATGGTCAGTGTGAACAAAGGTCTGATATCTAGTTACATATTGCATGAATTTGTTCAAAGAATGGACAATGGCTAACGTCTCCTTCTCAGTAATAATATAATTCATTTCAGCCTTGGAAAATTTCTTGCTCACGAAATAAATGGCATAAGGGATTTTTTCCTCTAATTGTCCTAATGTTGCCCCTACAAATTTTTTGGTTGCATTAGTGTGGATGTGGAAAGGCAGAGTCCAATTTTGACCTCGGAGGGTGGGGACAGTAGTCAACTTTTCCTTAATGAGCTTGAAATCCTCTTGACAAGGACCAAACCAAATAAACTGAGAATCTTGGGCCAATAACCCAAATAATGGCAAAGCCATCCTGCTAGAATCTTTGATGAGCCTTCTATAGTAACCAGCTAACCCTAAGAAACTCCTGACATCTTTCTGATTTTAAGGAGAAGGTACCCTTTTGATGATAGTGATTTTTTTCGGGTCTACCTATATTCCTACTTAGGATATGGAGTGTCCTAATACAACCCATGCTTCCTTTAGGAACTCACACTTTTCTGGGCTCAAGGAGAGATGCATCTCAACACACCTTCTTAGTACTTTACCCAAATTGGAGATATCTTCCTGGAAGTCATCCCCATACAGTGTGGAATCATCCATGTAGATTTCAAAAAAATCATGGAATAACTCAGAAAAGATGCTCAGGGCAGCTCTTTGGAAGGTAGCTGGGGAATTTCATAACCCAAAGGGTAAGAATATATAAGCGAAGGTACCCCAAGGGCAGGTGAAAGTAGCCTTATCCTAGTATTCAGGGCTGATTTGAATCTGATTGTACTCATTGAACCCATCTAAGAAGGAAAAGAACTTCTTCCCCACAAGGCCATCTAGGACTTGTTCTATAAAGGGCAAAGGGAAATGGTATTTCTTGGTGGCTTTGTTAAGTTCTCGATAATCAACACAAATTCTCCACTTCCCATTCCTCTTTGGGAATAAGACAAGAGAGATACCCACTCACTGTCGGATATAGGATATATGAACCCTACATCTAATAGTTTATGTAGCTCTTCTTTGACTATGTCCTTCATGTTACATATTATTTTGTCACAATGACATTTTACTGTCTATATAGGTTCATCATCACCTATATTATGCTCCCTTAAAGATCAAAAACCCTAATGTTCCTAAAACAAGTCTTGGAATTGGAGAAAAGCTCATTAAAACCCTTAAAAGTCTAACTCCGCACTTTCCTAGCTCTTTCATGTGGATCAGCAGCTATTTTCTCTATAGCATGCAGCACATCCCTCACGTTCTTCTTATAAAACCTATGGACCCCCGTAAATAGTCAAATAAATGAAAAAGTAAGTTCTAGAAACCCATATGGACGAATATTCTCCCAATTGGAAGCTTCTAGAGGCGCGATCAGTTCAAGATTTATCCCTCCACTCATGGAGAACTATCCCTTCACTCACGGAGTTTATCCCTTGGTATATGGAGCTCAAATCCCTTCATGAGAGGAATCCATCCCCCTTTTCATGGAACTAAAACCACCTCCATTTCCCTATAAATTGAGCTCATGTTTCAGTCTCAAGGGTAGACATACATAAGGTAATTGCTGAAGAAATTCCCAAGAGAGAATACTCTCTACACTAGTCATTATTGGTATGAGAATGATCACACACTCATGTCCATAAATTCATGCTAGTTCAGAGAGAGAAAGGTTTGTCAATCTGAAGGAGAAAAGATTATTTAGGACCCCAGGAGGAACTTGTATGACATCAAGGCATCAGGTTGTAAACTAACTCTTTTCATTCAAGATAATACATATGAATCTCCTTTTCTCATTGAGTTTTTCTTGTGTCTATTTGAATAATTCAATACTTGGATTCATTGATCACTGAGTTAGATTAGTTGTTCTCAATTATTATATGTTGCAGGTGCTTTTGATTCTTTTGTTCGTCTTTGATTGCAGGTTCTACTTACTGAAGAACCCTCTTTGTAACGACTGGATAAAAGACTGCACTGATCGACAAGTTTCAAGGTAGGGGAATGTCCTCTTTCTTTGTTTATAATAATTTTGAATTGCAAATGATCTAGAGAAAATGATTTACAAATGGATGTTTGTTTCTAGCTATCTGTAGGATACTAGGGAGATCGCTCTTGTCCGCAAGAGGGATTTATCTGCATAACAAAATGGCAACTTCGCTGGGGAATAAATATTAGTTTTCCTTTTTATTTTTCAGTTTGAACCTTTAAGAGTTTTCTAATTTTGATTATTCTAAAACTGGGTTCGGTAGATAACTTATCAGAATCCTGAAAATAAAATCTATTTTTTTATTTTTTCTGTTTTTTTCCTGACCTCCGTTATTTTTATTTAAAAACAGTGTGGTAGCCTCAGCAGATTTTAGTTCAGAACAGTGCGATACTGCACTGTTCTCCATTAGAACTCGCAAGCTTGTGGAAATTTTTTGAAAAATTAAGAATTCTCTTTTTAGGAGCTAGATTACTAGATTCTCTATGTTTGCCCCAACTTTTCTTGGCTTTCAAAGTCTTATGTGTGAATTTCTTTCAAAAAAATTTGTGTTTGTGTGATTTTTCATCTAATTTGCATTTTATAAGTAAGTGTTTGCCTAATTTCTTACTGCTCCATATCAGAAACCTTCCTATACCTTAGCTTACTTGTGTGATGTTGTTTTCTTGCTGAGCCATTGAACTCGTTTCAAACCTTACTTTTATGAAAATTGATTTTTATTTTCATTTGCAAATTTAGAAGAGATTTTAGCTTGTTAAGGCTTGAATTTCACATTAAACCATTGTTGGATGTTTTTGTTTCTTCTGAGATAAGTAGAAACGCTTCTTAGTTTGATTACAAACTAAGAGAAAACATCCTCAAACTTTCTAGAGAGTTCAAAATTAGAGTTTCTTCTTTTGGTTTTGAATTTTATGTTTTTTAGGAGTTTTAGATATGGTTTTGTTTTTGGAAATGGTTTGTTAAATTATTTTTAGTTTCTGATCTAATTGATAAAGGATTTCATTTCAAATGATTAATTGATCATTTTATGAAATTGAGTTCTCAAATAAATCATCTTCTTTTCAATGATTTTGTTTAGGAATGAAAGAATTGATGCTTTGAAAATTGTTAAATCTCTCATTCTTTCCATTAAATAAGATTCATTGAAAAGAAAAGAGTCGCACATTTCATATCGATGCATTTAGCATATTTTTGAGTCTGGTCATAAAACATCATTGAAGTTTCACTTCCATACCTTTTGTCTTAGGAAACGACCAAATTAAAAACAACACTTTAATAAAATAAATATAGATATTTTTACATTTTCTAGGGCTATTTTCCACCAACATAGCTTAGGATAGTGTCTTGGAATAGTTTTCATTAATATTCCAAGACAGTCCAAACAATCAAGTAGCAATCTTGCGGTAGGAAAAATCCAATTGTAGAATTTTTGCTTTGGGAGGTTCTTCTTAAAAGAGTTAAGCATGATATTATGTATGAACTAGTGAGGTAATCATACCTATCTCATTGGGAAAGATATTATATTTTCACGTATTAAAAATGGTAAACCTCGGATAGACCATTATCGAGGAGCTGGGGGCCACTTGTTGGTAAACCTTGGGTTATGTCAAGGAGCCTTCAAGGGGATTGAGCTAACTACCTTTGCATGTATATTGGATCATATACTATTCCCCCAGGTACATTTTTTTCCCGTTGGTGACCTTAGTGGCTATAAAATTTAGGATTATTTCGAAGGTGACGGTGGAGGGAAGGTCCCACTGTACCTGGAGCAGGCGTCGACTAGACTCACTTGGAATTTCTGAAGGGTAACTTTCACTTCGAGATGGTATAAGTGGAGAGACTTGCACCAGAATGTTTCATTAAGTAGGTTGTCGGGGTAACTGTTCCAACCCCTATTTCTACATTAAAATTCTACGATGTTGGATTTCATCACCAACTAGTGTTTTTAGTGTGGGAATATATTGTTTGTGTGTGGATTTCTCTCTTAGATTTTGTAGGTGTGTGATCAATTTGATTGTTTCTTTAGAGACTTTAGGATATTTTGTTGAAATTTTCTTTGATTTCGTGTCTTAAAATTTTTAATAGTGGCTGAATTACCTAGACAATCACGTAGAATGCAAGGGAAACCCCTTGAGTATACACCAAACCAGTTAGAAAAAATTAAATCTGGGAAAGGACAAACATCAAGGACTAGATCAAATGAACACGAGGAAACATCAGTAATTATTCATCCTGATTACAAAGTTGATCAACCTCAAACAGTAGAGAGTTCTCAAAGAAAACTTACAATTTCTGAACTAGTTGAACTTGCTTCCCCAACTAGTGAATTATCAACTACTGAGCCTGAAATTTATGAACCAGAAACTGAACCTGCTACATTTGAGCCTGCTTCATATTTCATTACACCAACCCCTTGTCGTCCTGATTCACCTAGAGTGAAGTTTCGCATCACTAAGAACCTTCCTCCTGGCCTTATTAGCATTGAAGAAGTTACTGACACATAAGAAGAAGTAGTTATTTCTTCACATCAGGAATATTTAGATATTAGGCCAAGTGAATTGATTTACTATAAAAAAAGATCCTTGGTATTCTCAGTTAACAAAATTTCTACACATTTCTGGTCTAAACTATTCACCACCCCAAATTCCTTTTTACGCCATACCAAGAGATAATATAGACCTTCATTAAACATGTATACTGATTCATCCATGTTTTCTGCATCACTAGAATCATATTTGTATGGTGGTCTGCCTATTCCTATGGGATACCAGTCTCTTTCTGGTACTTTCTCAGGAGCAGCTCCTTATCTCGACAAACATATACCATCATCTAGTCCAAATGAATCACATACCAAAAATTTGAGTGCGGAACACGTTTACATGATGTTTGGACACATTCCTAACCCTGACCCTCAAAGTAGTAATTTAACGCCCGGGGGATAGCCTCAAGGACAGTATATACCTCAAGAACAGTACATACCTCAAGGCCAAGACATACCTCAAGGACATTATATACCTCAAGAACAGTACATACCTCAAGGCCAATACATACCTCAAGGGCAGTACTCAAACATACCTCAAGGGCAGTACTCAATTCAGGGTCCGCAACCTCTTCATGGATAGTACCCTATGCCAAGGCAACCGTATTTCCAAGGAAAACAGCCTCCTTTAGGGCCACAGTTCTACTAGGAACATCAATTGTTTCACAGAGGTGGGAATTATACAGCCAACTATCAAACATACATTCCAAATTATCAGCCTGGTTATGGTCCATATTATGCAACACAACCTATAATGGGACATCCATATCCTGGACTAGTAAACATGGTGTGGGATCCATCCCAAATTCAACAGGATTTGCAACCTAACGTGTAAGTACCTTATAATCAACCTGGTCAGCCAATTGGTTACATTCAAATCTAGCAACCTGTTCAACCTACACTTCAAGTTATACCATAGGTATATGCACATAGTACAGTTCAGCAGTCTGGTCTGAGTACACCTAGAACTCCAACTCAAAATTCTACTCTAACTTCTATTCAAGTTACCACACCTATCCTTGGAATTTCTGCAGCCCCTATTTCTTCAGCCCCTTAATTATCACAACAAATCCTTGTTGTCACTGACAAACAACCTGGGCCCATATTCCAAACTACTGTTCATATGCCTACAAGACAACTTGGTACAAGTACAATTGTAACAAGCCAACTTCAGTTTGTTTATCAACCATATCAAGGGCAATATCAATATGGACCTGTAGTACAAAATCTAGTTTACCAGCATCAACTGTACCCTGGTTACATGTATCAGATACCAGCTCAACCTCAATATGGTCCAGTCAATCCTGGTTTTTCGGGAGGTATTCCAATCCCAAATGAAAAGGCTATTCCAAGATATCCTGGATATCCTCCTCCTCATACTGGTATAGTTCCACAAGGTTATCAATTTGCTCAGTAGGACCCTAACCTTCGGTTGTCATTCATTGCAACTTTGGATTTACCTAATTTTTGGTGCCTAACAAATGATCCAATATATTATCTTCCATATTGGCCACCAATGCCGAATAAGTTTCCCAATGATGTTCCTAAGTTTGAAGGTAAATCATGACAGGACCCCTCAAACCACGTCATGACCTACCACCTCTAGTGTGCATCCAACTCTTTGATTGATGATTCCATTCGATTACGGTTGTTTCGGAGAATACTCATAGGTTTAGCTAAAAAATGTTATATTGAACTACCACATGGCTCATTCAATAATTTCAATGCTTTGGCAACAACTTTCATAACACATTTTCATTTTACAGTCAGATACGACAATGGCGCGGAACTAGTGACTTTATTAAAACAATCTACGTCTATGTACATATCATATCACATACATGAATGGAGACTTAGAAGACATTTAGTGAAAGTCTTCATTCTAGATCAGATCTTGGCAGAATGGTTCATAAAATCATTACTTCCAAATATCATTGAAGATGTGGCTAAGGGAGGAATTGTTACCGAAGGATAGGTCATTGCTCAAGCTCAATACTTAGACCTTGTATATACACATTCTAGTACTTTATATGAAAAAAATATTGACTTACCATTTCCTGGTCAAATAACTGCAACTCCTTCAGGGTCTCATGCTGCAGACAGTGTAATTGGTTTAGTTAACACAAATAAAAGTAAGAATAAGTCTTCAAAAACTACTTCTCCTATCATAACTTTACCAGATTCACTGAAAGGAGATTCTTCCCTTGAAACTTATGCCGACATTCATGTTATAGATTCATCTACAGCTAAATCCAAAACCAGTAATAAGAAGATAGGAATGAATAAAAGTAAACATACTACATCTCCCAAAGAAAAAAATGAAAATAATGAACCATCTGATGATAAACGAAAACCTCATTATCCTTGTTTTATCTGTGTCGAGGATCACTTTACTAAAGAGTGCCTGCATCGGTCTGAGGTTTCTAAATTCGTTAAAGGTTCACCAACATCCGTTGTCTTGAATGATCCATTTCCTACTCAAGATATTAAAATGATAGGATCTTCTTCACATTCATCAACATATATTTTAATTATGTCTGAGGTTATGGTTGTGACGTGATTGCAAGACTATGGAAGTAAAAATCCTGTAATTGGTAAAGAGGTAGAAAATTGTAATTCCACACCAACTACATCTCCTTAGATTTTTGAACCACTTCATATCAAGAAACCTAATCTTGATATAGTAATTAAACCGCCTGCTAAAGGTGTTCCTCGAAAATCAGCTTTCAATCCACATGTGAGAGTTCTTCATAACTACAACATTGTTGAAGACTTGCCAATTTCCCCTTCAGCAATTTCGGCCTTAGAAGTGCTACAATCATGTCCAACACAAAGGAAATTACTTTTATCAGCTATTGGAGCTATAGATCCTCAAGATTCTAACCTCATGGTCTTCAATCTAGAAAATTTTACACTGAGACTTCCTCATCAGATGGCTTTTCAGATTCCTATATTAGTAAAAAAGAGACGAGTTTTTCATACTATAATTAATGAGGGGGCATCCATGTGCATAATATCATTAAATTGTTAGAAAACTATTGGTTCTCCAACACTCAACCAATCTCTGAAAATCCTAAAATCCTTTGAAGGAAGAGGATTTCATCCATTTGGAATTTTACAGGATCTACCTATAGAAGTAGAAGGAAAAACTGTTAATCTATATGTGGAAGTTTTTGATGCCCCTCTTGATTACAACCTTCTTCTGGGTCAAATTTGGTCTTATGCCATGACTGTTGTCATTTCATCCATATTTCGATTAATAATGTTTCCACATAAATGAAATTTTTTGAAAATTGATTAGTTGTCATATTATTCGTCTGACCCAGCTTCTACAGGTAGTATCCAACATGTTGGAAAATCTACTATCCCCTATGAAGATGTTGGTGTAGGTTTAGTAAAGCACTCTACTTTGATGGGAAATTTTTCAATGCCTCCACCCAACGTACCGCGTACTATTGCTAACATCAATATGATTTCATCAAGCACTATAACATTCGATGACACTTGGGTATTGCCTTCAGAGTCAGAAATGGATTCTTCCAATGGCGAGATGTCTTTGAGTCCTTTTGAGATGGCATATGCAGCAGTACAGTCGTTTTCTAACACACTTTCAACTAATTCTGATCCAATGAATGTGATCACCAAAGAATCTTCTTCATTATCAAGCTCAGCCTTGACATCTATTGCTGATCCTTTTAAACAAGTTTTTCATACTGATGAAAGCATTCGAGAATTTTTTTCTATGGATGAATTACCATGGGATGATCTACACCATAGATCTTCATTTTTACCTGAACTTGATAGTTTTGAAAATTATTTTTCGTCTATTTTTACAATTGATTATGTCAAGGAACCATATAATCCCATATCGATTACAAATTCGGATTCTGAGGTTAATTTGGAAAACATTTATACAACTATTCCTATTGACATATCAGTTAAACCTATAATTGTTTAAAACATTCATATAGGAGCTTCTTGTACGATTGATGAAATTAATACATAGAAAGCCCTATTTCAATAATTCTAAGACATATTTTATTGGTCCTACAAAGAAATGCCAGGAATTTATCCAAAATTTTCGTTCATGAAATAAATACATACCTCGGTGGAAAGCCTATTAGACAACAATTATTTCTAATACATATACGAAAACCTACTGCTATTAAAGCTAAAGTTGAAAAAATACTGCGAGCAGGATTTATTTATCCAATTCCATTAACAGATTGGGTATCTAATATAGTTCCCGTTACCAAGAAACAAGGGACTATACGAGTATGTGTCGATTATAGGGATATTAATAAAGCATGTCCAAAAGATAATTATCCTACCCCCTTATATCGAGTAAATCATTGATGATTGTGCTGGAAATGAAATTTTTTCATTTATGGATGGATTTTCCAGATATAATCAAATCAACATACTCCCTGTTGATCAACCAAAAACAACATTCATATGTCCTTAGGGAACATTTTCTTATTGCAAACTACCTTTCAGATTAAAGAATGTTGGTGCAACTTTTCAAAGGGCAGTGTCTTACACTTCATATTGTGTAGCCTTATCTGGATGATTTACCTACTCACTCATTACACAAGGAAGATCATCCTACTCACTTACGAGAATTTTTTATGAGATGTAGGCATTATAAGATTTGATTGAATCCACACAAATGTGTTTTTTTTGTGAAAACAGGACCATTATTGGATTCGTTGTTTCAAAATCTGGCTTTCTTGTCAACCCTTCGAAGGTTGAGGCCATCATAAATTTACCTTCTCCTTCCACACTTTTCCAACTCCAAACTTTGTAAGGGAAAGAAAACTTTCTGCGTAGATTTATCCCGAGCTATGCTAAGTTAACAAAAGGTTTTACATGGTTGTTGAAACAGAATGTTACTTTTATTTGGGATGAGATTGTTGACCGATATTTTGATTCTATAAAACATGCATTAACCCATGCACCATTATTGCATCCACCCAATTACAACCATGATTACTTTTTATACCTAGCAACCTTTTATTCCACCATTGGAATGGTTCTAGTTCAAGAGGATGAATTTCACAATGAGAATATCAACTACTATCTAAGTCTAAATCGGAATCCGACCGAAATTAAATATTCACATGTGGAGAAATTGGCATTGGTGGCAGTTCAAGTTGTCCAAAGATTTCGTCACTACATATTATTACGAAAGACAACTGTGATATCTAATTGCAACCCAATGATGTATATTATGATAAAAACAATTACTAGGGGGAAAATACTCTAAATCGATTGTTATCCTACAAGAGTTTGATTTAGAATTCAAGAAATCTAAATCAAATAAATCGTTAGTGTTTGCAGAACTTATGTGTGACTTTCCCAATACTGAGACAGAAACTGTGGTAGAGAATCTCATTACAAATGAATCTTTGTTTCTTATCAGTACATTAGATCCATGGTATGGAGATATCATCATTTATCTTCAAAACCAAACCATTCGTCCCAAGATTTTACATTCAAATCCATAGAAAATGTGTTATCAAACTCAGAAATATAATATTGTTGGGGACACACTTTATCGTTGTGGTGCAGATTTTTTTTTTTGACATTGTATAACTCACGAAGAGGTGGAAAAGGTTTTGAATTACTGCCACTCTGGAGCGTGTGGTGTTCATATGTCTGGTATGCCATAGCCCAAAAGATATTGTGCACTGGCTATTTTTGGCCGTCATTATTCAAAGATTGTATTATTGCGGTCCAAAAATGCCACAACTGCCAAATATTTGATCGAAAGATGCGTACACCACCAGCTCCTCTTCACCCAATATTTTTTGTCGGTCCTTTTGTCAAATGGGGCATTTATTTCATTATATGTAACCCTCACTCGGTCGAGGGGCATGGGTATATTATTCTCGCTATAGATTACTTTACCAAATGGGCTGAGGCGATGCCTACATTCGCAGCAAGTGGAAAAAATGCAGTTACGATTGTATTCAATTATGTGATTGCTTAGTTCATAGTACCCCAAACTATTATGATAGACCATGGGAGTCATTTTAAAAATACAATGATGACCAAAATTTCAGGTCAACTTGACCTGCGCCATGATAACTCTACTCCATATTACCCGCAGGCTGATGGTCAGGTTGAAGCCGTTAATAAAGTTTTAGCCACCATGATTAAACGGATTATCGGAACTCACAAATCGAATTGGCATACCATGTTTTTTTTGGCACTATGGGCATATCGAATCTCAGCGAAAACTGGTACAAGGTTCACTCCTTTTCAACTGGTTTATGGTTTAGAAGTTGTGTTACCCATTGAATGTGAAATACTGTCACTCTAATTAGCCATAGATTTACTACCATCTACCTCTGAAGAGGAAAAAAACTTTTTGTACTTAGCACAATTAGATGAAACTCAGCGCACCGCTACATTAGCTGTCGAGGCTCATAAGAAACATTTGAAAGCTCAGTATGATCGAAGTGTTACACCTCGTGTTTTTTCATAAGGTGACCTAGTCTTAATATATGATCAAGCTAACGATAAGCTAGGAGCTAGGAAATTCGAACCAATGTGGCCTGGTCCTTACATTTTCAAGCGAGTGCTTTCCAAAGGGGCCTATGAATTGAATGATTATGACGGGGTCTCTTTAGATAAGCCCAGAAATGGTCTTTATCTAAAGATATTTTATGCTTGATTCTCGTATGAAGGTCTCACTTGTATACTAGTTATTTTTCTAGTCAGTGTGCCTTCAATTAGATAAGTGTGCCTAGTTTAAGTTTGTTTTTACTACTATCACTTCTTATCATGATTACTCTTGATATTACAAAATGTCGACATCCCTTCAAATGTACATTGGTTTTGCTGATGGTGCCTGTTGTAGTACATTGAATATTTCTTCCACAGCTTGGGTTATCTATTCACCCACTGATGAGTTAGTTTCTATGCATGGGGTAAGCCTTGGTCAAACAACAAACAATATTGCAGAATATAGCACAGTTATTGAGTTATTATCTGATGTCATTTCATTTAGTATTCGACGTTTGATCATTAGGTTAGATTCAGAACTTATTGTATTACATTTAAACATAGTATACACAATTAAAAATCTAGTGTTATTGAGATTATTTTTGAAGGTTCGTCTCTTGGAAAGACATTTTGATTACATCGAATATCAACACATTTCAAGAAATTTAAAAACATTGGTTGATGCATTAGCTAATCATGTTCTAAATAGACATTTTCAACATTAAAACAGTTAACCAAAACAACATTTGATACATGTTGAACAAGATAGTCACAGAAAGTAGTAATATCATAGATAGGTTTGTTTTCAAAAGATATTACATCGTATAAAGATCATAGGTTTAAACACCTTATAATCTAATAGATACTAATACAAAAAAAAAAAAAAATTTCAATCCACAATGATCATCCCCTATCCGTGATGATGATCATGGTAGTAGAATATGGCATGTGCCACCTTGCACAGGAAACTCCTAAATTTTCCTGGTACACATGTAACATGTCTCTGAGGCTGAAGAGGAATGTCATCTATCCATGTCTCAGGAATATCTATGTTTAACCTCTCTAGGTTGTGTTCCATATTAGTTAGGATCTCTGCTGCCTGATCCTGTGGTGGTATTATATGCTCTGCTTGCCACCTTTCAAAGTGGCAGAGTGTAGTTGGTCATCGTGGACCAACATCTGCATTTAAAATTTTATTATCAGTATTGGACGATAAAAAATAAATAAAAATTAGATTTAAAACACATCAAAATGATTCGATTACCTGATTCATCCCACTGTGCCCCTGGGGGCAAGGAAATCTCAAGATCACCTCTGTAATCTATGCCTGCATACGGGAAGTCTTCAATGGTGAATACTTTATTCTGCAGCCACATAAAGTACGCCAGAGTGAATTGAACCACTAAATTGTCGTCACCAGCATGGCGGGCCATTAATGCAACCTAACGTACTATCTGAGGTTCTCTAAGCTCGCCACGATCCACTAGAATAAGCTAAGGGGAAAGAAGTGGGATTCTCTCCAAATCAAAGGAAATCAAAATGGCACCATAACCAAAGTTTTTTAACTTTGTGTTCTTTGAACTGGTTAGTTGGCCTTTCATATTGGCCAATACCCCTTCACACCAGTTGAATATGGTGCCTCTGAAACACTCCACTGCGGTCTGCTTTTGAGATTTAGTGGCTACATGTGGAGTCACACTTGCACACAACCTATTTACTGTGAATGCGATCACTTTAAGATCTAATCACACGAAAGTTTTTATGTCTATGAGATTATCCTTTGGATCTGCCTCATCATTTCAAAACTGTTGTTTGTAGCTGGCAACGGGTAGGCCACCCTGCTTAGCCCCAAACAAGGATATTCTTTCTCCCCTTTGAGACAATCCAGTGAGAAAATAAATTTCCTCGACCTCAATTGTAAGTCGATGGTCACCAATGATAAAGCATTGATCTTGAACATCCCATGTGTTCACTAACCATGTCATCAGCTCCACCTATGATTTCATACCCTGAATTGCCCAGAAATTATATAAACCACAATTTTTTAACACTCGATTCATTGTCTATAGCCTCATGCTCACGTTCTCTCCACTCTAGCATGGTAAAATAGTTTGCAAATGGACGCATTTGAAGGTTTGAAACCATTGGAATTAAAAAATTTAACCATTTCTAGGATAATTTTTAGATTTCAAAATTCTCACGGCACCTCCGCAATTTTTATGCAGAGACAATGCAGACGTCTACATGGGCTCTACACAAAAACCACGGTAGTCCGATAATTTTCCTTTTAGGAAATTATCGAGGTCTGCAGGTAGCGAGTGCATAACCTGCAGACCTCCGAGGGCGCATTTTTGAACATAATTTCTCCATAAAAAATTAAATTAAAGACAAAAAAAAGAATTGAAATGGATAGAAATGAAGAGTAAAGTGAAGTGGATTACCTAGTTCTAACAAATCATGAATTGAATGGACGGTTCTCCTAATATTGGCTCCAGAACTTTTTTTGCCAAAAGCTCTCAATTTACTACTCTAAAGATAAAAGGTGAAAATGAATTTGTTAAACTCCTTTTTATAGTTTTTGAATGAATGAAATATTTTATTTTATTTAGAAAGGATATTTTTCAATATTTTTACTTATTTGGAGCAGGTATGTTTAATTTTTGATTTTTTGTGCAGATTACAGGTTTTTGGTGAAAAGGAATTATTTTGATGATGAATATACTTTTATCACTTTTTCAGGCTCTTGAAAATTACAAAAAAGAGAAACCTTGGAGTTCTCTTTTAAGCCCTTTTCAGACTCTCTAAATATGAAAATATCATTGAGTACTTGACTATTCGAACTTGTTAAAGGAAATGAACAGTCGTCCTTTCAGTATAATTTTACCCCTTTTTCGTACTGAAATGGACTATTTACGAAAAAGGTATACGTTGACTAATCATGGTCAATAGAGTTCTCCCTTGTATTATTTTATCCTTTTTCGGGATTGAGAGACTAAATTTACAAAAAAATACAACCACGGAGTTTACTTATGTTTTTCTTCTAACTACCTAAAACTGAAAAACACCGAGTTTCTCCTATACTGGACTTGTTAAAATTTAACAGTAAAGGACATGTCGATTACAAAAAGGAATGAACCACTCCTTCTTAGGGTTCAATTTTAATACTAATTTGGACTCATCTGAAGGATGAGCTTACACAACAAGAAAATGGTATCCTCCAAGCTTGTCAAAAATAAAGAGGTACTTACTAATAATGGTGGGGGAAGAAAGAGAAAAGGAATCCAGTTATCACCCTTGTTTTAAAAGTAGTATACCACTCTTGAACATGACACTTTTTGTCACACTTGTACCTAGGTTGGGAAAATCCTTTGTCTAACAGTTAAGAAAACCACATTGAAAGTCTTCAGCCGGTTTTTGGGTATTGGCTTTACGTCAATTGCTACCAAACCATCTGCAATGTCATTATGTGTTCAAGAGATAGTTCAAATAAACCATTCATTGCAAACATTTGTCTCTATTCGCGTTGACCATCCCTGAGTCAGTCCTTGAAAATATTTCTTAAAAACTTGATCTAATGGTTTCACATCATGGTTTTTCCTGCGATGGGTCAATTTATATCGACAGCAGCTCATCCTCTAAAAAGTTGATCTAGAATCCTATCAGTACCTTCGAATTTGCATGCCTTAATGGCATGTTTCTCGCCTTCAACGATAGGTTTCATCATTGACCTTCAATCAAATGATTCTGTGAACTGTTTGACTACAAATAATTCATTCACACTTCGTGGATTGTACTAAGTACTTTGAGAGCCATTTTCATTATTGGTGGTTTCTCTCACACTTGTTAACAGTTCACATCATTGACTGGTAATCAAGTGGCTTCTACCATGTTTGACTTCGACACAATAAATCACATGGATAGAATCACAGTAGTTTGGGAAGTGGAAATCAAGACCCTGGATCTAGTTTTGCACCATCCAGGCTGTGAGGAGTTTTATTATTCATGATACAGTATACTACTTATGACAGATGGTTGCGTCCATACTGTGTCTACTATTGATGTAATTTTAAAATCATTTCTATGCCAGAACATGTAGTTAGTTTTTATATGAGTATGGGAATGCCTACCTCAGTGATGATATACATATATATGCTTGCATGAATGTTTTTATAGTTTTTCGACCGGTGTGTCCGCAATCCAATCCTCGTAATGATAAAGCACTTCACTCTTCATAACTACCTCAGACTTCACACTTTAGGGGGGAATATGTTACACGTTACTTTGTTACCATGAAATTTGGCTATCTATATAGGTTCATCATCACCTATATTATGCTCCCTTAGAGGTCAAAAACCCTAATGTTCCTAAAACAAGTCTTGGAATTGGAGAAAAGCTCATTAAAACCCTTAAAAGTCTAACTCCGCACTTTCCTAGCTCTTTCATGTGGATCCGCAGATATTTTCTCTATAGCCTGTAGCACATCCCGCACGTTCTGCTTATAAAACATGTGGACCCCCGTAAATAGTCAAATAAGTGAAAAAGTAAGTTCTAGAATCCCATATGGACGAATATTCTCCCAAATGGAAGCTTCTAGAGGTGCGATCAGTTCGAGATTTATCCCTCCACTCATGGAGCTCTATCCCTTCACTCACAGAGTTTATCCCTTGGTATATGGAGCTCAAATCCCTTCATGAGAGGAATCCATCCCCCTTTTCATAGAACTAAAACCACATCCATTTCCCTATAAATTGAGCTCATGTTTCAGTCTCAAAGGTAGAAATACATAAGGTAATTTCTAAAGAAATTCCTAAGAGAGCATAATCTCTACACTAATCATTATTGGTATGAGAATGATCACACACTCATGTCCATAACTTCATGCTAGTTTAGAGAGAGGAAGGTTTGTCAATCTGAAGGAGGAATGATTTTTCAGGACCTTGAGAGGAACTTGTAGGATATCAAGGCATTAGGTTGTAAATTTACTCTTTTCATTCAAGATAATACATATGGATCTCCTTTTCTCATTGATTTTTTCTTGTGTCTATTTGAATAATTCAATACTTGGATTCCTTGATCACTGAGTTAGATTAGTTGTTCTTAATTATTATATGTTGCAGGTTCTTTTAATTCTTTTGTCTGTCTTTTATTGCAGGTTCTACTTACTAAAGAAGCCTCTTTGGAGTGACTGGATAAAAGACTGCACCGAACGTCGAGTTTCAAGGTAGGGGCATGTCCTCTTTCTTTTTTTATAATAATTATGAATTAAAAATGATCTAGAGAAAATGATTTACAAATAGATGTTTGTTTCTACCTATTTGTAGGATACTAGGGAGATCGCTCTTGTCCGCAAGATGAATTTATCCGCATAACACTTCAGAGTCGGGTTCATCCTTCTTTTGGGTTTTCTCACAGGCTTTCATCCTTATTTGATGTTAATATGATGTTTTCACACCGAAGGATGCACCCATTTCAGTTCCTTGTACTCCCAAGAAAATGCATCTAGATTCTCTTTCAAAAGCTGGCATAGTTGCTTCTCTTCTTCATTCGATAAGCTTGGGTTGATTTTTAGAGATCTATATGGGCCAAACTCATTACTCAATAGCCTTGGTGGATTTAGAGGTCGACTCAACTGAGTTCACTTCCATCCAACATTGGATTTCAAACTCTTTGACTAAGGTTTCGAGAGGAATTCTAGTGGAGAACTGGTTTTGAATGGCATGGTCAATGATTTCATTTTCGTCAAGTTTCCCTCTCTAAGAATAGCATATATGGTAAACATAGGGGTAGTGTTATATAATTCATCTTCTTCATCCTCCAACCATATAAGGAGATCATGATCAATGGAAGGCTGGGCTAGAGGATATAACACTAGCTATTTATACAAAGGCCCATTTTTTATAGTCATGCTTCTGTCAAGACAACTAATATAAGTGTCTGGAGTGGCTAACCAAGGTCTCCCTAAGAAGAGGGGATAACCATTAAACTTGGTTTTTGGTTGCAAGACTAGGAAATCTGTAGGATACTTCCAAGATTCAATGACAACCATAACATCCTCAACAATTCCTTCCGAGTTTACTACGGATAGATTTGCAAGTTGCAGAACTATTGTGGTTTTCCTCAAAGTCCCTTGGAGATTAAGTTTAAACATAGTTTCCTTGGTCATGACATTGATGGAAGCCTCTAGATTAATCAGAGTGTTGGGGAATATGACACCATTTATATTCACATCGAAAACTGGACTACCAGGGTCCAGGTACTTTGTAAACATCACCTTCCCTAACATTAGGTTAGACAGTTTTCCTACCACATTGATGGTGGGGGTATCTCTCTTCCTTCTCCCAAGTTTTTTGAATCACTTTTATTTAACAAGCCTATTGTAGATATGGACATCCTTAATGGCCTAGAGAAGTGGTACCTTTACACACAAATTTTCCAATTCTCCCAGGAGTTTAGTCTCCTCCGAGGTGTGCTGACTAGGGTGGATCAAGCGCTTAGGAAAAGGAGGTTGTTGGATCTAAATGTTACCTTCTTCCCTTTCCTCCCCAACCTCTACAGGTGGAGATGGAGGATGGCTATCTGGGAGTAATCTTACCAACCTGAGATTAACATCCTGTATCTCCACAGCATAAGCTGGATAGGATGTTTCTCCACTAGAAGCTTCTTGTGCCTATATTTTTTTTGGGTTCGGATTGGGTTGTGCTGGTATAGGTAGCTAGGTGGAGCAACATGATTGAGCTGAGGTTGAGTTTGGGGTGGAGGCATTAGAGCAGGCATGAGGTCGCCACCCTTGGGATGAATTTTTCCACTGAGGTTGTTGTGGAACATACTACTAAAATGGTTTGTTTACTGGCTAAGGATGATATGAAGGGTTGTAAGGCCAAGTAGGAGATGTAGACCATGATGGAGAAGTGGTGGTGTACCAAGGTTTCATGGGTGCACTCTGAATGTTGTGATAGTAAGAGTAAGGTGCACCTTGCATACCTTGTTGATATGGCCAAGGGCCTTGAGGCCTTCTATGGTTGATGAAACATAGTTGATGTGGCATTGGTTCCCCACCTTGATATACAACCTTAAGTCTTGGTAAGGAGAGACACTTTTCTATGGCATGATTCTCCTCATAGACTAAGAAAACCTCTATGACATTCAGTGGAAATTCATTTCTTGGGTGCTTCCTCATACATCTAGGACAAAATATGGCCAGGGATCTCTCTGCTTCCTCTTGCTTCCTTTTGACCTGCATTGTGTCATTTTAAAATAAAAGTGTGTAGCATATCACTCTTTAAGTCCTCTATCATGTTTTATGAAGGTGGAAGAGGGAGGGGTATTAGACGTACTTTGGCTAGCTCTACCCTTCTTCCTAAACGCCCTAGAATGGTTTTGAAAGAAGGTTTTGATTGCTTCATAGTTTTGTTGGTAGATATCTCCCCCCGATATCATATTCAAGGTTTCTATCATCTCTTCTCTAATCCCTCGAAGAAGTACAAGTTTAAGTGAGTCGGGATCAAGAGTACAGTTGTCTCTCTTATAGTTCAATTGAAACCTCTCTTCATAGTCCTCTAAGGATTCATCCGGCCCTAGAGTCATACTAAAGATCTCATCTTTAGTTTCCTTGGACCTACAATAGTCTTTGTATTTTCTATTGAAGGTCTCTTCCATATGTGCCCAAGTAGTGATGCTATCCCCAAGCAAACCCATGAACTAGTGCAAGTTTGCATCCTTAAGGGTGGATGGGAATAGCTTCAACTTCTGATCATTAGAGGTGTAGTAATAAGTCCTACAAACAACAAAAAAATTAAAACATGAAGGGTTTAGGGTCCTTAGAGGTAAGTACATGAAAGTATGGGAGGGCTAAGGGGCTAATGTTTTTCATCTTAGTTTCCCCATCTGCCTATCTTATGGGAAAGGTCCTCTGGATCCCAGCCATGGTTAATATAGGTGAAGCAGGTCCCTCAGTTGAAACAAGGTCTTATTATTCTTCCCCAATAGGTTTCTCAAAGTATTCACAAGGCTCTCCTATAGGGGGTTCAATATCACTACCACTGAAGAAGAGTGAAGGGTGGATAGGAGGTGATATGGGGGTTTTAGGTGAGATTTGTATTTGAATATTCTTACTCCTACGAGGTATGAAAGTCAGATATTTTATTTTTTCAATATTTCTGAAATGACATGAAAAGAAAGGAAACAAGAAAATAATGCTAAAAAAAAATCAAAATATATACTAGACACCTCCCTAGAGACAATGCCAAAAAGTTGTGAGCCCTGATATTGCACCAAGAGTGTTGCAACTCCTAGGGAATGCCATACTTTACTTTATCAACCCAGGGTTCGTACAAACTTGGAGGTGACAGTGCTATATACACAACAGATGAATTTTGTTCATTTCATCCTCTTCTACTTTACGAAAGGGTGATATTCCTTTAAATATGATAAAAACTGAAAATCTAGAAGGAAATGACAGAAAGGAAACTACTTAATTTGTAGAAAGGAAATGACCGAAATGAAACTAATTTAGAGTGCAGAAAGGAAATGACAGTAATAAAATAAATTAAATTTTTGAAAATAAATGACAGAAAGGAAACTAATTCTAAACCACACTTAACTTGGCCAAACGACTAAATTCAGTCTACTTATCCTATGGTCTATCTACCATGCTTCTATCCATGTAGCTAAGCTATCCATGACTTAATTGTAATTGAAAAAGTGTTGTTTTGTAGCTTGGATTAAAAAAAAGGGCTAAAGAGGCTAATGGAGGGCTTAACACATGAAATAAGGCTTGGAAGTGGAAAGAGGGGTTTAAACCTTATTAAAAACTTGTTATAGCGCAAAAATGATTCAAAGCGCGATGGAGAAAAATTTGAAAAGTACGAAGTGATCTAGGATAAAAGTTGCGATGTGCAAAATGCGATATTGCAATTGCAATATCGCAAAGCTGGAGGGAAAGTGATAGTGAAGTCGAGAGGAAGCTACGACATGCGATATGCGATGGGAAAGAACTGGGAAATGAAAATTTTGATAAGTTAGATGATGTGGTAGTAGGACAGGTGGCAGAGCGCTTTGATCATATCGCGATAGGTGAAAATGAGCGGTAAGTGTTAAAGGAAATCAACTAAACAATACGAAGTGTGAAATGCGACGAGGGTAAACATTGCGATTTTCGATGTGGTAAAAGTTGTCAAATGAGAAATGTGATATCACAGTTTGAAATATTGCAAAGTTTAAGGGGTAGCGGAAATGTTGTCCAGGAAAATTTGCTAAGTGCGAAATGCAGTAGGTGATGTGGTGATGGGACCGACAGCAGAGCACGATTGCAATATTTCAATTGTTGTTTGGAAGCGGTAAGTCTTAAGGAGAAATGGAAAAGGTTGTTAAGTGCGGTTGCGATGGGTGACGTGGTGGTGGGACCAATAGTAAAGCGCGATCACAATGTCATAATCAGCAGATAGGAGCAGTAAGTATTAAAAGAAAAGGGAAAAGGTTGTGAAGTGCGATTGTGATGGGTGACGTGGTGGTGGGACCGGTGGCGAAGCACGATCGCAATATCGAAATCGACGTTTGGAAGTGGTAAGTCTTAAAGAGAAAGGAAAAGGTTGTGAAGTGCGATTGCGACACGGGAATTGGGGTAAGTTTGAAGGAACGTGTGAAGGTTGCAATATGTGATATGAGATATCGCAATATCGTAATCAGCAGATGAGAGCGATAAGTGTTAAAGGAAGAAACTAAACACTGCGATTTTCAATTTATGATGTACAGTAGTGAGAAGATAGAGGGGCAGGGGCAGAAGGTCGAATTCCAATGGGTTTCAAGCGTTTTGCATTAAAAAATGGTAAGGAAATCGTGAATGATAAAAACAAAGGAATGCGGGGGGCTGAAGGATTGAAATGTTTTTTGGAATAAAATGTGGGTGCAACAATTAAAATAAACGGAATATATGAGGGAATGGAGGCTTAAAATCAAGGTTGATAGGCATAACACAGAGATGGATAGGGACTGGAAAATGAAGCAGAACGGCTTAATAATTTCTCTAGAGCTTTTAATTCCTATTCCTACAAACAACCCTGTTGATCCATGCATGAAAAATAGATGAAGCGCGTAACAAAAATAGTGAACAGAATGACTGAAACTGGTATTGCAACTCTACTCTAATCTCAGAATTAGTGAAGAGAAATAAATTTTTGGGCCTGTGGGAAGGTTTACCCTCCTCGATCTCTATTTACAGAGATGAGAAGGGGGTATTGATCCACATCTTCTTCTTTTTTCCTCTATTATATTACCCTCATAAGAAAATGAAAAACTACAGCAACATATTGAAAGGAAAACTTAACAGCAATGAAACTATCAGAAGCAGAACTAATTGAATGACAGAAAGTAGAGAACAAATACAACAGAGAGGTTGAGGCACATGGATTTGGCCCTAGCCCACGAGCCTAGCTCTCTGAAACTTAAATCAGTAAAATGAAATCTGTCTGGTCATTTCATAAAATAATAACCTCATACATTTCTAAAGTTTGGATCACTGAGTAAAAATAATAAAAATACCAATAGCTTGCAACAAATTTCTGACTAGAATCGACCCCCTTCCTAGCTCTATCTCTACTCTATTTATTCTACTGGAAGCTACCAACAACTCCCTAGAAAATGGTGATTGAGTTCACCTCAATCCAAGTAAAAAAATATTGGGTGCACTCCTCTTTGAGTTGCTTGGCTTCCTCTGGAATTCTAATTTATGGAGAGAATCCTTAGGGATCCTTTGGTTGTCTTTGGAATTCAAACTGCTGGAGAGAATCTTTGAGATCCTTTGGCTGCCTTTGAGAGTTAAGGAGGGTGGAAAATCCTCCTATAATTTCTTCTTGCTGTATCCTCCAAGTCTTTATGACAAAATCCTTATAAAAATGATAATAATTCATGATTTTCTGCACTCAACCTCATATTAGGCACTTAGAGTATGTTAGCCTTAATCACCACATATACTAGCATCATAAAACCAAATAATAATAAAAATGCAAGAAAAACATATCTAAGAACGAAAAAAGGTGACTATTAACCCCTCCAAATATGTCTAATGATGGGGCTCATCACTCCTTTCACTCAAAATTGACATCAAATGCTCCTGGCATTGTGTTATGATCGAATTGGAAAACAACCAAAAATTTAGGAATGTGGGTTGCAGGTAAACCCAGTCAGTAGTCTATACACTGAGTCAGAATTCGACTGTGGAAGTGATTGTACTTTAGTAGGCAAATGATTAATGTCCACTTGTCTCATCGTGATTGGTCATTGGTTGGTGTGATTTTATTTGGTAATGGGTTGTTTATGTGGACCAATCAAATAGAGCCACGTGGGCCGATCAGTGGCTACAACATGCCCTCCAGATGGACATGTAAAATTTTGGTGGGATGTCAAACTACCTCCACATGATTCAAAACCACAACTTATAGCCTGCCAACAAAGCCCTCCACTGGCTTGCCTATGGTGTTCCTTGTTAACCTATGTATTCCACCCATATTTAAATTTTATTAGAGGTGGAATTGAGGATTGGAACGAGGGTTAACTTTAGACTATGGTCCACCCAACCACACTACGTTGTAGGAAGTCAGGTTCTAAGGTTAACCCTTGCCCAAACCATATATATTATTAGAATAAACAAAATTTTGAACAATATGATAAATCGACGGAGATTTCTAATATTGAAAAAACCATATATTATGTTGCATACCCAAAGTCTTTGGTAGAGTATAGTATGTATTGGTGCAATTTGGATATGGTTTAACCTGACGGTTACTGTTAAGTTGACATGTTAATGAGGGGTATGTATGGTGGTTAGCCATAAAACCAATGGAACCACATGCCAACACTCTAACCACAAGTGTATGCAAGGTATGGTTAAGTCTTGGCACACAACATCTCAAACCAAACCACCGGCAATTAACACCAAGTCCTATCACATGCCATGGTTACGTTGGTAGAAAATTTTTATGCTAACCTTCAGCGGTTTCCAAGGTAGAATCCATGTGAACAACTAAGGAGTTGAATATTTATGTTATGGTGTGAATGTTCTAACCTTGACGAGAACCTTGGCATGACAAATCATACCATGGTTGCGCACAATTTTTGGTTAGATGGGGAGTTGAACCTACCTTGTGCAGGCTTATGCCAAACTTAACTACGGTGGAATTAAATGAACCACAACCCAACTAGTGTTCAAATTAATTGGCGGGATTTCAAAGAAACTACAAATTTTGTGGCGAGAATTGTGGCACTTGGTGCAATTTTATATTTTCATGGCCGACCAAGTGCATTTAAATGTTCGATAATTTACACCTGAACCGGTGGGAATCTCACTAGTGCGAAGGAGAATTGTCCCTCCACGTGGCCATAAAAGGAGGAATTTGTATAACGCTTTTAGGTGAGTGTGAATTATAGGACAACTAGCAGAAAAAATTCTATGGAGCATAACTCAGTCATTTTTTGACCTTTTTGAGTGAAGAAAGAGCCCAAATGGGGATTTTAAACTATTCTAGAGCCATTGTAGCCATTTGTTTTAGCATTTTTAGCACTATAAGTAAACACATATTTTTCAACATAATGAAAGAGGCCCAACATTGGAAGTTGGGCGAGGAGTTATAGCCCAGGAGGGGTGAACTCCTTCATCATTTGATGTCTTGTGTATACTATTATGGTATTGAATTCTTCTTTATTTTTTGCAAAACTAAGTTTAAAAGCATGTTTATGTGTTAATGAAATTGACATTATTGAATAAAAACCCTAAACATTTCACTTGCAATTTTCAGCATAAACTCGCAAGTTTTCATACGAGTAATTGTTCATTTCTATTATCTTAAAAATTATGGATCTAACCTGATTTTTATATTAAAAAAATTCCTATTAGATATTATCTTCTAACAAGGGGTTATTTTATCTTTTTGGTATATTCTTGAGGGAAATAATCACTAATAGTTGATATTAAAATAGATTAATTAATACAGATATTTAAATTTTTTTTAAAATCTTTTATTGAAATATTTTAAAAGTATAAGAATTATCCATCTTCCACACATTTAAAAATTAAAATATAAGATAGTTTTAACTTTCAATTACTCTTGTTGATGTAAAGTTATTTTTTCACATAGATATCAAAATATTTTATCTATGATTGAGAGTGAGGCTAAAATATTTCACATCTCTTTTGTATTAGATAGGGATATATTGTAGTTTTGATGTATTATAATATTTTTAATTAAAACTAAAAAAACATGCATATTCATTTTTATATTTTTATTTTATTTTAGTAGAGGTTTTAGAATATTTTGTATTTATAATTTAAAAAGGCATGTGTCAACTCAAGGTTGAGCACATAAAGAATTAGACATCTCCTTCACCCCATATTATACTAGGCTAGATCTATCTAACCCTAGATCTATCATTCAAAAAGAGGGATCAAACATTATGGGAATTTTCAGTTCAAAAAGGGGTCTCAAAGAAAAAATGTACCAACAAAATTAACATTGAAATAACCAATAGGATTCAAGATAGTGATATCATCCCAGGGGAAAATATTATGGAGTGAAAAGAAAAAAATTACTTTTTTATTATAGTTTTGACTTATCTCCAACTAGATTCACTTAAATTTCAAGGGTACACACCCCTTGGATATGAATTTAAATTGAACATCCAACTCTACATACTTCATGAGAATATAAAAAATAAAAAAAATAAAAAAACATGAAAAAAGTGTGTTGAACATTTTTTTTTCATGAACCTTGAACTTTTTTCGACGTGGAACTACTAAAAAATATGCAGTTCATATTCATTGGATGTGGAATTTAATTCCCCATCCAACATGTATCTCCACCTAAATTTTGAGTGGGCGTACAAGGAGATAAGTCCAAAATCCAACAAAAAATAGTCTTCTTTCTTTTTATTTAAAAATTCAGAAGTCTTAATTTATTATTTTAACTATCATGTTATAATTATCCTTGAAAGACCCATTTTAGACTTGAAAATTTCCCATGTCCCTTGAATTGCAATGTTTTTTGGAAAATATGAAGGTGTGAAAATTTCACAATACACACACACACACACACACACAGAGTCAGATTAAACATGGACTCAATCACACATTGTGTTTATTCTTTATCATAGGAGGTATAATACACCTATCAACTAATATTGTCTATAAAATGAGTCTCTAGACACAATAAAAGGAAAATAATATTATAAATAGAGTAAATTTATTTTATTTACTAAAAAAATTATAATATAAAACATAAAATTATATAAAATTTTGACAACATAAATGGTAATATTTAAATTAAAGATATAAACCTATATACTCAATGTAAAATGTATTTTATTAAAAAATACTATATAATTAATCTACAACATTTGTTCTTATAAAGCCTAAAATTTATGTTATATTTATTTTTCAGAAAAAAAAAAAAAACAAAAAAACAAAAAAAACAAAAAAAACAAAAAAAAACAAAAAAAAAACAAAAAAAAAACAAAAAAACAAAAAAACAAAAAAACAAAAAAAAACAAAAAAACAAAAACAAAAACAAAAAACAAAAAAAACAAAAAAAACAAAAAAAAAAAACAAAAAAACAAAAAACAAAAAAACAAAAAAAAAACAAAAAAACAAAAAAAAACAAAAACAAAAACAAAAACAAAAACAAAAGAAGAAGAAGAAGAAGAAGAAGGTGAGAGAAAGCTATAAAATAAAATGACAAATTGTTATGATATTTGATGATAAGAGGATAAGTTATGTCAATGTCACATAAAAAATATATATATAGCCATACATGAAGACTTAAGATGGGCATATCATAGTTCATTTACTTAAGATGGTTGGATCATAATCCATTTATCCGAGGGAAAACTTAATGATTGGCTTTGAAAAGTTTGCATATAAACTAAATTAACACCGAAGGGTTGGATTGTGTGTCGATATTAACATGGAAAACTAAACTCAACGAATTAAATTTAGTGTTGTTGTAGATATTATCAGTAATAAAAGATTATATTATTTAATCTAACTAAAATCAAGTATTATTAGAAATTAAAAGATAATGTAATAAATTAAAATTATATATATGTATATTAATTTTGACTTTAATATAATGGTCGACTTAGCCTTATGGTTGGGTCTCTTTTCCCTTACTTATTGTGTCTATAGAAAAAATATTTTTATGTTTTTATTAAAAATCTCAATAGGGCCTTTGCTCTTTTATGGATCAAGAGCTCATCAATTGTCACCCCTTTAAAACATAAAATACAACATAATTAGGGATTATCAGTATTATTTTATTGGTTACAATTTGCAAGGAAAATCCTTCAAGATACAAACTTGATTAAAGATTGTAAAGTCACAAAAAAATCATCTATCAACCCCTGCACTAGGTTGTGAGGGAGTTCACTAGGTGCAATACCTCGAGGTGGTAGATCACGTACCTTCAAGGATGCACTTCATGGGAAGCCTTAGAACCCTACATAATTAAATCAGAACATTCTAAGACCCTATATTATGGACCAAATGTAGCAATATCTATCCATGGAGGTCAATATCCCTCACATCACCCATTTTCCCAACATTGTAGTCGAAGCCATTATATGCAGGTTTAATGGCTTCTTGAAAAAACTAGAAGAAATACATCACTGGGTGTTCTCTTCATGGTCACCTAATTGTGGCAACTAAATATTCTCAAAAGGATTTTTTTTTTGTCCAATTTGACACACAAAAAGAATTAGACATTTTGCTAAATGAAGACCTTAGTTCTCGAGCAGAGCTAGATAATATATTATTATGTGGTTCCATTATTTTGATGCAAAATTCATGTTGGTTACTTCTATATTAGTCTGGTTTAGGTTCCCAAAATTTTCCCTTTCATTCTAACACCGCCATGTCATTGAAGATATTGAGAACAAACTAGGAAAATTTTAAAAAATAGACTTTGAAAGAACATAAAAATGAATATTCACCTTTCCTAGGATTTATGTGAAGATAGTCCTTAGCAAATGACTACCATATGAAATAACTCTTAAGCATAAGAGTTTCCAGTGGTCTCAGATACTAGACTATGAGAACAAATCCTTCAAATTTCATGTTTGCTTCCAAACATGTCATCTCTATAACTTGTGTCCTATGGAGATAGAGATCTCAAAAAGTAAAAACGAGTGAAATTGACTATAAGGATGACAATTTAGTGATCCTACTCTTTCCGAGGAAGAGTAGGATCATAACACAGATATCCAACCAGAACATACTGAAGATAAGAGGGAGGGGAGAATGTGGCTCAATATGGTTCTTCTCCTCCCCCACATATGGATCCCAAACTAGAAGAGAGATGGTGCCAAGAGAGCTCATTCCTTATAGGGTTCAAACTCAAAAAAATACCCCCCTCATTTGGAGGGAAAAAATATAGCTTTGGTTGTAGTTGACCCAAATCGTCATGGGTGGAAACAAATTGTTATGATATTAGATTATAACAGGATAAGTTATGTCGATGTCACATAAAAAAAACATATATAAACATACACGAAGACTTAACATGGGTATATCATACCCAATTTACTCAAGATGGTTGGATCATAATCCATTTGTTCATGGGAAAACTTAATGATTGGCTTTGCAAATTTCGCATATAAACTAGATTTGCACCAAAGGGTTGGTTTGTGTGTCGATATTAACATGGAAAACTAAACTCAACGAATTTAGTGTTGTTATAGATATTAAGTTTAATATAAGATTCTAGTAGTTAATTTAACTAAAAATAAATTATTATTATAAATTAAAACACAATCTAATAAATTAAAATTATATATATGTATATTAGTTTTGACTGTAATACAATGTTAGGCTTAGCCCTATGGTTGGGTATCTTCTCCCTGGCTTACTTACTGTGTCCATAGAAAAAACCTTTTTTATATTTTTATTAAAAATCTCAATAGGGCCTCTACTCCTTTATAGATCAAGAGCTCATAGATTGTCATCTCTTTAAAATGTAAAAGAGCATAATTAGGGATTATCGATATTATTTTATTGGTTACAATTTGTAGGGAAAATACTTCAAGATACAAACTTGATTCGGGATTATAAAGTCACAAAGAAATCATCTATCATCCCCTACACTAGGTTGCGGGGGAGTTCACTAGGTGCAAGACGTCGAGGTGGTACATCAAGTACCTTCAAGGATGCAGCTCATGGGAAGGCTTATAACCCTACATAATTAAATCAGAACATTCGAAAACCATATTTTGTGGACCAAATGTAGCAAGAATTATCCATGGAGGTCAATATCCCTCAGGTCATCCGTTTTCACAACATTGAAGTCGAAAGCCATTACCATTGAATGCAAGTTTAATGGCTTTTGGACAAAACCAAAAGCATTACATCACTGGGTGCTCTCTTCATGGTCACCTAATTGTGAAAATTAAATCTGTTGAAAAGGATTCTTTTTTGTCCAATTTGACACACAAAAATAATTAGACATTGTGCTAAATGAACTTCCTTGGTACTCGAGAAGAGCTGGATTATCTATTAATGCGTGGTTCCATGATTTTGAAGCGACATTCATGGTAGTCACTTCTATGTTAGTTTGGTTTAGGCTCCTAAAATTTCCCCTCCCATTTTGGCACCACCAAGTCATTGAAGATATTGGGAACAAACAAGGAAAATTTTAAAAAATGGACTTTGAAAGAACAAAAAAATGAATATTCACCTTTTCTAGGATTTATGTGGAGATAGACCTTAGCAAATGATTACCATATGAAATCAGTTTGAAGCATAATATTTTCCAGTGGTCTCAGATACTAGACTATGAGAACAAAACCTTAAAATGTCATTTTTGCTTCCAAAAATATCATCTCTAGAACTCGTATCCTATGGAGATAGAGATCCCAAAAAGGAAAAAGAAGGAGTGAAATAGAATAAAAGGATGAAAATTAGTGATCCTACTCTTTATGAGGAAGAGGATGATCATAATACAGATATATAGGCAGAACATACCAAAGATAAAAGTGAGGGTAGAATGCAGCTCAAGATGGTTCTTCTCCTCTCCACATATGGATCTCAAACTAGAAGAGGGTTGGCACCAAGAGAGCTCATTCCTTATAAAGTTCAAACTCAGAAAAAGACCCCCTTGATTTGGAGGGAAAATATCTAGGTTTAGTTGTAGTTGACCCAAATCGTCATGGGTGGAAACAGGTGCAAAGAAAAAAGAGTAAAAAGAAAAATGAAACTCAAATTGTCATATTTAAATTTCTTTTTTTATTCTCTTTCATTTTCTTATCAACGCTTAGATGTTATACCAATATAACTTTCTGACGTGCTCTTTTCAGCTCAGTAATGCAATCACATGTTATCTTGATGACTCTTTCAACATATATAATATGTGTATTTACAAAATGTAATTTTTATTTTTATTAATGAAAATTCCTAAATTTTCTCATTAAAAAAAAATGTAAAAAAAAAAATTAAAACAAATAAAAAGATATAAATAATACGATTTAAATAATAAATTAATTTTTCTAAAAATTTTAATACATCAATATATTTCAATTATATATCTTAAATAATTCCTATATAATTAATATAGGTGTCTATTCACCATTACACAATGACCATTTTATTATGCTACTAGCCACTATTATATATAATTTACCGAATACATATATATTTAATCCATTATATATACATACATTTACCTAATATATATATGTTTAATCTATTATATAGCTTTTGAACTGATATCACATACATTTAACTTAATAAATAAAGTAACAAAAACATAATAAAAAATAACCATATATTACAATCCATGAATGTGTGGGTGTCATATTAAGAAAAAACCATAAAAATCTAAATGTTATTTTTTTAGTATAAGTTGGTGCATATTCAATTGTTTTATGTAAAAAAATAACTATATTAAATGATTATCTTGTATATTTATAACATTGTTTAGAGCATATTTTTTTAATTACATAATAATAACAAAATACGAATAAATTTACTTTTATTTTGAGATTTTGATTTTCTATTTTTTTTTTTAAATTTCATTAAAAATATTATTTTTCATTTTTCATCTATATTTTTATTATATAAATACACTTAGTTTTATATTATAAAACTTAAATACTTGCATAATTAATTGGTTAATTTATCATTATTTTTTTTATCAATATTTTAAAAATAATGAGAAATAAGTAAAATAAAAAACAAAATAATTATATCCATCTTCTTTCTTTTACTTAATACGTTTTAATAAAAATGTCTTGGAAGTTGAAAGTTGGTAGCATATTTATTTCTAGAAATGTTTATTCCTCTTATGATTAGGTTAATTTACCTTTTATAATTAGTTTGATGTAAATATTTTTCTTCTTTCAATTCTTCAATTTTTTTAATCTTATTAGTAGAAGGATTTTAAATTTTGCAATGTGATTTCTGAAGTTTTTGCACTACTATATGGCATCGAAGTTTGATTTTAAGCTTCTGGTTTTTTTAAGAGATCTATGGTAATCTGACTTGTAAGAGGATGATTTTTTTTTTTTGGTTTTCGCTTAAAGGCTAAAGTGGGTATAAATCTCAGTCATGGTTTGAACAAGATAATAATTTGTGTATGGATTTAAGCCTAGTTTCCGAGGTCGTACTAGTTTTAAAAATTGTTGATCTAATGGTAAACAATAATGTTTTACAACATATTTAGTATCACTTGTCAAGTCTCCATGATGTGGTCCAATGGTTTGGTGGGGATGTTTGGTCTCACAAATCTATGGATTTTTTGCACTACTACATGGTATCAGAGCTTGACTTCAAGCTCTTGGTTTTTTTAAGAGATCTATGGTAATATGACTTGTAGGAGGATGATTTTTTTTTTGGGTGGTTTTCTCTCAAAGGCTAAAGTCGATATAAATCTCGGTCATGGTTTGAACAGTTTGAACAAGATAATAATTTGTGTATGGATTCAAGCCTAGTTTTGGAGGTCAAACTATTTTTAAAAATTGTCGATCTAATCGTAAAAAATAATATTTTACAACATATTTAGTATCACTTGTCAAGTCCTCATGATGTGGTCCAATGGTTTGGTGGGGATGTTTGGTCTCACCAATCTTGTGGTTCAATAGTTATGAGAGCTACTCCAAGGACGATTTTTTCTATTGAAAAAAAATGATTCACTATCACTTGTTTGTCTCCCAAGGTTATACATGCACGAGCAAGGATCCCATTTCATAAGGCAGAGCTACTCATTATTAAGGTTTCTGAATATTGATTTTAGTATCACCTTTTTACAAGCCAAGACCCATATCAGCTTTTGGTGTGGTTGAAGAAGTTTGTCCTTCAACCAAAATCCGCAGATTTTGATAAACTTTCCAAACGAGTAACCAGGATCCCAAGAATGGAATTACAGATACCATAGACTTGTGATGATTAATCCAACAATAGTGCATTACTATTATTATCTGATAATTACTATATTTATAGCTAGTGAAATCAACAATTGCAATTTGAACATTCCCAACACATGTTGGGATTTTCGTTTTAGGGGGCAGATCCTCTTCGGACACCATCATATTCTCGAATTTGCAGGCATACATTTCACTGAGATTAGACGACATGTACCCAACTATTTGTTCTCTTTCCCCAAGGTGATTGATTAGGATGAATATCAAGCTACAGAGAAAGAAATCAAGCCTATGTCCTCTAATTAGCACAACACATTACGGCTGAAAAACACTTATAAGCATCAAAACAGTTAAAATAATATTTTTTATAAGCATCTAAACACTTAAAATAATATTTTTTCTATTTAATTAGCACAACACATTATAGTTAGCAAATACTAATAAACATCAAAACACTTAAAATAATATTTTATTTTTATTTTATAATATATATTATTCAAAATTATTAAAATCAAACAAAAATACTTAATACAACCAATTACATGAAAAAAAAACAACACATTTATTCATTTTCTTTTTTAATATCACCCTTAAAATATTGTTTTCTTTTTAAATATCACCCCTAAAATATCGTTTTCATTTTAAATATCACCCCTAAAATATTATTGTAGACATTTTCAATATGCTTGATAATAAAGTAGATGAGAACATTTTCAATATTCTTGGCAATAAGGGAGATGAGATTAAGGAAATTTTCCATTGTATGCTTTTTACAATGAAGAATTTTTTTACACCATCCGAGCGTGTTGCACATATTTTTATTTTATTTTTATTTTTCTTTAGATCTAGGACATTGCACATATCTTTATTTTTTTTTTAGATCTAGGGTAATCGGTAACTGGTGAGAGTTGCCTGAAAAAGGCCTGGGTTCAAATCCAATTGGCTGCCACTATAAACCTAAGCTAGGTGCAACAGCGTGCAAGCCGCACACAATAGCAAGGAACTTATGCCTCAACAAGAGCCGAGACGTCCGCTCTGGGGTCGCCTACTCTTTTAGCCAAGACACAACAGACATACATCTCCAAGGAGATTTGAACCTTGGTGGATTGGATGAAAGCCATCTCCCTCCACCGTCAGACCTCCGCTTCACGAACATTGCACATATCTTTATTACTAATATGTGAGTTTGGAGCTAAAAGACATTCCAGAAATCCTTTGACCTTCAATTGAAGCACTCCTATAGACTTCATTCATATTGGCCTCGGTTATTCTAAACCTTCCATTAATCGTTATTTGACATCGATAGAAATCCTTAGCGTTAAGATAGCCCTTTTTGCCATTGGTTAAAGTGGAACGAACATCAAAACACGAAATAAAGTACAAAACGTAAAATATAAAATACTAAACATATACACATGAAACCGCTTAAATTAACATATACACATGAAACGAAAGGATAGCATTTCCACGAAAAAAACGAAAGGATATATCCATGAAACGAAAGAACAAGACACTACTGGAGAACGATCAATGTCCTTTCAATTTCAATTAAATTAATTAATCGAAATTAAAAGTTTTTAATATCTCGAGGTAGGTCGTACAGGTGACTTGGTGAAAGATGATTGGTGTGGGTTAAAAAATATGGGGATGAAGGATCTAGAGGTACTTTTGGATGGTGCAGATGAGTGTAATGTTGCAAATTTTGCAATAAAGTATTTGGAACATTAATTTTGCTTTTATTTTAATAAAAGGAATAAAATGGGTGAGGGAACCCATGCAGCTACTTAATAAACACTTTTATGGTGCAAAAAGTCACTTAAGTGGCTTAAGATAGCAGCCCCAAGTGTGAAAAGGGTTAAAGGCAAGTGAGCTAGACCATGGTTGACCAAAGTCAACAACGTACCCTAAGAGGAGAAGCTTGCACAAGAATATTGCGTAGTTGGAGTGGAGGGAAAATTTGAAATGAGAGAAACCCTAATGTGAGTGGGGTCCATGCACACATTACATAAAAGGTGAAGGAGAGCCATTGTGGAGATCAGTTTTGGAGATAGAATTCGAAGTTGAAGCTCTCTTCAACTTGTTGTTGTTTAGCACAAGAGGGATTCTTGTTTAGGAATGCCCTTCTCTTCCATGGGAGGCCATGGAGATATTGTTCTTCATCTTCCTCACACCATGGCTTGAGGCCAAAGCAGTCATCTACAGCTACTGCGTTATTCTTGCAGCAAGAGAACACTGGAGTTGTTGGTGTTGCAATGAGGGACCTTCATTATCACATTTCCGGAGTTGTTCTGTAGAGGAGGAGCCATCTCTTTCTCTAGGAGATCAGCAAAGGAGATTCTAGAGTTGTTTATTCTAGATCTTGGCATTGGGCCATTGTTTCTTCTCATGCCCAGTGCAATCCCTTTCTTCGACAGCGTTATTATTTGAGAGGGTTTGCAGGAGGAGATCATTTTGTGCACTAGAGAGTGCAATCTTCAGTAAGGGGATCAACCCCTTTACTTTGGAGATCATTGGAGGAGGTATCATGATTTATCGCAGCATCTACTTCCTTCTCCCTTTTTTGTATTATTATTGAGTTGCAGCAGTTACACTGCAACTCTGACATTTTCTAGTTTTATGTATTTTAGCCAATCCCTTGGAGGATTGATGCAATAATGTTTTCTGGGGTTGAGATATTGCTCCCCCATCTTTATTTGAGCTCTTATTGCTGTATCATCATATGTATATCAGATTGCAATCATTTTCCCCTAGAGACTGAGCAGTTATAGAGTAGCTGGATCATGTAGCAGTGTATTTCCTTCATTGCATGTATATCTTCCTTTGAGGTTGATTTGTACTCACCTTGAGAGGTCTTTTCCTCAAGGATTTTATATAACATTTGCTGCTATACTTTCTATATCAGATTTTTACTCTTCTTGCATTATGTGAGACATTATTTCATTGCTGCTACTTGTTGAAGTTTTAACGTTGCTGAAGGATTTCTCATTGAGCATTATTTCAGTGCACATGTTGGTGGGAGATCTGAATAACCCTCTTAGGGTTATTTCTTTGGGCTTATATTCTGCAAGGATTTTGTATCAGATGTATTCCACGGCATCTCAGCATTGGATGGTCTTATTTTCACATGCGCTTCCTTATACAGCATCCTCATGGGTAGATGTTGCAGAAATTCCTTGAAGGGGATTATTAGCTCTTGACAAGTTCTATTGGCAGAGTCTGCTAGTGGGCCAAGTAGCCTCTGGATCTCATTCTTCCTTGTGAAGATGACATATCCAATAAATGCCCCAGCAGTCAATCTCTGAAATAGTTCAGTGTTGATTGTTAATACTCCCGGAGGTGGAAAATAGGAATATCTCAAGATATTCCCGGCATAGCAGAAATTTCTCCATTTGGGATATTACAGTGGTATCAAAGCTTCGAACTTGGATCAGCCTGTGAAGTTCGAATTTTAGAGAAGAAGAGGCCAGAATGATGCAGAGGATGAGATTGATCTCATCAGTTTTGGGTCCAGCAACAACCTCTCCAAGGAGGTTGAGGAGACAGAAAAGGAGAAGAGGAAGGACCATGCACTTCCTATTCTCACAGAGAAGCAGAGCAGAAGCATGGAGAACACTTGGAATTCGAATTCTAAGTGAGAATCTTGCTGAATATGGAGCAAACCCTAGAGTCTTCCAAGAGACTATCTTTTCACACTTTTTCAACGGGAAAAGGAAAGAGCGTGGTGGTTCAGCCATGGGAGGCATGCAAGGGTTTCTACTCTTGCTGATTTTTCTCAGATCTTGAGCAGAAGATTTGGCCAAAGCAGGGAGGAGCCCTCACCACCAGAGGCACATGCCAACGATGTTACATTCATGGAGGAGCAACCTCCACCTTCAGTTATTGAGATAGCGAGCACACTTGAGGAAGAGACTCTTGCAGCAAGGTTCTTCTAGATCTCTCCAAGGTATGCATGAGATTGCATCTATCATGGGGGATTGTACATTATTGCATGTTGATTTTCTTGAGGAAGGAACTTTCTCTGCGCTGTGCCATTTTGAGGAAATAAACCCTCATCATTCTCATGAACTATTAATGAGCCATGCATCACATGTGAGGGTGGGGTTTGAAATTTTGTTATGGAGGAGATTGCATTTCAATGTCCCATGAAATGCAAAGGGAGAAATATGTTTTGGGACAATGGTAGCTCTTATGAAAGAGGTACCAAGTGGCAGGATACTTACACCAAAGAGCAGAGTTTTGTGGATTATATGTGCCCAACGGAAATGTGGAGGATCCATAACCCATAGGTCCCAGGATCATTTCACACTTATTGCACTTGATGGACAAGGGGAGAGTATGGGTGCATCACGATGGAGTGGCATTTCTCTTACCACTCATTATGTTCCCATTTCAGATTGGGTATGGTGGAAGTATAGGGGAGCAGCAGTACTCTTGTTGCTCAGATTTTGTTGCATGTTGCGGGAGCAAGAGGAGGCACTAACATAGTGCAAGAGGATTGCTCTTTGATCTTGGATGCCAAGAAACACCTTCTTCATGGGAGGAGCACTACATTGCAGCAACATGATGGGAGGAGTCTTTGACAAGATTCATGTCAAAGATTGGAGCTTTGAGATGACAGTGGCCCTATTCCAAAGGCCAGCAGCGCTGTCACTTGATAGCTTGAGTTACTTGTTGGAGTGTCTTCCAAGCCACTTCACAAGTGATGTATTATGGAGGCATGTAGGTGATGAGCATGAAGGAGTAAAATAGGAGAGCTCTCCTACTACATTTTTACTTTCTTGGCTTGGTTACACAAGCATAAGAAGAGGAATCTACATGCAGAAATTTTGGGTTCTTCTTTCATGCACTTTCATGCATACTCTTCATTGATGGAGGAGTCCACTTGGGAGGGCAACTTAATGGTTGTATATCAGCATTTGGCTAGATGCATAGCCCAAGAGATGATGATATGGTTGGCACAACCACTCCCCTACTATGTGTAAGGGGGACTTTTCATTGAAGCCATTTCAGCTCAAAGGCCAAAGTACATGATGAGGGAGGTAACCATTTGCTTTGTGATTTACACTCTCTACTTTTATGATCAGCAAGTTGTATCAAGGAGGGTCTTCCTTTCTTCACATTATGTTTGGTTGTACTTATGGTTCATTGCAGCAAATGATGGCTATTTTAGCAGTGGATTGTGGGGGAAAGCCGCATAGTTTTGGTGTGCACCTTTGGCACCAAATTTTGTTTTCATGATCACATCCTGCAGGATAAATGTGGCAGCAAACAAGTGGATGAAAGGACACTTGTTACCTTCTATTTTGAGGCAGGCCAATGATGCCCTGCATTGGTTCCATGCATGGAACTATATTTCACCTCCTTGCTCTCATAAGTTTATGCTTCCATGTGATGCTGGTGGAACATTGTTCAAAGGAAGCACTGTTTTGGAGGAGGGAAATAAATTGAAAATTCCCATTGGGAGTGTGATTCTCCCTACTTTGCATGTTGTATGTTTCAAGAGAAGCAATGGGTAGCCCATGATTGCAAAACTTCATCTCTTTCCTTCATGTGGGAGGAGCTATTTGGAGAGTTGAATTTTTGGAGGAGGCACTTCATGGTTTTATGTTTGATGGGGTGGCTTGGGTCTCTTTTGAATACCATTTCATTTCAGCCATATATCAGCAGCAGCCCCATATGTATCTTGAGGAGGGAAATGATCATTGGGTAGATGTGCCCTTTTGGAGAGAAGACCTCCATTCTATATGCAGCACATGCTCCAAGGGGAGTATGGAAGATTATATGGTCACCATGTGAAGCCATGTGTTTTTCCATGAGGTGAACCATATGATGGTTTGGATGCCATATGTTGATGAATTCTAACTCATCACATATGAGATGATTTGGGCCAACTTGATTTGCAGCGTTGGAAGAGAGTTCCTTGGGGGATCTAGACTTCATCTCGCCTCTTGAAGGCACCACTATTGCAGCCCAAGTTCAGCTTTCACTCCACATTCACCATGAGTGGAGAAGAGGACAGTGTTGGGTAGGCTATGAAGCTTACCAAGTTCAGAAATTCAACCCACCTATTTCTCATGAGCACAAGGTGGAGGAGTACTTTCAGGAGTTGCCTAGTTGGAGGGTGACTCATTTTGCTTGATTGCTTGAGGATGGAGAATCTACAGGAGGATATTTCAGACTCCATGCCTTGAGTGGAGGACCTTTTTACAGTTCATCCTTGCTCTTGCTTGAGGACAAGCAAGTTTTGGGAGGGGAGGACTGTAATGTTCCAAATTTTGCAATAAATTATTTGGAACATTAATTTTTCTTTTATTTTAATAAAAGGAATAAAATGGGTGAGGGAAACCATGTAGCAACTTAATAAACACTCATATGGTGCAAAATGTCACTTACATGGCTTAAGATAGCAGACCCAAGTGTGAAAAGGGCCAAAGGCAAGTGAGCTAGACCATGGCTGACAAAATGTCAACAATGTACCCTAAGAGGGGAAGCTTGCACAAGAAGATTGTGTAGTTGGAGTGGAGGGAAAATTTGAAATGAGAGAAACCCTAATGTGAGTAGGATCCATGCACACATTGCACAAAAGATGAAGGAGAGCCATTGTGGAGATCAGTTTTGGAGATAGAATTTGAAGTTGAAGCTCTCTTCAACTTGTTGTTGTTTAGCACAAGAGGGATTCCTATTTAGGAATGCCCTTCTCTTCCATGGGAGGCCATGGAGAGATTGTTCTTTATCTTCATCACACCATGTCTTGAGGCCAAAGTAGTCATCTATAGCTACTGTGTTATTCTTGCAGCAAGAGAACGCTGGAGTTGCTGGTGTTGCAGTGAGGGACCTTCATCATCACATTTCTGGAGTTGTTCTGTAGAGGAGGAGCCATCTCTTTCTCTAGGAAATAAGCAAAGGAGATTTCAGAGTTGTTTATTGTAGATCTTGGCATTGGGCCATTGTTTCTTCTCATGCCCAGTGCAGTTCCTTTCTCCTACAGCGTTATTATCTAAGAGGGTTTGCACGAGGAGATCATTTTGTGCACTAGAGAGTGCAATCTTCAGTAAGGGGATTGGCCTCTTTACTTTGGAGATAATTGGAGGAGGTATCATGATTTATTGTAGCATCTACTTCCTTCTCCCTTTTTTGTATTATTATTGAGTTGTAGTAGCTACACTGCAACTTCGGCATTTTCTATTTTTATGTATTTTAGCCAATCCCTTGGAGGATTGATGCAATAATGTTTTCTGGGGTTGAGATCTTGATCCCCCATATTTATTTGAGCTCTTATTGCTGTATCATCATATGTATATCAGATTACAGTCATTTTCCCCTAGAGACTGAGCAGTTATAGAGTAGCTGGATCATGTAGCAGTGTATTTCCTTCATTGCATGTATATCTTCCTTTGAGGCTGATTTGTACTCACCTTGAGAGGTCTTTTCCTATAGTATTTTATATAACATTTGCTGCTAAACTTTCTATATCAGATTTGTACTCTTCTTGCATTATGTGAGACATTATTTCACTGCTGCTACTTGTTGAAGTTTTAATGTTGCTGAAGGATTTCTCATTGAGCACTATTTCAGTGCACATGTTGGTGGGAGATTTGAATAACCCCCTTAGGGTTATTTCTTTGGGCTTATATTCTGCAGGGAGTTTTTATCATATGTATTCCAAGGCATCCCAGCATTGGATGGCCTTATTTTCACATGAGCTTCCTTATACAGTGTCCTCATGGGTAGCTGTTGTAGAAATTCCTTGAAGGGAATTATTAGCTATTGACAAATTCTATTGGCAGAGTCTGCTAGTGGGCCAGGTAGCCTCTAGATCTCATTCTTCCTTGTGAAGATGACATATCCAGTAAATTCCCCAGCAGTGAATCTCTGAAATAGTTCAATGTTGATTGTTAATACTCCCGGAGGTGGAAAATAGGAATATCTCAAGATATTCCTAGTATAGCAGAAATTTCCCCATTTGGGATATTACAATGAGGAATTCGAGCAAAAGGAAGGGTTGGTGGAACTTATTGAGGCATCATTGCTAAACGGATGGGTGTTAAATTATGAGGAAGATTAATATAGGACATGCAAGTCATCTGGCCCATCTATTCAGTAGGCTTGGGATCTGGATCATTGCTTGGAACCTTTGTCAGACAAGGGTAAGGAGTTACACTTATCACAGAAGCTTTCTAAGCATGTTGTTGTTCACAAAAATAGAGGAGTAGTGGGTGAGTTTTGTTGAGCCCCAAAGATGTTCTTCTCTTTCACCACATTCCACTTCATTTTCTTTGTCCCTCATCAATTACACGCTTAAATGATCAATAGGATTAATTAAAATTGCTTTAAGAATTTATATAATGACTAACTTGACATGTTTTCATGATTTTGTTGTTGTAGTAATTTTTGACTAAGACTGGGCTACAGAATACAGGCATTCCGTAGCCAGTCGTCTGTTTTGCAGCTATCCTCATGTTTACGTAGGTTCCAGGTGTCACTTCAAAGAAAAAGGCATATGGGTGAAATCCACAACACTTCCCCATCATCTCTTGCTCCCCACGAAGTCTGAGTTAAAGTCTCCAAGTGGTTATGCACGTAGAAGAGAAGCAGTTTCCTATCAAAACACGGACTCTACAGATGTCCGCAGTAAAGCACAAGACTGTTAATAAGAGTTTTAATTTGATTAGAAGTGGGAAAGACACTTATCCCTATTTTTCTCAAGAGTAGTTATGTAATTTCATTATAAGTATGACTCGGGAGACCGAGAAACTGTTAGCTAGATTTATTTTTTATTGCTAGATCTCAGAAGACCGTAAATACTCTGTTTTGAAGAATTTCTCTTTTAATGAAAGAAGAATCACTTTATTGCAAGAGCTGAGTCAATATTGAATAGATTTGCGTGCTAATCCAGTGGTAGAGGGCCCCTGCTACCTGAGAAGCTTTGTTCATATGGTTTAGATAAGTACATTAGCCTCGTTTCATTCTTAGTTTAATCAATTTCTTGAACTTTGCGTTTTATGTTCACTTGCATTGGATACTACAGTTTAGTCTTGTTTTCACAAACTATTGCAAAATATCACTAATATTGGATGAGGTATAGCTGTAGTATTTTACGAGTTAGTTGCATTTTGTTTTTATGCTCAATTACATCAGTTGTTACAGCTAGTCATGATCTTATAAACTCTTCCAAAATATCACTAACTTCAGATGAGACATAGTTGTGGTGTTTTAGAGCTTTGTTGTGTTTTGTTGAATTTTATGCTTTCATGCTCATTTACATAACATGTTGCAACCATTCCTGTTCTACAAACTATTCCAAAATACCACTAATTCCGAATGAGACAGAGCTGAAACATTTTAGTGATTAGTTGCATATTTAGTCTAGTCATAGCACTCCGGAGGTAGATGTCATTCTAGTTTAATTCTGTCACTATATTTCAAGTTTGATAATGGCACTCTAGTTCAGTTTTAAGTCACTGCATTTCAAGTTAGATTAGTGGCATTTTAGTTCAGTTCCAATTCACTGCATTTCAAGTTAGATTAGTGGTATTCTAGTTTAGTTCCAGTTCACTGTATTTCAGGTTAGGTTAATGACATTTTAGTTTAGTTGTGGTCACTGTGTTTCAATTTTGATCAATTGCATTCTAGTTCAGTGTCATTCATTGTTCTTTAAGTTGTGTTGACTGTCAAAATTCGACTTCATAGCCTTCATTGTTTACAAACTAATCTTGTTCTGACTTTCTATTAATGCATCATCATATGGATAGGAATGAATTAGTGATATCATTTTAAGGCCTTGATTGTTCTGCAATCTTTTGCAATCTCACAAATAAGCCTTTTTCCCAAAACTATTCTAGAAAATCTCTAACTTTCGAATGAGGTTTAGTAGTGACAAGTTGAGCTGCAGAATGGATTAATCTTAGCATTACAAGTTAATTTAGAGTAGAAATATTATTATGCTACAAAATAGTCTCTTTCAATTCTATTCCAATAAACTTCTAGCCATGGATGAGATTCTTTGTAATATTGTAAGATGATTGTTTACTTAGGAGAACCTCATTTGCACTAAACTTGTCCTTTCCTCAAGCTATTCCAACATATTTCTAATAAATGAATTGGATGATTTTATGTTGTGAGTTATTGAGTTCATGTTGTGATTTATTTCTTTGCCATGAGTCATTATCAAGCTTTGCATTTTCTTCTCTTTAGTGCCTTACACAGTTTAGAATAGGTTTTTCTCTGTTTTAGTGTAACTATCCACTTCTCTTTAACAACATTTCGTTCTTTTCCTTTTTGACATAAAACCATAAAACCAAAAACATCAGAAAAACACTAAATACAACATAGTGAGAAACAGATACCTAGGCACATATAGTGAACCTCACTTCAATAGTTTACTAGCCCTGGTTGATAATTTATGACCTCAATTTAGGAACACTAGTTGAGCACTACATTTTGGTGCCGTTGCCAGGGAAGTGTAACTAGGTAGCCTTGTTTCTTACCACCCAAAAACAATGATATGCGTAGAGAAAGAGACTCAAAGGGTAGATTCATAAGAAGCAGAATCTTGATTCCTAGAACACCACTTGTTTCACCAAGACCTAGAGCCAGCACACCTCCAACTCAAACCCACATTCCATCCTTTACTGATCCTAGACTTCCAGAGAACTTAAGATTAGATATTCCATTAGAAATACCTTCTACTTTACCCACTGAGCCTGTCTTAGAAAAAGATTCAGGAACCCCTGCTAGGGACATAAACTTTTCAACTTCTACAGAAGAATCAACTATGGCAGAAGAAGGGGGAGGAGGAGTTTTTAATGGAGAACACACACTATTTGGAGGGGCTAAAGGTAGAGGTAGAGGAGAATGAGGTAGAGGTGCAGAAGGAGAAGGAGGTAGAGGAATAGGTAGGAGAGAAATCGGAAGCTCTTTTGGGTTTCCTATAGTAGATGAAGAAACCAATACAACTATGAAAAACATTTCACCCTCTGTCCTTCCAAACTTTTATGGACTTAAAATTGAAGATCCTGAAACCTTCCTATTTGAATTTGAAGTCCTATGTAGAACCTATGATTACTTACAAGATGTTCAAAAACTTAAACTATTTCCTTCAACATTGAAAGGAGCAGCATTGAAGTGGTTTATGAGTTTGATCAACAGTTCTATTAGGACATGGGAAGACATGAAACAAGCATTTCTAGAGAGGTATTTGGACTACTGTATGCCAGCCAACCATAAGGAGGAAGTGTTTAAAATGCTACAAAAAGAAGATGAAAATCTGGAAGATTTGTTGGAGAGATTTAACTACAACATCAAAAGAGCAAAAATGGAAAACCTAGACCAAGACACTTTGAAAGCTCTCTTGTTGAAGAAAATTAGGGATGAATGGTTAGATATCCTTAACATGATGGGAAAAGGCGATATATCTCAAGTCACATTACCTGAAATAGTTGAATTATGTATCAACCTTTCAAGAGGGAAATCTAAAACTGTAAAAGGACCAAGAGACCCTGCTCTTGCAAGGGCAAGTAAGTCTGCTTCTGGGACAGTATGTAGAGCAGAAATAAGACATATGCTTGATGAATTCAAATATGATATCTTGGGGAGTCTTAGTGAAAAAATAGACACCCTTAAGTTACAAAAAAAGAAAAAAGTTGAATCTGATGCCTTAGCAATATTTTGTCCCAAATGTAGAAAGAAACGTGCCTTGAGAGAGTTCCCTTTGGATGCCAAAGTTGTGGATACTTGTGTAATTTGTTCAGAAAAACATGAGACCAAGAGTTGTCCTTCACTTCATGGTCTTAAAGTTGTCTTTCAAGAAGATACTCCTACAAGTTCCACAGAATCTCTCAACTTTGTTTCCAGGAGGCCTTGGCAAGGACCTGGATTTCATGATCAGATGTGTAATCAACCCCCACCAAATTGGAATCCTTGGCAGCAACCTTGGCCCCAATTTCAAAATCAATCACAAACTTGGGCGTAAGGAGCACAAAATCCCTATGGAAGATACTCTCAGTATTATCAATATCCACCATATCCACATTTCCCTCTTCAAAAAATTCTTCAATACAATCCTCAAAATTCACAACATCAAAATCAACCACTTCCATTACCATTTCCTCAGAAAACAAATCAGTTGCCTGCCCAACCCATACCAAACCCCAACAATAAAAATCCTCAGAACACATACATAATAGAAGACCAACAGTTTCCAACTTATTTGATCACTCCTTTAGACCTTAGTGATGTTCAACTTAGGTCTGGAAGAATACTTGAAAAGAGGAAACCTTTTGTAATCATACAAGAGCAAGACAATTCTGAGGAAGATTCTCTACAGGTAAATAAAAGTCTTGGAGAGAAAACAACTTTCCAAGACTCAAACACTGAAAAATCAAAACAAAAAGAACCAATAATTTCAACTCCTATATTAGAGCATCCATCAACATCCACTTCTACACCTCCCTTCCCAAAAAGATTACAAATTGATAGGGGTGTAGAAAAACAAATTATGGTGCCTAATTATGATTTCCTAGATGAGATGAGAAATGTTTGTATTAAGATCCCATTATTGGTGTCATCAAGGAAATTCCAATCTTAGCAAAGACAATAAAGGAGTGGATATGAAGAAAACAAGAAAGAATAAGAGAGACAAAGAAACTAACCCATATGAAAACATAGAGGTATTTCATTAGATGTAAAGTGATTGTTATTCAGCAAGTCTTTAGACCCAGAAATCCAATTGTCAAATTCACATACTCTAATGGGAATTGAAACTAAAACACTCATTGATTTAGGAGCAACAATCAATATCATGAGTAGAAAAATCATGGATAAAATGAATTTAATTTTCTTTTTAAGCACCTATTATTTATTATAATTGAAGGCATGATTCGTGATCAACCTGATGGGGTAATAGAAGACATTCCAGTGTCCCTAGATTCTTGGGAGTATCCTGTGGACTTTATGATCCTAACTCCTAAGAATAATCTAGGAGGACACCCTATTATATTAGGAAGACCTTGGTTAGCTACAGCTGATGCTTTCATTAGCTGTAGATCCAGTGATATGTACATCTCTGCTGGTATTTCAACCAAGAAATTTACCTTGTATCCTCCATCAATAACAATTATAGAATTAGATGATACTCAATGGATAGAGGATGAAGAAGACTTACAACCTCTCTTCACAATTTCAGAAATTAGTGAAGATGGCCAGATTCTGAATACCTTGGAAAGTACCCTGAACGCCATTCGTGAATATAAACATGAACAATTTCAAGAAGAATCTAATATTGAATTTTCATCATTAAGGAAAATGTCTCTTTACTCTATGGAAGAATTTGGCAGCTCTACAATTTAAATATTTCTAGGAAAAACCTTGAACATAAATAAAAACCTAGAAAAATTACAACAAGAAGAGCTAGTCAAAATATTACAGAGACATTCCTCTGCATTAGCATGGGAATACACTGATATGAAAGGGATCAATCCTAAGACTTGCACTCATCATATCTACATAGAGGAAAATTTTAAACCAATCAGACAACCTCAGAGAAGGATGAATCCAAAAATCTTAGGGAGATTGTTAAAGAAGAATTGCAGAATTATTGAATGTCAACTTTATCTATCCTATTTCGCATAGTCACCGGGGTCTCTTTGGTAATTGTGCCAAAGAAAAATGGTAAATGGAGGGAAGGGGCTGATTCACTGGAATTAAACAAAGCTACTCTTAAATATCATTTTACCCTACCTTTCATAGATTAGGTGTTAGATACATTAGCTGGCAAAATGTACTTCTCATTTTTATATGGGTTTAGTGGTTATAATCAAATTCAAGTAGCACTGGAAGATCAAGACAAAACCACATTTACCTGTCCTTGGAGTACCTATGCTTACCGAGTATTGCCATTTGGACTCTGCAATGCACCCGCAACATTTCAAAGGGCAGTACTAGAAATTTTTTTAGATCTAATACATGATTGTGTAGAGGTATATATGGATGATTTCACAGTTTATGGAAACACATTTGAAGAAGCCTTAAAACTTGGAAAATGTCTTAAAAAGATGTAAAGAAGAAAATCTTTCACTAAGTCATAAAAAGCGTTTTATGATGTTTACTGAAGGAATTGTTTTGGGACATCACATTTCAGGGGATGGGATTAGAGTTGATGAGTCAAAAGTTGAAGTAATCTCTAACTTATCTATTCCAAGTTGTCAAAAAGATGTTAGGAGTTTTCTTGTATTTACAGGATATTATCGAAGGTTTATAGAAAACTTCACCAAGATAGACCACTTTTCAAATTACTATCAAAGACTCATGGAATTCAAGTGGAATCCTGTGGATTTCCACTAGTCATGGACTCAAAAAATCTCAAGCACCTATTTTAAGGGACCTAATCAGTTACCTTTTCATATTTCAACAGATGCCTCAGATACAACTCTAGGAGCAGTATTGGGACAAAAAGACATGATTCCTTATGCAATCTACTATACCAGTAAAAATTTGACTCCTTCAGAGTTAAACTATACTGTAACTGAAAAAGAGTTTTTAACTGTTGTTCATGCCATAAACAAATTTAGACACTATATAACATGCTATGAAACTTTTGTTCACACAGATCACTCTGCAATTAGATATTTAATGAACAAATCAATTACTAATGGTAGAGTCATAAGATGGTTATTACTTTTACAAGAATTCAACATTACCATTCTAGATAGGCTTGGAAAACAAAACACATTAGTTGATTTCCTATCTAGACTCCAAAACATCAAAGACAATACTCCAGTTGAAGATCAATTCCTTGATGAATATCTTTTCGCAATTTCTACTCAAACTCCTTGGTTTGCTGACATTGCTAATTATTTAGTTTCAGGGAAATTTCCTTCAATAATGAATGTAAGAGACAAAACAAAGATCATTTATGACAGTGAAAAATATTCATGGGTTGCTAATGAGTTATACAAAACAGGTCCAGATTTTATCATTAGGAGATGCAGTTCTGGAAGATGAGATGCCTGAGATTCTCAAAGCATGTCATGATGAACCTTCTGGCAGACACTTTGCTGATAAGAGGACAACTTATAAGATCCTTCATTTAGGATATTATTGGCCATCCTTGTTTAAAGATGTTAAAGAGTATTTCAAAAGGTGTGGCAGTTGCCAAAGGGTAGGGAAACCTTCTGCTTCAAGTGAGATGCCATTACAAGGTGAGATGCCATTGCGACCTCAAGTGGCTTTAGAACCTTTTAAAAAATGGGCTTTGGATTTTTGTGGGACCTATTGAGTCCTCCATCAAGACAAAAAATATATATTAGTTGTTATGTTACCTGCCAAATGGTGAGCCAAGCCTTTACTTTCTATCTTTGACATACGTAGTTAATTTTATTTTTGAGGATATTTTTACTCGTTTTGGTGTCCCAAAATTGTTATAGTCAGGCTCAATTCACATCAAGGCTAGTGGAACAAATGATGGAAAGGTACAAAATCAGACACATAAAATCTACTCCCTATCATCCACAAGCAAATGGTCAAGTGGAATCTACTAATAAGGTCATTGAAGGGATCCTAACAAAGATTGTTCATTTACATAGAAGTGATTGGGCAGATAGGCTTCTTGAAGCCTTGTGGGCCTATAGAACTACATGGAGAAGCACAACAGGCCATACTCCTTATTAACTTGTTTATGGAAAGCAATTTTTGTTTCCCATAGAGTTCCAGATTCAAACTTTCAAAATGGCAATTCAGTTAGGACTTGATCTAACAGAGGCACAAAAGCATAGATTGGAGTAGATTAATGAATTGGATGAGATTAGACAAGATGTAGTTCAGAAAACAAGTATAGTCCAACAGAAAAGGAATATATGGCATGATAAGTACATCAAAGAAAATAAGTTCAAAGAAGGTGACTGGGCTCTCTTGTTTGATTCAAATTTCAAAGATTTTCAAGGTAAATTCCAAACACATTGGCTTGGGCCATATGAAATTGTGAGAATTTTTGACAATGGAGCAATAAAAATCAGGACAATAGATGAAGAAGAGGTCACTTTTCTTGTGAATGGTCATAGATTGAAGCTATATCACAAGCCAATTTCAAGAGAAGAATTTGTCAAGAGATTCCAAGAAAATAGTGATATGAAGTTAATGAAGAAGAACTTTTCTTCTTCATCAACTTAATTGAATTTTCTGAAGTCAGATATTTGAAAAAAAATAAAAAATAAATAAAAAAATAAAGTATAAACATGAAAAATAATCTCTGATTAGCATGTTTATACAGAAAAGATAGAGTGAAAATCAGAATCTTTTTGACACTTTAGCTTTTCAAGTTTGTTCTTTTTTTGCCAGCAGCTATCATAAAATCATAAGTGATTCACATTCCACTTATGATCCATTTCACTCCATTCATCCATACTCCATTTCATTTCATTCATCCATACTTCATCCATTTCATTCCACGGTCCACCTCATTTCCATCTCAGAGTTTTAAGATTGATTTCTTTCTGCAATTGAATAATACAGATCATAAGTTGCAAGTCATTTTCCATACTTCACTCCAATTCATAATTGTGATTCATTTCATTCCATTATTCACTTCACCCATACTCCATTACACCATACTTCATTATCCATTTTTAACTCATTTCATACAACATTCCATTCATGCTTCAAACCATTTCATTTCATGTTTCAAGGCTTCTACAGCTACATTCTGCAATCAGTCAGACATTTTGCATCCAATCAAACATTCTGCAGCCAGTCAGACATTCTGCAGCCAGAGATCCTGAAGGCACTATCTAGTAATCACTTGATTTAGCAGCAAATTGATCCTGCATATCCAAGACAACAAGCAACATCAAAGGAGTTATGAGGACTGAAGATCAATGATTTTCAAAGGAGGAAAAGTCATATCAAAACCACAAAAAAAAAAAAAAAAATCAAAGGAAAGGCAAAGGTAAAAGTTATGAAATTATTATGGTGACAGATCATGAAAGTTTAGCATAGTTAAGTCATGTATGATTCAAAAAGGTTATTTTAATTAGTCGTGTTGATCATGCCTATCAAAACTATCATATAAACTTTGGACAAAAACCTTCCATCTTGCCATATCGATCATCATTTAAAACTTAAGCATTGAAATCATGATATTTGATCGATCACGTCATTGGTAGAAATATTTAATGATGATTTTTGAATTTCTCAATGATATCTGCAGTCTTTTCTTCCATGTTAGCTTTCAACTCAATTGAATCACCTCATCGCATTATACTGCGTTTCATAACCACTCCATATCATTTCGAACCATATCCAGCTCGGAGCCATTTAGTGCAGCCAAAGCATATGAATACGTGGGGCAAAACAACTCTTTATGACCATGCTCATAGTAAAGGTAAAGGTAGTAATTTGAAGGTTGAAAAGAGAATCTATGGGTCTCATAGTGAGGACCGAACCAGTTGGAGCCAAGTACTTGGAAGGTTATCCACAAATCAGAGAAATGCTACAGCAGGCTGGTTGGTTGCAATTTTTGGAAGAATTTCGTGGTTTTCACAAAGAGGTGAATAAAACATTTGCAAGGTCCTTCAATAAAGCAGAGGTCAAAATAAGAGATATTAAATTCACTGTTACAGAGGCTTTCACTGCAGAGGCAATGGAATTACCTAGACAAGGAGAAAGGTGGTTCAAAAATAGGGAATTCCATAACGAAGCATGGATGCAAATGCTTCAGACTCCAGGTATGGATATTTCCATTTTTAAAAAGGGTATTCCTAGCTCGGCATTAAAGAATAAGTGGAGGAACATGTTTCTCATTTTACAAAAAATTATAACTTGTGAAGGCAGATTTGGTACCCTCTATGTCTATCATATTCGGTTAATGATGCATTTCCTAGATGAGGAAATTAATTTGCCCTTTTTCCTACTTCATAGTCTGAAGAGAATGGCCTCAAATGTTCAAAAAAGGGTTCAATTTCTAGAAACAAATTTGTATCACCATGGTTTAGTTAAAATCTTAATTGAACATCATTTGAGGAAAATGAGAGATAATTGGGAAAAATATCTAGTGAGGAACCATTTTGAGGAACCCAAAGAATCTCCACCTGAAAGAAAACCTACAAGAAGAAGCAGGAGAAGGGAAATTTCTAAAGCTATTGAAGTTGAAACTGGTAAATCAATTCAAGAGGACAATGAAGAGATGATTTCTGAGAAATTGGCTCAAATAAAGAAGAAGCTTAAGAAGGAGAGAATAATAAGAAAATATGCCAAAGACAGAGGAGAAGGGCCATCTCATCCAAGACGGAGCCACAGACTTAGAGGAATACTAAAGAAAATAGAGGTTAGATAAATAGGGATCATAAACATTGAGGATGAAGAAACTCCAGAAATTGACCCAGCACAACAACAAATTTACAATTATATTGAGTCATTAGAGAGGAGAGCTTCATAAAGTAGAGACAGAACCCCCATCCCACCAAAATTTGAAATTGATGTGCTAAGAAGAGATAAGTATGAGTTATAAGTACTCAATAGGCATATCAAGAATGAGAATGAAATTTTGAGGGAGCAGGTGAAACTAAAAAGTGATATGAATTCAACTCTGTCTCTACAAATGGAGAAATTGTACAAGACCAGTGAAAAATTGAAGAAGAAAAACAAAAAGCTAATCAGGGCACTTTCAAATTTAAGATTCAAGTTAGTCATAAGGAAGCCCAGAAGACCATTGACTGTCAAACAAAGCAGAAGAAGAGGGTTGGATGTCCTAGCAGAGGTCTCAGAGTACATGGAGTAGTTGCATGAGGAAATGCAAAAACTTTGCAGTGGGGGTATGTTGAGCCCCAAAGATGTTCTTCTCTTTCACCACATTCTACTTCATTTTATTTGTCCCTCATCATTTACAGGCTTAAATGATCAATAAGATTAATTAAATTTGCTTTAAGAATTTATATAATGACTAACTTGTTATATTTTCATGATTTTGTTGGTGTAGTAATTTTTGACTAAGACTCGGCTACAAAATACAGGCATTCCATAGCCAGTCGTCTGTTCTGCATCCATCCTCATGTTTACGTAGGTTTCAGGTGTCACTGCAAAGAAAAAGGCATATGGATGAAATCCACAACACTTCCCCATCATCTCTTGCTCCCCACGAAGTCTGAGTTAAAGTCTCCAAGAGGTTATGCACGTAGAAGAGAAGAAGTTTCTTATCAAAACACGGACTCTACAGATGTCCACAGTAAAGCACAAGACTGTTAATAAAAGTTTTAATTTGATTAGAAGTGGGAAATACACTTATCCCTATTTTTCTCAAGGAGTATTTATGTAATTTCATTATAAGTATGACTCGGGAGACAAAGAAACTGTTGGTTAGATCTTGTTTTATTGCTAGATCTTTGAAGACCATAAATACTTTATTTTGAAGAATTTCTCCTTTAATGAAAGAAACATCATTTTATTGCACGAGATGAGTCAATCTTGAGTATATTTGCGTGCTACTCTGGAGGTAGAGGGCCCCTGCTACCTGAGGAGATTTGTTCATATGATTTAGATAAGTAACTTAGCCTCGTTTCATTCCTAGTTCAATTGACTTTCTGAACTTTGCGTTTTATATTCACTTGTATTGGATGCTACAGTTTAATATCGTTCTTACGTACTCTTCCAAAATATCACTAATGTCGAATGAGGTGTAACTGTAGTATTTTAGGAGTTGTTTTTACGTTCTTATGATCAATTACATCAGTTGTTACAGCTAGTCATGATCTTAGAATCTCTTCCAAAATATCACTAATTTCGGATGAGACATGGCTGTGGTGTTTTAGAGCTTTGTTGTGTTTCGTTGAATTTTATGCTTTCATGCTCATTTACATAACATGTTGTAGCTAGTCCTGTTCTACAAACTATTCCAAAATACCACTAATTCCGAATAAGACAAAGCTGAGACATTTTAGTGATTAGTTGCATGTTTAGTCTAGTTGTAAGTACTCCGGAGGTAGATGTCACTTTAGTTTAATTCTGTCACTATATTTCAAGTTTGATAATGGCACTCTGGATTCGAGTTTTAATTCTTGTATTTCAAGTTTGATAATGGCACTCTAGTTCAGTTTTAATTCACTGCATTTCAAGTTAGATTAGTGGCATTCTAGTTCAGTTCCAGTTCACTGTATTTCAAGTTAGGTTAATGACATTTTAGTTTAGTTGTGGTCACTTTGTTTCAAGTTTGATCAATTGCATTCTAGTTCAGTGTCATTCATTGTTCTTTAAGTTGTGTTGACTGTCAAAATTATACTTCACGGCCTTCATTTTTTACAAACTAATCTTGTTCTGACTTTCTATTAATACATCATCATATGGACAGGAATGAATTAGTGATATCGGTTTAAGGCCTTGATTGTTCTGCAATATTTTGCAATTTCACAAATAAGCCTTTTTCCCAAAACTATTCTAGAAAATATCTAACTTTCGAATGAGGTTTAGTAGTGACAAGATGAGCTACAGAATGGATTAATATTAGCATTACAAGTTAATTTAGAGTAGAAATATTATTGTGCTACAAATAGTCTCTTTCAATTGTGTTCCAATAAACTTCTAGCCATGGATGAGATTCTTTGTAATATTGTAAGATGATTATTTACTTAGGAGAACCTCATTTTCACTAAACTTGTCCTTTCCTCAAGCTATTCCAACATATCTCTAATGAATGAATTGGATGAGTTTATGTTGTGAGTTATTGAGTTCATGTTATGATTTATTTCTTTGCCATGAGTCATTATCAAGCTTTGCATTTTCTGCTCTTTAGTTCCTTACACAGTTTAGAATAGGTTTTGCTCTGTTTTAGTGTAACTATCCACTTCTCTTTACCAAAATTTAGTTCTTTTCCTTTTTGACATAAAACCATAAAACCAAAAACATCAGAAAAACACTAAATACAACGTAGTGAGAAATAGATACCTAGGCACATATAGTGCACCTCACTTCAGCAGTTTACTAGCCCTGGTTGATAATTTATGACCTCAATTTAGGAACACTAAGTTGAGCACTTCAAGTTTCATGTGCACAGCTCGAACCGAGGGGGGAGGTGAGGAGGGTTTGATAGACGCAGAGAGGCAAAAAAAAAAATCATGTCGTCTTTGGAATAGACTCAGAAGGAAACCGAAACCACGTCATGCATGGAAGAATAGACCTGGTTGTTGTAGGAAGGTGCTCAGCGATGATGTGGGTTTGGATGAAGTGGTAGGCTACACCCTCTACGAACTTGTTGGCCACTTTACGTACATGAGCATGAACAAGTTCAAGATTTTTCACTGAGTTGAAGAACAATGGAGTGGATGACTTGGGTATCAACCCTTGGTTAAATCATTGACAGGTGGATGGTTCAGTTTCCTCTTTAAAAGGACTGAAGATGCTTAAAGGTTTTTGGAGGGGTTTTGGCGCTGCGAAATGGGAAGTGTGATGTTAAGGCGTTGGCACATTGGCTGTAACCCTGCTAAGGATTTTTTCTCATTCAGACACCTTTGGGTTTTGTTGCCCGGACTCCCGTTCTAGTTCTGGAACAGAGACACTTTATCAGCTATTGAAAACCATTTAGGCCGCTTCATATATGTTGAATATGAATTATTCCAAAGCATGGATTGGAAGATGGAAAAAATTTATGTTGAAATAGATGTCTCTGGAGGTATTTTTGATCCGGTGGAGGTTTCTTGGAGAAACAAGGAGTATAAACTTAGACTGGATTACCTGGGTGTGCCTTTTCATTGCTCCTCTTGCCATTATGTTGGACATCTATGAAGGAACTTCCCTGGATGTCCTGAGGATCCCTCATCCAGTGAAGATTCGGCAGGTGCATATTCTGATCTGGAACCTATTGAACAACTTGGAAACTTTTCAGGCTTTGAAGAAATTATAGAGGATTGTGAGGCACCTTTTTTAGGTAAGTTAAGGTTTATAAATCCCTCTTTTTACAATTCATTGACGATGTCTGAAGTTTAATTTCTTAAAAATTCTCCTTTTTAAAATCCATCGGGGATTTTTGAGCTGTTATCTGTGGAGAAATTGGATGGTTCTACTGACGTTGGTGGGTGCGTTTGTTTGGAAGATGCTTCGTCTAAGGGGGGGAGGAGCTAGATGTGGTAGGAGGTTTGATCGAAGGATCAGTTGGTATGGAAGAAGGGGCCCTTTTCGAGAATGTTGTTTTAGACCAGGGAGGGTTGGGGTTGTCTGGCCCAAATGATTTCTGGGTTGGGAGTGTTTTGACTGGGAGTCCTTTTTATGGAGTGGGTGGGCAGTCATGCCTTTATACTGGTGTTTCGGGGGGTTTGAGTGACAGTTCTATTGTAAAGAGGAGTGGCATGGAAGGAACCCCATCTGGTTCAGGTTACCTAGGGTCGATGTCTTCGGTTCTGGGAAAGGATGTTCATACAGAGGAGCTAATAAACTCATTGGTTCCTTCCTAAAGAAGTGTTGAAAACACCTTTGGAGATTTTTGATAGTGATTATGTTAAAGGGAATAAAAAATCCATAAAACTATCATCTCCACATATGGGGATGAAGGGGGCTCAAACAGGGGGAATTAAAAAAGACTTTTCACCTATTAAAACTAGGATTTCTAGAAAGAAAATGGTGGAGGGTGGGGATTCTAAGGTTTCTGCTTCATCTGTTTTGGGGCCGCTGAGAGAAATTGGCAAACTTTGGGTGGATAAATGAGGATGTTATCTTTAAACATCCGCGGGGTGGGAGAGGCCTGAAAATTAGTTACCCTCTGTCATCTATTTCAAATTATCTGACCTGATATTGTGCTTCTACGAGAAACAATGATGGAGGCATCTAGATCTCGGGAAGTTTTGTCCTGTTTGTTTATGGGATGGGAAATTTGTTCATCTAATGCCATGGGGCATTCGTGTGGACTCTTTTGTGCATGGAAAAAATATTTTTTTGATTTTGCATCTTACCTAACTAATGCAGGTATCCTCCTTGATGGCAGTTGAAACAAATTGGGGATGCCTTTACGAATTCTAAACTAGTACGCTTCGTTTGCAGAGCGCAATTTGTTTTTGGAAAGACTCAAAAGATCAGGACTCCTTAGTGACCCAGCCCTGGTCATTGGAGGAGATCTAAATATATGTTTTGGATTTAAGAGAAGTTTGGGGTAATGTGTCTAGGCCTGATCCTTCACCTAATTATTTTAGGGCTCTTTTCAATTCAGAGGGGCTCCTGGACATATGGGATGGAAAATTGACCCCGACCTGGACAAATTGTCGTAAAGGTCCCGCTTACATTGGAAAAAGGCTTAACCATTTTCTGGTATCTGAGCACCTATTGTCCTCTTTCAAAATATTACGGACGTTGGTGGAAGCCTTTGAGATATCGGACCATATCCCTGTATTTTTGGAGATTATTAGGGATGTGAAAAAAGATCAATTATCCTTTTAAGTTCAATTCAACCTAGTTGGGAGACCAGTATTTTGATACTTTGGTTAAAAGTGTGTGGTTGGAAGGGGCGGTTGATGATTCCTTTTCTCCAATGAATCGATTAGTGGAAAAATTGAAGACTCCGATATCAAAGGTGATTGTGTGGGAAAAAGAAAAGAAAAAAAGGCAAAATCGGGAGCAAATTTTTGATATTGAAGATGAATTGACTGACATTTATAAGAGGTTGGATCATTTGTTTGGGAGGACTCTACTAGGGAGCATCTGATGGTTCTAGAAAAAATCAGAAAGGATTTATTGTTTACTAAGGAAAAGACTGAAAAACAGAAACGTTGTTTTGTTTGGCTAAACTTTGGGGATTCAAATACTCCTTACTTCCACAAATTTGCTAAGCATCGAAGAAATCGAAATACCATCTGGGAACTAAAAAGATCGTTCGGGGGAAATTGTAAAAGGATGGGCTGAATTGGAGGATGCAATAGTTAATTAAGTTACAAATGTATGTTTGCTTATGGTTTAGGGAATGTAATTCTTGACCAACTGGAGATTGTGAAACTTTTTCCTAGAATGTTTGATGAACAAGAAAAATTGTAGGTGGAAGCACCGGTCTCTCTGTGTGAAATAAAATCTGTATTGGAGAATTTTTCAAAGGAAAAGAGTCCTGGTCCAGATAGGTGGAAGGTGGAACTCTTTCTTTACTTTTTTGATTTTATGGGGGATGATATCATTATAGCTGTGGAGGACCCTCATTTGTCAAAATCTGTATGTGGGGGAATGAATGCTAATTTCATAGCATTAATTTCAAAATGTGATGGCCCTGTTAGCTTTGAGGACTATAAACCAATTACATTGTGCAATTTGGTTTACAAAGTGATCACAAAGATTCAAACTAAATGAAGCCCTTTTTCTCAAAAATTTTTATAGTTAATCAATTTGACTTCTTGAAGGGGAGGCAGATAATGGATGTTGTAGGGCTAGCTCAAGAAGCCCTTCATAGTGTTAAGATATAAAATAAAAATAACTTGTGCTAAAGCTCGATTTGTAGAAAGAATATGACTACGCCAAATGGGACTTCTTAAGGTTAGTTCTGCTATAGATTGGATTGAGTCTGCATATGGTAAATTGGATTATGGGATGTGTAACATCCTCTTCTTTTGCGGTGCTCAGCATCCTATGTACAATGACTGGTTATGAGATTAGTATTGTGCCTTAATTTGAGACAGCATATGTATTACCATGCAGATCTATAGCGCTATCACTTAGTAGCAGTGATAATGAAGGAGCCCCATTATTCGTGGAGAATTTTGAAGGTTCATGAAGTAATGGAGGTTAAGATGATAAATGGTAGACATCTTGAGATGAGAAGTATTTTATCCCTTCTTGATGAAACTTTCTCAATGAGCATCACACAACTAAAAGAGAGACTTCTACCTGCAGCAGATCCAGAACCTCATTGGTTTTGGAAGGCCATGGATGAGATGAAGGTCTCATTAAGAGATCTCATTGGAGGTGCACTTCAACATTTCATGGAGTGCAAAGTTCTTCATCAGTCTAAGGTGGATGGTATTCTACAAAGGGAGGATACCATGTTTATGTAGAACATCATGCATCATCCACATTGGGATGAGTGGGTGAGGATGATATGCAAGTGGTTGCAATACCACTTGCAAATATATGACATGGGCCAGCAAGAAGCTTGGTTACGTTGGTTGCTCTTGGGTGAGTTAGGTTACTACCCAAAGGTTGCTATTTCTTTGATCCATGCCTTGAAAAACACTCACGTAATGAAGAAGAAGGCATGGTTGCACTGGCTGCTCTTGGGTGAGTATGGTTACTACCCAAAGGCTCACATTTTATTGTCTCATGCCTTGTGTATCAATGATAGTTTGCAGCAAAGGAAGGCATGTTCATCTTTGAAATCCTTAAGAGAGTTTGGCCATCACATGACATCTCCCATGTTTATGTGTTTTGTATTGTTTGTAATATGGCATATTAATCTCATGATATGTGGTAATGGAGTTTGTTTGTACTGGGCTGATATGACATTCTATATGTCCTTCTGTATTTTTTTGTTACTCCATGGTTCACATTATGATGTGAAGAGGCAGCAAGATCTCTTATTTCTTTGGTTGCTTTTGGGGGAGTTTGGCTTGTCCATCTTACATAGAGGAGATGGATGATGGCAGCAAGAGACCCTACTCCAATGGTTACTATTGGGAGAATATGTTTTGACACTTTTTTCTACCCATATGTCTCTATTTCTTCTTTTACATAATTTTTGAATGATCCTTGGAACCAACAAGGCCAACAAGGCTAAAGGTTAGGGCATGTCAATGCTCAATGTACTTCATGAAACATGGGATGAAGAGATTTATTGTAATACGAAGCTTTTACTTTGTGGGAAGAACCACTTTATTATATGCATCTAATTTATTGATGATGATGATGGACATCATATGGTTTTCACTTGGTACTTCATGGTGGAAGGAGGACATCTAACCATACAGTTGGAGGTCATTCTATACATTCTTGAGAGACAACATTGGAACCAAACATTAATGACACATTCCATCAAATGGAGGAAAAATTCCTTATGTGGATGCAATTTGGAGGGAAATAGATGGATTTTTCATCTACTATTGCAGTTGGTTGAGGTCAAGCAAATTTTCACATGACATTTGGAATATTAGAGTTCTGTATTTTCTTAATGAATTAAGTAAATAAAAGTGTGGAGGGACCCATAATCCTAAAGATGAATAAATATCCACTTTTTATGTGTGAATGTGGATTAATTAAGCCTATATCTACATAAAGGAGGTAGTGGAGAAACTACTAATGTGAATGGATTGGAGATTATGTCTCATTAATGAGATAGATCATGGAGGTTGAAGCAGTCAACTGAGATCATGGAAGGAATATAATGAAAGATCATAGAGCATTCACGATGAAGTGATGGAGGAAGTGGTGTAATTAATGCACACATGATGGAGAGGGTGTACATTGTATGTAGACATGATGGATGACTTGGGGAGGACTGTAATATTCTCAAATTTTCACATGACATTTGGAATATTAGAGTTCTTGATTTTCTTAATGAATTAAGTAAATAAAAGGGTGGAGGGACCCATAATCCTCAAGATGAATAAATATCCACTTTTTATGTGTGAATGTGGATTAATTAAGCCTATATCTACATAAAGGAGGTAGTGGAGAAACTAATAATGTGAATGTATTGGAGATTATGTCTCATTAATGAGATAGATCATGGAGGTTGAAGCAGTCAACTGAGATCATGGAAGGAATCTAATGAAAGATCATAGAGCATTCATGATGAAGTGATGGAGGAAGTGGTGTAATTAATGCACACATGATGGAGAGGGTGTACATTGTATGTAGACATGATGGATGACTTGGAGAGACAACGCAATCAAACATGGACGATTATGTTCACATGCACAACACAATTTAGAGTGGGAAAAAACATGGGAAGGCTCATACACTATATAAAGGAGATGAAGGAAATGATGAAGGCAGACTATTGATTATAGATGTAAAGGTCTATTTAGATCTAGAATTTTCATCTGACATTCCATGATTTCTTTGGTTGTTTAGCTAAGATTGAAAGTGTTGTTTAGCACTGGGTGTTCCTAGTTGGGAATCCCACCTCTTTCATTGAGTAGCTCTTGGAAAAGGAATGTAATTCATTCTTCATCTAGAATTGGTGCCGCATATCATTTCCTATTCTTTGTAGAACATCTACCTTCAAGAATTACGCAATTTCTGAAGATAATTTTGGAGGTGGAGGTTGTTTTCAGTATTTCAGCTAGAGAACCAGTGTAGGATTATTCCTTTCACCTTAGGCTTGAAGGTCAACATTCCCAGGGATTCATTTCAGATCTAGCATCAGGCCAAACATTATTGACCTCCTATCAGCAGTATTCCCATCAAGGATTGTACAGTCCATCATTCTAGATCCAAAGGAGAAAGGAAGTTACTAGTATTTTAGCTAGTAATCCTGTGAGGGATCATCCCCTCACCTTTCCATCCCTATTTACATCAGCCTAGAGTTTATTGCAGCACATTTCAGTAGGCATAGAGCCTCTCCCTCTTGTATAGTGCAGTTTCCATAGAAGATGCATATTCAGTTGCTGCAACTTGAAGGACGAAGAAGAGGAGACAAGATCTCAAGATTCTAGCTTGTAGATATGAAGGAGGGATCAGCCCTCAAAGCTCAGATCTGTTCGTGGAACATATTGCAGCCATATGTGGATCAGATCTAGCTTCAGATCTGTATAACCAAGCAGTCAAAGGATCAAACCCTAGGAGGGTGATTTTCCAAAGTTTTAGATCTATAAAATCCTTTCTGGGTTATCTTGGGTTCCCATCACATTGGCCAGATCTTGAATCTTGACATCAGCAGAGCTCCTGAGCTCCAAACATCTACCTTTCCCTTTGTAGCACCTTCATGTATATCAAAAACAAGAGGGAGAGCGCAGTATTACTTCATGTAAGCTCACCAGTTACGCAGTGCTAGTTGTAGCATCATTGCATGGTGATTCTAGGCCATCTCTTTGGCTAGATCTACTCATCTTTTGTACATTTTGTAACTGAATCATCTCCATATAATAAAATGGTTCAAATTCTCTGTATATTCTAATGTTGTCTTTAGATTTATTGTTTTCTTAGTTTCAGTTCTTATATTGTGTTTCAATATTACTGCATTCTCCCTTTTCGGATATTATAGGTAGAGGCAAAGGTAGTCTGAGATAAGGGAAAAGCATACAGATAAGAAGAGCCACCAAGAGTCAAAAGAGAATTCCAATGGATCAGATGATGGAAGGTCTAAGAAAAGGCAAAGATGGGGAATTAAGGACACGGTGCCAGGAGATGTATCTTTGAGCACCCCAATAGAACTAGCACATAAGTGAATCATTTTAGAATACCATCTATATCTGCTACCAGGAGGCACCACAACCATTCTAACCATTATTATCATCATCATCCAAGAAGCAAGGGAAAGGATTACATGTCTGAAGAATCTAAGAAAGTCTCAAATTTGATGGGGATATGAATAAATCAAAGGATGTAGAAGCTTGGTTGTTGGGTATGAATAAATGTTTCAAAATACACAACTATTCTAAAAAATATCAAACCTATAATCTACACCTATATCTTGAAAGAAAAAGCAGAAATATGGTGCGAGGATTTGAAGAACATTAGAACCATTCTTGAGAATGAATTGACTTGGGATGAGTTTGAGAAGATCTTCTAAGAACAATACATGTCTGAACGGTATTATGATAGCAAGGAAAAGGATTTGTATGAACTCAAGATGGGGAAGTTATCAAATTAGGAATATGTCACCAAATTCCTAGTACTACTGAGGTATGTACCATATCTCAAGAATGAGAAATATAAAATTCAAAGGTTTATTTTTTGGTTGCATATGGAATTCAAAGATAAAATTGAGTTGTTGGAACCACCTATGCTGAATGATGTTATTGAAAAATATAAGTAGTGTTATGAGAAAGCAAAACATCATCCATAAATCAAGAGTAATTTGCATGCCAAAAACAACATTGGGCACAAGAAGGGATGGATCAAGAAAAGTTTAGAGAAGAGAGAAGGTAAGAAATCAACTCATGTAAGCCAACCTTAGTCAAAAGATAATGATGTTCTTAAGAAAAATGTGCAACAACCAACTTTAGGTGATCCTATATTTGAAGGTAAAGAGCCACTTAGATGTTGGACTTGTGGTGAGAACCACAAAAGAAGGGACTATTCACATCAAAAAAATATTAGATCAAAGATTTATAGTGCTCGAGAGACTTGCACGGTGGGTGCGGTAGATCAGAGTATGCCAAGAATTTATGCCCAGGGCTTGTTGAAAAATACAAACTATTCAGGGAATTGTGTGAAGAACCATGACTAGTTCAACGAGCAACTGGGGCAAAAAGTAAAATGAGCCATTGGGTAAGGCCCTATGCATTCAAGCTTAGTGACATGCCCACAATGACATAGTTGAATATATTTCCATTGGGTGTGTATGCCATGTTGTTGGGCATGGACTGATCGTAATTGCATCGGACCAATGTAGATTGCTATGGAAAAGCAATCAAAGTTTTGGATGAGAAAGGAGAAAAAAGAGTGTTGTAGGGAAGGAAAATTCCAATTTCAGTAAGGTTGATCACTCTTATGTTAGCCAAATGCATCACCAGAAAATGATGCATGTTGTTTATAGTGAAATTTTTCAAGAATGGGTTTGCTGACATTGAAAAGGAAGACAAGGAATATTAGTTTCTAAAGAGATATATTGTTTTGTATCATTATCCAAATGTCTTCCTAGTGGAGGTTATTATATTAGCTTCTCATAGAGAAATAGATTTATATATTGTGCTGGTACATGGATCGGCACCAACACCAAAGGCATCATATAGGCTAAGCACCCCGGAGTTGGTTGAGCTAAAATTGCAACTAAAATAAATTCTTGACAAGAGCTACATAAGCCCAAGTGTGTAAAAACCCTAGTAAAAATACATGTAAATATATATATAAGGCCACGGTGATGGGACACGTATTCCAAGTTGAATGGAGAGAAAAAGCATCCTAGTGGGTGTTCATTCGGTTTATTACAGCTAAGGAAATTGGCAAAGGAAAAGGAAAATGCAATGGCAAAGGCATGAGGCATTAATTGGTATTTTATTTATGAAATAAAGGAAAATAGGAGAAAAGGAAGGTAAAAGGTCACATATTTCATGTGAGGAGGAAAATGAAGGAAAATAATGGAAAATGAAGAAAAAAGAGGACTCAATAATAAAAAGGCTTCTGAGGATCAGTGGGAAAGGCTTGGTCAGTTCTGTTTTGGAGTTCTCGTTATTCTCCCTATCTCTCTCTCTCTCTCATACTCTTGAACACTTAAAGTATTCTTGGAGCACTCTTGGAGAGTGTGGCATATTTGGATATTTTTATCAAGAAAGAAAATGAAGAGTAGGAAAGCACAAAGGGCATTAGGAGTAGCATATACAACAGGTTCTAAGTGCAGGTGCCAAGGTGCATGTCTGATTTCCTCACTATTTTTGGCATGCATGGTATTGTGTGTGGTTTTTATTATTATGATCTGTCATGGGCATGGAGGATGGCGAGGATTGACAGTGGATATTCCTAACCTTTCCATTTCCTAGACAGCCATGGTGATCGTGGGTTTATTTCCACTCATTTTTTTCTAGTTGGTTCTCATGATTACTTTAGTTGTTGGTTTGAGTTATTAGTTCCTAGAAGTCTTGGTTGGGAAAATTCTCTGGAAGCCAGGCGGAAAATTGTGGGTTGAATTTCTAGTCCTAGAATCCTTGGTTGGAAAAACCCTCTAGAAGCCTTAGGTGGGTTGAGTTACTATTCATAGAAGCCCTTGATGGAAAATCACTCTGGAAGCCCTGTAACAGTAGGGGTTTAGTTACTAGTCCTGGAACCCCTGGTTGGAACAAACACTCTGGAGCCCTGGAGCATCTTAGATGGAGACCAATCTATGATGGTTACTGTTGTATGATCGTGAGGTAGCATCACTAGTTTGGGGTTGAGACAGTCTATTCTTTGGAGCCGTGGTTTCATGTCGATTGATGTGTTTGATAAAGCCCCACATTCATGCTTGGAATATGGCACGAGGGTGACTACCTGAAGTGAAATTTGGCTCCGTCATGTCTATGGTTAGGTGGAATGTGGAAGTCCCATCTCCAGTTGGTTTTTACATTTAATAATGAAGAGTTCATTTCTCTGGTATTTAGTATGAAAATATACTAGTTTATGAAGGATCTCATTGCTACTATATTAATGGTATTTATGTTGCTAATTTGATGGTTATCAACATGTATTCTATCAGTGATGATGTATGGCTCTATTCAATTTTTTTCCTGTAAATGATTTTCCCATGTATCTATGGTAAAATTGATTGTATTATATCTTATGATGTAGGGGAGCAATGCTTCTTAGCCATTCTCAGATAAGGAAGATACCCATTTGTTTAAATTTGTTGTTTATACCTGTAGATGTTATGTTTGTGACATGTTTGATGAAATTCCTGTCATGGTTGGGTGGGGTCGGATGAGTTCTAATTGATGTGATTGCTTCCATATGTTTTTTTAATGTTAGTTACCCTCTCATAAATATACAAGAAGTTTTGGGCAGTGACCTCGACTTAGGGCCTGAATATGTGGCACGGATCCTAGAGCTACAAATGAAAAATTCAATGTTTGGGCCTTAGCCACTACTTTGACAAGGCTAGCCCACAACTATAGGGTCTATAGCTGCTACCTTGCCCTTAAAATCCCATGTATCAGCCTCAAAGTAGCTAAACATCAGTTCCCCCTCAAGGAACGGGGCCCTGGAAGGTTGGGTTACCTCTTGGGGATGTCAATGATGCAGTGTAAGGTGTGTTTTTGGTGTTTCCATCGGTTCCACTTCCTTAAGGTCATTCAGGAGGTTGATTCTCATATCAGTAGCCTCTCATCACATGTCTAGCCCCGCTGGTTGGTTACATGGGTAGATGTGGGAAGAGGGTGTTAGAGAGTGGCATCAGAGCATGGTTTCACTCTCCTTGGGCTATGTGTGTTGATTGTACATCCATGTCAATTGCATATATCTTACTCATGTTTATATTCTATGTTCTTGTTTTGTATGCATGATGGTTTTGTTTGGTTTCCGTTCTCCTTATGTGATATCTGATACTAGATAGTGGTATCAGAGCATGATTCAACCCTTGGACTGGATGGGAAGTGTCTTGGCCATGCTTTTATTTCGATTTCTTATGTGTTTTCATACCCATGTTGTATGTGTTTTTTGCATCCATGTCCTATTCGCCATTTTGGCAGTGTTGTCCCCATGGAAGGGTTGATGGTGTTGTTGTCAACAAGTTGTCATAAGAGTATGGTTGATTGTGCATTTTTATCAATTATGTATTGTTCATGAATGCTTGATTACAAGTTTCGACATATCATACATGAATTTCTTGTTTATGTTAGGTCACATATTGGGAATGATTGCGTCTTTTCCATGTATGCTTGCTTATGTGATGCTATATGTGGGACACATATTGGTCGTTCATGATTGATTATACATGTCAAGTGGGTGCATGTGGTCAAGTTTGCATTTGTTTGATTGAGGTTGTTGTGCTTAAGGTGATTGTATGCAATTAGATCATAATGATGATATTGTTATTTTATGATGCTAATGTGTCAGTTGGGATAGAGTAGGAGATACATATCAGTAAATTGAAGTTGCAACAATGGAATCTTGGGTAATAGAAGATTGTCATACAAGCAAGCATGTATGTGATTCATGATTGTTTTAAACATTAGGGTTAATTATATGTTTTCCATTCTATTGTTATTTTGGTTACATGTGTGATAAATGCTAGTTTATTAGCGTAGTCATATGCATTATGGTTATCTGTATGCCTTTCATTCTATTGATGTTATGGTTACATACATGATAAATGTTAGTTAACTAGTGTGATTATATGCACATGTGTTGGTTATTTAGGAAATATATTAACTTTATCATTATGTTATATGTTTTTTATGATTATGTTACATGATTAGATTATTTTTTATGATTATGTTATGTGTCGTTGATGATCATGTTATGTGCTAACTTTTAGTTAGCTCGATGATTATGTTATAAGTTGTTGATGAGTATGTGTTAGTAAACTTGATGATTAGGGTTACTAGATTAATATTTTGATATTATATGTATTATGCTAAAATTGGACTAGCCCATGCAACTGGTTAGGGTTATGAAATTCAAGTATGATTCGACCTAATTATGATAATTTGTTGCATTAATCTAGACTATTTGTGCATATGTGATTGCTACGCATGAATGAAATATGTTTATGATTCTACGATGTGAACTTGTTAGCTAGTTATTATTATGGATATCATGACCTTATTTAGGTTGATTTTATGTGTCTTGAAGTTATGTTGTGCTAATCTAGATTGATTGTGCAAATAAGATAGCCTCGCCTAAGATACATAAAGGTATGATTTTTTTTATGTTGTGTACTTGATGCTTAATTGTTTGATTATGTCATCTATTTGGTGTCAGAGTGATTTGGTGTCTATTTAATCATCTAGTTTATTTATTTAGCATGGTATGTTTGCAAGTTGTTTGAGTGTTTGATTAATTGCATGATATGAGTAATATGTTTCTGTAAGATTGCATGAAAAAATGGTCTTCTTTTAAGATGGTTGTACTAACACACATGTGTTGGGTTGGATGATATGTACCCAAGTGTAAGTAGGTGATAGTTGTAGCATTATGTATTGTGACTAATGAATGTGAGTTGAATGTTGGATTAGGACATGGTTGTTAGTCTTGGAAATTTTTGATTTTGAATTGACAAATATGTTGTCTTTGATTTTGATACATATGGCTGAAATGTGTGTGTTTAGTTACAAGACAACATGATCAACAAAACACAGTAATGTAAATTTCATATTGTATATTTATTTATACAATGATAATTGTGTGGTTATGGCAGTATGATGCAGGGGATTTCATGGCAAAATACTTCCATGAAATCTTGAAGAAGGATCAGGCTTAGCTTTCCTTTGAAGTATTGGGAACCATGGGGATTGAGTCATGGTTTTTGTTGTAAAGTCTTGTGCTTTTGGTATTTTGATTTGTTGGCGCTTGATTTGTGGTATTGATTGTGTATGGTGCATAGTTGTGCCACTTTTTTGTGGTGTTGTATTTCTTTCAGCTCTCACAGCCTTATTCTTGTCCATTTTTGTTATTTCCTTTTGTTTGAGAGTTTTGGAAATTGGTTGGGAAAGAGGAAATTTAATGGATCTTGGAGAGAGATTCATGGTACCCAATAGGTGATGTAAGACATGAATGAATCTTAGTGCATGAGTAAGTGAAATGGAAGTTAAGAGTATGAAAGTAGGTTAGACTCGTTGGGTCCATTATGGTAAATGGATGGTGGAATTACAGACATGAGAAAGGAAACATTAAAGGTAAAATGACTAATGTGTTAGGTGCCTTAGCTATGTTGGGAACTGTTGTTCTCAACATTGTGCATGTTGTGCAAAAAAAAGGAAGTTCTATTAACATAGACCTTATGATATATATCCATTGCATTATGATCATGATTTTGTAGATGTTTACATATGTATACATGTATGTATGTCATTGATTGACAGGGTCGTCATGGATCTTGATGGTTTATATGCATATATTTATGTATGTATGGTGTTATCTCACATGATCGTGATTGTTTTATGGTAATGATTATATATATGTATTTATGTATGTATCTATGTCATGGTATGACAAGGTTTCAAGGATCATTCTTGTGGAGGAATGATTGCTTATGCAAGTGAATGGCATGAAGAGGTTCCTGTCTATGAGGAATCAAGTGGTAGAGTAACTTTGACAGATTTATGAGGTTAGTATCACGTGGATATGATTTAATTTTGTATTCTTGTACTATGCCTATGTTTATGGAAAGTTAATGTTGAGAGGTACATCTGCAATGTGAAAGTAGTGTGATCTGCGAAATGCTAGGATACACATGGATAGTGGAAAGATATTAGAAGCAAGGTTGTTTGTGAACTCAGTGTCTACGCTATGGATGTATAGTGCTATTGTTGTGTATATATTGTTCTTTTCATATATGCAATTATTGTACATATGGTTATGTGTAATGTTACATATGTAGTATTGTGTGCATATGAATTTGTATGTCTATTGTATATATTGTGTTTTGTGTATATTGCATATGTAGTGCTAGGCATAGATGGTGATATGTACATGTTGGACATGCAGTGCTATGTACGTATCATACAGTGTGCATGTTAGCTATGTGGTGTTGTTAACATATGTTGTTATGAACATGTTTTATGTGCATTTTTGTGTACATATGGTGTTTTCTGTGTGATATACATATGGTGCTATGTGCATCTGGTGTTGGGTGCATGATTGTACACATGGTGTTGTGTGCATGTGGTGTTGTGTACAGGTTGTACATGTGGTGTTGTGTGCAGGTGGTGTCGTGTACATGTCGTGCATGTGGTGTTATGTACATATGGTGTCGTGTACATGTCATGCATGTGGTGTTTTGTACATGTGGTATTGTGTACACATTGTACAAGTGGTGCAATGTACATTTGGCATTGTGTACACATTGTGCAGGTTGTGTCGTGCACATGTGATGTTGTGCACGTGTTTTGTACAAGTGGTATTGTGTACATGTTTTGCATATGCTACTAGTATACATGTGTTATTGCCTACATGTCGTACATGTGTTGAAATCATGCGGTACTATGTATGTGTATGGTGTAGTTGTGGTACCATGACATGTGCATTCATCATGTCGTACTCTATGTATGTATATGTATGTATATGTATTGTGTTTTTTTGTACACCAGGTGTAGGTGTATAAGTTGTATGTCAGTGTATGCATATGTATTGTGTTTTATTGTACTCTGGATGTATGCGTATGTACATATATTGTGTTGTACACTGGGTATAGGCGTACATATTTTGTTGTGCCATACACCTAGTGTGCGTGTATGTATTGTTTGGTGTTGTATGCCTTGTGTGGATGTAGATGTTGTGCATTGTGTGTATGTGTACATGGTTGAGGAGAATGCATTGGGTGCTTGTCAAGTGTGGCAACTGATCCAACGTGTGTACAAAAAGAACAAAGGTAGAAGTAAGGACTAATGAAGGGTAGGTATCGATATTTTACTTTAGTGCTATTATGCATGTGATATGTGATTCTCGCTTATGATGGTTACCTATGATTTATGTTTATAGTTTATGATTATTGCATGTGATTTATGATTTTGATCTATGATGGTTGCATTTTGAGCTAGATTAATATGATATGTTTATACATGGTGGTTTGATCAAACAACTAGTTTGACTTGTGTGATAGGAAGTAAACAGAAGTACAATTGTACCTTACCGATGAAGCTAACAATGAGGCATGACGTGATTTTATTTAAATTTATTTTGATTCTAATGGAATTTATGTGCTTTCTACAGGAAAGCATGCAATGCCCAGTTTGGGATGGTTGAAACTTATTGCAAGCATTAGCAGCAACAAAATAAGGAATTGAAAGATGCAGCAGTGTGTTGGTAAAGCACTACAGGAGAAGAGACATTGTGGGACACTGTTACCTAATAGTGTCCATTGATTCCCATGAGCATGTTATGACCGGTATGATGTTTGAGGTAGGTATATGCCTTCTTATTTTTTTTAATATCTTTTGATGCGAGGAAGCCTTTCCAAGGGATGGACTTCTCGAGATGGGGGTGCCAACCGAACTTGGAAGGTGAGTGACTACACAGAAGGGGATTACCAGATTCCCCGAGGGACTGTGTAGCATACAAGGGAAGGTTGGGGATGGACGCGTTTTGTTCTTTATCATTTCCAAATAGAATCATATGCACATTGGGAGTGTGCCCTGAAATAATGGTTTGGTAATTGTTCACTGAGAGGACAAGTGGCACAGGATTGTAGCGCTAGACATTGGATGCAGCTTTTCCTTTGGCAGTGGATTCTGGACTTCCTGGGAAGGAAATGAGTCCTGGTATTATCTTGAGGATGGAGGTGTGGGCCTATGGTTTCCCTTGTTGTTGATAAGGGCATCGTATTCTTCTAATTTGAGAAAATTTCAGCCTAAAACAAGCCTCCTAAGGTAAAATAATAGTTAAAATAATAAAATAAGAGTTATGAATTTTGGAGGGAAAACAAGAAAATTGCTTTTTTTAATTGTATTTTCGGCTTATCTCCTTATAGGTTTACTCAAATTTCAATTTTAGACACTCATTAGGTGTGGAATTAAATTCCACATCCAACGAGTACCCATTATGCATACTTTTGAGAGGACCCACATTGATAAAAATTGTAGATACATTAAAAAACATGTTAAAACATGTTTTTTTATTGTATCTGCAATTTTTATCATGCTGGGTCTTCTCAAAAGTATTCCTAATGGGTACTCATTGGATGTGAAATTTAATTCTGCATCTAATGAGTGTCTTAACTTGAATTTTGAGTAAACCTATAAGGAGATAAGCCAAAAGTACAATTAAAAAAAAATTCTTCTTTTCCCTCCAAAATATTTACCTGTACCTCTTTTTAAATTTAAAGAATTTTGATTGGTTTACATAATATGACATGGAATTACAGGAAAATTTCATCGGAAATTTTAGGCTGAAATTTCCTCTAATGATTTGTTGGTTGAGAAAATGTGTATATCTGTATATGTGTATATCATTGTAAATATTGTATCGGGTTGGTTTATAAAGCTCCACACACAGTATGGTTATTTGTTGGTTGAAGAAAATGTGCATGAGTATATATGGTTGTTATTTTAAATACCGTAATGAGTTGTGTTATAAAGCTCCAGTACTCAATATGATTTTCATGATGAGTTTTAATTTCTAGTAGGTTATTCATTGTAAATATTGCAATGAGCTGTGTTATAAAGCTCCATAGGCAGTATGTTTTTTTTTAGCAGTTTGCTAGTTTGTAGGTGTCATTGAACATTGAGAATGGTGTTCCCCCAAGGGGTAGGGTTATGTAACATCCCTGGTAAAAATACATGTAAAATTATATATAAGGCCATGGTGATGAAACATGTATTCCAAGCTTAATGGTGGGAAAAACATTCTAGTGGGTGTTCATTTGGTTTATTATTGCTAAGTAAATTGGAAAAGGAAAAAGAAAAGGTAATGGAAAAGGCATGAGGCATTAATTGGCATTTTATTTATGAAAATAATGAAAAATAGGAGAAAAGGAAGGTGAAAGGTCACAGATTGCATGTGATGAGTAAAATGAAGGAAAATAATGAAAAATGAAGAAAATAGAGGCCTCATTAATAAAAAGGATTATGAGGATAAGTTGGAAAGGCTTGGTCAGTTTAGTCTTGGAGTTCTCATAATTCTCTCTCTCTCTCATACTTTTTAGCACTTATAGTATTTTCGGAGCACTCTTGGAGAGTGTGGCATATTTGGAGATTTGGATCAAGAAAGAAAAGGAAGAGTAGGAAAGTGCATAGGACATTGGGATCAGTGTCTACATTAGGTTCTTATTGCAGGTATCAAGTTGCATGTATGATTTCCTCACTAGTTTTAGCATGCATGGTATTGCATGTGGTTTTTTGTATTATGATCTTTCATGGGCATGTAGGATGGCCAGAATTAACAATGGATTTTCCTAGCCTTGCCATTTCCTGGATGGCCATGGTGATTTTGGGTTTATTTAAATTGATTTTTTTTTGGTTGGTTCTCATGATTCCTTTAGCTGTTGGGTTGAGTTATTAGTTCCTTGAAGCTTTGGTTGGACAAACTCTCTAGAATCCTAGTGGAAAACTGTGAGTTGAGTTACTAGTCCTGGAAACCTTGGTCGAAAAAATGCTCTGGAAGCCCTAGGTGGGTTGAGTTACCAGTCCTGGAATTCCTTGTTGGACAAATGATCTGGAAGCCCTATAACAGTTGGGTTTTAGTTACTAGTCCTGTAATCCCTCGTTGGAAAAACATTATAGAGCCATAGAGAAGCTTAGATGGAGACCAATATATGATGGTTAGTGATGTCCGATAGTTAAGTGGAATCACTAGTTTGGGGTTGAGAAATGTTGGTCTTTGGAGCCCTGGTTTGGTGTTGATTGATGTGTTTGATAAAGTCCCATATTCATGATTGGAATATCACATGGGGGACTAGTTGAAGTGAGATTTAGCTCAGTCATGTCTATGGTCAGGTGGAATGTGGAAGTCCCATCTCCGATTGGTTTTTACGTTAAATAATGAACAACTCATTTCTTTGGTATTCGGTGTGAAAATATACTAGTTCAAGTACGGATTTCATTGCTACTGTATTCCTGGTATTTATGTTGTTAATTTTCAGTTAATGAGAATGTATTTAGTCAGTGATGATGTCTGTCTCTATTCATGTTTTTTCATGTAAATTATTATCCCATGTATCTATGGTAAAATTTATTGTATGATAGCTTATGATGTAGGGCAGCAATCCTTCTTAGCCATTCTTAGATAAGGAAGAGACCCCTTTGTTTAAATTTGTTGTTTATACTTATAGATGTTATGTTTCTAACATGTTTGAGGAAATTCCTGTCATGGCTGGGTGGGGTTAGATGAGTTCCAGTTGATGTGATTTCTTTCATATGTTTTTTTCTAATTTAAATTACCCCCTCCTAAATTGACAAGAAGATCTGGGCAGTGACCTGGGCTTAGGGGCTGAAAATGTGGCACAAATCCTGGAGCTATAGGCGGAAAATTCGTTGTTTGGGCCTTAGCCACCACCTTGACAAGGCTAGCCCATGGCTATAGGGTCTATAGTTGATACCATGCCCTTATAGGCTTGTGGCTTAGCCTCAAAGTGGCTAAAAATCAGTTCCCCCTCAGGGAGCTGGGCCCTGGAAGGTTAGGTTACCTCATGGGGATGTATGTTATGAAACCAACTCCAAAAATAGAATAAAAGAGAGATCGTCACCTTAGAAATAAGCCACTTCGAGGGGGAAACCTCCTTTAAATTACATAAATGAACAATTTTTGGATAATTCAAATGAAAAAACCTCCTTTCTATATATAGGAGTCCATGGGATCACAATATAATCCTATTCGACCTAAAAATAATACTGTAACATCACAATAATAACAATATGGGGGTTACAGGGGTACAACAATAAAAATAAGAGGGCTACACTAACAACAATAAGGGACTACACTAGTAATATAGGGACCTAACATGCCCCTCTCCTTGAAAAAGTGTTGTCCAAAATGCTTGAGTAGCTCTAGATGCTTCTGTATAAAATTATCATCCTCCCATGTAGAATATTCAGTGGGTAAGTTCTTCCACTTGCTGACATACTTTGAAATTGATCAATTTTAAGATGTCGAGTTCTTCTTTCCATGACCCCTTCAGGTTCAAATATGATTTTTACTTCCTCAACAAGTTCTGGAAATAATTTTTGTTCAATTTAACTCTTTTGGACATAAGGATATCTGTAAGGATTGATATTTGGAGGAACACTTCCTGGAATCAAATGAATATCATGATCATGATCATGAATAAGTGGGAGTCCTTTGGGAGTTTCAAACACCTTGGAATGATTTTCCAAGACTTTTTGGAGATCTAGATAAACATATGATTTTTATGTTGGAAATTCTAGTGAGCATAATTGTGCAATTACACCTCATTGTTATTTCTTCAGAAGATTTGCCATGACATTAGAGCTTATTATCTTTCCTGGCTTTCCTGTGATACCCTGTAATTCAACCTCCTTTCCTTCCAAAAAAAATTCAAGAAAATTTCTTGAAAATTAAAAGCAACCATCCCCAAAGATTGTAACCATTGTACTCCTAGTACAACATGAGCACCTCCCATTGGAATGGAAAGCATTGGACTATTCAATACATATTCCCCCATGGCTAGCTTGATATTATGGCATTTTCCAAAGAAATTTATAGTTCCTTCATTTGCAACCATCACTTGACATTCTGGTGTTGGGTATAGGGAGGAATTCAATTCCTTGGCTACCTTACAATGAATAAAATTATGGGTACTACCTGTGTCAATCAACACTATTACATTTTTCTTCTTGATATGTCCTTCTATCTTGAGAGTTTCAGGAGTGATAATTCCTACCAATGCATTACAAGATATGGTCAAACTCATTTATTATTTCTCTAGGGTTGGAACCTGGTGTATATCCTCTTCTTTTGAAGTTTCTTGTTCATTTTCTTCCTCCTCTTCACAATCTTTGTAAAAAAAAAAATATATTCTTAGCACACTTATGACCTTTAGTGTATTTTCTATCACAACTGTAGAAAAGCCCTTTTGATCATTTTTCTTCCAATTGTTGTGGTGTCAACCTTGTAGGTTGTGGAAGTCTAGGAGTAGCAACAGTTCCATCTTTATAGATGTGATTGGTAGGCTTCCTTGTTTCCATAATTTTACATTCAATTTTTCCTTCCAACCTGAATGCCTTCTCCAATGAGTTAGGTTCCCTAAGGTGAACCTCATGTTGGATGTTATCCTTTAAAGTCCTTATGAAGACATTAATATTATGTTCCTCTGGAATATAAGTTACCCTTATATTCAATTTTTGGAGGTCCTCAAAGTGCTCCACCACTGAACCCTTTTGTTTTAGATTTATCAATTGGCTAAATAAGGTGTTGCTCTTTGTATCCTCATAATGTGCTATCATTTCCTTCGTAAAAATTGACCAAGTGACAATTGTTTTACGGGAGAAAAGCCATAAATACCAAACAAATGTATTTTTCTCTAAATGTAAACTTGCAATGTGTACCTTTTGTGTGTTTTTCACATTATTGAGATCAAAATATTGCTCCATCTGTTGTATCCATGTTATGGGATCCTTGCTATCAAAATTCCTCATATCGATCTTTGGAGTATGTTGGGTCTTCAATCCAACATTAGAGTTTATGAAATCACGATTAAAATTTATTTTTTTCTCATCATGAGCTTCCTTTACTATATTTTCACCTTTAGGAATCAGTTCTTGTATTAACTTTGTCAAACCTTCCTTCAATCTTTCCATGTCTGCTTTTATATCATTTTGCATGTCTTCCGTTTTTTCTTCCATGTCTTCTATTTTTTCTTCCATGTCTTCCATGCCATTCTTCAAACCATCCATCACGCTTTTATTCAAACTATCCATATTAGCCTCAACGCCCTTCTTCAAACCATCTGTCTTAGCTTCCATGCATTTCTTCAAAACATCCATTTTATTTTTTGTTTCTCTTTGAGAGAGCGAAATTTGGTGCACTTGCTCTTGTAATTTTGATATATCATGTTGCACTTCTTCCTCTTCATGAGTCATAGTAGAGTATTATAAGGGATTAATGGGCGTTGAATTCTTTTTATGGGGAATTTTAGAACCCAATATTGATATATATGTTTCAATATGACCTTAGAATCACTTTAAACTGATTTTTCAAACAAGACTTATGCAATTTGAAAAACAAAATACACACCTTTTTTCTTGATTTTGAGGAGCCCGATATTGGAACTGAATTATCTCTGTGATTTTGGATCTTCAATATCTAAAATTCGGTCTTGTATTAAAACTTTGAATCTTATTTCGAATGCCATGGGTCTGACCTGATTTGGATGCTTCAAGGCAAAGTTATGCCCAATCTCCCACAATGACCTAATTATGGACTAGTTCAGTAGAGCGAACTTGTACGGCATGCCACATGTCACTATTTCCTTCTTCGGCTTTGAAATTGATACAAAGTAAACTAACTTCTGTATAATTTTGGCCACCTTTTACAGAATTCCAATCAAATGATCAGAGAGGGATTTATAACGATTTTACCAAGGTCACCTCTTTTATATGAAATTTGGGAGCCTACAAAAACTGTAACTTCCACAGATCATATCTCCTAAAATATTGCAACTTTGCAGAAAAAAAAAAAAAAAAAAAGGAAAAATATTTGAGTGTAATTCATAATGTGCAACAATCTTTGAGTAGTTAAAGAAGTTTCTCACCAATGCACTAGTGTTGAGAATTGTAGATCTTGGCAAGGATTTTATGCTATGCACATATGCCTACAAATAAGTTCTTGGTGGAGTCCTAATGGAGGAAGTTCAGGTCGTATGATATGTGACAGAAAGTTAAATGAACATGAGGTGAATTATGTAAGTCATGATTTAGAATTGGCTGCCATCATTCACACTTTGAAAATGTACGTGCAATACCTCCTTGGCAGAATAGTTACGCTCATGACATGCCATAGTGGGATTAAGTATTTTTTTGGGAAACCCAAGTTGAATGTTAGGAAAGAAATATGGTTGGTTACGCTCAGTGAATTTGACTTTGAAATTAAGTATATAAAAGGTAAAGGGAACAAGTTTTTTGATGGTTTGAGTAGAATAATTTAGGTAAATCACTTGGCACCAATAAGTTCTTATAAAACAAACCCGATGGAAAGGGTCAAAAGTTTTGTGTAGAAAGATGGAAAATATTATCAAGTGACAGAAAAATTGTTGTAAAGTGGCGAGGATGAATAATATATATCACCTCACTGAAGATGATCTAGTCAGGTATAAAAACATAATTTAAGTGCCAAATGTGATGAAATAAAAAGAGTAATACTAAAAGAGTTCCATGTTAAGTTTTATTAAGGCCATCTAGGATATCAAAGACAATTGCAACCATTAAAAAGTACTATTACTAGCCGAATTTGAAAAACAAAGTGGTTGATTTTGTGGCCAATTTCATAGAATGCCAACATGTAAAGGCCATGTGCAAGCATCCAACAGGACTATTGTATCCTATCCCCATTCTAGAATGGAAGTGGGAGGTAACTTCTATGTATTTCCTTGTTGGACTTCCTAGAACCACCAAGAAACATGATGTGATCATGGTGATGGTTGAAAAGCTGACCATGGTAGCTCATTTTATAGCATTCAATTCCATTAACTTTGTAAGTGACAGAACAAAGATATTCATAAAGGATATTGTGAGGCTACATGTTATCCCTAAGGAAATTGTGTCAAAAATAGATGTTAAGTTCACTTCTAGGTTTTGGAAGGAATTTTTTGTAGGATTTGGAACATAATTGGCATCTAGTACTGTATACTATCCACAAAAAATGGAAAAATAGAGAGGACTAATAGAATCCATTAGGGGAATTTTGAGGTCTAAAATGGGTCTCCTAAGAAAAATGTACAACCAAAATAAAATTTATAAGAACCAATAGGATTCAAGGTGATGATGTCAACCATGGGGGTGATTCACCATTTTTTAAGTAAAAGGATAAAAATATTAAAAAATAATAAAATAATAAAACTACTTTTCCAACTCGTATTTTCAAATTATCTCTCAAATATTTTACTCAAATTTCTAGTGGGAGTACTCGTTGGATGCAAAATTTAATTCCACATCCAAGGAGTACCCATGTTGCATACTTTTGATAGACCTTGCTACATGAAAAATGAGAAATACATTAAAAAACGTGATTGAAATCACGTTTTTTATGTATTTCTCATTTTTCATGTAGCAGGGTCCATTTGAAGTATGCAACATGGGTAATCCTTGGATGAGTAATTAAATTTTGCATCCAACAAGTGCTCCTCGAAATTTGAGTAAAAACGTTGGGAGATAAGTTGAAAATACGAATTGAAAAAGTATTTTTTTCTTTTTTCCCTCTAAAATTTGATGATGTAATCAAATCTTATTTTATTATTTCCACTATTATTTTATAATTTCCTTAGGAGGCCCATTTTAGACCTCAAAATTCCCCTGATTCTTGAGGACATGTTAAGGATGTATGTAATGAATAAGCCAAAGAAGTGGGAAGAATTTCTTCCACTTACAGAATTGGCATAACAAAATGGATACCAAGAATCCATGAAGATGAGCCCATTTGCACAATTGTATGGAATGAGTTGCGACACTCATATTAGTTGGAGTGGTCTGGTGAATAAGGTTCTTGTTGCATCTTATATGCTCAAGGAAATGAAAAAACAAGTTTAGATCATAAAACAGAATTTGAAGGTGGCATATGATAGACAAAAGACCTATACATATCGGCATAGGGAGTACAAAGAGTTCCAAGTTGGGTAACATGTTTATATAAGAATTAAACCCAAGAAGAGTTACCTAATGATCGATACATGTTCCAAGATGGTACCATAGTATTATGGGAATTTTGAGATACTTGAAAGGATTGGACCAATGGCATATACGTTGGCTTTACCTTCATCAGTTAGAGTTCATGATATTTTCCATCCAGAGTGGCATATCTTTGTTTAAAATATATGTACAGGATTCTAATCATGTGATTGAATGGTCTGTGTTATAGTTGGAACTAGAGTGAGAGTTCCATCTAGAGCCAATGTGCATTCTAGACAGGAGGATTCTCATGCTCCAGAATCGATCCATAGAGAAAGCTAAGGTGCAGTGGAAGAAATTTGTGAAAGAGGAGGCCACATGGGAAACGACTCATTCCATGAAGGCTAATTATCCCTTCTTATCTACTAGTAAAGGAAGTGTGTACATAATTGTTGATTATGTATAGAGTTGTGTATATAAAGATCCATGAAATAGTATAATAGCCATTTTTACATATTCGCTAAAATTTTTGTTGCCTATAGGAGATCCTCCCTTTTTCCTAACATTTTTTTGCTGATTAGAACTTTTGTTATAGTTTCCTTCTTGCACACTTTAGTACAAGTGGGATTTTCAAACCATTTTCTCTTTCTTCCAAATCTGTCAGGTTTCTTTGGTACCCATCCTTTAGAATTTTCTCCTCCCTTTTTTTCTTTGATTGATACACATTTTAGCTTTCGTGGTGGTTTTTTCAATAGTTTTAGATTAATTGAACTAAATCCTTTCCCTATAAGAGAAATGTAGGCAACTGAAAAATCTTCAGATTTTTTCCTTCTCCTTTTTAATTATGGAACATATCTCAACAAATTCATGATTTTTTAACAAATTCATCCATGTTAAGCTATCCCAACTTCAACTCATGGAACTTCCTGATTTTCTCATCAAAATATCTCTCAGTCAACTACTTCCTTTTAAATTAGTTCCTAAACAATTTCCAAGTTAAATTATTGCTTCTAATTCTTTTAACAACCTTGTTTTCTTCCCACCATAAATATTCCTTACCTTTAAACTAATAAGTTTTTAATGTTATCTTCAAATTACTTGGATAATTTTACTATTCAAAGTATTTGGACATATTGAGGAGCCATGCCTCTACTCCTTCAAATTCACCATCGAATTTGGAGGTCTAATTTTCTTAAACTCGCCATGTAACTAAGAATATGATCTCCTTTTTCTGGGAAAGAAAGTGCTTCTACTTGATTTATGTTCTTCTTGATAACTAGACTCATTAGTTTGCTTGTCACTAGAAGTTATTGATCTAATTCTACTTGTGGTGTTAAGATATTTACTCCTAGATCTTTTCTTATGACACTTTTTATTCATTTTCTCTCTCCTCAATTTTCTTAACATATATGCATTGACACTAGTACAAATGGCTAATTAGTTACTAAAAAAATGACTAAAATTTGCATATAAACAACCATTTTCAGTCAGTGACCAGTAGTAGCTAATTTACAGTATCTTATAACGCAACCAGCTTTTAGTCATATTTATCTTAGTCATTTATTGGTTGTCTCAATTTTATCATATAGTAGTATATTTAGTCATAAATTTAGTCATTAATTTAGTCATTGATTTAGTAATTAATTGCCACAATTAATGACCAATTATAAAAGAAAATATATTACTATATGATCACCAAATAAAACCAACTAATGACCAAATAAATATGACCAAAATATTGGTTGTTATAAGATATTGTAAAATAGCTACTAATAGTCACATATATGAAAATTTTAGTCATTGATTTAGTCATTAATTTCCATAGTTAATGACCAAATATACAAAAAAAATATATTACTATATGATCACCCGATAAAATCAATTAATGACCAAATAAATATGACCCAAAATGTTGGTCATGTTATGATATACTGTAAATTAGTTACTAGTAGTCACATATATGAAACTTTTATTCTTTGTTTGAAACCAATTAATGACCAAACAAATATGAATAAATTTTGTTCATGTTATAAGATATTGTAAATTAGCTACTGATAGTCATATATATTCAAAATTTGGTTGTAATCACAAATTTATCATTTGTAGTAATCATTTATCTTTGTTTGGTAGCTTCATATTCATTATATAAATGACTAATTTAGTAGTGTATATTCATTTCATTTACTTTCATTAATAATCATTATAAATGAATAATTTAGTTGTATATTCATTTTATTTGTTTTCATTATTAATCAATTAAACTACTAATTTAGTAGTTTTAGATTGATTTTATGTGTTCATTATTAATCAACATAAATTAATTAGTATGATTTTGGGACAAAATTTAAAAAAAAATAAAATGAAATACAATGTGTGTGTTCATCTAATATGAAAATGAAAAGTTACACATGTTAATTAAAATACTAAAAAACATCAAGCAAAACTATAAATAATTTCAACCACATAAATTTTATTATATAAAATGTGAACTATTACAATATGAGTTTCCAACTTAATATTGGTTGGACTACAATTTACACATGAAATATTGTTTATCACTAAAAAACATTATCATTGTGTTGCTAAGGCATTACAAGTGAATTCATCAACTCTAAAGACTTGACCATCAGTCTCTATGTGTGTGTCTCATGCGGGATATTGGATCTAAGGGTATCACTAGAATTATTCTCTTCTCTCTCTTTCTTTTTGCTTTTGTCACTCTGGTGTTATTGTTCTCTTCTTTCTTCAATTACTTCTTCTCACCATCAATACAGAGTTACTTTTCTGAAAACAAAAGAAGATACAATGCAGAGTGTAAGACATGAAATACAATGAACACTAGAATACAAAATAAATTAGATTATAAAGGATTTACACAAAAGATAAAAAAATAAAAAAATACATTAAACTTCAAAATTCACAATCAATGAATTAGATGAGGTGAAAGCTTAAGGAAATACCTCTATTAAAATCATGACGGGAAGAGGGGCATAGTGGCTATGTGATCATTTTTCATGACATGCAAACGTTTAGATAAGATTATTCCATTCTTAACTTCACAATAGTTGAAAAAACACGAATCCTATATTTTTTTTGGAACCAAGATTATGTTTCAAACCTAAAATAAATTATCATGATCGATATGTTATAATAAATTAAGAATAGACCCACAATGCATGGCCACATTTTCATGATATTAAGAAAATAAATGTAAATGTTGTAAAATTGTAGATATCTAATATTATATCCGCACCTCAAAAGTTATATTTTGATACACATCAACACATGTTAAGCCAAATGGATTAGTTCATTGAACCTTATGTCTGAATTGTAGCTTGACCAACATATCTGAAGAGTTCCTGCAAGAAAGTACAATAAACATTAAATTTTCTATAGCAAAAAAAATTATCGTGAACCATCCCATAGTTTCCTTGGGTCTGTAGAGTCAAAATATAGACTTTCAAATTTCCACATGCCAAATTCTCAATATAAACCAATCTCTTGTTTTCTTTATCCTAGAAACCAATATTATTCTAGTGGAAATCAACGTGGATACTTGAATGAGACTTGCTAGACTTATAAATATTTTTGCATGAAAATGTTCAAACATTTTCCCACTAAGATTTGAGGCCTCCCTTTGACCTTCATAGCCGACTGTTAGGGTCCCCCTAGTTTTCAAGATTGTCAAGAACAAACGCTGCAGGGCCTACATCAGAACCACTTTGGAATCCTAGGATCTAGCCCTCTTGGATTTAGAGAGGGATCTCTCTATATAAGTGTTTTCAAAGATATTTATTTATACTTAGTTTATGATATTAGGCTAGTTATGAAGCACAAGGGTTTTGTTTTGGTTTTGGTTGGGTAGAATATCATCAAAATGTTTCAGAATGTTTCAGCTGATAGGATAGGTAAGAGAGAGTATCAATCCATTGGGCTATGGAGTCACAAAAGGATTTAATTGCACAAAAAGTTTCAAGAGTGGTCCATGGGGCAAGTCATCTATATCAAAAGATCTTTTTAAGTTGATTTTGTGGTATGGAACATTAAGAAATGTGGTGAAAAAAGAAAACATATAAGAAAACAAAGAATAGCTTAAGATCAAGTAAGGACTTTTAACCTAGCCTGCTTTCAGCATACTCTCAAAGGAAAAGCATTTAAGATAAATAAATAATAGCCTAAGATCAGGTAAGGACTTTGAACCTATCCTGCTTTTGGCATACTCTTAGGGAAACTTTCAAAGACAATATCTCAAGTTGTACTCAGTAAACATGGGCTCACTAACACTTCACTGGTTATACTCTATTGAATCACCATTGAAACACAAATTAGAAGAAAACATAAAGATAAAGCTTATCAGTGAGATTTAGGGTACTTTACAGTAAATCCTAATCTATACTTGTTGTTCTTTATCAGATAAAGTGGACAGTATGAAAAACATAACGAAAAACAACAATTACAGTAAGAAAAACATCACCATTGACATAGACCAGGATCCCATAAATCAGCTTGTATATTTGATGTTCAAACCAGTTACAATCATCAAGTCCACTAGGTCTTTACAGCTTCAAAATTATCATCTCAACCTATCTTTCTTCAATTACTAACAGAACTTTAGCAGCCTCAAAAACTATTTACATTCAATAATTATTCAACCAACAACAATACTAGGCTCCTCATATCATATATATAGGTAAATTGAGGAGGTGGAGTGAAAGGAAGGTCTAACTATTCAATTAATACAGATTAAATGCTTCTCGACCTTTGGGAGGCCTAATGGAGAAGATATCTAATGTCTTAACTCTATTAATTGATTTTTACATTAAGTTTCATCAACTTCAGTCACTTTTTTTTACTTTTGAGGCTTTGGTAAGCTTGTAATTACTTTCTGAGCTGTATTTGGAAAATATCTCTGGCTGTGCATTGAATTTGTATTCTTTTGAGGAAAATAAGCTGGTAGGTGGCATTTCTGGCTTTCTGGGGATTAATTGCCTCAATGATATGGCATTTTGAAGTGGTCCTTTGATGGTCTGTCTACTTTGTGGCTTTAAACACTGATTAGGCCTTTGAATTGGATTTAGGCCTTCTTTAATCATCTTTATTCTTCAAATTATGTCTTTAACCTTTAATCTTCATATTAGACCTTTAAATTTATGGCTTTATGCTTAATCCTTTTATCTTTAATCTACTATCTTCATTGTTTCTTTGTTGATCTTCATTATTTTTCCTTTGTGTACAGGTGGCTTTCTTTTGCTGCACTAGAGGGTTTGTTGAAAGCATCGATGGCCATCAAGCACTGATTAAACCTTGACATTCAACACTTTTTGTCCCTTTTCTTCACTTTTGGGCCTTTTTGGATCATCATCCAAGGCCATATCACTGTAAATTGACTGTGGGACAACTTATATAGCTTATCCTCCATTAAACCTACAACAAACCATCAAAATATTATAAAAGCCTACGAATGGGGCTATAACTGCTTCAAAGGACTCGGCGGAGGGAAAAAGGGCAGTGCAGCGGCAAGGGAGCATGCGCAAGGGGATTCCATGGTCGAAACCATAAGAAATAGGGTTTAAATAAGCTTGTGGCTTGAAAATATGGATAGGTGGTTTTGCATAAAATCGGAGGTGGTTTTCGCGCAGAGATTAGGTGGTAAGTGGTAATGAGCGGGGGAACACGATACACATTAATGGCTGACACATGACTCTGGAAAAACATTGTTTCGCATTGAAAATGCACAATCAATTCTTTTGGAGAAACGAGCGCGAAACAAATTTGGTACCATTATATTTTCGGGCTGAATATCGACGGTTATGGATGAGCGCGAGGGGAGATAAGATGCATGACGGAAGAATAAGGTGAGGCCGGCAACGACGTCAGCTTTTTTCGTGGAGCGAAAAGGTTATCGGGTGGGTAAAAGATGAGAGTGAGCGCGATGGCCGTTAGATCAAATATGATCGATGGTGGAGATGGATTCCAAGGGAGGTGGTGGACGAGGAGTCGAGGAAGTGGGGAAAACCCGATGGCCGTCGGATCTCCCAGATCAACAATTCAGATGCATCGAGGGCGCCATTAGTCGAGGTAAGGATTTTATAAAGGGAGAGGAGAGATAACGAACTAGGGATTAGCGTGGAGAGTTAAGCGCTTGGTTCCAGTGCTTGGACACATGGAGAAAATGGGCGGAAGATTTAAGTCCTCAGAGGATTGCATCGACGGGGGAAAAGAGAATGGGAACGAGGAAATGAGGAAGTTGCGATGTAGCACTGGTTGTTGGATCAGTGAGATGATCCAATGGTTGAGATATGAAGTGCGGGGGGACTATAGAGGTACGAAGGAATTTTTCTAGGTGTGCCTCTGTAGTGAACTTGCGCCATTGATTTGGGTTAATCGGATGGTGAAGATGAAATCAGAGATCGGCCATTGGCAGAAAAAAGGTGAGGGAAAGAGGAATCAGGAATAGCCAAAGCACGATGGTGATGGCGGCTTAAGACTTGCTCACAGGACTGGGTCATATGAGAAGCAGGGGCAGAGGGCTTAAACCAAAAAGGGGTTTAATGCATATTTTCACAATAGTTGGACTTAGGCCTAAAACAAAGGTTTCTTGGCCCTTTTTGAGTGTTCTGATAGGTTAAAAAAAGTGTTTTTAAACCAAATAAAGGGGATTCTCATGTTTAAAAAGGGGATTTTGATGGAATGGAGGGTATAAGAAAGGAAAATGGGCCTTTTTAGAGGGGAAATGGTTGTTTAGAATAGGAGTAAAAATAGGTAAAAATGGGTGAAATGGGAAGAGTTATGAAGGTGAAATGATGAAAGAGGGGCTTGAAAACAATCTCCTTGTGATAACAGCAGGGCTTTCTTTGAGGATAAAGAACACAAAGAGGCTTCAAGAAGTCACAGATTTTGCATGAAATTTGTTTCTTGAAGACTAAAGACCTGTTTTAGCCATCATCATTTATGACAAAATTTCATTGATGGCTAACAGTGGCTCCACTTGGGGATGGCAGCTCCTTGGAGGTGTAAAGAACCTCAAAGATTTATATCTGGAATGTAGATCAATGCCTTGAACTTTTTGACAATCCTCTTTCTTCTTTGATCATGCTTCTTTAAAAGACGATCAATACTTATATCAACAAATAGATTAATTAATTCCCCAAACAACTACCTACACAACCTACTTTCCTAACATGTTTTCTTCATAAGGTGCACTTGGACTTGCAAACCTTTGACATCAACATTTTATTCTTTATTGAAAGCAGGAAACTAATCTAAATCTACCCTTTTAACTTCCATGAGTTTAGATTAAACAGTTGAACTTAAAAATTCTCTACCTAAGCTACTATCTGTCAAGATTAAACTGTCTGACAAATCTTATTCTCTATATTCTAAAACAGAAATTTAAATACAAAAAAACCAGGATTAAGCTGTCTGATTTGCTGTAAGACTATGGCATAAAAAAAAGCTGCACAGAGAATGAAATTTACAGAAATTCAAAACAAAACTGTGAAGGCTTAATATCTGAAAATTACAAGCATCCTTCATTCTTCTTATGACTCATATTTTGATCTGTTTAGAGTCATCCTTTATTTTGATTCTTTGGTTCAAGTTTTTAGTGTGTTAGAACCAGTTCTTTTTCTTCTCTTTGGCTCAAGTTTTGATCTAATTAGAGCCATTTCTTTATATCCTAATCTATTCTACTGATAAGGCAAGATTTCATTGTTTGGAAAATATTCTTCACTAAACTATCCGCAGTAAATTGAAATCTATCTAGTCATGATTAGGTTGTATGACTAAATAGCAGTGCTCTCTTTTGGTAGTGGCATTTAAGCTTGCACACTTTCATGATTTCTTTTCTTTTTGGTATGGGGTTGTACCTTTCGTCTTTTATATTTTCCCTCTTTTCTCTTTTTTCTATTGTTTTTGTATTTTTCTTTTTTTCTTTCAAAGAAAAAACTAACTAAATGCTCACAGGCTAAGCTTTATTTCTTTCCTATCTACCCTAGTCTAACTCTGAAATATTTACATGTTTTATATGATACAATAGTGCCAGTGCAGCCAGTTGAGCAGTGAAAAAAAGGAATAGAAAATATGGCTGCTTTTCAGAGGTAACCATAGTACATATTGAAAATTAATCTTCAAAACTAAGGCTATCACAGAAGGTGACAACTTTTCATGTATTTTGCTCTTGCAAAGGATCCATGCTTGAGAATTTGAGCCAATTAGGACCTCCATACATTCTTCCATAATATCAAAAAAGAAAAGATGAAAACTCTCTTCTTTTTGGCCCTCCATGATTGATAGATTTTCTGCCTCTAAGAAATCAGCTTTAAGGACTTCATCTTCAGTATGTTCCTTGGAAGCATCATCATCCTTCACCTGCAAATCAACAAGTAGTGAAATTTCTTCTTTCTCTAAAACTATTCTTGCTTCTGATGTAAATTCAAGTTCTTTGGATGACAGATTTATATCAGCAATGGGAGAAGGTTTCTCTTGAAAAGATGATATATCCTTAGTAGGATATTATTCTATTTGTTTTTCTTCCCCAAAGACTTGCTAGTACTTTTCATTGTTTGGGACAGTTGGTCTGAATTTTTCTTGAATTATGTATTGTTTGCTTTCACAAGGTCTCTGACATGTACTAGCAACAAGGGCTAATCCATTGGCAAGAATGCTTTGGTTTTTAGGGACAAGGGTAAGTTGGAATTCTTCAAAATATTTTAACAAGTCCATGGCACCATCTCTATAGGCTCTAATTCTGGGATTTTTAGCAGTATATTCCCCATTTACTTGCCTAATTATCAATTTTGAATCCCCATGAACTGTTATTCTTTTGGCCCCTAATTTTTTTAATAAATCCAGGCCTAAAAGGAGAGCTTCATACTCTGTTATGTTGTTTGTGCATTGAAAATTCAATTTATATTAATGGCCTTTAGTATGATTGTTTTCTGTATTGTAAAGCCATATTCCTGCACCTGCACTAGCTTTACTACATGACCCATCAAAACTCATACTCCAAAGAGGACTAGTTTTAGATTTACTATTAATTTCTCTACTATCCTCTTTGTCTTGAGTGCCATTGTGTTGTTCTATGGGATAGGAACTATGTTGATGATCATCTTGTTCAAATGAAGGCTTGGAGGATAGCTTCTTGTTTAGTATTTGATCAATTTCTCCTTCTCTCAAAGGAAGGATTTCTCTTTCAGCATAGACAGAAGTACAACAATCCTCTTTCTCTTGTGTTAACAAGTTTTGAGGCTGGATGTCTTCTTGAGCCTTTTCTAGTGAATCAATACTTGCGCTTGCAGGGAAACCTTGAGGATTTTCTATTGTTTCCTAATATTATTTTGTTTCAAACAACTCCTCGTGATTATTATGGCACTCAGTTTGAATACAAGGTTCATGAGTTGTTTCTTCTACATTGTCAGGATGCCACTCTCCTCTTAAAATCTGAAATGAGTTATAATAGAGAGGGAGAGTCCCTATATGTGTTGATTTTTCTTCTATTTCAGGTTCTGTGTTTTCTAAGTGGCTACTTGTTTCCTCAAAGCATTGCTCACTATTAGTATTCGCATTTTTTTCGTAAAGATATCTTAACAATAAAACCCAGGTTATAGGTAGGCAATCAGGAATTTATTGACAACCTTCCTTATCATCTTCTATAAAGTCTTGATCATCATACATGTCTTGTTCATTGTCTAGGTCTTGTAGTGGTTGAGTTTTTTCTTGATCTGGAAAAAGCATGGGCTGCTCTAGATCATCAATATTTAAATTAGCCTCATACCTGTCCATTCTCTTTTCAAACATGTACATCATTTTTTCCATCATGGCCAATAGTTTTGCTTTTGGGTCTATACTTTGTAAATCAGAAAAGAGGTCATTATATCTTGTCAACCAGTTCAGAGTCTTCTACCAGTGGAGCCATTTGGTATTTTGGGAGTTGTGGAGTCGCAAGGTGAAGGATTTTTACTTGTTTTCAAGGTTTGGTTGTTGTTCACCATCAACAATCAATAGTAACCAGTCTTGGTGACACTTGTCTCATTTAGAAATAGGGGTTCGTTAAGTTGTGAAGTTATCTATTACTCAATATTATCTCCCCATTATGGTTGCCACTGTGTTAGGGTCCCCATAGTTTTCCAGATTGGCAAGAACAAACATTGCAAGGCCTACATCAGAACCACTTTGGAATCCTAGGATCTAGCCCTCCTGGATTCAGAGAGGGATCTCTCTATATAAGTGTTTTCAAAGATATTTCTTTATACTTAGTTTATGATATTAGACTAGTTATGAAGCACAAGGGTTTTTTTTTGGTTTTGGTTGGGTAGGATATCATCAAAATGAAGGAAGTCCTTTGAAGGGTAAAGGTGTGAGAAGGTTGAAAGAATGTTTCAGCTGATAGGATAGGTAAGAGACAGTATCAATCCATTGGGCTATGGAGTCACAAAAGGATTTAATTGCACAAAAATTTTCAAGAGTGGTCCATGGGGCAAGTCATCTATATCAAAATATATGTTTAAGTTGATTTTGTGGTATGGAACATTAAGAAATGTGGTGAAAGTAGAAAACATATAATAAAACAAAGAATAACTTAAGATCAAGTAAGGACTTTTAACCTAGCCTGCTTTCAACATACTCTCAAAGGAAAATCATTTAAGATAAAAAAATAATAGCCTAAGATCACGTAAGGACTTTGAACCTATCCTGCTTTTGGAATAATTTAGGGAAAATTTCAAAGACAATATCTCAAGTTGTACTCAGTAAACATGGGCTCACCAACACTGCATTGGTTATACTCTATTTAATCACCATTGAAACAAAATTTAGAAGAAAACATAAAGATAAAGCTTATCAGTGAGATCTAGGGTACTTTACAGTAAATCCTAATCTATACTTGTTTTTCTTTATCAGAGAAAGTGGACAGTATGAAAAACATAAGGAAAAACAATAATTACAGTCAGAAAAACATCACCATTGACATAGACTAGGATCCCATAAATCAGCTTGTATATTTGATGTTCAAACTAGTTACAATCTTCAAGTCCAGTAGGTATTTACAGCTTCAAACTTCTCATCTCAGCCTATATTTCTTCAATTACTAACAGAGATTTAGCAGCCTCAACAACTATGTACATTCAATAAGTATTCAACCAACAACAATACTAGGATCCTCATATGATATATATAGGTAAATTGATGAGATGGAGTGAAAGGAAGGTCTAACTATTCAATTAATGCAAAGTAAATGCTTCTCGACCTTTGGGAGGACTAATGGAGAAGATATCTAATGTATTAACTCTGTTAATTGATTTCTACATTAAGTTTCATCAACTTCAGTCACTTTTGTTAACTTTTGAGGCTTTGGTAGGCTTGTAATTACTTTCTGAGATGTCTTTGGCAAATATCTCTGACTATGCATTGAATTTGTATTCTTTTGAGGAAAATAAGCTGTCAGGTGGAATTTCTGGCTTTCTGGGGATTAATTGCCTCAATGATCTAGAATTTTGAAGCGGTCCTTTGATGATCTGTCTATTTTTTGGCTTTAAACATTGATTAGGCCTCTGATTTGGATTTAGGCCTCCTTTAATCATCTTTATTCTTCAAACTGCGTCTTTAACCTTTAATCTTCAAATTAAGCCTTTAAATTTTTGGCTTTATGCTTAATCCTTTTATCTTTAATCTACTGTCTTCACTATTTCTTCGCTGATCTTCATTATTTTTCCTTTGTGTACATGTGGCTTTCTTTTGTTGCACTGGAGGGTTTGCTGAAAGCATCGTTGGCCATGAAGCACTGATTAAACCTTGACGTTCAACCCTTTTTGTCCCTTTTCTTCTCTTTTGGGCCTTTTTGGATCATCATCCAAGGCCATATCACTATAACTTGACTGTGGGACAACTTATATAGCTTATCTGCCATTAAACCTGCAACAAACCAGCAAAATATTATAAAAACCTGCGAATGGGACCATAACTGCTTCAGAGGGCTCGGCAGAGGGCGAAAGGGCAGTGCAGTGGCAAGGGAGCATGCGAAAGGGGATTCTATGGTCGAAACCATAAGAAACAGGGTTCAAATCTTCTTGTGGCACGAAAATATGGATAGGCAGTTTTGCATAAAACCGGAGGTGGTTTTCGCACAGAGATTAGGCAGTAAGTGGTAATGAGTGGGGGGGACGTGATACATGTTAATGGCTGACATGTGGCTTCGAAAAATCACTATTTTCACGTTGAAAATGCGCGATCAATTCTTTTGGAGAAATGAGCATGAAACAAATTTGGGATCATTAGACCTTCGGGCCGAAGATCTACGATTGTGGATGAGCGCGAGGGGAGATAAGATGCATGGCGAAAGAATAAGGTGGGGCCGGCAACGACGTCAGCTTTTTGTCGTGGAGCGAAAAGGTTATCGAGTGGGTAAAAGATGAGAGTGAGCGCGATGGCCGTCAGATCAACTACGATTGACGGTGGATATGGATTCGAGGGGAGGTGGTGGACGAGGAGTCGGGGAAGTGGGGAAAACCCGATGGCCATCGGATCTCCCAGATCAACGATTAAGATGCATCTGGGGCACCATTAGTTGAGGTAAGGATTTTATAAAGGGAGAGGAGAGATAAGGGGTTGGGGATTAGCGTGAAGAGTTAAGAGCTTGGTTCCAGCGCTTGGGCATAAGGAGAAAACGGGCGGAAGATTTAAGCCCTCGGGGGATCACATCGGCGGGGGAGAAGAGAATGGGAACGAGGAAATGAGGAAGTTGCGATGTAGCGCTGGCTGTTAGATCCGTGAGATGATCCAACAGCTAAGATTTGAAGTGCGGGGGGACTATAGAGGTATGGAGGAATTTTGTGGGGTGTGCATCCGCAGTGAACTTGCAGCATTGATTCGGGTTAATCGAATGGTGAAGATGAAATCGAAGATCGGCCATCGGCGGAAAAAAGGTGAGGGAAAGAGGAATCTTGAATTGCCGAAGCGCGATGGTGATGGGGGCTTAAGACTTGGTTGCAGGATCGGGTCATATGAGAAGCAGGGGCAAAGGGCTTAAACCAAAAAGGGGTTTAAGGCCTATTTTCACAATAGTCGGACTTAGGCCTAAAACAAAGGTTTCTTGGCCCTTTTTGAGTGTTCTGATAGGTTAAAATATTTGTTTTTAAACCAAATAAAGGGGATTATCAGGTTTTAAAAGGGGATTTTGATGGAATGGAGGGTATAAGAAAGGAAAATGGGCATTTTTAAAGGGGAAATGGTTGTTTAGAACAGGAGTAAAAATAGGTAAAAAGGGGTGAAATGGGAAGAGTTATGAACGTGAAATGATGAAAGAGGGGCTTGAAAACAGTCTCCTTGTGATAACAACAGGGCTTTCTTTGAGGAATTTTGAATGAATATTTATCAATGGAATGGATTTCTTAAGGATAAAGAACACATAGAGGCTTCAAGAAGTCACAGATTTTGCATGAAATTTTTTTCTTGAAGACTAAAGACCTGTTTTAGCCATCATCAGTTATGACAAAATTTTATTGATGGCTAACACCGACACCACTACATATCCTCAACTTCAAAATTTTTACAAAGACCACAACTTCTCCAAATGGTGCTTGATACATGCCTATTTATTTTTTTCTTGGAGTCAATGTTAGACCTTTTGAATCAGATATGAAATCTAAGGCTTCAATATGAAATGTACCATATTTGTTCATGCAATCCACAAATCTCTTAAACAACAATTTTAAGTTAGACATAATAGTTCTATTTAAATTTTATTGTTTATATTCCTTGGAAATGACAAAAAGAAAACCCCAAAGCAACAACATTATGAAATCCAACCGTCATACAAAGTATGTTAGGCCTAGGCAGGTTCTTTATTGTAGGAGAGTGGCAAAGAGATATTTACATGCCAAGAAATAGTCACTAATAAAATAATACCTTAATGCTTGAGAATTCACTTTTGATTCTTAGATATAGACTCAAAAAAAAATCTTATTGTAGTTAGGAACATATTATTTTAACTTTTCCAAACATGCAAAAACGTTATTTTATATATTCCATTGAAGAGTAAGGTTGAATTATACATTATTATGTAAACTTAAATATTCATTCAATTGATATTAATTTTAGTTTTAAGAAAAAATTAATACAATGCTAAGAATTCAATTGATATTAATTTTAGTTTTAAGAAAAAATTAATACAATGCTAAGAATTTGTGGGAGTCAAGGCCATTCCAATAATTGTCACATGATATGATAGATAAAGAAAAAACAAAGTGGGGATATTTTTATGTTTTTACATCATGTTCATACAATTCCTGCCATAATTGAAGACATGCTTACATATTTAGTGAGGCAAGAGCTGACTATCAATGGGTTATGAAGTACAAAAGAAACACCTTAGTAATATGAAAATTCAATATGGCATAGTAGTCACAATCGACTACTATGAAAGGTGAGTTGTTTTTCTTTCCCAAAAAATATCATCAATTTAAGGTCTTGGATGACTAATATGATGATTAAATTTACCTCAAACAATTTCCTTAGTGCCACCTAATAAAGGTTTTCAGATAGCAATAACTGGGTAAATTTTATTTATTCTTAAATATAATATTTTCAAAGACAAAACGAGAGGAACCAATGGAACATTAAAACTCAATCAAATAATATGAGGGAGATTCAATTTCATTAGTGAAATGCAACTATGAATGATGAAAATGAAACCAAAATGCACCTTAAATGAATGTAGAATAGAAAAAAGGCATTACATGCACCCAAAGCATTGTAAAAGAGCACAATTATTAAACAACGAGACTTGAGGAGCTATAAAGACATGGCATAATCAAACCTTATCTATATATCAATCAAAAGATTGTTTTCATCACAGTGCTGAATACAACATTGGCTACATAACTAACAGTGCATGTAGTGAGGGAAACAAGAAAAATGGCTAGAAAAATATGAATAACAATTATGGGCACCCAAAGAACTTTAACAAGACACAACTATTCAACCACAGTACTCAAAGAGCTATAAAGACTACTTTCATCTCACTGTTTTGACCTCAATATAGTCAAAATAATTCTTATTATTAGTTCATTATCTCCAACATAGTTTTTGTTTAGATGGTACACCTCCTATATAATATGGAAATAGGTTGTTACAACGCTTGATCAATAAAAAATTTCTTGATCACTGATAATTATGTAAATAAGATGCTAATTAAAATCCATTACAACACTTCTCCTCTCACCAGTTTAAGAATACACCCAAGTATATGAAATAACATGCTCTAATAACCATACACTAAGTTGTTGATTAGACTCCATGGAACTCACATCCAAAGGATGCCAATAAGCGAAGTTGACTTTTTGAGGTTAGAAAAGTTGCATGCATATTTCAAATGCTAGTTTCACTCTCTGAATTCATGTTGCCGAGAATAAAAAAACCCATTGACCTCCCTTGAATGATTGTGCCTCATGTAAACTTTCAAACAAAATTGTAAGTATAAATAAGGTCCACCTATTTTTTTAAAATATAGTACAATTCAAACTTGGGTTTTAGTTAGCCAAAGATAGCAAGTCAATTTATAGTTTTAGTTGGCAAAAATAGCACAAATACCAATGAAATTAGCCTTTCCAAAATCGGTAAAGGATCATCTACTAGTAAAATTAGAACTTAAACCATGAGAATAAGAAACAAATTAAGTTGGACAAACATAAAAAAACTACCAAATATACCAAAGGAGGTCAAATCAGGGTTTGGAGGTTGAGATGCTTAGCACGCGTCAAGTGACAACCCTCTCAATTGTTAAAATATGTCACACAAAGAACACCTCCACTTGTGCAATTACTGCACACTATAACCATGAGACTAGAACCCTTACCGACCACAATAGGAAATGCTAAATATAACCATGTCTAAAATAGTAGCATGATGATCCAGGTGGATATTGGTGGCCACCCATTTTTTGGGCATGATACCTCTGGCAAATATCAAGTCTTCTGGAAAATATGAGTCTTTCACACTCAATTAGCTATCGAAAGTTGTATTCCTCAGATAGATATTTCTAACGATGTATCATGTGTGTCAAATGGAGATATTATGCAAAAGTTACGACCCCGAGAAATTGATGTACCAATTTACCCTGACGGGACCCATAGCTTGGTGTTTCATCTCCTAGGGTTAGTTTTTTGGATGTTTAGAGTTTTCCATTGTTTCTAAACAATATATAGGCCTTTTATATTCATTTTAACACATATTTCAAAGGCCTATAGTCACAAAATATCTTCTAAGAGACAAGGTACTAGCATCCTAGCTAGTTTATTTCAATTTTGTCTATAAACAAATTTCAGTTCTTTGATATTAATGAAATGAAGTTTTATTTCCACTGAATCTTTGTATTTATGGTTATATGTGTATTCTATTGTGTTCCTGCATAAATTTGGATCACATCAATCCTAAAAGTTAATAAATATGGAAAAGGAAGGTAACTCCACTGTGATAAGGGACCGATGCCAATTAGAGCATGCCAGGAAATGGTAGCAACTTGGATATCGAAAAAAATAACCTCATCAGAATCACTACTACAAACCCGAATATATGCTCAAGATCAACATGCAAGCCCTAAAACTAGAACTGCTAAAAGCCTAAAAATAGATGTCATGAAAATGTTGGCATTTCCTAGAAAATGCTCATTCACAACACGAGCTCACAAAGACACATAATACATGGTAAATTGTCACAAGTAGACCTTGGGATTATGGCTCCTAGAAAACAAGAAAACTATTAGTAATAGCATTTCCCTCAAAATTTGGTTAACATGCCTCTAGAATGAACTTTGACCACCATGAAACCTAATGAACCTATCAATGAAAACCCACGTGATGAAAATGAATTGCATCTTAACCATCCAATTGCACAAGCTAATATGGGGGATAACAAAACCTAGTCATCCCCCCCCCCCCCCCGCTCTTCAAAAAACTTCAGATAATACACCACCCTTCAGCTTGGGGTAAGGATTGGTACAATTCATTTAACATCATCAAATATACAAAGAAAGAAAATCTCCATGTTGTATGCAAAACAAAAAGGAATGGGATAAGTGTAGAAAGGCTTATATGATTATTAATTGATACCAACATAGATACATGGTATTGATATAGGTTGTTGTTTATGTGCATTTCATTTTTCGAAGTGTAATGCAACCAACAAGTAATTTATTTTAGTGATTATTTTATATTTTTTGGGGTTTTCATGTACATAGCCATACATTCTGCAAAAACATCTCCCCTATACTGGGTGGTAAAGAACCTCTCTATGCAACCAATACTACCAAAATTATGAATCAAACCCATGACAATATGAGTTTGAAACAATTTTCCAAGTCAACGATTTTTTCCTACTCACGTGACACAAACATACCCATTGATAGTTTAACTCAATCAGCATGAGTTTGACTAGCAAGAGTATGACTTGGTTGACTGAGTAAAACTCCACTTAACCAAGTTAAAATTGTTTGAAAACCTACATAGACCCCTCATTACCTCAAATTTGGTCATTTTTATCTCTATTGAGAAATTTTATACTATGAAAATTCAACAGACCAAAAAAAAAGACCAAGATAAAAATATTCTCAGTAAATTTTCTTTTGTAAAAATAAAAGGAATGGGATAAATGTAGAAAGCCCTATATATGTATTAATAGATACTAGCTTAGTTACATGGTATTGATATAGGTTGGTGTGTATGTGCATTTCATTTTTCCAAGTGTAATGCAACCAACATGTAATTTATTTAAGTGATTATTTTACATTTTTTTTTTTGTTTTCATGTACATAGTCATACATTATGTAACAACATATCCCATATAATGGGTGGTAGAGCACCTCTCAATGCAATCAATACTACCAAAATTGTGACTCAAACCCAATGAGTATGAAATAATTTTCCAAGTCAATGATTTTTTCCTACTCATGTGACGCAAACAGGCCCATTGATAATTTAACTCAATCAACATGAGTTTGACTAGCAAGAGTATGACTTTGTTGGCTAAGTCAAACTCCACTTAACCAAGTTAAAATTGTTTGAAAACCTACATAGACCCTTCATTACCTGAAATTCGGTCATTGTTTGGTCATTTTTATCTCTATTGAGCAATTTTATTCTCAAGACATTTTCTTTTCGTTAAAATATGTGTATATATTTATTTTTTGTACTTTCCTAATTTTTCCTGATTTTTTACCAGACTAAGTTAAACTCGACTCTTCTGCATCACCATGTTTTTCCCAATTCCATGTCTAGTAAATTTATCAATACATCAAAAATATGACACATATAACATAGAACACATACAACCTATTTGTCATCAGCAAGCGTAGTACTACCACTTCCTCACTATATTTTTTATCCAAATTTTTTTACACAGGGGAGAAAGTAGGAACAACCTCAAATGTTGACACCTCTATTACACTAACCCATTCCTTGGCACTCAAAAACCATTTAAGAGACACTGATTGTGGTGATATTTTCTTATGACTCTTAGATACAATTTAATTTCGAGGCACATGCCAATCCATGTGATTGTTGCGCTCTTCTTGAAACTTGAAGCACAAACTAGATGTTTTGTATTGTCTTCGAAAATCCTCATACAATGCAGTAATAAAAAATTCATGAAAAAATTAAGTACATTTTTTATCCAGGTGGATATTGAAGGGCACCCGCCTATTCCACTTGGGGGCCCACCATTGTCTCTTTAAGCTTTTCAGTTTCGGCATAACTTACTATTTTTAGTAGTTTTTCGAGTCCTGAACTTTCGGAACCGTTTTGAGGCCCTAAACGACATTCTTTGGGCATTTCTTTTCGGGAAAATATGATTTTGTTCCCAAATCTACATTCATGGTCAACATTTGTAGTTCTTGGGTAGATCTTTCTAATGATGTATCATGTGCGTCAAATGGAGATAGTATGCCAAAGTTACGACCTCGGGAAATTGATGTACCAATTTACCCTGACAGGGCCCATATTCTGGTGTTTCATCCCCTAGGGTTAGGTTTTTGGATGTTTATGGTTTTCCATTGTTTCTCAATAATATATAGGCCTTCGAGCCTCATTGTAATACAAATTTTAGAGGCCTTTAGCTGCCACATATCTTCTTAGAGATAAGGTACCAGTGCCCTAACTAGTTTATTTCCATTCTGCTTGTAAGCACATTTCAATGCTTTGATATTAATGAAATGAAGTGTTATTTTCACCGCATATTTGTATTTATGGTTATATGTGTATCCTATTGCATTTCTACATAAATTTGGGTCAATTTTAATTGAATTTAGTTCCAATGATATCTTGAGTAGCAACTGGTGCTTCAACTAGAACAAACTTTGGAGGTTTTTCACTCAAATATGGGGCTAGAAATAAGGATGTATAGTTACATTTTTATCTGGAAATTGATTTGGTATTACATCTAAAGAAATATTTATAGATAGATTAGAAGAAGAGGTGATTGAGGTCTCTTGACATATTACATTTTGTGCCATTAGCGACCTTAAAAGAGATGAAACATTGCCTATTGAAGATGGTAATGTGGTGTTTTAAATTGTCACCTATGATGTCGATGATGTTCATGCTACCAATAACGAAGTTGGTGGTGGGATAGGAGTAAGAGGAGGTGGAAATCCTAAAAATTAGGAAGAAAATTTAGTGGGAACTAGAGGATTTAAAGTGGGGCTTAATGTTAAGCCTGCATTAGGATTCATCATGCTAATACTCACAATAAATCCCATTTTTTGAGATTCCCATAAATTAACTATCATTTTTATGGAGGTTGGGATTGTGTAAATGCCTTTGAAAAAGTAATAAGTTGAAATGGAGTACGGATAATTGGTTTTACTTCTTAAGGTATTGGTAACTGTTGTGGAATTTGGTAACTGATTCAACAACTCTGGAGCAATTCCAAATTGTGACACTTGTAACTATGGTAGCTATTTAGGAATTTCTTGAACATGTTGTGATTAAAGTGGATATTGTTGAAATGAAAATGAATAATGACCTTGGAAATGACCAGCCTTCATGAAATTAGTCTGATGGTGATGGTTTAGTGGTTGAAATTTTTGATGTTGAAGGGGTGGTACAGATGGAGGTATAGGTGGAAACATTTTCATAAAATGTAGTACAAATTGAGTGATAGGAACGAAGAAACAATTTTTTGTGAGTGTTGCCTTTGTGAGGAAGTAATGCCACTTAATTATTGTTCCACAAGTGACAAGAATTCAAAGCTCAGGGGAAGATCCAAAACTTTCCCAAGATTTTGGTACCATTCCTAATGCTATTTTTGTACTTATTAACCTAGATTCATTTGCTGAAGCCATAGGGTGACCAAAAATATGAGTTAAATTGAATGAATATGCCAAGCCAGAACTAGAATTATTGTGGCTAGGAACAAGCACTTGAATTGTTCTTAGCCTTGATTATGAATTAGTGATTAATTTTGATGTTTCAAGTGAGTAGGTCGACCCATTACATGTATATTTCCTAATGCACCTTGACTAATTTGTAGCAAAGATGATGTCTCAATGGAAGTATCTCTGATATTTCAAGACACAATACCTGATTGTAGAAGAGAAGATGGGCAGTGCTCTTAAAACTCCTACATTAAGAAAATGCGAATTAATTTTTCATCCAACTAATTCTAATTTTTCATCAAACTAATTCTAATTACTACTATAGTTTGAAATTACTTCTCTATTTGTAGAAGAGAATATGGGTAGTTCTCTTCAAACTCATACATTAAGAAAATGGGAATAATTTGTCATTGAACTAATTCTAATTTATCATCAAACTAATTCTGATTACTATTATAGTTTGAAATTCCATATCTATCCTAGATGTATCTACTCAAAAATCCTTCTTTCTCCATTATCACAGGGAAAACTCAAGTGCGGTTAGACCACATTGTGCAATGAAGTACTAGACTTACATATTAGTAATTTAACCATTGCAATACTTTTCACAACCAATCCTCTTCTATTTGAGAGATGGATGTTGCCAAATATTAGATGAATTCTCTTATTTTTCTAGATAGTTTCTTCCAATGGGATTTGGATGATCAATTAAAAGGTTATCCTCTAATTAAAGAAATAGGCAGGATAATTATCAATTTTGAAAATTCATAGAGGGGATATCTAGTTTTAATGCAGAGCTTCCCCTGTACTTTCTCTTGTGAATAGTATATTTTTTCTCTAAGGTAGTGTTTTAATCTTAATTCTGTTCCTTGATTTTTAACAAATTCTATAGACTGGTAGTAATTAAGCCATAATGGAAATCCTCTCTTGAAGAGTTGGGTTGGATTTCTTTAATTGAATGTTCACTTTTTTGCAACATGTTTGTGAAATATCTGGCATCTTTTGGCATGCATAATAAATTGGATCCAACGTTATTCAACTATCAAACATGAAGGATTTGTGGTGTGAGTTGTGACCTCTTATTTCCTTTGACAACGGCTCCATATTCTAATTTTGAAGGGGAGTTTACTATGCATTGCCAATATTTACAGCTGCATTGGCTTCTTATTTGAATATCAAGAAAACAGAAAAAATATTCAGGGAACAAATTTTTATATTTCCTAGATTGTGGTTACTTCAAGTAATGAATTTCTAGATCAAAGTTTGTATTAAATTGTATTAATTTGTGAATCATGTCGTAAAATTTTTACTGATTAATGTTATGGTTGATCTCTCTAGACATGGATGATAATTTTTTTATTTTTTTCTTGTTATCTAGCGATATTGTATTTTTCTTTATTGTATAGTTCATAGCTAGTTTTAGGAAACAACGGTTGATGTTTCAAATCCACATTATATTCATAACTTATAATAGATGGAGTTTGCTGAAATGGCAGGTTATCAACTTCATGTGAATGGGGACTTCCTAAAATATTAATAATGGTATGGTAATTTCACATAAGGTGTCTCCTCTTCTACAATAAGAGGGCATCCGATTATTATTCGGCAATTAATCATAGTAATAGTGTTGTGTTTTTGTAGAAAGTAGTTCCTCTAATGCGACTGTAGCTGAAGCTTCATCCTCTTCTTTCAAAGGTCCTGTTGTAGCCTAATTCGACTCAGCGAAAAGTCAAGAGAGGTTCTAAAAAATTCAAGGTTATTGAGAAACAATTGTTAAAATTTCAAGAATATCTGTAATATGCTCGAAAGGATAACCACAAGCTCAATGAGGATTTGTCATCACATGTGCACCAAAACCAAAATCAAGGAAGCAGCAGCATTGGAGGTGTAATCTAAGCTAGAGGGGAAGCAAAGAGAAAAGTGTACAGGAGGGGTCAAGTCAGTCTTATTCGCTTGAAAAACAGTTCATGAGCCAGACTGATGGGAACATTCAAAAAATTACACATCGGTCGATCGAGCTGGGCTCATTCACAAGCTCAGGAGAGACTAGCGCTGTAGAATGTCATTTAATGCTAATATTTCTTGAATTTAAATTAAACAAGATTATCATTCTTACAAGTTAGAGTATAGTGAAGGCTCTTATTCATTGTGCCTAGATCCAACGGCAACCCGAGAGCACAAATTACATGAGATTTATACCAAGGAGTGACCCCGCAAGCAGTCTCGTTAAATCTGCTCACCCGCAAATCAACGGTTGACATTAACTGCGGGAAAACTCTCTTCAAATGCCAAAAAAATGTTTAAGTGCCCTTGCAAGTGGTTTCAGGTTTCGATAAAGGAAATTTCATGGTGATAGCTGGAGCCCACACCCTTTACTTTTAAATCACAGAAAGTAGAGAAATGGTGTATTTTCCTTAAAACAACTTAAGGGTTTTGGAGGAGGCGCAAAGGGGAAAATAGATGGTCAGGATCAAAGTGCAGAATTGAAGTGGAGAGATGGACGATGGTGTTTAAATCAAAAATCTCAAATTGCAAGTTTCAAAGGATAAGCACAGGAGGTAAATGTTAAAATCGCCAAAGTGCGATATGCAATGGCGTGGCAAGGTGACGTGGCAAGATGACATGGAAGTGACGTGGTAGGGTGACGTGGCAAGATGACATGGCAGATGATGTGGCCCCGACCCCACAGATCGCATTTGATTTATGATTATGTGGAAATGACATGGAAAGATGACATGGCAGATGATGTGGCCTTGGCCCGCATACCGCACATCGCAAGTTTTAAAAGTTATGTGCAAAGGGTATGAGTTATAATCGCTGAAGTGCGATGTGCGATGCAGTGGGGCCTGATCACAAATCGCAAATCACAATTTTTAATGAATAAGTGCGAAGGTAAGTGTTAAATTCGCCAAAGTATGATATGCAATGATGATGGGACCCGATCGCATATTGCACATCGCAAGTTTTAAAGGTTAAGTGCTAAATAAAATTTAAAAACAATGATATTTGAAGTACGATGTTGGGCGGATGTGATGTGGTTTCAAAATTGAACTCCAAAGGTTTTAAAATCTGGAGGTAAGGAATTTCTTGTGTTAAATTGCATCAGAGGAAGAAAGGAGGATTATAACGTAAATTCGGTGAAACGCCTTGATAATGGAAGAAAGTATAAACGTGGGTAGAGAGACACGAGTAAGTGACCCGACACAGAGCAAATGAGAAGAGAATACTAAACACAGCAGACATGTGTAGAAGAGGCAGAGTTAGGTAGCAAGTGACATGATGACAACGTTTGAAATGCAAAAGCATGGGAAGAGTCGAGTGGAGATGCGTTTATGCAGACTGTTAGGACATCACAGCCGAAATGGAAGGAGACACATCAACAACAAATCAGATTCAACAAAAGAATTATATTCCAAGTGTATTTTGTTTTCTTTGTTAAGATCGAAACTACAATGGTGTCCTTGATTGCAATGTAATAAGTAGTTTAACGGTTTAGGTAGTCAAGTACTTTCAAGAAGTTTAGAAGTTATGAACTACTTTGATGTATTCAAGTGGGTAGAAATAAAGAAAAAAGTTTCCAAGTTCTAGACCTCTTGGGGATTACATTTTGCACTTTGTCTGATGGGTAAATGAAAGAAGCAGTAAATTTCCTGCCACTATTGATGGTGATTCGTGCTTCTTGTGTCATTTTGTGTCCCTTATTCTTTGAATGAAGTGAAGTAATGTAGCATTCGGTCTCTTAATTACATATGTGATTAAGATTTAAATAACCTTAATTTCCACTCCTTCACTCCATATTTTCTCCCTTAAAAAATTATATCTAGAACTTAAGAGTAATAGATTATGTGTTTACAACATATTATTCCCCTCTCTTCACAAACTCCTGATGAAAATTTAAAGTAATAGATTTTGTCCTTATAGCATAGTATTTCTAGTTTCCTCTCTCTCCATGAATTTCCTTTGAAACTTAAAGGTGGTAGATTCTGTGTTTACAACATATTACTTGGAGTTTCCCCTGCAGTTCTTCTTTTCATTCAGATATCAACGGTGAATGCCAAATGGCATTATGAAATCTTTTATTATTCTATATCATTAAGGGTTTTAGAAAACTAGTCTCTATAGGGATAGAACAAAGACCTCATGATACAATCATTTCTGTGACGCACTTTTAAAATGTCTTAAGCATTGATTCCTTTCACTACCAAGGGATTTTCTCTTAAGATACAACATTTTTTAGCGCCATTATCGGGGACGAAGGCACGAAGTTATTTTTCCCTAGGTATTGAAATCTATTTCTTGATGGTAAACAAGATTTAGATACAAATTTGGTTGTTTATTATTCACCTGGAGACTCCACCGATGAAGGTATCATTACATGAGGAATTTTGCGGGCAAGAAAATGAGAAAGCACTGTGGAAAATACAGATATCAGAGTTTGAATATTTTAAAGGAAGTTTTATTTTTCACTATTAGTTAGGTGGTCTATTTTCTCTTACATATCAAGAAAATTGTTTCCTGCTTTATTTTCTCATAATATTACAAGGCCGAAGATGTACATTCTTTATTGGAAAAAGAAGATTTTTCTTCCGATTGTATTATTGATCTTGACACAAATTTATCTCCTAAATATGAAAGGAGAGATGATTGTTTCATTACTATTCTTGAAGGTAATTTGTCACATTCTAGGCATAAAGTTGAGGATTCATCATATTTTGGTGATAACATTATACCTCATAAGAAATCTGCTTCTTTCCAGCTTGGAACCAAGGTGATTTTCAAACCCTTGGTGCTGCCCACAATCCTCCATCAATATACTTCGAAAGGATTCAAATTTTTGCAAAGTTTTTCTAGAGATGAGGAAGATATTTCAGCTAAACAACATATCTTGAAATTTTAGTACTTTTTGGAAAATTTTCAAATTATTTATGAATACATGGCTTTAAGGATGTTTTTTCATTCATTAAAGTGGGGTGCTCTACAATGCTTCTAGTGTTTGGAAGCAAGTTTAATTAGTTCCTGGAAATATATTTATTAGATATTGGGGCGAGCGTAAGTCATATGAAAAACACCTTTTGGAATAATATTCTATCCAGAGGCAAAGAAATGAATCAATCATTGATTTTAATAGGAGGTTTCAAAAAAATTATTTCAGCATGCCAAAATAGATTCGGCCTCCTAAAGCTGCAACTATGGTTTACTATTTGAAGGCTCTTTCTGCTGTCTTGGCTTTTTATCTAAAGGAGAGAAAACCTTGCACTCTAGAGATGATGTTTCTTTATGCACAGGAAATCAAAGATAATGTGTGGGCTTGTAGAAATTTCTCGTGTCATGTTGAAAGAACAAGTTTTGTTGAAGACAAGAGAGCCTGTCAAAAAAACCTTGGAATTGCTTTACAAGAGAATGTAAATTCAGAGATGGATAAGGATTTTGAAAAGGGGTCAAGTGATTCTTGTATTGTTTAAACACAAGAATTCAAGCATTCTGAGGATTCTGGACAGAAATTCGTTGCAACAACTGAACTACACGCTGAAAGCCTGGAAGATCATTACAATTTTCATAATTTTAATGATTTTTTCAATAGAGGAGAAACTAATGGAGCTTCTTAGGTGTGTTTGTAGGAGGGGGAATATTTTTGTAAAGAATTGGCATTATATGAAGAACATCAACACTATGAGAAACAAACCTTAGATTTATCTTTCCGGCCTAAATGGTTACCAGTAGAAAACAATAATCAATATCCCCACATACAACCTCAAATTGAGGAGTCAAATAGTGAAGTAAGTTTCCCTGTTCAAATAAATCTACATCAGAAAGATGTTCAAGAAGAGGAGGTAGCCGAAAATTTGTCTCATCAGTTCTATGATCCAGTGGTTGACTATATGACAACTTTCTTTTTTTAGCAACAAGCATTTATGCAAGGGTATGTGAAAAGCTCTGTATCTGGGAAATTTTCATTGTACATCCATGTTTTGATTTTCAAATTTCCACAGTATGGGGGCATTAATTCTAACACATAGATGTTGGATTAGTGCCATTGGAAGGTTGACTTCACCTGATTGAGTTCAGACATGAATACATATGTAGGATTTGTGCATAAATAAGCTCAAAAGTAGAGCATTTTTAGTTGTATTATTTTCATTTCAGTATTTTTAGATTAAGAATAAAGGAAGGACTCCAAAATGTAGCAGGTTTCTGAAGGTTTTCATACTAGATCATCTCCCATTTGGGATTGACTCCATGCCAATAAATTTTGTTGATATACAAGTGCTCTTTGACTCCATGCCCAACAAAGGCTACTAATCTACAAGTGCTCCTTGAGTCCATGCATAATAAAGGATATTTATCTACAAGTGCTCCTTGACTCCATGCCCAATACACGCTACTTATCTACAAGTTTTGACAACTTTTCTACAAAAATGTTGTCCCCAATTGGAGCCAAATGTTGTAGCCTAATTCGACTCAGCTAAAAGTCAAGAGAAGTTCTGAGAAATTAAATTTTATTGAGGAATAGTTGTTAAAATTTCAAGAATACCTGTAATATGCTCGAAAGGATAACCAAAAGCTCAACGAGGATTCATTATCACATGTGCACTAGAACCAAAGGCAAGGAAGCAGCAGCATTGGAGGTGTAATCTAAGCCAGAGGGGCAGCAAAGAGAAAATCATGCAAAAGGGGTCAAGTCAGGCTTATTTGCATGCAGAACAGTTCATGAGCCAGACCGATGGGCATGTTTAGAACATACACACTGGTCAGGGTCGAGTCGGGCTCATTTGCAAGCTCAGGAGAGACTAGAGATACAGAATGTCGTTTAATGCTAATATGTATTGAAGTTAAATTAAACAAAATTATCATTCTTCCAATTTCGAGTATAGGTAAGCCTCGTATTCATTCCGCCCAGATCCAATGGCAACCCAGGAGCACAAATTGCACGATATTTATACCAAGGAGTGCCCCCGCAAGCAGTCTCGTTAAATCCGCTCACCCACAAATCGACGATTGACATTAACTGCAGGAAAATTCTCTTCAAATTCCAAAAAACTACTTAAGTGCCCTTGCAAGTGGTTTCAGGTTTCGATAAAGGACATTACGTGGTGATAGATGGAGCCCACACCCTTTGCTTTTAAATCATAGAAAGCAGAGAAATGGTGTGTTTTCCTTAAAAGAACTTAAGGGTTTTGGAGGAGGCGCAAAGGGAAAAATAGGTGATCAGGATCAAAGCATAGAATTGAAGCAGAGAGATGGACGACGAAGATTAAATTGCAAATTGAAAATCACAAGTTTCAAAGGATAAGCACTAGAGGTAAATGTTAAAATCGACGAAGTGTTATATTCAATGGTGTGGTAAGGTGATGTGGCAAGATGATGTGGCAGTGATGTGGCAAGGTGATGTAGCAAGCTGATGTGGAAGATGACATGGCCTCGACCCCACAGATCGCAATTGATTTATGATGATGTGGAAATGACTTGGCAAGCTAACGTGTCAAGCTAACGTGGCAAGCTAATGTGGCAGATGATGTGGCCCTAGCCCGCATACTGCACATCATAAGTTTTAAAATTTAGGTGCAAAGGGTATGAGTTATAATCACCAAAATGTGATATGCGATGCAGTGGGGCCCGATTGAAAATCACAAATCACAAGTTTTAATGAATAAGTGCAGAGGTAAGTGATAAATTTGCCAAAGTGTGATATGCGATGATGGTGGGACCCAATCGCATATCGTACATCACAAGTTTTAAAGGTTAAATGCTAAATAAAAGTTAAAATCAATGACATGCGAAGTGCGATGTTTGGTGGATGTGATGTGGTTTCAAAAGTAAACTCCAAAGGTTTTCAAATCCATAGGTAAGGAATTTCTTGTGTTAAATTTCATCAGAGGAAGACTGGAGGATTATAACGTAAAGCCAGTGAAATGCCTTGATAATGGAAGAAATTATGAACATGGTCAAAGAGACTATAGTAAGTGACCCGACGCAAAGCAAAGGAGAAGAGAAGGCTAAACACAACAGGCACGCATAGAAGAGGCAGAGTCGGGTGGCAGGTGACATGATGACAGCATTTGAAATGAAAAAGCATGGGAAGTGTCAGGTGGAGATGCGTTTATGCATACTGTTAGGACATCATATCCAAAACAGAAGGAGACACATCAACAATGAATCAGACTCAGTGAAAGGATTATATTCCAAGTGTATTTTTTTTTCTTTGCTAAGATCGAAGCTACAATGGTGTCTTCGATTGCAATGTAATAAGTAGTTTAGCAGTTTAGGTATTCGAGTAGTTTCAAGAAGTTCAGCAGTTATGAACTACTTTTATGTATTTAAGTGGGTATAAATAAAGAAAAAGGTTCTGATTTTTGGACCTCTTGGGGATTTCATTTTTCACTCGTTTTGATGGGTAAATGAAAGAAGCAGTAAGTTTCCTGCAATTGTTGATGGTGATTTGTGTTTCTTGTGTCATTTTGTGACCCTTATTCTTTGAATGGAGTGAAGTAATGTAGCAGTTAGTCTCTTAATTACATCTATGATTAAGAGTTAAATACCCTTAATTTGCGCTCCTTCACTCTATCTCTTCTCCCTTCACAAATTCTCTCTGAAACTTAAGAGTAATAGATTTTTTGTTTACAACATATTATTTTGAGTTTCCCCTCTCTTGAAAAACTCCTGATGAAACTTTAAAGTAATAGATTTTGTGTTTACGACATATTATTTCAAGTTTCCTCTTTCTCCATGAATTTACTCTGAAACTTAAAAGTGGTGGATTCTGTGTTTACAACATATTACTTTGAGTTTCCCCTGCATTTCTTCTTTTCATTCAGATGTCAAAAATGAATAGCATTATGAAATATTGTATTATTCTAGATCATTAAGGGTTTTAGAAAACTAGTCTCCAGAGTGATAAAACAAAGACCTCATGATAAAATCATTTTTGTGACACACTTTTAAAATGTCTTAAGCACTGATTCTTTTCACAACCGAGGGATTGTATCTTAAGATACAATAGGTCCAATGGAATTCATTGTATTTCATGAAGATATTCCTGTTACTGATGAATAAAATGTGGATGTCAATCTCGATAACCTTATCAATTACATATTTGACTTTTTGGAATGCATAGAAGAGATAAAACCGCACCTATCATATTCGTCTCAATATAAATTTGAGCTGTATTATTAGATAATATTATTATCAATGTTATGTGTAAGAGACCAAATATAATTAAATATATTTATCACTTCCATAGAATAAATCAATGCATCCACAACAGCCTACCAGTAGCAGTTGGACCTAGCCTATTGGTTCAGACTTGAAGAATTTACAGGATTTACTGTCATCGGGAATAGACTTTGCTTCTGACTTGGTGCGTATCTTCTCCTATTGATAATTTCATAATTTTCACCATGTTTAATTTATGTCATCTCTAAATTTTTCCATGTTTTTATGGTGTTTACATAAATTTCATATCGAGACTTATTAAAAAAAAATTTAAGGCATTAAGGCATGCAAGTTTTGCTACTGCAGGACTACTTATCGTCACATATAGTTTGGAGAGAGACGAAGAGGTTTCTACCAACGGAGAGGATCCTTTGCATCTTTTGCAAGAAATTTATTATGTGGCCACTGTAGTCAAAAATATTAAATGAATCCCTAACAGAATGTAGGATGTCATCGAAGAAATACAAAACAGGAGCAGCAACATGCCTAATAAATACAAAACTGATAAGGATCTGACTTTTAACAAGCAAGGTGAGTATTTTGGCAAGTTTTTGTTATTTTTTGAAATAAATACAAAATTAATAGGTATCTAAATTTTAACAATACACACAATAGAAATGTAAGACAGTTAAAGTATGTAAAATCATAGAACCATAAGGAAGAGAAATTGTACAACATAAATGGGGTGAAAATACTGACCATGAGTAGGGGAGAACTATAGTAATGTTGTGTTGTAATTTTATCATACTATATTCCCATGCCTATTGGTTCCATGAAGAAGTTCATGAGGCATATCTCCAATGTATATGATGTGAAATCTATATTTTTGTATATGTATCTTGAGAGATGGGCATAGATACTTGCACATAAAATCGCAAGAGTGGATGTGTATACATTATAATCAATACAATGGAAGATATCATGTTGATGCTTGTTCATCAAATGCCTGGAATAGTGAAAAAAAATTATGCTTCTCTGAGCCTACTCTCATCTCTACGATGCCTAAGAAATGATTTCCATGGCTGCAACAGGGGGTTGTTGCATGTGGTCTATGAAATACTTGTTCTTCAATAATCGCAGTTGTAGCATCTACCATGCAAAATCCTACATGAATGGTTAGAGTAGATTCAATTACGCAAAGCTTAAGGCAATTTTTCAAGGATCAGCCATTTTACCATCAATAGAGAACCAATTTTCTAACAAGTTTTCATCAGCAGAAGAAGAATAAAAATTATGACAAAGATTTACAATTAGCAGAAATGTGGAGAGAAATGCAAGGATCTACAAATTGGGGAGTAATTTTTAATCCACTGCATCCACTTCTGCTTTCGGAAATCATCAAATATGTGGTGTTAGTGCAAGCTTGTTGTGAAGACTTTGAACTACAGCCTGGGTCTAATTTTCATGGGTTTTGTAAATATGGTTGTGAAAGCCTGCATGGTCAGGTAGGGTTGGATAATTGCGGTTATCAAGTTACTATCTATATATATATATATATATATATATATATATATATATATATATATATATATTTCATAGCGGACATTAACATTTTGGATTTCATAAAGAATAATTTTGAAGGAGATCAATGTAACTGGATTGGTTACATTGCAGTTACAGAGGAAGAGAAGGAGATTACGTGATTGGGATGTAGGGACATTCTTGTGCCATTGCGAGGCACACATATATCTTAACTGCTTCCCATTTAAACCCTACAAACCCTCATGACGATGTGAAGGTAGAGAAGGGTTTGCAGGAAATAAAGTAGGGTGTTCATACGAGCTTGTTATGAAGCCTTTGAACTGGAGCTCAGGTCTAAGTTTCATGGGTTCTGTAAATATGGTTGTGAGAGCCTGCACAGTTAGGTAGGTTTGGATAATTGTGGTTATTAAGTTACTAAATATACATATTCCACAGTGGACATCAAAATTCTGTATTTCATAAAGAATAAGTTTAAAGGAGATCAATGTAACTGGATTCGTTACATTACAATTACAAAGGGCGAGAAGGAGATTAAGTGATTGGGACATAGGGACATTATTGTGGCATTTCGAGGCATTTCTACGTACGGGTAATGGGTAGCTAATATCACGTAGATCTTAATTTATGCCCGTTTAAACCCTCTAAACCCTCATGAAGATGTGAAGGTAGAGAAGGGTTTGCAAGAAATAAAGTGGATGCTTGCATTTACATTCCACTGTGTTCACTGAACAATGATGGGTGGACCAATTGGGTGATCAAACTTTTGAAGCCCGAGGATGAAGAATTCAGAGGAGATGTTATAAGAGAAGGCGGAATCAATGCTTCTTCTACACTCAAAAATTAAAAGAATGGGAACGGAGAATGTGATGCAGAGTAAAAATACAAGTTTGGAGCCAAGGTGTAAGATGCGCTGAGAACCAGAGTTTTGTAGAAAGTTGTAGCCAAGAGAGAGTATTGTAGACAAACGGAGCAAGCATAGGTACGAGGAGAATATAAGACACATGTGCCAAAACCCTGTGTCACGACCCTGCTCCATTAATCCAAGGGAATACCAAAAATCTAAAAGAAAATGGACCAACTCATTGGCCTATTTATAGTAGATGCCATGGGTGAAGGGTTACAACCCTTGGCTAAAGTGGACATGAAAATTTGAAGCCAACTTTGAAATTTTGGTGGGAAATTCAATAATTTTAAATTTCAATAATATGCTTTCATAATAATTCTTTCTCAAGAATAAATATTTTAAATAAATATTTTTTGGGTGGGAAATTTAATAATTTTAAATTTCAATAATGTTCTTTCGTAACTATTTTTTCTAAAGAATAAATATTTTTTGGGTGTATAAACCTTGGGTATTTTCTATAGTTTTTAAGTGCACAAATCCATTCATTGGAATCTCCCCTACCACCAAGAATTTTAAATCCATCCAATGAATATTTCCTTCTTACTAGTAGGTTAGGATGTCAAATTGAGTATTATCTTGTCACTAAGCATTTCATTTTATTCCTTCAAGAACTAATTTTATGCATTAATCGATGTATTTAACAAATAACAATAAATCAAACTCAAATACGAAATTTTTTATTCCAATAGTTGCTTCCACATAATTTTTGCAATAGAAGATATTATTATGGAATATTTTACATCGAATCTAGTGATATGGAATCTTCTACACAAAATATACTACTACGAAATCTAATAAGTGAGTATTGAATGAATATGAGGAGACTATGACCCCAATCTTCCAATCTTAATCCACTGAAATTTCCCTAATTTCATTAATTGGAGCTTTTCATGAAACAAACAAATTTTCCTTGATTCCATTAACCAGCCTTTGTTGTTTTTGACATTATCATGCTACACATTTACTGAAATTGCAAAACAAAAACTTAACTTTTTAGTAAACATCATGTTTCTACATTGGTATATAATCAAAGGAAACTTGAAATTACTCTCACCTTGAATCCTGTCTGTATTGCGATTTTTTGTTGAATTAGCCTTGAACTTGTGTCGATTCCTAACCAAGTTTCTTCGCCATTGTATCATGCCTCTCTGAAACCAGCACTGAACATTTGTGAATTATGTGCCTTCTTTGCTAATTTTTTTTTCCCTCTCTTGGACCTTTGCAACTTTTGCACTAACACTTTTTTTCCAACACTGTTTGACACCAATATCGACTGCTGCAACTGCTTTTCATCTTATTTCAAATACAACCTACTTTCAAACTGAAAAAACTTATTACATATATCAGCATTTACATGAAAATGATTATGTAAAACTTCTCTTTGTTTAATCATCATCAATGTCAATTTTTGTCTTGCATTGACAAGCCTCTTCATCTGCCCTGCATTAACTAAAGAAGAGTCTAGTTTTTTTTTTATGAACTCTAAAAATTTACTCCTTGCTATATTTGAATAAATGGTACTTGTTCTCATGACGATGGAGGATAGATTTCATGTCATACAAGTAAGGATTTCCCAACACCATACCTGTTATATCAAGCAGAACAACATCTAATTCAACTGTGTCAATGAAATGTGAAGTTATTGCAAAGCGCAACATGCACTTCTTTGAGACCTGTAAGTTTGAATCCTTACAAATCCAACCAAGTGGATATGGTTTTAGATGTGGAATGGTCTCAAGATTAAGTTTCTTGGCCAAGTCTTCAGAGATTAAATTTTCTTGTGACCCACTATCAAACAATGTGTCAACCTTGGTATGTTTGGAAATGACCCTCACATGAAACAATTCAATTCTCTTTTCTTCACTTGGAGCTTCTATGTGACAGTTAGATATACCAGAACTCGGTTTATTTTCATTCTCTTTCCCCTTCAAGTTCTTTAGTGCCATAGATGTGATTTTTGTTTCATCTCCTGAATCTGACCCTAGGTCTTGTTAAGCTATTGCAATTGTCTTACCTTTTTCCTTGGCTTTCTCTTTGGCTTTAAAACTTTTTGGTTTCAACTCGAGATGAAGTTTCCAACAATGGTCCTCATCATAGCTAGTTTTAGAACAGTGTTTGCAAAGAATTTTCCCTTCTCTTTTCTAGTATTTTCATTTCTCTTTTTCTTCCATTTTCCTTTAAACTCATTTTCCTCATTCCCATCTAAGTTTTGTTTTCCCCTTGCCTCTAAATGTGTGGCTTGAACACAAACCTCATCTAGGCTTGTAGGGTTAAACATGAGAATTGTATGTCTTAGGTAGGTATGTAAACCTCCTATATACTTGAGCAAAGTGTCTTGGCTATGCAAATCTATTCCTAGTAAAAGAGCTCTTCTTCTAAATTATTGAGCATACACTTGTACATTTTGTCCTTTCAGTTGTTTAAAATTTTTCCAGTCCATTACACTTTCTTCATGTGAGCTAATGGATAAAACTATTGTTTTATTGCAGAAATGAAATCAGTCCATGATAAAGTAATCTTACCATATCTTTTGATCTCGTCCTTTGTCTTGGCTTCCCACCAAACAAGAGTTGCACCTTCCATTCTCAATGAAGCTAGTTGGATTTAGGTGTCATCATCATGAAATGTTTGGATTCTCAAATAGACCTCTAATTGCCTAATCCAATTATCTAGATTTTATGCATTAACTTCACCATCAAACATTGGCAATTCAAAATTAACATCAAGTTTCAGAAAAGGATTTTTTCCAGTGTTCTTTGACTTGTGTGACTGTTGTACTGAAGATGAAGTAGAGAATGATGATGATTAGGGTGAGGATGGTGAATTTCCACTGTCTCCATTTCCTTCATTGCCCTTCTTTGATTTATATTCATCATTATGACCTCCTGATGATCCCTAACCTTCCTTGTAAATTTTAGATCCTTATCCTTCTAGAATTTCATTCCTTTCTTGATACAGGACTCTCACCATTTCAGTCATGTCAAGGAATGTTTTCCTGAAAACTCTTTATTCCTAGTTGGGATCAACTTCTTCATGGGTTCCTTCTTCCCTTGAACTCATGCTTATGGCTTCTTCTGCTACTCTTTGAGGTGAAATTGAAGGTGGAGATAATGGCACTCTTGCCCTCCTTGGCTGAGGATTACTTTTAACTTTCACCAATTGACCTTCTCCTCTCTTAAGCTTCAACCTAGTAAGCATTAAAACCCTTGAAAATTGTTAAACAAATCCTTTTCACAAAGATTAAATACAGAAAATACTCTAGCTTAAATAAATCTCAATCTAAGCTCCGATACCAACTTTATATGTATGGAATGTATTAGTTTTTTTGTGCTAAGTATCCAAATAGTAATTAAATTGTGTGCATAAGGTTCACTGAAGTTTGCATGTGAAACAAATGGTTTTAACTTAGTTAAACATATTTTTATGTGAGGTTAAAGCATGTAAATTATCTTGTATAACACTATACAACAATAAATAACAGAGAATAAAGCATCACATATGATGATAATCAACAATTTGATGAAGCATTTCACCCCTCCTGGGCTACATTTGCTGGTCCAGCTCCCAATGGCATGTCCCTCATATCTTATTTCTCAAAAAATCGTAACTACATGTGATAAAAAGCCTCAAATGGTTGTGCTCTCTATAAAAAAAGCTTCAAATTTCTTGAATTAGTCAAGAATGACTATTCATTTGCAGAAAACAAAGAATAGATGCTCAATACACTGTAAACATCGTAGTGGCCCTTGTGGCTCCTTGACCTTTACTGAAGAAAAAACTACACAATATGACCTCTGATGGCTCTAAAACCTCTGCCAATGTGATCAGAATGTCAAAGTTAGCCAAAATGACTCTTCATTCATAACAAATGGTCGAATATCCAAAGAGTTATGACCCAAACTATAATTTGTCCAATCACTCCTAAGAAAGCTCCTCCAAAACTAGAGGAACTCCAGTTAACATCGAAAATTTAGAAAATAGTGCCAAATCTGGAGGTCCACCAGTGGAATCACTAGACAGACTGATAGTCATATTAAATGTCAAGTTGTATCATGTGAACGTGCTGCGGATTAACTACAAGAGTTAACGTTTGCTAATTGTCGAGCTTAAGGTTATGGTTCTGGCGTGTGGTCTCGTGGAGTGGGGGTTGGCCATCTTTTGATGCCGGTGAAATTTAAATGAAATTTTAAATTTATGCTATGACCCTCTAGGTTAAGAAACACTCAGTAGCCCGAGTGGTCGGGCGCATTCACTACATGCGAGAGGTCCGGTGTTCGAACCCCATAGTCTCCAAAAAAAATTTACACAACAATTTGACCTCCGGCCTGGGGCCACTTGGCAGCCTCTGGGTGGGACACGTGGCACCCCCTGATAGGCCTGAAAAATTTAATATAAAAAAATATTTTTCAAATAATATTTCTTTATGAAAAATTTTATACAAAGTCAAATTTAGTCAAAGGTCTAGTTTTTGGAGTTTACTGGGCTTTTCAAACCTTTATAACTTCTGCATACGACCTATTTTTTGCGAAACATTCGCGGCGCCAGAATTGTAGCGACGAGACCTTTCTGATCATCAGGTTGCAAACACTTTTGATCACTTTCATTTTTGAGCATTTTTTAACAATGGGCATGATCTCCTGATCATATACTTCAATATGTATGAAGTAATTCGTAAACAAAAGATTTCATTTTCTTGATTGAATCTTGAAATCCATGCTTTTGCATGGTGGGAGAGTGATGCAATTAGAAAGGTACTAGAAAATGAGCCACTAGTGAATAATTGGGAGGTGTTAAAGGATATGATCAAAGCTCAATTTTACCCAATTGAATGTGAAAAACACTAATATATAGTATGGTGTTACGTAACACAAAGAAACAATATTTCTTATTATTTTTTCTTTATGGAAACCTTCTTAATCAATAATTTTGGCATTAACTAATCTATTTTGTAGATTTTCTTCTCCTCTTTCCCCATTCACCCAATTTAATAAGGCACAAGTGAAATTTTTACTTAAAACCATAAAAATATTAGTTATTCTTTTTAGCATGCACTAGCCCAAAGAAACAGAAAGATAGATGAGGTGAAAATTGGCTAGTTTATTGTTGCTACACCCAAGATATCCTTTGTGTTTCTGTGCTAGATTGTCGATGTCCTTCTATGCACTATTTTGTGTAAGGATAGCACGTAATTTTTCATCATTCAGCCACGTAGCATAGTAATTCTAGCTTTACAACGATTGGGAATACGAAAATATCTATTGGGAAAGGACACTTTGTGCACATGTTTCGAGGCATCATGCCAAAGTCAATTATGATATACTTAAATGAATATTTCAGATTATAAACCCATATCAAAACCATCATATATGGCATCTATGGCACCAAATAAAGTTACATGAGGGAAAATTTAAATACAAATCTGCTTGATATGTAAATTGAATGAAGTGCGCAACAATATGAAGGATAGTTTCAGAAGTTGAACAACATATTTCAATATGGTTTTCCTCAAGTTCATTCCCATCATGGTGACGCTAATTAGACAGATGAAAATGAAAAGGAAAATATTAACAATTTATTGGAGGAATATGAGACAGGGATAGATATTAGAGAAGCATGCCAATGTATATGGGACCTTAATATGTCATTCTTCCACCACAATGTTGTGAAAAACACTTTGGTTATGGTAGTGGAGAAAAAAATTATAGGATCTTGAACTTTCTATAGGAATGTTCAAGTGACAGTTTTATGGCATTAAATCAGTTGACGAAAGGTTTCACAAGGGTATCTTGATTACTTGGCCTTGGATATTCCCAAAGTTGGGGAAAGTTTTGCAAGTTATGTTGAACATGAAAAATTCAATGGTTGTCTTGTGATACATTTCACCTACGACACAAAATCTGATCCCACGAAGTCAAATAGGGGCATGTCTTCATGAGCTCAGAGATATTTCCATGCCTCTCTCCATATGGCTAGCAAAACTAGTGACAATGAATGACCATTTTTAAACATTCATTACAATAGAAGTGAGGAGAAGAATGCACCAATGGGAGTTTCCTTAACAAAAAATATGATCCATCACTCAACTACAGGGGATTCATTGATGTTTTGGCAGTTACCATTTTTTCACTTTCTCCTTTAAATCACATTTCTGACATGTTCCTAGTGCTCATTCCTATAAAATGAGGCCACTCCAATTGAGGGAGTCACTTAGCTATTCATGGCAGCATGACGAGTTACAAATTAACACCTTTTTGGCACTTGAAGGGAATACTCTATTTTTGGCCACTTTCATGGAGGGAACATTAATGAAGTATTTACACCACATTCTCTCCTTATTCCTAGCATGCAAGAGGGTACATAATTTGGAGATGTACATTCTTTTTCTAATTTTGAAGAAGTTCACCCTAATACAAAATATGCCTTTGGAGTCATATTTTCTACTCCTATATTCATCTATAATTATGTGACTGGTCTTTCATACTCATTCAAGACCTTCACAAGTTGTAATAATATTACCTAGGATAAAATGTATTTTAATAAACTCCAACTGATCAAGAAAATGGTTCAGGCTTCCATATTCTTTATTATAAGACACATTAAAAAGTGTGATAGGCCAACAATTTCTCACAATTTTTATCTTGTTGTCTATCTTGAAACTTGTGTATTTTATCTTGTTGTTGAAGTGAGACACCTTGTATGTGTCTCAAAAAATTGATTTCTCTACAATATACTCAAAATTATCCCACATTTCCTTCAATATATGTGTGAATATTCAGCGGGTAAATTTTCCTCCAATTACCATTATCACATAATCATATAGGAACAAATATTCATATGATGTAAATGCAAATACAATCCCAAACCTTCCTCTCAACAAAGAATCATGGCTTTGTGGAGGATACAAGGTAGACGATATTGGCAAGCATCCAATATTGTCAAATCCATGCTTTTATGAAAATAATTTGATGACCAAGAAACCACAAAAATAATGTTGATGCTAGTTGGCCCCCAACAGCTTGGACTAGAGTTGTAACATCTAGAGATGAGTCATAGACACATTTAGCAAATTCAGGCATATCTCAAGACAGTTTAAGACTAGATAGAGCTTTGTTGTTATAGACAACTCTCATGTATCTCATCCAAAAATTTTGAAGTGGATTGATGAACAACATGTAACAAATATGGATTTGATGTTTCACTTGTTTTAGCCATGACCTTCAAACTTATTAGCACATGATAGGGAAGCTCTATCTATACTGTCAAGAAAAGCCGGAGACTTGGTTGGCACACTTTGAAGGGCCCATTCAGTGTCACTTCCATCCTCCACCACCTCTAGGAAGAGACATGAACAACCCTGCATCCATCACGTAGAACAAATACTATGCTATATGGTGTTCTTTATGTTTTATCTGTGTTTTGGTGCCTCTGGATCAACCATTTATGGACAATGTCCCAGCAAGTCTCTCTTTTGTATTTTTGTCATCTAGTGAAAATTTTGGTCAACAAACCCGGTTGGGGTGAGACCACATGTTTTGTAAGAGGCTATATGTACTTTTTTTTCCTACATTAATAGAACATTGACTTACAAAAAAAAAAGATTCATACACCATTAAAAAATAATTAAGGTTCATACTTAGATTTATAAAGTTTCATACCTATTTACTGAATAGGTCTATAAATATATATTAATTTAGGTTTATCTATTTATTATTTATCAAATGTAAATAGGATGATTTGATATTATATTTAAATGAACTCACACTTTGAACATAAGAAATGTTATAACATTTATATATTTGTTAAATGTAAATATGAAGAGTTAACCTTAGATTTAAAACTGCTCACACTTTTAACATAAATCAATGAATTTTAAAAATTAAACTAATTTATGGCCAAAGGTTAAATATAAATATAAATATTAATTTGACTATCTAAATATTACCTTTACTAAAATTATATTGAAGGCATTAGTGTAAAGTATAAGATAAATGATACATGCAATTATGTTAATTGTAGATGAATCCATCTACAGTGTTAAACTTTAGAGACAAAAGGGTATTCAGAATTTTAACACTGTAAATTCAAAGACCCCTTTGTCTCTAAATTTTTACAATACAACTGGATTCAGAGACCCCTGTAGTGAAATGTAACACTTTGGTATCAAAATTGCAATTTTCCATTAATGGAGTGACACAATTAAAAATTAATGACATAAATGACTAATTCATATACATTTACCTATTATTTGGTCATATTTTTATTATTGGAGTATAATAATAATTTACATTAATCATTATTAATTTTGTCACTTATTATCTAGTCATATATTTTAATCCTAGACTGTATTAGTCATTTAAGTTAGTCGCCTTTAGTTTAGTCACTTATTATCTAGTCATATATTTTATCCCTATACTAAATTAGTCATTTAAGTTAGTTGCTTTTAGTTTAGTACTTATTATCTCTTCGTATATTCTATTCCTAGAATAAATTATTTATTGAAGTTAGTCATTTTTAGTTCTGTCACTTAAAATTGCTCAAATTTAGTAGTAATTTACTTGAAATAATTGCGGTGACTAAATTTTTTAGTCACCTAGTCATTAATTTCATCATTTTTTACTAGTGTGATATCCTCTTACTCCTCTCTATATTTTCCATAATCTTTCTTGATTACCCTTAATATCATCCAGATCTATTTTCAGACTCCTTATCATTTTCAACCGTTTAGAATTGTATTTTTCATTACTAGTTCCACCTCCAACAATTCATAATTTAGTGTCATGTTTTGCATCACTTCTTGGTGATCCTCCAAAAAATATATGTTTTCATCTTTCAGTGTTTTAATTATTTATGCAATATGCTCATAACATGTATAAATGTTTTAGTTTTCAGAAACCAAAGGAGGTCCAATGTTGTAACTACAACTCTTATATCAATTGTAAATACTTTCATTGTACTATTTTTTTAATAAATATCCATTATTTTACTTAATTCATAATGAATGGTCTAGATGCTTGATAATTTACTCTTATTAAATTCATGTAATCTATATTGGTAATACAAAATTTTCTAGCATAATTCCGTTTAATTTCACTTGTAATTTTTATTAAAAATCGTTCCTTCTCCTATTGTGTCATCTTTGTAAATCCTTCAATCCTATCCCAAGTTGTTCTTAAGGGGAGATGTTAGGATGTTCCGACACATAGGAAATAGTTAAGTATAACTTGGTCTAGCGTAGAGTTAGGTAAAGTGTGTTTCTTTACTATGTACATTTGTAACTTATAATCTGATGGTCACGATATGTAGTGATCTGACAGTTCATTCTCTCCTCGGTATTACCGACACTTGATCCGTGGCTTGACACCTGATTGGTCTATGATCTCTATTTAAAGAGCATGGAGGATCATTTGTTCGGTAACTGTTTATGAGAGAAGCTTATGTAAATTTTCTTTCTTTATATTAATAAATTTTCTGAAGTGGTCACGTTGGCTCAGGCCTTGGACTATTTCCCTTTTCGAGGGTTTTAACCACGTTAAATATTGGTGTACTGATATGTGATCTGTTTGTGAATGGTGACCTTTGGTTTTTTGATCTAAAGAACTTACCCTGTGAATTCCTACATGATATCAAAGCTATTTTTAGGGTTGCATCTGTTGTTGATCCAAATCCGAGGCTAATTTTCCTGCATGCGACTGTCGTTTTCTAGATCTACTATTTTTTACCACTTTCGAGTCGGGATAACTACTCTATTGTGTCTAGAGCATCTGTTATAGTGAGGAACCCCTTTCATTTCATGCGAAATTTTTTTTGGTTGCCTAAGTTATGTCATTTTAGATCTAGAGGTATAATTTTTTTATTTTTTATTTATTTATTTATTTATTTATTTTATTTTATTTTATTTATTTATTTATTTATTTTTATTTTATTTTATTTATTTATTATTATTATTATTTTTTTTTTTAATCTCTTTATTTATTTCAATTTATAGCCTTTTTTTTAATTTTCGAATATATCCCCTCTTCTGTGTGTATGCTCTTTTCTCTGCGCTGTATGCAATCTGGCAAACCAGAAACAGGGAGACGAGATTTTTTTGCTACGTATGCTCTTTCCCCGCGACTTTGTGTGATCTCAAGAAATCAGAAATAGCAAGAAAAATATATAGTTCCCAGACAAACTATCCGAAAATATAACGTTCTTCCGTAAGGCTTGTATTTTTTTTTTGATGTTTTTTTTTTTTTTTGCAAGAAAAAGCACACAAACCGAAGAGAACAAAAACTCCTTCCTCCTTCCAAACAATTACAAAATCATTTTACTTGCTCACTTGGTGTGAAGTTAATTTTTGAGAATAGAGGTCTTGGGTTCAAGTCTCTTTTTTAAGATTATTTTTCTAAAAATATTTTTGTTAAGTTACTTTTTCTTAAAAAAGCTTTTTGGTAAGTGTCTTTTATTTTTTTTTATATTTAAAAAGCACATGTAAAAGTAATATTGTAAAAGTGACTCTCACTAATTTATAAAAGTGGGTCACATACAATAGTACTTTTTTAAAGTGAGCTTATTATATTAATTTTTAAAAATTGGGGGGATTTTTTTTTTGAAGTACAAATTCATCATCAACATTCAACCTATCATGTAACTACTCGGCATCTACTACACATTTTTTTCAAAATGGCATAACTTCTTCATCTGGAAGCCGTTTTCAGAGCCGTTTTTTTTAAGCAGCCTAATTTTTCAAGATATTTCTATTGGAGCAATTGGTTTCTGCCTTTTCAACTTCATTTTTTTAAAAATGGAAAGTGCATGCCTGATTATTCTTAATAGCACTAATTATTTCCAATGGCTATCCTACATGATAGACTTACTTAGAAGTAAATGGATTTATAGAATAGCCTCAGGATAAGAATCTCAACCTACCGATGAAGATAAAAATGATAAATGGCAAAATAAACAAGATCAAGCATGAGGGTTAATAGGAATGTCCATTGCTCAAGATCTTAGATTTCATATTCAAGAAATTGACTCCCCTCATCAAGCTATGAAAAAGCTAAATAATGTTTTTGGCATTCAAAATGACATCAGAGCCCACCAGCTTGAAAATGAGTTGCTTACTTTGGACCCTAATAATTTATCCTCTATTGAATATTTTTTTTCCAAATTCAAGTCCCTTAGACTTCTTTTAGAAGGTTTTAAGGTCAAAAAGGAAGATGGTAGTCATATCTATTCCATTATTTCTAAGCTAGGGCCTGCATACTCTGTATTTGTTTCCACCATCCATTCCACTAGAGAAGTCCTCATTTCTCAAGGGACAACCTACCAGTCCCCCTCTTTTGATGCCTTTTGTGATTCTTTGATATGAGAACAAGAAAAACTCTTACACCTTGGTCTTATTAATACCGGAAAATCTTATAATAAATCCTTAGCAACCTAGTAGCAACCATATCCAAAGAATCCTAAGAAGCAGCATCCTAAAAATAATGGTCCTAAACCAAACAAGGGTCTTAAACAATTTCAGTCACTAACTAAAAAAACAACTCAACAAAATGATAAGCAAAAATAAAAACAAAGGGAAGAAGATAGATCGACATTGCAAATTTTATAATCGTGATGGCCACGTAGAGTCAAAATGTCTTAAGAATATGGAAGCCTTGGAAGAATCAATGAAGAAGCACAAGATGCATTTGGAGAACTCTTCAGCTTCATCTTCGGGAATGGCACTTTCTGCATGTGTTTTTCAAGCATCAAGATATAGCTATGCATTGAATGTATCTTCTTCTTCTCATTCTCATGAGTGGCTCATTGATTCTAGAGCCTCTTACCACATGGCCAAAAATAAAGCCATGTTTTCTTCTTTATATGATTGTAACACCAAAAAAATTTACGTTGGTGATGATAGATCACTTAGTGTTGTAGGATCTGGAACCATTCATCTAGATAAAGGTTAGTTTAATTACGTATTATGTGTTCGTACCTTGTCCTGCAACCTTCTATCTGTTTATCAAATAACTCATTCAGGTCAAGGGAAAAAAGTAGAATTCTCACCTCATGATGTTGTAATTAAGGACCTAAGATATCCTAGACATATTTTATCTACTGGAATTGTTGATGATTCCACAAGGTTTTATAAGTTTGACAACTTTGGGTCATCATTTCTTCCCTCCGTTTTTGTTTCTCATAATGATGAAGTGAGAAAAATTTGGCATGAGTGATTTTCTCACTTAAACTATCGTTCTCTTCAAACTCTATGTAAATAAAATATGGTGACAGGTCTTCCTATTGTATCTTGCCAAAATGATGTTTGTTCAGGTTGTGTACTCAGAAAACATCATCGGGATATCTTTGAAAAATGTGCCTCCTGGCACACTTCAGCCCCTATGCAGCTTATGCACAGTGATTTATGTGGTCCACTTCCAATTGTTTCTTTCTCTGATTACAAGTACTTCTTAACTTGCATTGATGATTTTTCCATACGCACTTGCGTATACTTCTTAAAACTCAAGAGTGAATTTTTTAACATGTTCTTGTCCTTTAAGGACTTTGTTGAGAAACAATCTAGACATCACATTCTTAAGTTAAGATATGACAATGGAGGAGAATATGTTAACAAAAAAATTATCAACTTTTGCAGTGAGCATGGAATTCAATTGCAACATACTATTCCATATGCTCCACAACAAAATGGTGTATCTGAAAGGAACAATCACATTCTAAAATAAATGCCTAACTATATGCTTCAATCTAAAGAACTTAGTCTTAATTTTTGGACAGAAATAATTAACTGTGCAAATTACATAGTAAATCATGCTCCTACTAAGGTTTTAAGGAATATCACTCCAGAAGAAGCCTAGAGCTCAATCAAACCAGATGTAAGTCACTTTCGTGTTTTTGGAAGTGAAGCTTGGGCCCATATTCTAGATGAGAAACATAAAGCCTTAGAACCTATCCCAATTTGTTCTTAAGGGGTGGATGTTAGGATATTCTGACACATAGGAAATAGTTAAGTATAACTTGGTCTAGTGTAGAGTTACGTAAAGTGTGTTTCTTTAATATGTACATTTTTAACTTATAATCCGAAGGTCACGATATGTAGTGATCTGACGGTTCATTATCTCCTGAATATAACCGACACTTGATCGATGGATTAACACCCGATTGGTCCATGATATTTTTTTAAAGAGAATGGAGGGTCATTTGTCCGGTAACCATTTATGAGAGAAGCTTATGTAAATTTACTTTCTCTATATTCATAAATTGCATGAATTGGTCGTGTTGGCTCAGGGTGTGGACTATTTCCCTATTCAATGGTTTTAACCATGTCAAATACTAGTGTGCTGATATGTGATATGTTTGTGAGCGGTGACCTTTGGTGTTTGATATAAGGAACTTACCATGTAAATTCCTACAAAATTGTCTTTTTCATTGTTGGTTTCACCTCCAACAATTCATAATTTAGTATCATGTTTTTCATCACCTCTTGGTGATCCTACAAAATGTTTGTCCGTTAATTTCCATTGTCATCTTTCATTTTTTTAATTCTTCATGCAATATGCTCATAACAGGCATAATTTTTTTAGTTTTCAGGACCCAAAGGAGGTCCAATGTTGTAACTACAACTCTGATACCAATTTTAAATACTTTCATTTTACCATTTTTTTAAATAAATATCCATTAGTTTCCTTAATTCATAATGAATGTTCTAGATGCTTGATAATTTACTCTTATTCAATTCATGTAATCTATATTGGTAATACAAAATTTTCTACCATAATTCCGTTTAATTTCACTTGTAAATTATTAAAAATACTACTTTTAAATCCATATTGAGCAACTCATTACTCGTTTACTAAACACATAGTTTAGTTTCCTTCTATCATTTCATCACAAATATTTATTAAGGCATTAGTTGTCTTACAACATTAGTGTGTATGTATATACGTTCATTTATTTATGTCTCTATACCTTTTTATTGTTGATACCATTGGTCTACACATAAAATTTTCATTTGGACTTATATTAGCTCGTCTCCTTTGTAATGATTTACACTTCAAACTTTATTACTTTGACTTTCCTTATGGTTTTTGATTTCTTGCCTTACTCCATTGTAATTGCTATTACCTTTACTATATAAAAATGAGACTATAGTCTAATCCTCCTTTACATATTTTGTATGTGATGATAACAATAGTGCCTATTAATGAACCTATTCAATGTTTTATTCTTCTCGCCCATTCTAGGAATTTGTTTTACAATAAAATGTGACAGTTTATCACATTTTTATATACTACAATGTTTGTCATCATTTTCAATGTGGTATTATAAGTTTAATAATTCTGATAGAAATACTATGGTATGTTTTCTAGAATTTTCTGTGTAAGCAAGAATTCCATCCATGTTCCCATGTATGTACCTTTGTGATGGTATTTTCTATGGTTCAGATTACTCGAGGCTTGATCAATGGTCTGTAATGACCCTAAGGTTTAAATGAGGGTTTAATGACCTTGCAATATTGTTATTGAAACATTTTCATATCCCCATTCCGTATTTTGTGAATCTGTCACTATACGTTTAGGGATTACAATAATTTTCTCATTGACCTTCACAGTTGGAAATAGAGTCGATAACAGGTTCAATTTTTTCACCAAATATCGCCATGCCTCCCCCAGTTTTTATTCGAAGGTATTTTAACTCCACTCTTTGTTAGGTCCCTATAATACTAGTGTATCCCCTTATTGTTATTGTTAGTGTAGCCACCTTATTGTTATTTTTGTGCCCATGTATTCCCAGTATTGTTATTATTTTTCCCCATAGAAGCCCACTATTGTTATTTTTGTGCCCTTACATTATTATTGTTATGAAGGCTCTGATTATATTGTAACCCCTTAGACTCCTATACCTAGAAAGGAGGTTTTTTCATTTAAATCATCCAAGAATTTTTCATTTATGTAATTTAAAGGAGGTTTCTTCCTTGGAGAATATATTTTTAAATTCGTTGATCTACTATTTTTATTTTTTTGTGAGCTGGTTGCATAACATTTGGTATCATAGCTTTGGATTCTAGGGTTTCGCTTCTTCAAATAGCACATCTTGGAATTTTCGCTATAACTTTGTTTCTATGAGGCTTCAGAAGTGGAAATTGTTACCACATGGAACCAAAATCATGGTAAACTTTGTGTAAAAAATTCAAATCTTAGTTCACTATATGTTCAGAGATATGATCCGAGGAAGTTAGGGTTTTTGGGAGGCTCCAAAATTCAGTCTTAAACATGTGACCTAGGGAAAATCATCATAACTTTCGTTTTAGGCATCGGATTTGAATTTTTTAGAAATTTTTTGAAATTTCACAGGCTATAGCTTTTCATGTAGAAATTTCAGGGCCAAAGGTCGAAACAGGAACATGTGGCACTCCATACAAGTTCACTCTATTGAACCACTCTATAATGAGGACATTGTGGGAGATTGTGCACAACTCTTTATTGAAGACTTCAATATTGTTCTGACTTGTGGGGTTGCAAATAAGACTCAAAGGGATACTATAGGAAAAAATTTCAGACCTTGGAGATCTGAAATTACAGAGATGCAACAAATTAAATATCAAGCTCTTACAAAGCAAGAAAAAGGTGTGTTTTTTTTATTTTTCCATAAGTTTTTTTTTTTAATAGTTTGAAGTGATTCAAGGGCATAGTGAAGCATAAATATCATTAATTTCTGCTCTGAAGAAAGAAAATGGAAATGTCTATTAAGAAATTGAAAGCTACACTATGGCGCATAAAGAAGACGAAGAAATGGACCATGATATATCAAAATTACGAGACCAAGTGAAACACATTTCACTCTCATAAAAAGTAACAGAATAAAATATGGATGGTTTGAATAATGGAATGGAAGTTAAGGTCGATGATATAGAATAAAAACTGAAAGGAAACATGGAATATTTGAAGAAATACATGGAAGTTATGAAGGAAGGTTTGAAATTTTTTCTAGAATAAAATCTTCCTAATGGTGAAAAGGTAGTAGAGGAAACTCATGATGAGAACAAAATAAATGTTAATCCTAATTTTATAGACTCTAACATTGGATTGAAGACCCACCATATTTCAAATATCGATATGAAGTTTTATGGCAAGGATCTTGTAACATGGATACTACAGATGGTGCAAAATTTTGATCTCCATAATGTGAAAAACACACAAAAATTTACACATTGCAACTTTACATTTAGAATCCAATTAGTTTGTATGGTATCAATGGATTTTCTCTCGTAAAAAAAATTTCACTTAGTCAATTTTTACATAGTAAATGATAGCACATTATGAGGATACAAAGAGCAACACCTTCATTATCCAATTTGTTACACCATTTTTTGGTCATCTAACCTACTATCATTAGATGGACCCAAGTACACCATGTAATACCAATTTTACCCTAAGTAAAATTTCTTTCACTATGTAAAATAACTTAATAAAACACATTTATTAGGTTGTTTATGGTCTAAACAGGAAACCCCAAAAGGAAATATTAAACAAACCTATATTTGTTTGATTTTCCTCAATGAATAATTAATTAAACAATAATTTAATTATTATTCCTGGTCATGTTTAACCCAAAACAAAGAAATTAATTAGATAAATATTTATTTATCTTATTATTTTCTAAGAATAATTATTTAAATCTTATTTAAATAATATTCCTTGTTAAATATGACTAAATCACCCATAAATAATTAAATAAATCATTATTTATTTGATTATCTTTCAACCACTTCCTTAAAATGAAAAATAAATCATTTATTTATTTATTATTCACAAATAAAGGGATTTGACCCAAGTCAAATACTTTTTCCCTCCAACAAATATAATAAAATATTCCATAAAAGGTGGATCTATATTTGGTTAATGTTATTTTAATCATGCACCAAGATCTAGAATGACCCAATATTTTGTTATAAATAGGAGGGTTTCTCCTACCATTCTTCACCTTTTGTTGCCTATTAGATCACTCTAGATCTATACTCTTGGTCCGACTTTGAGCCATTATCATTGTCATATTTTCCATTATTTGCTGTGTGAGTTCCCTTTGAGTTCTATCTTTGTCTGGGTTTTCTACACCAACAGGAGAGAGAAATGCTAGATCTGAAGTGCTGAGGACTTCCAAGAACCCATCCCATTGAGGAGAATTGGAAACACCTTCTTGTTTTCCTCCCAAGTGCCCTTAATACAAAAATTCTTTCAAAAAATATTGTTCTTGTCTTGTCTATTGGATGTATGGAGAAAAACCTTATTTTTACTGCTTAATGTCTCTTTATGCATAGATCTGGATTTTTGCAGCATTTGTCTTGATCAACTAACCGCAGATCTGAAGATATTGGCAGCCATATTTGATGTTAGGGCTATAAGTTATGCGTAGCTAAAGTGGTCTTTTTTCGTACACTTTGACAAAAGATTCATACTAACAACTGGCGACTCCACACGGGTTTTCAATTACGACCGTTGTTGTTTTTCATATTCTTGCATATCCAGCTACTTCAGACCCTAGGGTTTCTTTTCAACTTATTTTTTTTCCTATTTGCATTTTTTTTTTCACCTATAAAACCCTAAAACATTAAACTTTATAACTTCCGCGTGTTTCTGGCCCTATTGCGCAGGTGACAGACATCAGCCGCAACTGAGACGACAACTTTTCTGCAAATCTGCCATCGGGACAACCGGAGTTGGAGGTCACACTTTTCAGCCCAAAAACTGCGACCTAGACTCCAGGTCACACTTTTCAGCCCATTATCTGCGACCTGCATAGAAAACAGGTCAAAACCTATAACCTACCAATTTTTCTGCTATTTTTGTGCAATTTTTCTGGGTTTTTCTGAAGCTTCTGTCAGGGTTTTCCAGCCTCTGTCTCAGCCCTTTTAGACCTGTTTCTGATCTGTTTTTCTCATCTAAGTGGGAACATAGCCCCCTAGGGCTTCAGTACCCTCCACTTTTGGTGGAAGAGTTTTTAGCTGTTTCAGGTGTCTGATTTTTCAGAGTTTCAACCTTCCCTTTTTTAGATCTAATACCTCCTTTTCAGATCCCTTTTAATCAGCTCTTCTCCCTTTCAAATCCCCTCCTGAATTTTTTATTGGATCTACCTTTAGGGCCTCCTCCTTGTCCCTTCTGATTTTTACTGATTTCCTCCTTTTTTACAGCCACCTTGCCTCTGCCTCTTGGCTGTGTTCTACACCTCTTTTCAGCAGATTTATCCTTTAGATCCCTGTCCCTCCTGACCTTAGATATATTGGCCTCTTTTTAGTGTGTTTTGACTAGATTGTTTTCCCTCTTTTAGACTAGTTTTGAGAGACCCGCCTTTTTGGGTTAGATCGATGCATTGTTAGCTGTTAATTTCCTGTTATTTCAGCATTATATACTGTTCTCTGCAGATTTATTTTCAGTTACGCAGCACACTTTTTCTTTCGCTCTCAAAACGTCTGGGTTTAAAAATTAAAATTAACGCACGACACACACTCACCCTAAGCGAAGAAGAGCCTGGTTAACACCGCCAAGTAAAGACTTTAAAACATTATAAAATCAATTGACACTGCACCTTTCTGCCCTTATTTCGACATTGTAATCACTTGATTCTGCACCTCCCTGCCTTTTTTGGTCATTCTTCTTCCCCTTGTGTCATGTTTGTGTTGTCACCATTGCACCCCCAAGGCGCACATCTCGGAGACTTCTTGGCCTTCACCCTCAGTTTCCGGTCGGTCGACCTACTCCTTCCCGTCGTCGTCGAGTTAGTCCTCCTCCGATTCCGCATTCTGACTCCTCTTCTGATTCATTGGGTTCTCCTTTTACTTCTAGTTCTCCCCCTGTCACCTTCACTATGTCTGGTCCAGGGCCTAACACTAGCGGTAATCCCGACCCTAATTTCGGGACTACTACTAGCGGAACCTCCACAGGAACTACCTCGGCTGCACCCTTGCTCCCTTACATGGCAGGCCTCAGCCTCCATGATTTCAATCAGTTGATCAATGACCCTATCCGCCACGATGTTGGTTGGCCTGCTATGCCAACCAAGCTCCCCTATGACATCCCTAAGTTCGAAGGCCTTGCTGGAGAAGATCCAACCAACCATGTCCAATCTTTCCACATGTGGTGTTCCTCCAATTCCATTACCGATGATTCCATCTATCTTCAGTTGTTCCAATGCACGCTTACGGGTGAAGCTTCTAAATGGTATGTTGATCAGGCCACCTCTTCCCATACCACCTTTGCGACCATTGCCCAAGCCTTTTTATCTTATTTCCAGCTCCCTCTCTGATATGACACTGGTACCGAGCTTTTGACTTCTTTTCGTCAATCCTCTTCAACCCGCCTTTCCACTCATGTCCAGGAATGGCGGAGAAGAAGGAGCTTATGTCGAGCTCCCACCTTTGAAGATTGGGTTTATATGGACTGGTTCCTTCACACTCTCTTACCTCCCATTGGAAAAGATGTCGCCTCCCATTTCCCTCCTAGTGTATCTGGTCGTGCCGACTTTAGTACCATTATTCTTCCACATTTAGAAGAACCTCTAGAATCCCATATCACTTCAGATCACTCTAGGGATGATACCCCTTATCGTTCCCTCATCTTACATCAGCAACCCAGTCTCTTAGACATTATTGTTGACCAACCTATAGCTTTTCTACGAGAGCATCAGTTCATTATCTCCAAATCCTCTCTTTGGGATAGTGACACTAGGTATGCCAACCCGGAAACTTAAAGTCCATTTGATTCCTATATGCAGTACCAAAAGAGATTGGTAATCCTCCATTCCCTTTCTCAAACTGCATAACCATAACGAAAACAAATGGCGCACCACATCATTAAAATGTGTTTAGATTCCCATTTTTCTAAATACATTTTGGCATGACCACATCATGCTTGGGGGAACCTATGCCCCTCAACCATAACCCTCCTCAAAATCGAATTTCTTCACTTGCAACACTCATACTAGGGGCACCATTTGGCCTCCATACTTATCCATGCTCGTGTTGATGTTTGTCGTGAGTTACCATCTTGTACTCATGTTTTTATGGTCCCCCATTGGACCTTTACTATGTGGCAGCACCATCGAGTCGCCCTTGTTTAGAGCATCCAAGTTGAGTCATCATCGCATTCATGGAGTCTATCCCGAGTCCCTTTGTACCCCACTATAGTCCTCCATCCTTCATTGCTTGGTCTCTCTCTTGTGTCGCATATTATGACCTTCAGTCCCACTGTCCCCTATCCCTTATGATATTGTGTCAGTCGCTGCCATGTCATTCATGTCCTTTATGCTCTAGCACGGGAAGTCATCCATTTGCTACTCAGTCCCCTCCATTCCATCATCATCATTAGTATTAGTCAGTCAGTCACTCTACTATTTTCTCTCGTGCCCTAGTTGAGGATCCCTTATTGCCTCACCTATGGTGGACCTCCTTCTATCAACATCAGCTCATTTATTCTAGAAGACAAGCCTAGAGGGTGGTGTACCTTGGTTCCAGCTTCCACTTTGTCTGCACTCTTGGATCGCAAAGGATTTCTAAGTACCCCTGACTTGATCGTTTCTCAAAATTTCTCAGTCTTTTCAAGATGATCAGATTCGTATGCTTGATGGTATACTTGATCCACACAGATTTTTGCTTGACAGATGTGTGTGAGATGTCTCAACTACAGGGGTGTGGTTCCCTTGTAGCCCCCTAATACGCCCTGATGATTCTTCATTTAAATTTCATAGCTTCCATGTCAGCCTAATGCTTGTAGTGCCTCTTTGCTTTGCTATCACCAGGACATGAGCCCTTCCCCACTTATAGGGGGCATTTGGGTTGTATTTGTATCTCATGTACTCAGATATTATTGTATAAGTCCTGGCTGTTATCCCAGGCACAGCATGTATGTTGGATCCCTCATTGTATTTTATTCTGGCTCATGTTTATGCTGACTGTACTTTATGGTTCGATCCCTTGTTTATTGGACACACTATTCTTTTGTACCTTGTCTCGGCAGGCATAGGTATGCCTCCCCCGCTGCCTTTAGCACAAGTACCCTCTCATAAAAAGAGACTTGTTGCACCTGCAAGTCTCGTCTCCTCAGGGTCTAGTTCTTCAGCACATTAGTCCACCTTACATTTCTCTCTCTGACTTCCCTTTTTGATGTCTGGTGATTAAGTTCTTACAACGTACTTCGGTCATACGATTTTCTCCTAACACTCGCACACTGGGGGGCAATCTGTTACACCATTTTTTGGTCATCTAACCTACTATCATTAGATGGACCCAAGTACACCATGTAAGACCAATTTTACCCTAAGTAAAATTGCTTTCACCATGTAAAATAACTTAATAAAACACATTTATTAGGTTGTTTATGGTCTAAACAGGAAACCCCAAAAGGAAATATTAAACAAACCTATATTTGTTTGATTTTCCTCAAAGAATAATTAATTAAAACAATAATTTAATTATTATTCCTGGTCATGTTTAACCCAAAACAAAGAAATTAATTAGATAAATCTTTATTTATCTTATTATTTTCTAGGAATAATTATTTAAATCTTATTTAAATAATAGTCCTTGTTAAATATGACTAAATCACCCATAAATAATTAAATAAATCATTATTTATTTGATTATCTTTCAACCACTTCCTTAAAATGATAAATAAATCATTTATTTATTATTCACAAATAAAGGGATTTGACCCAAGTCAAATACTTTTTCCCTCCAACAAATATAATAAAATATTCCATAAAAGGTGGATCTAGATTTGGTTAATGTTATTTTAATCATGCACCAAGATCTAGAATGACCCAATATTTTGTTATAAATAGGAAGGTTTCTCCTACCATTATTCACCTTTTTTTGCCTATTAGATCACTCTGGATCTATACTCTTGGTCTGACTTTGATCCATAATCATTTTCAAATTTTCCATTATTTGTTGTGTGAGCTCCCTTTGAGTTCTATCTTTGTCTGGGTTTTCTACACCAACAAGAGAGAGAAATACTAGATCTGAAGTGCTGAGGACTTCCAAGAACCCATCCCATTGAGGAGAATTGGAAACACCTTCTTCTTTTCCTCCCAGGTGCCCTTAATACAAAAATTCTTTCAAAAATATTGTTCTTGTGTTGTCTATTGGATGTATGGAGCAAAACCTTATTTTTACTGCTTAATGTCTCTCTATGCATAGATCTGGATTTTTGCAGCATTTGTCTTGATCAACTAACTGTAGATCTGAAGATATTGGCAGCCATATTTGATGTTAGGGCTATAAGTTATGCATAGCTAAAGTGGCCTTTTTTCGTACACTTCGACAAAAGATTCATACTAACACAATTGATAAATCTCAAACAAAATGGTTCAATGGTGGAGCACATTGAGGACTTCCAAAAATTGAATATAATGGTAAATGATATTCCAGAGGAGCATATGATTGATGTCTTCATAGGGACTTTAAAGGATAGCATCCAACATGAGGTTTTCCTTTGGGAACCTGATTCATTAGAGAAGGCGTTCAGGTTGGCAAGAAAATTTGAAAGCAAAATTATAGCGACAAGGAAGCCTACCACTCACAACTATAAAGATGGAAGTGTTGTTACTCCTAGCCTTCCATGACCTACAAGGTTTACACCACAACAATTAGAAGAAAAAAGAGAAAAATGGCTTTGTTACAGTTGTGATATAAAATACACTAAAAGTCATAAATGTACTGAGAAGAAATTGTTTACATAAATTGTGAAGAGGAGGAAGAAAAGGAACAAGAAACTGCAAAAGAAGAGGATATACACCAGGAATCAACCTAGATAAAGAATAAATGAATCTAATCATATATTGTAATGCATTGGCAAGAATTACCACTCTTAAAACTCTCAAGATAGAAGGAAATATCAAGAATAAAATGACAATAGTGTTGATTTATTCGGTAGTACCCACAATTTTATTCATTGTAAGATAGCCAAGGAATTGAATTTCTTCTTATATCCAGCACCAAAGTGTCAAGTGATGGTTGAAAATGGAGGAATTATAAATTGCTATGGAAAGTGTCATAATATCAAACTAAACATGGGGGAATATGTATTGAATAGTCCAATTCTTTCCATTCTAATGGGTGGTGTTGATGTTGTACTAGGAGTCCAATGATTAAAATCTTGGGGTACGGTAGCTTTTAATTTTCAAGAAATTTTCTTGAAAATTTTTGGGAAGGAAAGGAAGTTCAATTAAGGGGTATCACACAGAAAGTAGGAAATATAATCATCTCTATTGGCATTACAAAGCTTCTAAATAAAGAACAATGGGGTGTAATTGCACGATTATGCTCACTAAAGGTTCGAACACCAAAATCATCTATTTCCTGATATATCCAAAATGCCTTGGAAAATAATTCCATTTGAAACTCCCAAAGGTTGTTAGTTTATGTAGCATCAGATGTGTTCTAGCCTTGAAATTTTGTTGAGATGAATACATGAGATCTCCAAAACCTAGAAATCCTTTCTGGAAATTCTGCCTATAAATGAGTTAATAGATTATTAGTCAGCTTTTAAATATCTCCTAAGTCTAAACTTACAATATATGACTAATTAATATATTAGGTCCCTATATTAATAGTGTAGCCCCTTATTTTTGATATTGTAGCCCCCTTATTGTTATTGGTGTACCCCTATAGCCCCCATATTGTTATTATTGTGCCCCATAAAATCCATTATTGTTATTGTTGTGCCTTTACATTATTATTGTTATGGTTATATTGTGACCCCATCAACTCCTATATATAAAGGAGGTTTTTTCATTTGTATCATCCAATAATTTTTCATTTATGTAATCTAAAGGAGGTTTCCCCCTCAAAGTGGTTTATTTATAAGGCATTGATCTCTCTTTTCTTCTATTTTTGGAGCTAGTTTCATAACATTTGGTAACAAAGCTTTGGATTCTAGGGTTTTGTTACTTCAAACAGGTCATTATGGCATTTTCACTATATAAAAATTTCTACGAAGGTTCAGATGCTAAAAAACAGACCCGTTTGCGAAGCAATCCTAAGGAAATTTGTGTAAAAAATTCAGATCTTGGTTCACAATATTTTCAAAGATATGATTTGTGGAAATTAGGGTTTTTATACCCTCCTAAATTTCATCTAAAAGAGGTGACCTTGGGGAAATTATCCTAACTCTCTCTCTCTCTCTCTCTCTCTCTCTCTCTCTGAGCATCGGATTCAAAATATGTAAAAATAGGTTGAAAGTACGTAGATTTTAGTTTCCTATGTATCAATTTCAAAGCTGAAGGATGAAACAGTGACACATGGCATGTCGTACAAGTTCACTCTACTGAACCAGTCCTACAATATGACAGTTATAGGGGTACAAGAATAAAAATAAAGGGGCTACATTAACAACAATAAGGGACTACACTAGTAATATAGGGACTTCACATGCCCCTCTCCTTCAAAAAAGTGTTGTCCTCAACGCTTGAGTAGGTCTGGAGGCTTCTGTATGAAATTATCATCCTCCCATGTAGAATATTCAATCGATAAGTTCTATACTTGATGAGAAACTCTGAAATTGATTAATTATGTAGTTGTCGACTTCTTGTTTCCATGAATGCTTCAAGTTCCAATATGATTTCTTCTTCCTCATCAAGTTCTGGAAATATTTCTTGAACTAGAAGTTTCTCACCTATAACCTTCTTTAAGCATGAAACATGGAAAACTGGATGCACTCGTGAAGAAGCAGGAAGCTCCAATGTGTATACCATAGTACCAATATTTTGCAACACCTTGTAAGGACCATAGTAATTTGGTGATAATTTATTATCCTTCTTATCTTGCTTGAGTGACATTTATTTGTATGGTTGTAGCTATAAAAATACCCAATCTCCTACATCAAAACCTCTCTCAATGTGATGTTGATCTACCTGTTGTTTCGTTCGATTTTGTGCCAAATTTAGGTTATCCTTTAAGAGTTGGAGAACTTGTTGTTTCTGCTCGATGTGATCTTCCACTGCTTGAACCTTATAATTTTCTCTTAAATATGATGTGATGGAAAAAGGATGATATCCATAAAGTGTCATAAATGGGGTCATTTTTTCTACGGTATGGAAGGAAGTGTTATAACACCATTTAGCCAGAGGCAACCACTTGAACCATTGTATTTTTTTATCAGATACAAAAAACGAGGATATCCTTCCAAACATTTGTTTATCATCTCAGTTTTCCCATCGAATTGAGGATGATAAGATGATTTATGAGCTAGTTGAGTACCCAAACAAGAAAATAATTCCGTCCAAAAATTTCCTGTAAAAATGGGATCTCTATCGCTTACAATAACCTTTGGGTTTACATGTAGCTTTTGAATTTTTTCCATAAATGCAGTAGAAATTTCACTTGCTTTAAATATATGAGATAATGCACAAAGTGTGCATAATTGGTAAGTCTATCAACTACCACCATGATGACACTCTTTCCTTCGGACTTAGGTCAACATGTGATAAAATCCATTGAAATTTCCTCCCAACATTGACTTGGAATGGATAAAGGCTATAGAAGACCTGGGGTATTAATTGTCTCCACTTTATTTTTCTAGAAAACCAAACATTCCACCACAAACTTTTTAATATCAGATTTAAGACCATGCCAAAAAAAAAAAAATTCTTCACCTTGTGGTAAGTTTTTAAAACTCCCGAGTGTCCTCCTAAGGGAGAAGTGTGCAATTCTAAAAGAATCTTTTGTTTTAGTTGGAAATTATTACAAATATATAAGTGATATTTGTACCATAAGGAATCATTTTTCCAAATAAATGTATCAGATGTACTAGTATCTTGCTGCAACTTTTGAATGAGTTTCCACACTTCTCTGTCCTTCTTCCATTCATCCCCTGCTTCAATTATCCAATCTGGTTGGATAATAGAAATGGAACAAAGCAATGCTTCCATCTCTTCATCCTTTATTGAGAGTGCATCTGCAACAACATTTAGCTTCCCTTTTTTTCTAGATGATTTCAATGTCATAACCCAACATATTTTTGGCCCATTTTTGTTGTTCTTCTGAATATATTCTTTGTTCCAAAAATTATTTAAGGCTATCATGTTTATTTCTTACCTTGAAGTGTCTTCTCATTAGGTAAGGTCGCCATTTATTTAGTGCATGTAGTATTCCAAACATTTCCTTCTCATAAATAGCTTTTTGTAAATACTTTCCTTTGATTGGACAACTTTCAAAAGAAATGGATCTTCCTTCTTGCATTAAAACCGCACCAATTCCATTTCCTAAGGCATCACATTCCACAATAAAGGCTTTTGTGAAGTCTAGCATAGCTAAGACCAGTGTTAGGCACATTGCCTCTTTAAGATGTTCAAAGGTCTAGTTGCTTCAAGATTCCATGAAAATGCATATTTCTTCAATAATGTTGTTAGAGGTGCTGCTATTCTCCCATAATTCTTAACAAACTTGTGATAATAGCTTGTTAACCAGAGAAATCCTCGCAACTGCTTTATGGTTGTGGATACTTCCCATTCTTTAATGGCTTTAATTTTGTTAGGGTTTACCTTAACACCCTCGGGAGATACAATATGACCCAAATATTCCACCTATTGTACTCCAAAGAAACATTTGGAGATGTTTTCATATAATTGTTTCTCCTCCAATAGTTTGAGCACCCTGTCAACATGTTGAATATGATCCTTCCAAGACATGTTGTAGATTATTTTATCATCAAAAAATAATAACACAAATTTTCTAAGGAAGGGTTTGAAAATGGAATTCATCAGCCCGTGAAATGTAGAAGGTGCATTGGGAAGTCCAAAAGGCATGAACAAAAATTCATAATGATCCTCATGAGTTTGAAATGTTTTTTTCAGAATATCTTCAATCTTCATTCTAATTTGATGATATCCTGAATGAAGATCCACCTTGGTAAAATAAATTTCTACTTGTAATTCATCCAATAATTCATCAATCACAGGAATTGGAAATTTATCTTTAATAGTGCGCTTATTGATCTCCCCATAATATGGACACATGCGCCATAATCCATCCTTCCTGTAAACCAATACTATTGGAGCATAGAAAGAACTTTTGTAGAAATTTGAATAATAGCTGAATTATTCATCGAGATTATCCTGATTACACACTATTTAAGCTTCATGCATAATACATAACCTCTTCTACAATTGATCATCAATATGCAGAAATAGAAGCAGTCGCATGCGCACATTAAAACATAATCAAGCACACATAGAACACAGTATGTAATGGGGAAAGCATACAGTTGAAAACCCCCAACTATCTGTATATTATAATGATAGAGAACATGTAACAATACATAGCACAAAGCTCCTCACAGCTCTCAGCACTATCTCACATGCTACACATAAAACTAGCTCTGAGATGAACAAGTCACAAGTTCAAATCTCCTCCACAAGTCTGCCTGCCTCTACTGCGCAATCCAAGATGAATAATGATAAGATCCAAGTTCGAATCCCACTGGCTTGTATTGCACAATTCTCATTGGCAATCTCAATCAATGTGTGTGCAAATCTCATGCACAGCTATAGTCACAACTGATAGTAGACTCACCCTTTCACCCACCTCTAACACTAGTCTCCACTGAACTATCCATGCATTGCAGTTAACTGATGTATTCTTTAGTTGATTTATGAGTTAATAATTAGTGAATTAATTAATAATTAATTCACACCACTCATCACTAGTGTATTTATCAGTTAGACTAAATACAACTAGTTCAACTAAGTTAAACCGAACACAACTCCACCAACTGTCTCATCAACTCCACCAAACTCTGCCACATGAGTTCTAACTAAAGTCAACCATGCAATAGCTCAACCAACCCTAGGAAAAGCGTATTTCCTTCTATCAGCTGCATGTGCCACATCCAAGCATCAAACTGAAGTGCTCCAAGAGGATAAGATAATGTTTATAGTCCAAATATTATTAAGAGCTAATAATATTCGACTGATCTATTTTTAGACTGGCAGTCTAAAAATAGATTCCACCCAATGTCTAAAAATAGAGGTCCATCTATTTTTACCAACTTGACCAATCATCCATAAATAGCATCCTGCAACTCATAGACCATGATCCATATGTCTAAAAATAGACATAGTCTAAAAGTAGACTTTGCGCCAAAAATAGCCTGCGGGCCCACTTAGTGAAGGCGACTTCTTTTCACTAAGCTCCATCATCTTGTTGCATTTTCAACACTCCCTCTCAACAAGATATGGATTATTTGCAACCCCTATCCTGCCTCTGTGGTATTCGAATTTGCTCCTGGTGAGCGCCTTCGTCAAGATATCAGCATCTTGATCCTCCATGGGAATATATGAAAGTAACATGATTCTCCGCTGCACACAATCTCTGATATGATGGTACCTGATGTCAATGTGTTTGGATCTATCATGAAATACTGGATTAGCCAAGATTTTAATGCAACTCTGGTTATCACAATAAATCACAGTAGGCTCCAAGTGTGACCCAAACAACCCGACCAGAATCTTCCTCATCCATATGGCCTCGCATGCAGCCAAGCTTGCTGCCATATACTCAGCCTCTGCTGAAACGAGTGCCACGTATCTCTGCTTTCTGCTGTACCAAGAAATTGTTGTCGACCCGATACTGAAGATCCCTCCAGATGTGCTCTTTCTGTCTGTTGAGCTCCCTGCCCAATCTGCATCCGTGAAGCCACATAGCTTCACCTCATCCTCCTGTCTGTACCACAAGCCATATCCCGATGTGCCTCTAAGATAACGCAATACATGCTTGCCTTCCTTCCAGAAGAGCTTGGTAGGCTTAACCATAGCTTGCGAAAGCTGGTTAACAGCATAGCATATATCGGGTCGTGTATTGACCAGATACATAAGCGACCCCACCAACTGTCGATAAACAGTGGCATCCACTACCTCCGTCGAAGTAGCATCCTCCTTCCTCCAACCTCCAGGAAGAGGAGTATCAACAGGCTTGCAGCCATGCATGTTGAACTTCTCCAGTATCTCCCGGGCATACTTACCCTGAGAAACAAACAGTCCACCACTGCGCTGCCAAATTTCCAATCCAAGGAAATAATGAAGGAGGCCCAAGTCCTTCATCTCAAACTCTTTTGCAAGATCCTCCTTGCATGAGAGTATCAACAGCTCATCACCTGTCAAAATCAAATCATCTACATAAAGTACAATGATCATCAACTTACCCTCCACCACAATCTGGTATAGGTTAGGATCCGCCTCACTCTTGGAGAATCCAAGTCCGGTGAAATAACTGTCTATCCGTGTGTACCAAGCATGAGGTGCTTGTTTCAACCCATACAGCGCTCTCTTGAGCCTGCACACATGCGACTCGCTGCTAAAGATCTCAAAACCTTCGGGCTGCTCTATGTACACCTCCTCCTCAATGACTCCGTTGAGGAACGCAGTCTTCACATCCATCTGATGAATGTGCCACCCCATCTGCGCTGAGAGAGCAAGAATCGTCCGTATGGAAGAATACCTTGCGACATGTGCAAAGGTCTCCTCATAATCGATCCCCTCTATCTGTGAAAAGCCTCGGGCAACAAATCTTGCCTTGTACTTCTCCACACTCCCGTCAGCTGCCTGCTTCACTTTGTAGATCCATCTCGAACCCACCACTGATTTCCCCTCCGGCCTCGGGACAATCTCCCATGCACTGTTTCTGACAATCGAATCATACTCTTCCACCATGGCATCTACCCATGAGGGGTCCTCCACAGCTTCCTCGAAAGAGGATGGCTCTATCATGACACATTTTCTCACAAGAGCCATGTATCTAGTGTACCGATCCAGTGACTGTCTCTATCTGCACTGTGCTGTAGGTGGTCCTACAACCTTCTCTGCATCTTGATCCAGTCGCTCAGCTTCTGTAGTGCGCTTCCGCCCTCTAATGGTTGGCGCTGCATGAGTGGTCTCTTCCACACCATGAACTTCCTCTTGTGGCTGATCCACATCTTGAATTTCATCCTTAGGAAATAATAGCTCATCATCTGCATGCAAGTGTGGCTCCCTCTCAAGCGAACACTTCATGGCTTTCTCCTCCTGAAATTTAATATCCCGTCGCACAACAGTCTTGCGACTGTCTGGAAAATACACACGATAGTTGTGGGGTGTATCAGTGTACCCCACAAATATCCCAACCTCTGCGGTCGGCTCCAGCTTCTTCCTGGCATCCTTCGTCACATGAATTTAAACAGGTGAACCAAAAATCCTCAAATGGGAAATATCAGGCCTCTTACCAAAAAACGCCTCCTCGAGTGTACTCATGCCAAGTATCTTGTGAGGACAACGGTTTTGCACATATACTGTAGTATTTCATGCCTCCACCCACAAGTGAATGGGTAGGCCCTGATCATGCAACACCGCTCGTGCAGCACCCACGATCGTTTTGTTCTTTCGCTCAGCAACCTCGTTCTGCTGTGGGTTATGAGGTGCTATGAGCTCTCTCCGAATTCCTTCTGCACTGCAAAAGTCCTTGAATTCGCCAGAGATGAATTCACCACCATTTTCGCTCCTAAGAGCCTTCACTTGCTTCCCCGATTCCTTCTCAACCAGCGCCTTGAACTCACAGAACTTTGAGTATGTCTCACTCTTATTTTGCATGAAGAAGATCCAGCACTTCTGAGAAAAATCATCAACAAAGATCACATAGTACTTGTGCTTTTCTGTCGAAGCTACTGAGAAAGGTCCACACATGTCTGTGTGAATTCTCTCAAGGATCGTCGTGGCGTGACTATCCTTCTCATGAAAGGTGGCTTTCACAAATTTTCCTAAGGTACACCCCTTGCACTGATCTGACTGTGCAAGAGTGCCCTTAGGAAGCCCAGTAGAAATCTGCTGCAGTATCTTCAAAGCTCCATGGTGAAGGTGGCCCAATCTCCGATGCCACAACTTGCCATCATCTCGGCTCACCACTCCTTCTGCCTTGCATGCCATTGTTGTGCAGCCATTTACTTGCAATTGATAAAGGTTCTTGACTCGAACCCCTATCTTCCGAGTTTCTCTAGTTGTCTTACTGCGCAGGAAAGCCTTTCCCTCGCTGAAGACAACATCATACCCCTTGTCTTCTAACATCGCCACAGAGATCAGATTCTTCTTCAATCCTAGAACATGCATCACTTCCTTCAATACGAAGGGTTTACCAGACTCCCTCTCAAAGGAAATGGTGCCGATACCGGTCGCACTGTATCTACCATCATCGCCCATCTTGATGTGCACTCCAAGATCTTTCTCATCCAGATCTAAAAACAAATCTCGATCTCCTGTCATGTGAAAAGACGCACCATTGTCCAAGAACCAAACTGAACCCATCACACTTGATACCAAGCATGCGATCAGCGAAAAATCCAGCTCAAACTGCGAGACTAAGGCCTCTCCCACTGCAGATCCAGCAACCTGCTTATTTTTCTTCTTCTGCGGACAATTTGTGGCATAATGTCTATGCTAGTGACAGTGAAAGCACTTCACCTTAGACATGTCCTGCTTCTTGCCTTTCGCACCGGAATGAGAAGCTTTCTTGCTCTTCCCCTTCTTTTCTTTGGCAGCCAAAGCACAATTTTCTTCATCAGATGCCTTTGATGAAGGTCTGTCCCTGGTACTCCACCTTATCTCCTCTTGCATGAGATCTGACCAAAGTCGCTCCCATCCTGGCAATTTCTCCCGACCATTAATAGAGTCCTGATAGGAATTCCAACTCTTCGGAAGACCAAGGAGAGCCAAGTCCAAATCCCACTAGCTTGTACTGTGCAATTCTCATTTGCAATTCTCATTTTCAATCTCAATCAATGTGTGTGCAAATCTCATGCACAGTTATAGTCACAACTGATAGTAGACTCACCCTTTCACCCACCTCTAACACTGGTCTCCACTGAACTGTCCATGCATTGCAGTTAACTGATGTATTCTTTAGTTGATTTATGAGTTAATAATTAGTGAATTAATTAATAATTAATTCACACCTCTCATCACTAGTGTATTTATCAGTTAGACTAAATACAACTAGTTCAACTAAGTTAAACCAAACACAACTCCACCAACTGTCTCATCAACTCCACCAAACTCTGCCACATGAGTTCTAACTGAATTCAACCATGCAATAGCTCAACCAACCCTAGGAAAAGTGTATTTCCTTCTATCAGCTGCATGTGCCACATCCAAGCATCAAACTGAAGTTCTCCAAGAGGATAAGATAATGTTTATAGTCCAAATATTATTAAGAGCTAATAATATTCGACTGATCTATTTTTAGACTGGCAGTCTAAAAATAGATTCTGCCCAATGTCTAAAAATAGAGGTCCATCTATTTTTACCAACTTGACCAATCATCCATAAATAGCATCCTACAACTCATATACCATGATCCATATGTCTAAAAATAGACATAGTCTAAAAATAGACTTTGCGCCAAAAATAGCCTGCGGGCCCACTTAGTGAAGGCGACTTCTTTTCACTAAGTTCCATCATCTTGTTGCATTTTCAACAACTTTGACTTCGTTGAATTATACTAGCCTCTAACATTTTTGCAATCATACCTTCAATTCGCTCTTTTGGACATAAGGATATTTGTAAGGCCTGATATTTGGAGGAACACTTCCTAGAATCAAATCAGTAGTATAATCATGATCATGAATAGGTGGGAGTCCTTTGGGAGTTTCAAACACCTTGGAATGATTTTCCAAGACCTTTTGGAGATTTGGAGAAATAGATTGTTTTGATGTTGGAACTTCTAATGAGCATAATTGTGTAGTTACGCCTTGTTTTTCTTTCTTCAGGAGCTTTGTCATGACATTAGAGCTTATTATATTTCTTGGCTTCCCTGTGATACCCCGTAATTCAACTTCATTTCCTTCCGAAAAAATTTCAAGAAAATTTATTCAAAATTAAAAGCTATATTCATCCCCAAATATTGTAACCATTGTACTCCTAGTACAACATTAGCACCTCCCATTGGAATGGAACGCATTGGAATATTCAATACATATTCCCCCATGGTTAGATTGATATTACAACATTTTCCAGAGCAATTTATAGTTCCTCCATTTGCAACTATAGCTTGAAATTCTGGTGTTGGGTATAGGAAACAATTCAATTCCTTCCCTACCTTACAATGAATAAAATTATGGGTACTGCCCGAATTGATCAACACTATTACCTTTTTCTTCTTGATATTTCCTTCTATCTTGAGAGTTTGAGGAGTGGTAAGTCCTACCAATGCATTACAGGATATGGTCGAACTCATTTCTTCTTTCTCTAGGGTTTGTTCCTGATGTATATCCTCTTATTTTGAAGTTTCTTGTTCATTTTCTTCCTCCTCTCCACAATCTATGTAAAATAATTTCTTCTCAGCACACTTATGACCTTTAGTGTATTTTCTATCACAACTATAGAAAATCCATTTTGATATTTTTTCTTCCAATTCTTGTGGTGTCAAAATTGTAGGTTGTGGAAGTCTAGGAGTAGCTACACTTCCATTTTTACAGATGTGAGTGGTAGGCTTCCTTGTCGCCATAATTTTACTTTCAATTTTTACTTCCAGCCCGAATGCCTTCTCCAATGAATCAGGTTCCAAAGGAGAACCTCATGTTGGATGTTATCCTTTAAATTCCCTATGAAGACATCAATCATGTGTTCCTATGGAATATCAGTTAATGTAAAATAATTTCTTCTCAACACACTTATGACCTTTAGTGTATTTTCTATCACAACTATAGAAAAGCCCTTTTGATATTTTTTCTTCCAATTCTTGTGGTGTCAAACTTGTAGGTTTTGGAAGTCTAAGAGTAACTACACTTCCATCTTTATAGATGTGAGTGGTAGGCTTCCTTGCTGTAATATCCTCAAATGGGGAAAGCGGGAACATAGCTCATACTAATGGAAATAGCAGCAAGTATTAACTCATTACATGTGAGAAAAATGATAGATCCATGGAATTATGTATAATAGCAATAAATAAGTACAATATCTTGGGGATCAAGCCCCTCAAGATAGGCAAAAGAATCCTCCAATGCCAAAATGCACCCAAAACATGTTACACTGCTACACAAAGTACTGAAGCAAGCACAACGCAGTTTTAGTGACTAATACTATAGGTGGGACATAAAAATAAATGGATATGATAATATCATGCTCATACAAGGCCAAAAATGGAGATCTATGCTTCCATGCACTTTTCCAAGACAACCCAGGAAGGGTTTCCAGAAATACACAAAATATAATTGGTGGATCTAAATCCCTAGGGCTGAAGATTCACTGCAACTGAAGCACATAGAAGGAGGTGGTTGAATATGATGTAGATCTGAAAGAACTCCTCCAAAATACTGCCTCAATGAAGGGTTGATCCCTTCATTGGAAAGAAAACACTCCAAATGGAGCATTGAACTTACCCCTGCAACAACTTACTAAAATAATGTAGATCTAGACTAGAACTGCATTATAGGGGATAAAATATCCTTGGCCTACTACCAAATATGTCAATAAATCCCAAGGGGCTTCCTTACTGGTCTTCCAATGGGAAGGAGCCCTACTTCACTGCAAAAATAGCTTAGAAAACACCCAATAAAATCCTCCACTGCTGCACCCTATAACTCAGCACATTTCTCAACATAAACTGCTTTGTACCACAAGACTAAAGTTTGGCCCAAAGCCTGATTGTGGAAATGTACTGCAAATCTCTTCCTATGAGGCCTCTCAAGGATAGAGGTGGGATTTTCGATCAGGAACACTTGGTGCTAAACAACACTAAAATCTTAGCTAAAAAGCTGAAGAAAGCTTATATGTCTAAACAGACCATATAATCAAGAACATAACATATCATAACCTGAATGAATATGGCTTCCATCCTCTAACCCTAAACCCCACTCATTAAAGTCACTATCTCCATGCATGATATCTCCCTCCAAAACTACATTGTCTCTCCATAAATGTTCGCTCCTCCATGACAACGTTGTTGATTTGGTCAAATTTGACCCAATCTACATGCTCTAGCCCTTGTTCACAACTTATGGTGCTTTATTAAGCTGAAACAATGATCCAATTTCACATGAGAAGTGGTTTTATTCCTAATAAAGAGATTTATGGGTCTCCCTACCCACTTATTCACAAAACAAGAAAGAAAAATTAGATTTTAATATTCCAATTAGTTGCATGCTAATTTAGGAATATTACAATCCTCCCCTCCCAAATATTGCTTGTCCTCAAGCAACTGCCAGGATAGATCTAAAAAATATAGGGAACCGTCGTCCCCCTGTGAAGCTCCATCCTCCAAGCTATCATCCATATAAAATTAATCACCCTCCAAAGTGGTAATTCAAAGAAAAAATCCTCCCATATGAGAGCCTCCTCCCAAATAAATAATTCAATCATATGGCCCCATTTATAAAGAAACAAGTGATATAATGTAGCAGCCATATAATGTCCCATACTCCCCTTTAAGCATGAAGAAGTGTGGGAAGTTTCATTCCCAATAGACACATCCAACCAATGTGTCATCCCTCCAATCATGTCCCAAACAATAATAAGAACATCATCAACATATGGGATCACAATCAAAGTCATGCTAGATGCCATGTGTAGTAATGGAGAAGGACAATGGTCCCTCAAGTGCAACCAACACATTTTTACTCATAACTGCATCATAATATGGCATGATGAGTGGTTTCCCAACCACTTGTTTGCTACGCCAATCTCCTCACAAGCTTGGAGAAGGTGTATGGTGTATGGTGCCAATTGAGAAGACTCTTCATAAGATATCATCTCCCCAAGATCTCCTAGGGAGTGGCCATAATAATCATTGTCTATGGCCTCAAGTATACCATGAAGTCTAGAAGAAAGAGTGCCCCCTATTGGATAAATGTCCTGCACATGTATGATAACGAAATGAAAATACATAGTAAATGAGTAATGATGTTTAGAAATACAATGTTTACCATATACTTGGTTCAAGCTAGTAAGGTGGCTCATATATGGGCCTCCTCTCACTCCCAATGAGAAAGGAAGTAGCTAGGATAACTCAACCAAAGAGTCATGTCTTTCCTCACCCTCCAAATAATCCATGCATCTCCTCTTTGAAGCCTTCCCAAATGAATCCTTCCAGGATAGTACGGTATGCTCTTATAAAAATAGTGGGTTTGGAGAGAAAACCCTCATATGTTGCATATAGTAGTTTCCCCTTGAGCTTAGAGGCTCTAGTCAAGAAGATCCTACTCTGAAAATAGATGACCCCATGTCTCACTGCATATCTTCCATCTGATAACTGGTCATCAAGCACTCTGCATGAAAATAGATCCTTGGAGTATTCCACTAATAGCTAGGATCTTCAATATGAGTCAATACTAAATAATGACAACGTTGTTTATCTATCATGTGAAGCACCTATCATGTTGCTACTCTCTTCTTTGACATATCCCATGCAAAATTCATACACCGGAATGTTGCAATCTTGTCCTTGTTGCTCCTCTTGTAGCTGCTCATGCTCTGGAGAAGGTGGAAGTTTTTGGAGACTAGTATTCCATGAGAAGCTATCACCCATCAAAAACTTTCTAAGTTTGGCCAATGTAAGCATGTGTGGCGACCAACTTCTACCAACTATGGAAGATTCCTTCCAATGTGGAAGTATCCTATGATTCTCCAAATCCATGGAGTGGTCTCCTTGCACCATTATGGTGCCATCCATCCTTGAAACATCTTCTCTCAGCGCAATATTTTTGGTAAGAGTGGGTAATACTGATATTAGGAGAATGTCTCCCTCCTCCTTGAGCTTACCCCAAACTCACTGTGTTGTGTCAAGTCCTCCCAAGGTTCTCATCACTCCAAAATCTATGAGTGGTGCAACCAAATGTGAATTATCTCTCATCATCTCCTGATCTCATGGCCTCCCACGTGGAATTCCTCCATGAAATGAGACATCCATATCAATAGTAGACTGCATATATGAGTGGACTGCTTTTTCCTTTCCCTCCTTGCACAAATTAGTCTGCCTCTTTTTTGAATTAACCTTTTGAAATAGATAGGGTGTGTGCTCCTAGTCATATGATGTTGGTCCTTCTCACTATCCTCTTCTTTTATCTTCAAGGTCTCATTATCTATTCATGATAGCAGATGTTTCTCATGGACTATGCCTTGATCTCCATATGTGAGACTCTTTGGAATTTCTTGCAAGGGCACAATAATTCCTCTCATTGGAGCAATTGCACCATCTTCCTCTCCATGAGGTACTAGATCTGCTCCTGATGTGACAAGGTTGTTACCTCTTTCCTTTTCTTCCCCTTCTTCATGAATGGAGGTTACATCATCATCAATAAGAGGCCCTTTGCCTTGATCCTCTTTTGAAAAATATATCTCCATGTCTTCCTTTTGAGAAGAGAGCTCTTCTTGAAATTGGTATCTTGCCTCAAGAAAATTATTCTTCAAGTTCTTAACCCCCTCAATAGTTTTATGAAATGGAGTTGGGTTTATAGATCCTTCCAACCCATGCAAAGGTTTTGTTTGTTTAGGCTTGGCTAGCTCAACCAAGGATGTTTCTTAATGTTTTTCATCAAACATTTTCACTATCCTCCTAGTGAACCTTGCATAAGTAGATATATTTGCATTATTTAATAAAGAAGATTCATAAAACCACTAGGCATAAGCCTTACCATCAAGATGCAGCGCTGCTACTCTAATGGCTTCATCTTCTGAAACTTGGTGTTGCTGCAAATAGGTGTCTATCTCTTTCACCAAAATCCTAGTTGTACATTTACGTGACCCATCAAAAGTAGATAGAAAGAATCTACCCACATCATGTTGCTTGCACCTTGTGCTTCTATCATGTTTTCTAGGTATTCTATTCTCCTTGATCTAGAAAAACCCTTGGAAGTTTAGATGATCTCTGAATCTCTGATATTTGGATTCATACTCTTGAAGATAGTCACCAAGAGTCTCCTCCTTTGGCACATCTCCTTCCTCCATGTCTCTTGAAATGAACATAGGCATGGTATAGAATTGTAGACCTGATTGTGTGGCTGAATTCTTACACCCATCATATGAAGATCTGGAGCTTTCTTCATGTGAAAATCTTCTTGAGGTATCTTTAATTCTTTCCCTCCTCATTCCCTTGATTTCTCTGTTAACTCATGCATAGCTTGGAGAAGAAGTTCTAAAAAAAAATTTCCCTCCATTTCTCCAAATAATGGATACTTGCCTTTGTCTCTTTTATTCTTCTCCTTTCGATGAGAATCTTCTTATTCTTCTGATAACATAGATGCAATGTCTTCATAGGCTGAGCCAAGATTATGCTTCGATACCACCATAATATCCCCAAACGGGGAAAGCGGGAACATAGCTCATAATAATGGAAATAGCAACAAGTATTAACACATTACATGTGAGCCAAATGATAGATCCATGGTATTATGTATAACAGCAATAAATAAGTACAAGATCTTGGGGATCAAGCCCCTCAAGATAGGCAAAAGAAGCCTCCAATGCCAAAATGCACCCAAAACATGTAATACACTTCTACACAAAGTACTGAAGCAAGCACAGCGTAGTTTTAGTGACTAATACTGTAGCTAGGACATACAAATAAATGGATCTGATACGATCATGATCATACAAGGTAAAAAATGGAGATCTGTGCTCCCATACAATTTTCCAAGACAACCCAGGAACGGTTTCCAGAAATACACAAAATATAATTGGTGGATCTAAATCCCTAGGGCTGAAGATTCACTACAAATGAAGCACATAGAAGGAGGTGGCTAAATCTGATGTAGATCTGAAAGAACTACTCCACAAGACTCTCTCAATGAAGGGTTGATCCCTTCAATGGAAAGAAAACACTCCAAATGGATCACTAAACTTACCCCTGTAACAGCTCACTAAAATAACGCAGATCTAGATTGGAACTATGTTGTAGGGGATAAAATCACCTTGTCCTACTGCCAAATATGTCAATAAAGCCCAAGGGGCTTCCTTACTGGTATTCCAATTGGAAAGAGCCTTCCTCCACTGCAAAACTAGCTCAGAAAACACCCAATACAATCCTCCACTGCTGCACCCTGCAACTCAGCACATTTCTCAACAGAAACTATGATGTACCACAAGACTGAAGCTTGGCTTGAAGCCTGATTGTGTAAATTTAGTGCAAAGCTCTTCCTATGAGGCCTCTCAAGTATAGAGGTAGGATTCCCAATCAAGAACACCCGGTGCTAAACAACACTGAAATCTTAGCTAAACAGCTGAGGAAAGCTTATATATCTAAACATAACATATGATCAAAAACATAACATATCATAACCTGAATGAATATGGATGCCTTCCTCTTCCTTATATAAGTGATGATATTTCTAACCTTAAACCCCACTCATTAAAGGCACTATCTCCATGCATGAGATCTCCTTCCAAAACTGCAATGTCTCTCCATAAATCTCCACTCCTCCATGATAGCATTGTTGATTTGGTCAAATTTGACCCAGTCCACATGCCCTAGCCCCTATTCACACCTTAGGGTGCTTTATTAAGCTGAAAAGATGATACACTTTCACATGAGAAGTGGTTTTATTCCTAATAAAGAGATTTATGGGTATCCCTACCCACTTATTCACCAAACAAGAAAGAAAAATTAGATTTTAATATTCTAATTAGTTGCATGCTAATTTACGAATATTACATTCTTGTTCATTTTCTTCCTCCTCTTCACAATCTATGTAAAATAATTTCTTCTCAACACACTTATGACCTTTACTGTATTTTCTATCACAACTATAGCAAAGCACTTTTGATATTTTTTCTTCCAATTCTTGTGGTGTCAAACTTGTAGGTTGTGCAAGTCTAGGAGTAGCTACACTTCCATCTTTATAGATGTGAGTGGTAGGCTTCCTTCTCGCCATAATTTTACTTTCAATTTTTATTTCCATCCTAAATGCCTTCTCCAATGAATCAGGTTCCCAAAGGCAAACCTTATGTTGGATGTTATCCTTTAAATTTCCTATGAAGACATCAATCATGTGTTCCTATGGAATATCAGTTACCCTTATATTCAATTTTTAGAAGTCCTCAATGTGCTCCACTATTGTACCCTTTTGTTTGATATTTATCAATTGGCTAAAGAAGGTGTTGCTCTTTGTATCCTCATAATGTGCTATCATTTCCTGCGTAAAAATTTACTAAGTGACAATTTTTTTCTGAGAGCAAAGTAATCGATACCATACAAATGTATTTTTTTCTAAATGTAAAGTTGTAATGTGTACCTTTTGTGTATTTTTCATTTTATGGAGTTCAAAATATTGCTCCATCTATAGTATACATGTTACGGGATCCTTGCCATCAAACTTCCTCATATCCATGTTTGGAATATGGTGGGTCTTACATCTAACATTAGAGTTTATGAAATCACTATTAACAATTATTGTGTTGTCATCATGAGTTTCCTATACTACCTTTTCACCATTAGAAATAATTTCTTGTGTCAACTTTGTCAAATATTCCTTCAAACATTCCATGTCTGCTTTTAGATTATTCTTCATGTCTTCCATGTTAGCTTCCATGTCGTCAATCTTAGCTTCCATGCCATTCTTCAAACCATCCATCTTATCTTCCACGCCTTTCTTCAAACCGTCCATCTTAGCTTCCACACCTTTCTTGAAAACTTCCATTTCATTTTTTATTTCTCTTTGTGAGAGCGAAATTTGATGCAATTGCTCTTGTAATTTTGATATATCATGTTGCACTTATTCCTCTTCATGAGTCATAGTGGGGCCTTCTGAGGGCTTAATGGGTGTTGAATTACTTTTTTCAGGAATTTTAGAACCCAATACTGATATCTATGCTTGAATATGCCCTTGAAAACACTTCAAACTAATTTTTCAAACAAGACTTATGCAATTGGAAAAAAAATACACAACTTTTTCTTGATTTTCAAGAGCTCGATATTGAAACTGATGTATCTCTGTAATTTTGGATCCCTAAGAATTGTTCTTCGGTACTGTAGTATCCCCCTGAGTCTTATTTCCAATGCCATAGGTCTGACTTGATTTGTATTCTTCAAGGAAAATTTATGCCCAACTGCCCACCATGACCTAATTATGGACTAGTTCAGTAGAGTGAACTTTTACGGTGTACCACGTGTCACTGTTTCCTCCTTCAGCTCTCAAATTGATACACATGAAACTACGGTCTGTTTAATTTTGGCCACTTTTTACATAATTCTAATCTGACACTCGGAGAGAGAGTTATGACGATGTTCCTACGGTCACCTCTTTGAGATGAAATTCGAGAGCCTGCAAAAACCCGAACTTCCACAAATCATATCTCTGAAAATATTGTGAACCAAAATACGAAATTTTTACACGAAATTCCTTAGGATGTCTTAGAAATGGGTTTTTTTTTAGTGTATAAACCCTCGTAGCAAAAAATTTATAGAAAAAATTCCACGATGACCTGTTTGAAGCAACGAAACCCTAAAATCCAAATCTTTGATACCAAATGTTATGAAACCAACTCCAAAAATAGAAGAAAAGAGAGATTGAAGCCTTAGAATTTAGCCACTTCGAGGGGGAAACCTCCTTTAGATTACATAAATTAACAATTCTTGGATGATCCAAATGACAAAACCTCCTTTCTAAATATAGGAGTCCATGGGGTCATAATATAATCCTACCCGACCTAACAATAATAATGTAAGGGCACAATAATAACACTATGGGGGTTACAGGGGTACAACAATAACAATAAGAGGGCCACACTAACAAAAATAAGGGACTACACTAGTAATATAGGGACCTAACAGAAAAGGACCAAGTTGGATAATAAATTTGAAAGGTTCATATTTATTGGGTATAAGGATGGTTTAAAAGGTTATAAGCTTTGGAACCCAGAAACAAGGAAGGTTTTGTACAGTCAAGATGTGGCGTTTAGAGAGATTAAATATATCATTAAACATGAAGTCTTACCAAAGTAACCTAAGAAGATAGGGTTTGAGCTAAAGGAGGAAGAATCAGAGTCTACAACAGAAAAATATTCAAAACAGGAAGAGCCACAAACTCCAGCTGTGATAAGATCAGTTTGAGAAAGAAGGCAACCAGAAAGGTATAGTCCATCTTCTTTCTGTTCAAATTTTTCTCTATATATCACTGATGGCGATCCCAGAATTTTCAGGGAGGTAGTGGATTCAAAGGATGGAAAACTCTGGAAGGAGGCCATGGTTGATGAAATAGCATCCTTGCACAAAAATGAGGCATGGGATCTGGTGGAATTGTTGGCTGGAAGGAAACCCATTGGAAGAAACTGGGTGTTTAAGAAGAAGATGAATGCAGAAGGCAAGGTGGAGAAATATAAAGCTTGGTTGGTAGAAAAAGGTTATTCCCAGGTGTCAGGAATTGATTTTTGTGATATTTTTTCTCTTGTTGCCAGGATAAATTCTATTATATTACTTTTATTTGTTGCTATTGCAATTTATTTTGAGGTAGAACAGATGTATGTAAAGACAACGTTTCTTCACGGGGATCTGGAAGAGGAGATCTACATGAAGCAACCAGAAGGCTTTGTGGTGAAGGGTAATAATGAACTGGTATGCAGGTTAAAAAAAAAAATGTATGGGTTAAAACAATCACCAAGGATGTGGTATCAGAAATTATATATGTATATACATGGGAACTTTCCTTCACCATAAGCAAAGAGGATCATTGTGTGTATTTTAAATTAATTGGTGACCGTGTTATTTATTTGGTCTTGTATGTGGATGATATACTGTTGGTTGGAAATGACAAAGAAATTATCCAGGATTTGAAGAACAAATTGTTCTCCAAATTTGACATGAAGGATCTATTATCCTCTCTCTCATAAACAATTATAAATCCAAAGTTAATTAAATTAATTAAATATAGAAAATTAGGATTTTATGCCTAATTTTCTAGATTATGTTAGTTCCTCTTAATTAGGAGTTATTTTAGGCCTACCTAACTTAGCTCCTAGATTAGTGTGTGGTTGAGCCATTTTCTCCACCAAGTTATCCAAGACAGACGCACTATCTTGAGACAACTTCCTCATCTATTTATTTGTATTCTAACATTATTTGAATAATGAAGAATATGTGAGGGATGTCGTAAGGCTCTCAAGCCTTTTCTGCCAATGTTTGTCTCAGGTATTTTTATGTGTGTTTTATTATATATTTAATTTTCTAATGTGGTATCGAAGCCCTGGTTGTGAAATATGTGTTTTTGTGATGGTTTGAGAGTTGTAGCTAAATGGAGTTGATTTCAGGTGTGTTGAAAATTTAATTTCTGAATTAAGTTTTCATTTTTATTGAGGCTTGAAATTCAAAAAAATTTGGGCTCTCTCTGCACTATGTTGTCGCTTCCTTTGTGGATTTTTCTTTGGCTATATATATTTCATAACTTTTTCATTCCCACGTCTCTTCTTCGGCCTTTTTGTTGCCCAAGGTCACACAGGTATCGACTGGTGCTTCATCGAATGGTCGTTCAAACATTGTGGCTACTGGATTTGGTTCGACTTCAACTACAGTGTCAAAGCCATAAGGTGAAATTCGTTTGTGTTGTAGGGAACTAATCATTGTTGAAAGCAATGTGTGTGTGAGACATGTGCACACTCATGAAGTAGGCGCGTGCAGAAAATTGTGTGGAGTTGTAGTCATAATGGAAGACTGAATGGCTATTGAGATCCAATCATAATGTGAACTCTTCAATAAAGCTGCAACACCAGCAATATTTTGGAAAGACATAGACGTTCTAGAAGGAGTGATTTTATTCCTACTAAGGAGATTTATGGGTCTCCCTACCCTCTTATTCTTCTAACTAAGAAGCAAAAACAAAATTTAATATTCCAACTAGTTGAAAGCTAATTGGGAATATTAAAGTTCTCACCTCCCAAATGTTGCTTGTCCTCAAGAAACTATAAAGATGAGTGTTGCAACTCTTCTCCTCCTTCCCTTGTGACACCTCCATGTGATAAGCTGTCCTCAAGAACCAAGTGTCCCCCAATCAATCCATCCATGAAATTCTCCTCCCAAGTACTCATGACATACAAATGGCTCATCTCATAAGGAAAAAAAAGGTCTAATGTAGCAATTGTGGGTTGCCCAATGTTCTCCCTGAAGCATGAAGCATAAGAAATTTGGAGAATATCACTCCCTATGGGCACATCCAATCCATGTGTCATCCCTCTAATCATGCCAAAACAATGATAAGAACATCATCAATATATGGGATCACAATCAAAGACACACAAGATGCCATATGAAATACCGAAGCGGGATCATAGTCCCACATGTGGAACCAACACAGTATGTCTCCTGACAGCCTCAAAATATGATAAAATAAGTGGTTTCTCCACCACTTGTTTTCTACCACAGTCTTCTCACATGCTTGGAGAAGGTGAATGATGTTTGGTGCCAATGGAGTACACCCTAAAGAATATATCATCTCCCAAAAATCTCCTAGGGAGTGTCCATGCTCATCACTGCTTATGGCCCCAAGTATACCATGAAGTATATAAGAAAGAGTGCCCCCTCTTGGAGAAATGGCATGCACATGGATGGTAAGGAAATATAAATACATAGTAATTAAATCATGATGCACAGAAATACAACCCTTACCATGTACTTTGATCAAGCTAGTGAAGTGGCTCATAGATGGGCCTCCTCTCACTCCCAATGAGAAAGTAAGTGGCTATGATAACTCCACCAAAGATTCATGTCTCTCCTCCATCTCCAAAAAATCCATGCATCTCCTAACATGTTGATGTATCTCCTCTCTGAATCCTTTCCAAGTGAATCCCTCCATGATAGTATGATATGCTCTCATGGAATAAGTGTGGCTGAAGAGAAAATCCTCATATGCAAAATGTAGTAGCTTCTCCTTGAGCTTAGATTCTCTATTCAATAACATCTTAATATGATAGTAAATTACCCCCTCTCTCACTAAATATCTCCCATATGATAACAGGCCATCAAGAATCTTGCATGAAAAGAGATCCTTGGAGTATTCCACCAATAGCTAGGATCTCCAATAAGGATCTATACTCCATAATGACAACGCTATTGATCTACCATGTAAAGAATATGTCATGTGGTTGCCCTCTTCTTTAAAATCACCCATGCCAAAGTCACATATCGAGTTTTTGATATCCTGCCCATTCTGATCCTCATGCTCAAGTGAAGGTTGGAGTGTTTGGAGGTTAGCCTTCCATGGGAGTCTATCACTCATCCAAAACCTTCAGAGTTTGTCCAATGTATGCATGAGTGGCCACCAACCTCTACCATATGTGGAAGATTCCTCCCTAGGGGGAAGTATCTTTTGATTCTCCAAAACTATGGAGTGGTCTCCTTGCACCATGATGGTGCCATCCTCCATCTTGAAAACATCCTCTCTCAGCACAAGATGTGGGGTGAGAGTGGTTAATATTTATATTAGGAGAATGTCTCCCTCTTCCTTGAGCCTACCCAAGACTCTTTGCATTGTGCCAAGTCCTCCCAAGGTTCCCACTCCTCCTGGATCTATGAGTGGTGTAACATGTTGTGAGACATTTCTCATCAACTCCTGATCAGGTGGCCTCCCAGGTGGAATTCCTCTATATAGTAATGTATCATGGGACAAAGTCATCTGCATAATTGATTGGATTGTTAGGTCCTTTCTTCCATTGCACAAATCTAGCTCTGTTTTCTGTGTAGAAGCTATTTGAGAGGGATATGTGTGCATGCCCCTAATCACCTAATTCTTACCACTCCTTTTATTTGTCCACTCCATCTGTAAATTCTCCCAATATGTGGTGACCTTCCCCAAAGTAATCAACCACTGCACACCCAATATCACATCGGTGTCAGGTATGTCAACCAAAAATGAGTGATCAGTCAATGTATATGTCCCCATGGTGACAAATAAATATGGAACATAATGCATGCACTGCATAGTTCTAGCTCCTGGGACCAAAACTGAAAATCCCTCAAAATCATTAGTGGGTATTTCCCTCCTCTGCACTAGTTGGGCATCAATAAAGTTGTGGGTAGCCCCACTATAAATTAACACTGATAAACCTCTGATCTTGAATGGAACCTCGAAATCTCAAGGTCAAGTACTTGGGAACTCCTCTCAATGATGCAAGGGCCCCTCCAACTAGAGAAAATGCTCAATTCCCACCTCCTGGTAGTGGTGGATCCTCTCCAACTATCCCAGTGTTGTGACCTCCTTCTGGTTCCTCTTTTTCTTCCTCCTCATCATTAGAAAATACCTCTATATAGTGTGCCTTCCCTGCTGCACATCTATATCTGGGTTCCCATGATTCTTGGCATGTGAAGCAAAGCTTCCTTCTCCTCAAGTCTCTTTAGACATCATCACTAAGAGGTACTTTGGTTTGGCTCTCATTTGAAGGATGAGCCTTCTCATCTTTTCCCTTTGATGGAAAAGTGGGATTTTGCTGATATGGTGTTTTTTCTCTTGGAAAACCATCTTATAGATCTCTAACCCTTTCAATAGAATCTTGAAGGGTAGTGGGTTTGGTTGATTTAACCAACCCATGTAGAGGTTATGCTAGCCCATCAATAAACATATAGAACCTCCTAGTTGCAGATAAATCAGGAACCATAACAGAAAGTTTTAAAAATTCAAAAATGTAAGTTTCTGGATTACCTTATTGTTTGATCTTAGCTAGCTCAATGAAAGGTGCCTTTGCGTCTCTTCGATAAAACGTCTCCACCAAACTCATTGTAAACTTTGAATATGCAGTCACATTGGAATTCCCTAATGTAGACAGGCCATGAAACCACCAATCATGTGCCTCACCCTCAAGGTGCAGCACTCCTATTTTGATGGCTTCCATATCCGGTACTTGGTTCAACTGGAAGTAGATGTCTAAATTTTCTACGCATGATTTGGCAGTTAATTTGGATGACCCATCAAAAGTGGGTAAGAAAAATCTGCCCATAGTCCAATGAATATCATGGTTCTATATGAATCCTCCACCTCTATTGTGATGTCAGGGTCTCCTATTGTCCTTGATCTGAAAAAACTCTTGGAAGCTCAAATGATCTTTGAATATTTGAGATTGAGACTCATACTCAAGAAAGCAGTCTTCAAGAGTTTTTTGTTCTTGAAACCCTCCATTTTCCACTGCTAAAAATATAAGCATTGTAGAGCATCGAGAAACATGTTGCTTCACTAATTGATCATTCCAGTGATGTGAAATGTCAGATCCTTCTCCATGTAGAAACCATTTTGGGGATTCTTTGTATCTATCCATCCTCATCTCCTTGATTTATCTTGCAATATCTTTCATGGTTTGAAAAAGAAGCTTGGGACACTCCTTCTCCTCATCTCCTCCTGATAAGGGAGTTTTACCCTTGTCTTCTCTATCATCTGTATAATCATATCTATGGTTTCTTCTAAGATACTTGTTATCTCTGACTGTGAGAGGATCTCCTTCTTCTGAGACATATTGGCTTAAATGCACAAGCTAAGCAATATTATGCTTTGATACCACTGTAATATTCCAAAATAGGAAAAGTAGCAATATTGAACATAAAAATGGAAATAGAAGTGAATAAAATTACATCAACATATGAGACCAATATGGATCCATTATATTACTCATATCAGCAGCAAATAAGTACATTATACTGAGGCACAAATCATATGATATAGACAAACAAGCCTCCAATAATAAAAAACTCTCAAAGTGAGATGTGGCTGCTATACAAAAATGCCGGAGAGCTGCTATAGCATAGTCATAGTGAACATAAATGCATCTAGGAAAATAAAATAATATAAAAAGGTTGATATATGCCTCAAGAGATAATAGACATACATATCAATTATCTATATCACCCTTCCATGGCAACCCAAGAGGGTTTCCAAAAAATACACCAAAATAAAAATGTGAGCTGCATCCCTAGGCCTGAAGATTCAATGCAACTGAATAGTTGGGAAGATATGTCTCATATGATGTAGCATAGAATGAAGCCTTCTTGTTGAGAATGCAGCAAGATGATGGAGCTTAGTGAAATGAAGTCGCCTTCACTAAGTGGGCCCGCAGGCAAATTTTGGCGCAAAGTCTATTTTTAGACTATGTCTATTTTTAGACATATGGAGCATGGTCCAGGGGTTGCAGTATGTTATTCTTGGAGTATTGGTCATGTTGGTAAAAAATAGATGGACCTCTATTTTTAGACATTTAGGTCGAAGTCTATTTTTAGACTGCCTATCCTAAAAATAGAAAAGTCAAATATTATTTACCCTTAATAATATTTGGACTCTAAACTTCAGTTTACTCTCTTGGAGCACTTCAGTTCGAGCTACAGAAGTGGCTCATGCATCTGACAGAGGAATTACGCTATTCCTAGGGCTTTGGTGAGCTCATGCATGGTTGACTTCAGTTAGGACTTCAGTGGCAGAAGTTTGGTGGAGTTGATGAGACAATTGGTGGAGTTGTGTTCGGTTTAACTTAGTTGAACTAGTTGAGATTAGTTTAACTAGCTAATCAACTAGTAATGAGTGGAGTGAATTAAATATTATTTAATTCATTATTTAGTAACTCATTATTCAACTCAAGAACACATCAGTTCACTACAGTGCATGGACAGTTCAGTGGAGACCAGTGAAAGAGGTAGATGAAAGGGTGGAGTTAGCTATCAGTGGCGACATCAGTTGTGCATGAGATTTACACCACACTTGGAGGAATTTCCCATGATGATTGCGCTGTCAAGCCAAGGAGATTCGAACCTTGGATCTCTATTTAGACAGGCCATGATTGCGCAATAGAGGCAAGGAAATTGGTGGTGAGTTTTGAACCAGTAACCTATTCAAAACCAAGCTAGTTTGTGTGTAACTTTATGAGAAAGTACTGAGTACTTGTGAGGAGTATTGTACTGATTTTGTTACATTATTTCTCCATTATAATATACACAATAGCTGCGGGGTTTTCAGCTATAAGCTTTCCCCATACATACTGTGTTAATGTGTATGATGAATTGATGTGCTATCGCTTGTTTTATTTTCGCATGTGTGATGATCTGAGTGGAAGAGATTATGTGTTGCATATGAATTCGAATTGATATGTGATCAGGATAATCTCGGTGGATAAATATCATTATTCAGCAAATTTCTACATGGTATCGGAGCTAGATTAATTATCGGAGCAGAGATTGATCATCACAGTGATTACAAACTTATTTCGGTAGACAGAGTCTGCATGCGGGCCAGGTAGCCTCTGGATCCATCCTTTCCTTTGAAAGGTGATACATCTAGTAAATGCCCCTGCAGTCGATCTCTGTGCTAGAAATAATTTGTTCTCACAGATCAAGAGCGGTTGAGCTTTGAGTTGGAATTCGAATTTTGCAGCAGTTTGTTTTCTTGGTGCCGGAGTTGAAAATGTCTTTCAACGGTTTGCGACTCGAATATGCTCTTGAAGGAAGTTCGAATTATGTTGCATGGAAGGATCGCATGGAGGCAGTATTAGAAGATAATGGACTGAAGGAGTTCATGGATACGGATGTCCAAAGGCCCACTGATCCTGCTGAAGTCGAAGCATGGCAAAAGAAGATGGCGAAATGTCGAAGGATCCTGTTGGAGGGCGTCAAGGATCATATTGTATCCAGCCTGCATGGAAAGGCTACTCCATATTTAATGTGGAAAGCTTTGACGGATCTATTCCAGAGTAAGAGCGACCAAAGGAAGCTAGTGCTCAAAGATAAGCTCAGGAACATCAAGATGGAGAAAGGCGACAGTATCGCCAAATACCTCACGAAGTTCACTCAATGCAGAGATGAGCTGGGAAGTGTGGGGGTGACCGTCGAAGATGAGGACATGGTCGACCTGGCTCTCCTTGGTCTTCCGAAGGCTTGGCACTCATATCAAGATAGTGTCAATGGTCGGGAGAAGCTGCCGGGATGGGAGCGCCTTTGGGCGGATCTCATGCAGGAGGAGATAAGGAGGACTACTCGGGATGGATCTTCATCAAAGGGAGCTGATGAAGAAAATTTCGCTTTGGTTGCCAAAGCAAAGAAGGGGAAGGGTAAGAAAACTTCTCATTCCGGTGCAAAGGGCAAGAAGCAGGATATGGCGAAAGTGAAGTGTTTTCACTGCCATGATCACGGACATTATGCTACCAATTTTCCGAAGAAGAAGAAAAACAAGCAAGCGGGAAGATCTGCAGATGGAGAAGCTTTGGCTTCACAGTTCGAGCTTGAATTTTCACTGATCGCATGCTTGGTTTCAAGTGTGATGGGATCGGTGTGGTTCTTGGACAGCGGTGCGTCATTTCATATGATGGGAGATCGAGATTTGTTCTCAGATCTGGAGGACAAAGATTTGGGTGTGCACATCGAGATGGGCGATGATGGTAGATACAGTGCGACTGGTATCGGTACCATATCCTTTCAGAGGGAGTCCGGTAAACCCTTTGTATTGAAGGATGTCATGCATGTACCTGGATTGAAGAAGAACTTGATATCTGTGGCGATGTTGGAAGATAAGGGGTATGATGTGGTCTTCAGCGAAGGAAAAGCCTTCCTGCGCAGTAAGACTACTGGAGAGACCCGGAAGATAGGGGTTCGAACCAAGAACCTTTATCAGTTGCAAGTAGATGGCTGCGCAGCAATGGCATGCAAGGTGGGAGAAGTGGTGAGCCGAGATGATGAGGGCGAACTGTGGCACAGGAGATTGGGCCACCTTCACCATGGAGCTTTGAAGATCCTGCAGTAGATTTCTACTGGGCTTCCTAAGGGCACCCTTGCGCAGTCAAATCAGTGCAAGGGGTGTACTTTGGGGAAGTATGTGAAAGCCACCTTTCACGAGAAGGATAGTCGCGCCACGACGATCCTTGAGAGAGTTCACACAGACGTGTGTGGTCCTTTCTCAGTTGCTTCGACAGCAAAGCACAAGTACTACATGATCTTTGTTGATGATTTCTCTCGAAAGTGCTGGATCTTCTTCATGCAGAAGAAGAGCGATACATTCGCGAAGTTCTGTGAGTTTAAAGCACTGGTCGAGAAGGAGTCGAGGAAGAAGGTGATTGCTCTAAGGAGTGATAACGGTGGTGAATTCATCTCGGCTGAATTCAAGGAGTTCTGCAGCGCAGAAGGGATTCAGATAGAGCTCATCGCACCCCATAACCCACAGCAGAACGGGGTGGCTGAGCGGAAGAACAGAACGATCGTGGGTGCTGCACGGGCGATGTTGCATGATCAGGGCCTACCCTTTCACTTGTGGGCTGAGGCATGCAATACAACAGTGTATGTGCAGAACCGTTGTCCTCACAAGGTTCTTGGCATGAGTACACCAGAGGAGGCTTATTCTGGCAAGAGGCCTGATATTTCCCATTTGCGGATTTTTGGTTCTCCTATCTACATGCATGTGACGAAGGATGCAAGAAGGAAGCTGGATCCAACTGCTGAAGTTGGAATATTTGTGGGGTACACTGATACACCTCACAACTATCGGGTGTATGTGCCAGACAGTCGCAAGACTGTTGTGCGACGGGATATAAAATTCCAGGAGGAGAAAGCCATGCAGTGTTCGCTTGAGAGGTAGCTACACTTGCATGCAGATGAGGAGCTGTTAGTTCCTAAGGAGGAGCTTCCGGATGTGGATCAGCCACAAGAGGAGGTTCAGGAGGTGGAAGAAACCACCCAGGCAGCGCCAACCATCAGAGGGCGCATGCGCACTACAGAAGCTGAGCGACTGGCTCGGGATGCAGAGAAGGTTGTAGGACCACCTACAACACAACGCAGACAGAGACAGTCACCGGATCGGTACACTGGATACATGGCTCTTGTGAGTCAATGTGTTGTGACGGAGCCATCCTCTTTTGAGGAAGCTGTGGAGGAACCCGCATGGGTAGATGCCATGATCAAAGAATATGATTCGATCGTCAGGAACAGTGCATGGGAGATTGTCCCAAGACCGGAGGGGAAATCAGTGGTGGGTTCACGATGGATCTACAAAGTGAAGCAGGCGGCTGACGGGAGTGTGGAGAAGTACAAGGCGAGATTTTTCGCCCGTGGCTTCTCACAGATCGAGGGGATCGATTATGAGGAGACCTTTGCACCTGTCGCAAGGTACTCTTCCATACGGATGATCCTTGCTCTCTCAGCGCAGATGGGATGGCACATCCATCAGATGGATGTGAAGACTGCGTTCCTCAACGGAGTCATTGAGGAGGAGGTGTACACAGAGCAGCCTGAAGGTTTCGAGATCTTCAGCAGTGAGTCGCATGTGTGCCGACTCAAGAGAGCACTGTACGGGCTGAAGCAAGCACCTCATGCTTGGTACACTCGGATAGACAGCTACTTCACCGGGCTTGGATTCTCCAAGAGTGAGGCGGATTCAAACCTGTACCAGATTGTGGTGGAGGGGAAGCTGTTGATCATCGTACTGTATGTAGATGATCTGATTTTGACTGGCGATGAGCAGTTGATACTTTCATGCACGGAGGATCTTGCACGAGAGTTTGAGATGAAGGACTTGGGCATCCTTCATTATTTCCTGGGATTGGAGATTTGGCAGCGCAGCGGAGGACTGTTTGTTTCTCAAGGCAAGTATGCCCGGGAGATTATGGAGAGGTTCAACATGCAAGGCTGCAAGCCTGTTGACACTCCTCTTCCTGGTGGTTGGAGGAAGGAGGATGCTACTTCAGCGGAGGTAGTGGATGCCACTGTCTATCGACAGTTGGTGGGGTCGCTTATGTGTCTGGTCAATACACGACCCGATATATGCTATGCTGTTAACCAGCTTTCGCAAGCTATGGTTAAGCCTACCAAGCTCTTCTGGAAGGCAGGCAAGCATGTATTGCGTTATATTAGTGGCACATCGGGATATGGTCTATGGTACAGACAGGAGGATGGAGCGAAGCTTTCCGGCTTCACTGATGCAGATTGGGCAGGGAGCCCAACGGATCGTAAGAGCACATCTGGAGGTATTTTCAGCATCGGGTCGACAGCAGTTTCCTGGTACAACAGGAAGCAGAGATCCGTGGCACTCAGTTCAGCAGAGGCCGAGTACATGGCAGCAAGCTTGGCTGCATGTGAGGCTATTTGGATGAGGAAGATCCTCGCAGGTTTGTTCAGGTTGCATTTGGAGCCTACGGTGATCTACTGTGATAACCAGAGCTGCATCAAGCTCTCGGCTAATCCAGTTTTTCATGATAGGTCCAAACATATCGACATCAGGTACCATCACATCAGAGATTGTGTTCAGCGGAGGATCATGATGCTTTCATGTGTTCCCACGGAGGATCAGGATGCCGACATCCTGACGAAGGCGCTCACCAGGAGCAAGTTCGAATTCCACAGAGGCAGGATAGGGATTGCAGATAATCCATATCTTGCTGAGGGGGAGTGTTGAGAATGCAGCAAGATGATGGAGCTTAGTGAAATGAAGTCGCCTTCACTAAGTGGGCCCGCAGGCAAATTCTGGCGCAAAGTCTATTTTTAGACATATGGAGCATGGTCTAGGGGTTGCGGTATGTTATTCTTGGAGTATTGGTCATGTTGGTAAAAATAGATGGACCTCTATTTTTTGGACCTATAGGTCGAAGTCTATTTTTAGACTGCCTATCCTAAAAATAGGGAAGTCAAATATTATTTACCCTTAATAATATTTGGACTCTAAACAACAGTTTACTCTCTTGGAGCACTTCAGTTCGAGCCTTTGAAGTGGCTCATGCATCTGACAGAGGAATTACGCTATTCCCAAGGGTTTGATGGCATCATGCATGGTTGAATTCAGTTAGGACTTCAGTGGCAGAAGTTTGGTGGAGTTAATGGGACAGCTAGTGGAGTTGTGTTCTGTTTATTTTAGTTGAACTGGTTGAGATTAGTTTAACTAGCTAATCAATTAGTTATGAGTGGAGTGAATTAAATATTCTTGATGAATAAGTTTATGCGAATGCAACAAAATATAGAAATAATCATGAACATAGAGATGCAGCGGAAATAATTCTTCATTTCATTAATATCAAATAACAGAAATATGCTTACATGCATAATGGAAATAAAATAGCTAGGGTGCTGGTAGCGAATCTCTGAGAAGAGATGTGATGGCTACAGACCTCTGAACTGTGTTACAATGAGGCTTGAGGGCCTATTTATTGTTGAAAAACAATGTAGAATCTGGAAACTTCCAAAAACCTAACCCTAGGAGATGAAGCGCCAAAACTATGGGCCCCGTTTGGGTAAATTGGTGGTTCAACTTCCTGGGGACATAACTTTGGCATCCGATCTCTGTTTGATGTGCTCAATAGCTCGTTAGAAATATCTATCCAAGGAGTACAACTTTTGAATGAGAAACATCGGTCCATGGACCCATGTTGCTCTCTGTTTTCCCAAAAAATGTCGTTTAGGGCCTTAAAACGACTCTGGAAGTTTAGGACCCAAAAAAATGCTAAAAATAGTAAGTTTTGTTGCAACTTGAAAACTGAAAGAACTGATGGTGGGGGTTCAAATGGAATAGGTGGGTGGCCACCAATATCCACCTAGATCATTAAGGCTCCAAAACGGCTCCGGGAGTGGAGGACCCGCAAACCTGCTAAAAATAGTAAGTTGTGTTGAATGTGAAAAGCTGCAAGAATTGATGGTGCTGGTCCAAATGGAATAGGTGGGTGGCCACCGATATCCACCTGGATCATTCCTCCCTCCTTAGGAAGCAATGGTCCCCATTGCGTTGAGATCCTCCCTGAGATGAAGCAAATTCTGTTGAACTGGGTATTAGATTTGTTGAAGATGTCATGGACTTGTGGGCAGACGTGTTGGATGCATTTAGTAAATTTGGTTTCTTTGTCAGCCTCAGACAATACATGTTTGGATTATGTATGTGTATTTGCAAAAGGTATGGTAACATCAGGCGGCGGTGCATTGGGGGTCAGATCAATGGAGTGCTTCTCATGACAGTGTAGAGGAACCTTGGTGAGTGAGGAGAAAATGTCCTCGTATTCCTTCATGACTTTTTCCATCTGCTGCAGCCGTGTAGGGAAGTAATGTTTTGAGGTTATGGCCAGAATATTCTTCTTTCCATGTGAGCGAGTTGTAAGTAAAATAAATTTCCTAGTTTGGGAAACAATCTTACTGCATTTTTTTGCAGAAGTCAAAGAGATGACAAGAGGTAGTACTACCTCTGGTATCCTGTACAAATTATTTCCCAAAGTAATCACAAAAACACGAGGCCTAGACTCATACACAGCATGTCGCCTCCACAAGTATGGTTGGCCCAATAATACATCAACTACATCAAGAGGAGGAACATCACACAATACCTCATCCGTGAATGGCTTGATACTGTATGGAAGTCGGCACTGCTGGCGGATGCGGAGATCTCTCCCTGGGTGGAGCCACCCAATGGTATACGGTTGCGGGTGTGCTATGGTTGGTAGGCCGAGCCGCTTCACGACGTCTGCTGAAATGAGGTTCTTTTGGCTTCCGCTATCGACAGCTATCGATCGAAACCTTCACCCATCTCCCAGCTGGAAGGCGCTCCTCCTGCAGATCCTCTTGGACCCTCGTACGGATCTTGGTGGTGGCAACAATAAGCACTAGGATACGCATCAGCATTGCTTCCCTTTGTCTGTTTCCTTTGTCTGGTTCCTAATAGGGATCGGAAAATGCATACGATTCGGAATTTCGTTGACCACCAAAATGGCTGGCAAACACTGCGTTTGTCTTGTGAGTGGGGGTGTATTATGAAATTCACACCACTTCCCTGTGTCCTTCTTTGGATTTGTGGTGTTGTTATGAGTCGCATTGCTTTGGCCTTGCGCCTTGTTCTTCGATTCGGGGGCACCTTTCGGATTCGCAGATCCAAAGTCTCGCTTCTTCTGCTTAAATTTCTGCTCGATCTTGGCGGCATAGCGATATGCCGTGCCAAGCGATGTAATGTTGAGGAACTCCATTTCCTCCTGAATGTGTTTGTGCAGACAGCCGCGGTACTTGAGCACCAAATGTCTCTCTGAATCTTTAATACCCAACTTTGTGCGCAGGGTATGGAACAGATTCGTCAGTTCGTGCACATCTTGATCCTTTTGTTGCCGGAGCGTGGTCCATTGGATGTATTTGTCCTCATAGCTCCCCACGGGGTAATATTGTGCTTTCCTTGATGTCGTGGATAATTCCAAGTGGGTGTGGTCGGAAACGAGAGGGTTCATCGCCCTCTTGCTCACGGTAGGCTTCCCACCAGTCTTTGACATGGGGGGCGGCTTTGAGGAGTGCAAAAATAATCTTTTCTCGGTCAGAGAAGTCATGGACCGAGAAATACCCTTCCAACAAATTTAACCATCTGTCTACAGTGTCTGCATCTATTTTTCCTTCAAATATAGGAATGTCAAATTTTACCTGTACCTTGAAGGGAGTGGCGCCTCCAGAGTGGCTGTTGGATGCAGATGCACCATATGTGGGCAGTCGTTGAAGGATTTGAGCAAATTTATCCATCATCGCGTTCCTTTGTTTCTCGAGGGCCTCCTCGAGCAGTATTTTGATAGGATCTCTTGCTCCCTCGTCTTTCTTTTCTTCCGCCATGGGAGGTCGTTGGGGTTTGCGAGGCTGATCTTGCAAGGGTTCAACTAGATCGAGCCCTAACTCCTTATACCCTGACCGCGTTAGGGACATGCAAAGAAAAACAAAGAAAGAGCAGACCCGCTCTGATACCACTGATTCGGATTTTATGCAGGAATGCAACAGAATACAGAAATAACCATGAACATAGAGATGCAGCTGAAATAATGCCTCATTTCATTAATATCAAATAACAGAAATATGCTTACAAGCATAATGGAAATAAAATAGCTAGGGTGCTGGTAGCGAATCTCTGAGAAGAGATGTGATGGCTACCGACCTCTGAACTATGTTACAATGAGGCTCAAGGGCCTATTTATTGTTGAGAAACAATGTAGAATATGAAACGTCCAAAAACCTAACCGTAGGAGATGAGGCGCCAAAACTGTGGGCGCCCGTTTGGGTAAATTGGTGGTTCAACTTCCCGGGGGCATAACTTTGGCACCCGATCTCCATTTGACGCGCTCAATAGCTCGTTAGAAAGATCTATCCGAGGACTTCAATTTTTGAACGAGCAACATCGGTCCATAGACCCATGTTTCTCTCTGTTTTCCCAAAAAATGTCGTTTAGGGCCTCAAAACGGCTCCGGAAGTTCAAGACCCGAAAAACTGCTAAAAATAGTAAGTTGTGCTGAAAATTAAAAATGGAAAGAACTGATGGCAGGGGTTCAAATGGAATAGGTGGGTGGCCACCAATATCCACCTGGATCATTAATGCCCCAAAATGGCTCTGGGCATGTAGGACCCAAAAACCTGCTAAAAATAGTAAGTTGTCTTTAAATGTGAAAAGGTAACGAAATGAAGAATTGATGGTGTGGTCCAAATGGAATAGGTGGGTGGCCACGAAGTATCCACAGATCAAATTCACTAATTATTAACTCATTATTCAACTCAAGAACACATCGGTTCACTACAGTGCATGGACAGTTCAGTGGAGACCAGTGAAAGAGGTAGATGAAAGGGTTGAGATAGCTATCAGTTGTGACATTAGTTGTGCATGAGATTTGCACCACACTTGGAGAAAATTTTCCATGATGATTGCGCTGTCAAGCCAAGGAGATTCGAACCTTGGATCTCTCATTAGGCCAGCAGTGATTGCGCAATAGAGGCGGGCAATTAGTGGATGTGTTTTGAACCTGTGACTTGTTCAAAACCAAGCTAGTTTTGTGTGTAACTTCATGAGACAGTACTGAGTACTTGTGAGGAGTATTGTACTGAGTTGTTACATGTTTTCTCCATTATAATATACACATATAGCTGCGGGGTTTTCAGCTATAGGCTTTCCCCATACATACTGTGTTAATGTGTATGATGATTTGATGTGCTATCGCTTGTTTTATTTCTGCATGTGTGATGATCTGAGTGGAAGAGATTATGTGTTGCATATGAATTTGAATTGATATGTTATCAGGATAATATCGGTGGATAAATATCATTATTCAGCAAATTTCTACACTTCTCCCATTAGACTCTCCAAGTGAAAGGTGGATCCTTCCACTAGAAATCTGTCTCCCCAAATGGTGTACTAAAACCACCCTTGCAACTCCTCCCTAAAATAACACAGTCCAAATACTACAATAATTCTCAAGGGACTTCTTTACTAGCCTCCCGATGGAAGGAACCCTTCCTCCACTGAAAAATAGCTCATAAATATTCCATTCCAATCCTCCAATGTTGTACCCTACAACACAGCATAACCCTCAATATAAAATGCATTGTAGAAGAAATTTGTAGTTTGGCTTGATGCCAGAATGTGGAAATGTAGCCCAAATACTTCTCCTGAGTGGGAACTCGAAGTCCCCTGAGGATGAAGGTGGGATTCCCGCTCGTGAACTCCCTTGTGCTATGTAGGTTTTAACCCTGTACAAAAATTATCTGCAAACGAATCTTAAAAACAAAATAAACAATAGCGAGAGCATAAAACATAAAATAGATATACACAGAGATTTTCCCCTAGATCCCAAATCAGGACAACCAGCTTGATTTTTCGTTATATTCCTTTTAGTGTTACAACACATATATATACATGTCGAAGCATACATAAACCCTAATCCATTAACCCTGGATTAGAAAATAACCGTAGTTCCCTTGACCGGATCTACAAAATACCAGGGGCTGAAAACCATCATGCCCCAAAACCATGTGAAAACCCATGCACAAAACCATGGGCGAGTCTTCCCACCGGAAAATTAGGTCCAAAAATTTTTCTTGAGGTGCTATCGCCCCCCCTATGACCCCCCTGCTATGCCTGACGCAATGTATAGGGGGGGCTGTCGCCCCCCCTGTGACCCCCCTGCACGTGACTGGTCGTGGAAAGAATATAAAACATACCCAACATTCTCCCACTTGTTGTTTTCTTTCCGCAAGGGGCCACAGAAGAGTTTAGTCATTAGCCCAGCTTTACAACACCCATTGTTTCTCTACACCAAGAGAACTTCTGAGTGCTCACAGACTTCATCAATGCATTTGCAACATTCTTCAAGGTGTCCACCTTTACCAACAACAACCTTTTAGCCTAAACCATATCTCTCACAAAGTGATATTGAACATCAATGTGCTTTGTCTTTGAATGATTAGGAGGGTTCTTAGCTAAGAAAATTGCACTTTGGCTATCACAATATATCCTTATAGCTTGTTGCACCAACCCCATACTTGAACACAATCTCTGCAACCAAACTGCTTCCTTGCTTGCATGAGTGGCTGCTATGTATTCTGCCTCTGTAGTTGAAAGAGCCACTACAGACTGTCTTTTACTCATCCAACTGACTGCACCTCCAAATAGGCCAAACACATACCCACTTGTAGATCTTATTTGGCTCAGATCTCCAGCCTAGTCTACATCAACAAAACCACGAATGTCCAACACTCTTTCCAATCCCGGTCTTCCCTGGTAGCACAAGCCATTATCACTAGTGCCATGCAAATATTTGAAAACCCTCTTCACTTTGTCCAATGCTCCTTCCCTGGGTTTCACATAAACCTGCTCAATACTCCCACTGCATGTGCAATGTCTGGTCTAGTACAGACCATTGTATACATCAGGCTACTCACTACACTTGCATAAGGAACATGGGACATATCCTCCTCTTCTTCTTGTGTCTTGGGACACTGTTCAGCAGACATCTTTACACCTACAGGAATCAGAACATTCACCGGTTTACTATCCTACATATTGAACCTCTTTAATATAGTCTCAAAATACTTCCTCTAGTTTAACCAGAGCTTCCTCATTGCCTGATCTCTCTTCATTTCCATGCCCAAAATATACTTTGCAGCACCAAGATCCTTCATGTCGAATTTGGAGAATAGTTGGGTCTTAAAATCTTGGATAATTTCTTTGTCATTTCCAATAAACAACATATCATCCACATACAATAACAAATAAATAACATGGTCACCAATTAATTTAAAATAAACACAGTGATCCTCCTTGCTTCTGGTGAAACCAAGTCCCCATATATAGGTATCAAATTTCTGATACCACATCCTTGGTGACTGTTTTAACCCATACAGAGACTTATTTAACCTGCATACCAGTTCATTCTTCCCCTTCACCATAAAGCCTTCAGGTTGTTTCATGTAGATATCCCCTTCTAGATCCCCGTGAAGAAACGTTGTCTTCACATCCATCTGTTCTACCTCAAAATCAAATGCAGCAGCAACAGATAAAATTAATCTAATAGAAGTAACTTTGGCAATAGGAGAAAAAATTATCACCAAAATCAATTCCCGACACCTAGGAATAGTCTTTTGCTACCAATCGAGCTTTGTGTTTCTCCACCTTGCCTTCTACATTCATCTTCTTCTTAAACACCCATTTTCTCCGGATGGGCTTCCTTCCAGCCGGCAACTCCACCAGATCCCATGCCTCATTTTTATGCAAGGATGCCATTTCATCAACCATGGCCTCCTTCCAGAGTTTTCCATCCTTTGAATCCACAACCTCACTGACAATTCTGGGATCATCATCAGTGTTATTTAAAGAAAAATTTGAATAGAAAGCAGATGGACTATACCTTTCTAGTTGTCTTCTTTCCTGAACTACTCTTCTCATAGCTCGAGTTTGTGGCTCTTCCTCTTCTTAATCTTGTTTTGTTGTAGAGTTTGATTCATCCTCCTTTAGCTCAAACTCTATCTTCTCAGGTTCCTTTGGTAGGAATTCATGTTTAACAACATCTTTCACCTCTCTAAACACCACATCTCGATTGTACACAACCTTCCTTGTTTCTGGGTTCCAAAGCTTGTAACCCTTTAAACCATCCTTATACCCAATAAAGATGCACCTTTCAGATTTATTATCCAACTTGGTCCTTTTCTCCTTTGGAACATGTACATATGCATCACATCCAAATACCCTCAGATTTGAAAGAGAGGGTTTCTTACCAGTCCATACCTCATGTGGAGTCTTTGTTGAGCCTTGCAATAGGTATGTATTTACTCTTGATTATTGTCCTTTTTCCTCTTCCTTATCCAAATTGTGCCATGATATAATAATATAATGAAAGGATTTTGATGAAGAATGAATGAAAAATGATTTCGATACAATTTAACCATCCAAACTATTTCTTGTTGTTTTTATGCTAAAAATAACAGAAGGGACAATAGGACTTAATCATGGGAAAGAAGACGCAGTCGAATCAATGATAATCCAGTGAGGATCAGCTTAAGAACAAACGAACTATCCAAGGATAGCATTTTTTCGTGGATCCCTCAAGATCTCCTGATCTTGAAGAATCACACTTATCTTTCCTTTTTAGCTATAAAGGGACAGGGAGAGCTAGTTCTCGATGATCAATATGATGTATTTTTCATTTCTACATTTTTCGTAATTGTAATTCACAGAACATAGTTATGAACAACAATATCAGATTGTGATGTTAATTGACTGCGATGATTAATATATAGTTCGCGTTGCTATGCATTCACATATTCTAGAGTAGTTAAGCAGTAGTCACCGGTGACTACGGGCCCGGTCCCTGGTGAATCTCACTGTTGTTTCCTTTGTTATAATTTTCTAGTTATTGCAAGTATATTATGCTTTTCCGCTTTACAATTGTAGTACTTTTGATAATTCGAATCTCTGGTATTTATTTCCATCAAAAACGCATTTCCAATTTATTTCCTTGAAGAATTGATTGTTAGTTAAAAGAATTGGTTTGATTACTTAAAGCGTAGATATTTATTTCCAATACCTTATTTCTGTTCAATAGTTTAGATCCAGCTGCAAGAGCTCGGTTAATGCTTTAGTGCTCTCGGTTGATTATCATTTGAATTAGTTGAATTAAGAATGAATCACAATTTTGGGTTATAATGCGTAGATGAGTCATTTCCTTTAAAGTTTCAAGATTTATGATTGCATCTATATTAGATGATTGGCTTTAGCATTACTCTTTGTATGAATAGCTTTCACATATTGTGTACACACTTGAGATAAAAGGAATTACCCTGGTTGATAATTAATGCGAGGCAATTAGGAGTTTTTAAAGACACCTGTTAGCACCCAACATTTTGGTGTCGTTGCTGGGGAGTGTGTTGCCACTTTGTAAAAAGAGTAATATCTGATTGATGATTTTTCTACTGAGGGAGAATTGGGTATTAAAAACAGAAGGTAAGAACCTGCGTAAAGAACGAGTAAAATGTTCGCTCATCCACCCACTTTCTAGTAGAATTGCGTAAGAGTTTAAGGTAGGAATGAATGTTTGTAATTTTGCATGAATTACTAAGAGGGAAAGACCTAAAAGAGACAAAATTCCTTCTTCTAAACCTGAAAAACCTAAGGGACCAGTGACCCTTGGATGATCAACTTTTATCGACGAAATCTTAAGAAAAGTTGAGTCTCGGTAATCAGTAGGATCCTGAATTGTTTCTATCAGACATCCTACTGACTTCCTTCAAGCCGCAGGACCACCATCTATAGCTAACACTGAGATTCACAGTAATACTGAAGGGATTGAGCATAGTTTTCAAGATACTGAGAATTCACAAACTCGCCCTTCACAAGAAGGAAATTTTTCAACCTTCATGAAGGAGAAGGAGAAACAAGAAATCTTGAAATTAAATTATCAGAACCTAGATCTCCTAAAGTAGTGACTAAACAGAGGACACCTAGTGTTCTATATCATGGTAGTGTTGTTAGAACAATTCCAGCCTCTTATAGACATCCTAGGAATAACTCTACAGCTTCGGAGATCCCTGAAGACTATTGGAATATTTTTTACCAAATGGCTAATAACCAGCAACCTCGAACTTCTACATTGCAATACCCTATTGTTGACATAGCTGTCAATGCCCCCATGAAGGCTATCCCATTACAAAATATTCCTACCTTTCATGGGCTAACTTCAAAAGATCCTGATGCATTCCTTTTCGAGTTTGATGTCTTATGCAGGGGTTATGATTACACTACCAGCCGCCAGAAGCTAAAGCTATTCCCCTTTACTCTGAAGGGAGCAGCTCTGCGTTGGTTTATGGGACTTGGTGGAGGCACCATCAATGATTGGGACCAAATGAAAACATCTTTCCTTAAAAAATACCAAGATTATTTCTGAAAGAGAGAACTAAAAGATGAAAATTTTCAAATGGTAGCTAATCCTAGTGAGACTCTGGAAGAATATGTAGAGCGTTTCCAATATAATCTACAAATATATCCTTACACAAATATGCCTAATAATTTTCTAAAAACCACGATGATCAAAGGTATGAAATACCAATGGGTAGAGACACTAAATATAATGGGTAAAGGTGATATTTATCAAGAAAACTATAACAATATTATAGATTTGTGCATCAAGTGTTCTAGGGGAAGTATGAGGCTGAAACGAGTCAGACGTGATGCAAGCCCCAGAGATAGCAAAGCCTCAGGAGGAAGCATTACACGAAGCGAAATCAGCAATCTGTTGGAGGATTTCAAGACTGATATCCTGGGGACCCTGGCGACACAATTGGATGTCATGCAAGCTAAGAAAATGTAGTCTATAACAGAACATAACTTGGCTATTTTCTGCCCCCGTTGCAAACAGAAGCATATTCATAAATACTTCCCCCTAGATGTGATACGAATATGTGCCATATGCACTAAATAACACGCCACAGAAAGTTGCCCATCACTTCCAGGATCAAAATCAATATTCAAGGAAGCAGAAGAAGAAGTGGAACCAGTATATCTGTTGAACCAGCGTCGTCAATGGCAAGCGCATCACACAGGTATGCCTACCGATCCATCTTCGTTCTTTCCTCCCTCACAATATAATTATCAGCAATATTCAGGGGCAACATGGTAGAATCAACCACATTTTTTGCCACCTCAAGCATTTTTTATGCCACCATGGCCTAACCAGTCAAATCCAAATAATAATATTTGGCCAAATTCCCCTTACCCGCCACCATTCTAGAAAAACAACCCTTATTCCTCCCAATGGTCCCCTTCCACCTCACAAAACCAAAACTGGCAATCAAATTGGCAAAGATCTACAAACCAGCCTATGGGGACAGTTCCTCTGTCTCAACCAACTTTACCAGCACCTTACACGTTGCATCAGAATCCTCAATATAATATATGACCGCAAATTCCAACTCAACCCAACCCAAATCCTAACAATAGACCAGTTCAGTCAATACAAATCATTGAAGGTCTAGACCCTGAAGATGAGTTGAAAGAATGTAATGAACTTAAGCTCATATCTGGACGTACAATCACTGTAGATAAGGATAAAGATTTGCAACCTGAAGAACCAGACACAAATAAGCCTCCAACTATAGATGATCAACAAATAAAACAAGGGGAAGATACAGTCAGACAAAAAAATCCTGAACAAATTATAACCACTTCCCCCCCATTCCCAAAAAGATTGTTTATACCATGCCTGATTGAATATCCTGACTTTGATCTTCTGGGTGAACTTAAGAACATTTGTATAAAAATTCCCCTCCTCCAGGCTATCTAAGATATTCCAATATATGCCAAAACTATTAAATACTTTTGTATAAAGAATTTTGTGAGGAAAACAAAAACAACCCCTACTGTCCATGTTGTCGCGACATTGTCTTATTTATTACTAGGCAAAGAGACTCCTATAAAATATGAGGATCCCAGAAACCCTATTGTCACAGTCCAGATAAATGGCCATTATTTTCCCAATTCTTTAGTTTACTTAGGGGCAGCCATCAATATTCTCACAACTACAACTTGCAACATTCTTGGCAGCACAACCTTGGAACCAACAACTACCTTACTGGAACTAGCTGACCGCTTAGTCATTAGACCAGAAGGAACATTACAAGATGTGATGGTCTTTGTAGACACTTGGGAATACCCAGCGGATTTCTTAATTATTAACCCTAGGAACCAGCTAGATCGACATCCTTTAATATTAGGAAGGCCTTGGCTAGCGACTGTTGATGCTTATATTAGCTGACGGATAGGCAGTATGACTATAACCAAGGGGAATGATGTGAAAAAATTATCTTTATACCCTCCTGTTCAGCCAATCTTGACTATTATGAAAACTAGGAAGCAACCCGCAACATACTTAACAGAAAATATTCGGTCACCATTGACTGTGGTAGATGCCCTTGAATTCAAAAACCAAACTGAAGACGATGTCATTAATACTTTTATTAATCACCCTACCACAGTATCAAGTTTGAAATGCCACATGATTAAAGCAGTCCTTGACAACAAAATCGAAGAATATCCTCTGAGAGATATCAATGACTAAACAATACCAACAACCACTATTTATAATAGTAAACCTATCAAAATTGAGCCAGGGAAGATCCTGAATATTAACAGTAATCTGAGTGATGACCAGCAACAGAAACTTATTCAAGTCCTTAGGAAAAATAAAGGGGCTTGCTTGGGATTACTCAGATATGAAAGGAATTGACCCTTATTTATGCTTGCATCACATCTACACTAAAAAGGATGCAAAAACCATTTGACAACCTCAGCGTAGATTAAATCCTCACCTAAAATATATTGTTAAAGAAGAACTTCAAAAATTGTTAGATGTGAATTTTATCTATCCTATATCTGACAGTAAATGGGTTTCTCCATTATTTATGGTTCCCAAAAAGAACGGAAAATGGTGAATATGCGTTGACTATAGGGAAATCAACAAGGCAATGCAAAAAGCCCATTTTCCCCTTCCATTTATTGATCAAGTCCTAGATACACTGGCACGGAAAAGAAAAAAAAATCTTTCCTGGATGGCTTCAGTGGCTACAACCAAATTTAGATTGCCCCTGAAGACCAAGATAAGAATACCTTTACTTCTCCGTGGGGAACATTCTCTTACAGGGTATTACCTTTTGGATTGTGTAAGGCACCTGCCACATTCCAAAGAGCCATACTCAGTATTTTTGCAGACTTGATAAATGAAGGATTGGAAGTATACATGGATGATTTCACACCCTATGGAGATGACTTTGAGCAAGCATTACAGAAATTGGAAAAATTTCTGGAATGGTGTATTGCTACCAGCCTTTGTTTAAGTCACGAAAAATGCCATACGATGAGGACAGAAGGCCTGATCTTGGGTCATTACATTTCAGGAGCTGGAATTCAGGTATATTCGGCAAAAATACAGGTAATTCTCTTACTAGCTACTCCTTGCACTCAAATAGAGGTACATAGTTTTTTGGGATTTTCTGGATATTATCATAGATTTATCAATATTTTTTCACAAATTACTGCACCATTATATGCCTTAACAGGAAAAAGTGATTTCATATGGACTGAAAAATGTGACACTGCCTTTACAGATTTAAAATGGCTAGTATCAACAACACCAGTATTAAGAGGCCCAAACTAGGATATACCATTCCAGATTTCATCAGATGCATCAGACACAACCATTGGAGCAGTTCTTGGCCAAGAAGAAGACAAGAAACCCTACGTTATATATTACATTAGCAAAAACGTAACCCCCGCTGAATTGAATTACACAGTAACAGAGAAGGAGTTTTTAGCTGTTATTTATGCTATTAACAAATTCAGACACTATATAACTGGATACCCTGTAATTTTGTATGCGGATCACTCTGCTATCAAATACTTAGCTAATAAACCCATTACAAATGGAAGAGTGACATGTTGGTTGCTACTTTTGCAAGAATTTGATATAACTATAAGGGAGCGACTAGGGAAGGAAAACATTGTGGCAAATTTCCTCTCCCACGTGCCAAGAATAGATGATGCAATAGCAGTAGATGATCAGTTTCTGGATGAACACATATTTGCTGTAACCATGAAAATGCCATGGTACGCAGATGTGGCAAATTATTTAGCAGTGGGAAAACTACCTAAACATCTGACACCCAGAGAAAGGAAATCAATAGTACAACGCATCACTCAGTTCTCCTGGATTGGAGGATACCTTTTTCACACAGGGGCCGATATGCACATCCGCAGGTGTATCAAGGAAGACAAAATTTATCATATCTTAAAAGCCTGCCACATTGGACCTTGCGGTGGACATTTTACTAGACATAAAATTTTACAAATGGGCTACTACTAGCCCACGATTTTTAAGGATACTAAGAAATTTGTTCAGGCATGCGATAGTTGTCAGAGGAAGGGCTGCCCTAGCCAATCTGATGAGATGGCCCTGCACCCACAGCTAGTCATAGAACCTTTTGAGCGTTGGGAATTGGATTTTGTTGGGCCAATCAACCCATCATCCAACCAGAAATAATATATATTGGTTGCAACAGAATATGTAACTAAGTGGGTAGAAGTAGTAACATTACCAAGAGCCACAGAAGAAACCGTGATAAACTTTATTTTTGAAATTTTTTTAGGATATGGGTTACCCAGAGAAGTAATTACTGATGGAGGGCCACAATTTGTAGGCCACAAGATCATTGCTACACTAAAAAATCATCATGTCATTCACAGAATTACCTCTCCATACCACCCGCAAGCGAATGGGTAGGTAGAAAGCGCCAAAAAAGTAATTGAAGCTATTCTAACGAAGACTGTCTCATCGCACAGACGAGACTGGGCTACTCGACTGCCAGAAGCCTTGTGGGCATATCACACAACTTGGAGGAATAATACTGGACACTCCCCATATCAACTGGTATTTGGTAAGAAACCTATTTTTCCCATAGAATTTGAGATACAAACAATAAGGATAGCCCAGGAAGTGGGACTGGATTTAAATGAAGCCCAGATTAATAGATTACAACAAATAAATGAATTAGACGAAATCTGGCTTTTGGCTCTGTAGCATACAGCACTTATTCAACAACAAAGAGCCAAATGGCATGATTCTATGATCAAGAAAAACACATTTCATGAGGGTGACTGGGCACTTCTATACGATTCCAGGTTTCAATACTTTCCTGTTAAATTGCAGACTAGGTGGTTAGGTCCCTATGAAATAAAGGAAGTACATGAAAATGGCACTCTTACATTGGCCACCATTGATGGGTTTGATTGTTCCTTTAAATAAAATGGGCATCAGCTGCGCCTCTACCAAAGACCACTCACAAGAGAATATTTTTGTCAACATATTAGCAAGGACTCCATCATGAAAATTTTAGTTGCATAAGATAATCCTTCGACAGCTTCATCTCTGTAAAAAAATTCATTTCTTTTTCTATAAAAAAGAAGAAGAAGAAGAAGAAGAAAAATGTAAATAGGATTGTTGATTCAATTTGTTTTTTCTCTACCTATTTTGCTATTCCATCTTCGGAACAACACTTTTTGATTTTGTTGTTCCATCTTTAGAACAACACTTTTTGATTTTGCTATTCCATTTTCGAAACAACACTTTTTTATTTTGTTGTTCCATCTTCGGAACAAAACTTTTTTATTTTGTTGTTCCATCTTCGAAACAACACTTTTTGATTTTGCTGTTCCATCTTCGGAACAACACTTTTTGATTTTGTTGTTCCATCTTTGGAACAACTCTCTCTTTTTTTTTTCCTATTCCAACTTTGGAACAACACTTTTGTTTCTTGTACAATTTTTGTGTGTTCTGAACAACACTTTTTTTTATATATTTCCCAAACACCTCTTCCCTCTCATGGACTTATTCCTAGCTCATTTCAGCCTTATTTCTTTGATTCCTTTTATGGACTAAAGTACAGTACCTTCATGCAGATAAGAATTATGGATTTTATTAAAGTAGGTGAATATTTCTAATGTTATGATCTTTGACAAAGACAACTTCTTGATGATAGACTTAAAACAATTGAAAGGGACACAATTATTTATATTTCACTTTACTGTATTGATTTCTACTGTATATGATATTGAATGATCATCTTTACCATGCTAGTTCTACTCTCCCTGGTTATAATTCTCTATGTCTATTATCAATGGGATTGTGGGTATAATTTTTCTTATTATTGATATGCTTCAACTTCTGACACCATCCCAACTCTTAAGGAGTACTGAGCCTCCCTCTATTTATCATAAAAATATGCAATGAAAATTAAATTTTATATATAGATAGAGGATAGGGCGTCTCATTATGAGCCAACCTACCATGTTCATAAGGATCTAGCAATGTGACATTCCCACTATGGCCACCACACCAGGGTTATGATCCATTGGATGACTAAAACATCCTTGGAACATGAGGTCTCATCACGAGCCGGCTTGCTCACTTTTGCTACTTCCCAGTGAATGGAAGTATGGTTATTTGGTTACCACATCAGCACAATGGTCTCTTCCGTAGAAACAACAATGAAATTTTTCAATTATAAATTGAGGATCCTGGCTCACATGGGTTAAAAATCAACTCTGTTGAGGCTATGGATGCCTGCTGGCAGCAGAAGCTCTGCTTATGGTATTGAAGTTCTATTTCCTTAATCAATAATTCTTATAATACCCTCTTCTCATTTATCTTTTTATCCGAGATTATTTCCTTTAAACACTTCCCTACTTTGAACCTTTATGCATGCGTTCATGTTTTTACTCAATCATATCGTGTACAGCCCAAATGTTATCAGCAAAGCCTCCTTTTGTACATATTATTGTCCACTTTCCTTATCACATAACTTATCATTAATCAAAGCGTCTTGTCTCTTGTCATTCACTATGATTATACATCGCGCTCTCACTCTATCCATCTCTCTTATTGTCCCATCATTTATTTACATACTCTGTTCCATTTACTAATGTACCCTTCATCCTTACATCCTGTCGTCGAAACAGCCATTCCCTGTCTATTTGGTCGTAGGCGACCTCTCATTTAGAAGGGGGAGATAATTTCCATTGCATTTTTGATGCGTAGTCATTATTTCATTGATTGATACGATATTCCATGATCACGTTGCATGCGGAAATTTAATAGCACAATTAATATCAACTACAACAACTTGTTGTTCTATTGCTCTAAGTATTGTTGTGTTTTTAGTATTGCTGCGTTTTTTAGTATTGTTGTGTTTTTCAGTATTGCTACATTTTTCCATTACACTCATCCTTTGCAATAGTAGGAATAATTCAAGCATTATGGGTGGTAAGGCAGTGCGCCACGAACCTTTAGTGTTATAGGTCTCTGACAAAGCCAGGGAAATTATGATCTGTGCAGGGTGGATATCCTATCTCACAAGATTTCAGCCCTAGAATGAGGAAATAGCCATTGAATTTCTACAGCATCTGTACAATGGGGAATCCATGGTGAAAGGTAGAATAATTACAGTCATAAACGTTGTAATAGCTAAAGTATCTGGGCTGCCGACAGTAGGAACTATACGGTCACAAAAACATGTATTGTTTCAAGATGCGATGGAAACTTTCAAAGATGAAGGGGAGCAACTAGTCAGGAAAGGAAAAGGAATCCAACCATCTTCTCTGGCAGAACCATGGAGAGAATTAGCAAGCATTATCCAAAGATACATTACCTACGACGGATGCCAAGATGTGGTAAGACCACGATAACTTAAACTATTAGCTGTCTTGAAACAAAAATGCATTGTTAATCTGCCATCTCTTTTGAATTTTTTACTACATGATACTGTTGTTAGAATAAGACGGGCCAGACACCCTGAAGCTGTAGTAAGTCACCATGGGTTGATTAGATTAATCATCAGTCATAGCCTGGTTCAATACAACTTAACTTGGGATGCTCTCATGACGGCCCTAGAGAACATGCAAAACCCTGTAATCCAACATCCCGAAATTGCAGAGACAAGCCAGCAGAACCCTGTTTTGAAAAGAAAAAAGACTGCCCGTTCAAATTTTGAACCCCATAAATGTAGGAAGTCTGTAAGAATTGAACTAGCCCAGAGGATTTCTACAAATCTTTGGGATGAAAGCAATCAACCTGTGGAGACAGACAGTCCAGTTAGGATAAGCGATTCGGAACCCGAAGAAGAGTTGATTCTGCATCCGAACCTAAAGAAGAGGAACCCAATTCCGCATCAGAACCCAAAGAAGAGGAACCCAATTTAGAGCCTGAAGAATAGGCCAATTCAGAACAAGAACAAGAACATGATTATAATAATGAACTGAAAAGTGAAGCAAGAGCGAAGGATCCTTTGGAAGTTTTCGAGATAGGGGTAGCCAAGGTCCTAGAAAATCTTAATGTATATATGCAACTTGTAGGACCACTTAGTCCCAGTAGAATGGAAACACAAGTCCCAGAGAATTCTAGGCATATAGAAACACAAGAGGTTGTGGACACATAAATTGTTCAGCAATCCGACAAACAGTCTGGTGACACGATTTTGTTGGAACACAGCCATGGGGACCAGCAGCAGTCTGCAAACATAGAAGTTAGTCACAAGTCGGAAAATCAATCAGGTGATATGGCTCTCTTGGAACACAGCCCTAATTACCAACAACCAGCTTTATAAACAGTTGATAAATGTGTTAGTGGAACAGGCGCTCCTCAAAAGAGCTAAGAAGCTGGAGAAAAACTTAAGAAGCTGCGACAAAAATACCAGAAGTTCCAAAAGATAGTCAGAAGGCTACAATGAGAATTTAAAGAATATAAAACTTAGAACACTTCTCCAGAGATGACTTTTGTAGCTACAAAAATGAGAATATGTGTATTATCCCAAAATCGGGATAGCTGAGCAAGCATGCACTAAAAACTCATTTCCAGCAACATATGCAATAAAATAGTGAAATGGACTCTTGGATTCTATATATTAGTAAATATGAAACCTAAATACAAGAATAGAGCTGAAACAAATCAAACTAGGTGGGTTAAATAGACCTCCCACACTTGTGTAGCTAAAAAAGACTAAAAACCCCAAACACTGCAACACAAGTAATTCTGCATAAAAGTGACTGCACAGTATAAAGATGGTTTTAACTTATAAAATAGGAGAACAATTATATCTACTCATATATTTATTAATAATTCTGAAGAACATAGATCTAGTCTCCTTATAAAAAATACAAGAGAACCCGGCAAGGGTTTCTTGTCAAAACACCCTGCATACAAATGTGATCTTCAGAAAATTATTGAATAATCACTGCAACACTGAATCATAAGAGTTTATAAGGAAAAATATGACTGATATGATGTATATCCCTCAAGGGCTTCCTCCCATGAAAGGTTGAACCCCTCAATCACAAGAAAACCACTGCAATGGAGCCACTAGACCAACTATTGATTCTACCTCCAAAATAACGCATTCCCTAGCTGGAACAGTGCTGGGAATGTTAGGGACATGTGTGGTCTACTACCACAGATCTTAAATCAGCTCTATAACTCTCCAAACATGTCTCTCAAGTGAAGGAATCTTCCTCCAAGGAGAAACTAGCTCAAAAGTGGGATTCCAATCCCTTCCACTGCTGCACCCTGCAACACTGCACAATCTCCGAAAAAAATGCGTTGATAAAGTAGGCTGAAGTTTTTCCTAAAAACCTGATGTGGAATGATGAATACAAACTCTCCCAAGAGGATCCTTAAGGAAAAATGTGGGATTCCTGCTCGGGAACACCCGGTGCTAAACAACACTACTACCCTGCTAAATAGCAAGAGGAAGCAAAATTCTGAGAAGACAAGAATAATAATCTAAAACATGAAGAATAATGCTACCATCATCTTCCTTAAATAATACATGATTTTTCTTTCCCTTGGCCCCACTCAATTAGGTCATCTCTATCCAAAGATACATCTCCCTCCAAAACTGCGTTATTCCTTCTTGGATTCCTCCTCCTCCACAACTGTGCTATTGACTTAGTCGAAGTGGACTGAATCAACTTGATTTTATCCCTGTTCACACATGGAGGTGTTTTAATAAGATAGAAAGAGTGTCCCCTTTACATTTGGATTTTTTTTATCCCTCCTTAGGAGACTTATGGGCTTTTCTACCCCTTTATTCACCGACTAGAGCTGTTTCTAACTCTAATGTTCCATTTAGCTTTGAGGCTAAAATTTTGGAACATTAAAATCCTGCCCTCCAAAATATTTTCTTGTCCTCAAGAAAATGTATAGGGAGAGCAAAATTTCTCCCCTCCTCCTCATGTGGCCTCCCATCAATAGCCTCCATCACTGCATCAAGAGAATCTGCAAATAAACTGTCATCTAATGTCTCCTCCCAAGTGTGCAAAACCAAATGGTATATATCAATCAAAGGTGGAAAGTGTGAATGGAAACCTTCTTGTTGTCTCATGGCCTCCACAAATTAAGAGTGATGACCAACATGGTGAAAGACTGCCTCCCTCACCCATGTTATCATCCAAATGAAGTGAGTCACCCTCCAACATGGCAACTCATGAAGAATCTCCTCCACCTTTGGCTCCTGAAATGTAGGTGGGCTGAATAAATGAAAATGACAGGAAAGAGGGCCTATCCCACGCTATCCTCCTCTCCAATTATTATAAGTGTAGAGGGCATGCTGATCTTGGGCTGCAACATGATTGCCCTCCAATGGCAAGAAGAAGATTGAGTCTCCAAGGACTCTTCCTCCAAAATCATGAGACATTCCAACCCAAACCATTCCATTCAAGATGAATGGCACATCATTACCATTTGGCATCCAAATCAGAAAAATGCTGAAATTTATGTGAAATTTTGGATGGTACCAAAGGGTCTCCAAGTGGATATTACGCAGTCTTCCCAACTATTGTTTGAGAATGTCATGTGGCAAGTGGTTCTGCAACAAGTTATAAGTTGTGCATGTTTGCTCTTCCAACATGGGGAAGTAAGCATCAATGTCTATTAGTTGTACATAGATAAAATAACAATACACTTGCCCAAATTCATGTATATATGGGCTACTATCATTACAAACATTGGCCCTAAAGTGACCATGAAACCCAAAAATACTCTTACTCTCTTGTGGAGCAATGCACTGCTCATATATGGTGAGAAGATACAAATACTCAATGGAGTAATCAATAAGTACAGAAATTTATTTCTTACCATGCAAGGTGAGTAGGCTAAAAGTGAGGTCCATGTAGAAGTTCCCCCATGAGAATCCCCTCATAAAATCTTCAAGAAGAATGGATACATATACTCCTTGGAACACTCCATCAATAAGAACACACTCCCATGTATCAGCATTGTAGGCCTTAGAAATAAGGCTCCATGACTCCTCCCTTTGAAATTCCATATGCCAAAGCCATCCACCATCATGCTGCTATGTGAGAATATCTTCTTCCTACATGGAAGTCTCTCATGATCCTTCAATGCTAAAGGGTAGCCTCCTTGCACCATGAATGTGCCTTCCTTCTCTCTAGAAATTCCATGAAAAGTATGGGAAGAATTCTGCCCATACTCTCCCAAGTGCAACCACAACAACAACAACTCTTGTTTCTCCTTCATCTCTCCCTCATACAAGCCATGGAGTAAGATCATGATGGTCAACTTGTATGATGCCCCATCAAAAAATTCAGCCATGAAGTGCCTCCTCAAGTTCTCCAAGTGGTTCCTCCCACAAGAAGAGAAAAAGTGTGATGTAGCAATCATGGTTTTCCCATGGTTCCTCCTGAGATTCACAACATATAAAGTGGGGAGAATCATGCTCCCAATGGGCATCTTCAATCTCAAGCCTACTCTCCAAGCAAAGTTCCCCATGAACATAAAAAAATCAGCAATATATGGAAGAAAAGTACAATGAGAACAAGTTGCCAAATGACAACCGGAGAGTGAATCATAGTTCCACTCATGGAACTAGCGCAATGCATCCTTTGCCTGCATCAAAATAAGAAATAACAAGTTCTTTACCAACCACGTTTTTGCTGCCAAAGCCATCTCATAAGATGAAAACATGAAGTTACAAGATGGTGTCAATGGTGTACACCAAGAATCATGTGGCTTCCCCCACAAACCATCAAAAAGATATCCAAAATCAATGCTACAAGTAGCTGCAAGTAAATCATTATACAATATGAATGAAGAGATAATTATTCTTGTTACATCATGCTGCTCAAATAAGGAAAAGAAGTACAATACAAAATATGAAATGATACCTCCTCCATCATGCACTTGAGATCTTGAGCTGAAATGGCCCAACTGGAAATTCTCCCTCACCTCCAAAGAGTAGGGAAGTGGCTGTGACCTCCTCTTCATTACCATCCGGGCTATGCATGTCTCCATATGCTAATATATGTCATGTTGGGTGCCCTCCCAAGTGAACTCCTCCATCAAATGGAAATATGCCTCAAAGTGCTTAGAAGAGAAGTCCTCATGTGCTGCATGTAGCAACTTCTCCTCGAGACTAGAAGATCTAGTCAAGAAGATCCTGCTATAGGAATAGATTACCACATCATCCACCATGTATCTATCATCTCCATCCGAGTCATCAAGAATCATGCATGCACCAAGATCCTTGGAGTACTCTACCAAGAGATGAGATCTCCAATAAGGATCAATCCTCCTAAGAGACAACGCCGGTGATATAGCATGTGAAGCTCTCCTCATGCTGTTGCTTGCTACTTTGACATCCCCCATGCCAAATTCTTCCTCCAAACTCTTCACCTCTCAAAAATCCAAGAGTGGTGAATCCAAAGACAAGATGTATTCCATCAACTCTAGATCAGGTGGCCTCCCAGGTGGAATGACTCCATGTAGTGAGACATCAATGTCAAGAGTAGACTGCTCATGTGGTTGGGCAACCTTGCCCCTGCCCTTATAGCACAAATCAGTCTGTCTCTTCCTTGCATTGGATCTCTGAAATAGAGAAGGGTGTGTGCCTCTCATCAAGTGATGCTGCTCTTCCTCCCTACCTCCTCCTTCCAGCTGCAATTTTGCACAATCATGATGCTCACTGATTATGCTTGGACCTCCATGTATGAGATCCTGGGGAACTTCCTATAAGGATACAATAATCCCCCCTGTTGGAGCATGTGCTCCTCCTCTCTCTACATGAGGTACTAGATGTGCTCCAGATGTGATAGCTCTGTTGCTCTCTTCTCCTTCATCAATGTGTGTAAGCAACATTTCAACAATTGGATCCCCTTGTGAAAAAGTGATCCCTATGCCCTCTTGTTTAGGAATATGAACTAGAGGTCTTGCCTCCGGAAATATGTAATGCAATATGTCAACTTCTCCCATGGTTTTCTAAATTGGAGTTTCCTCCATCACATGCAAAGGGATTGTCCTCTCAAGTTTCCCTTACTCATGTGCCTTAGGAAGTTTTTCACCATACCTTCCCACTGATGTTTCAATGAACCTTGCATAAGAGGAAGTGTTTGCATTATTTAAAGAACAAGATTCAAAAATCCACCATGCATGGGCCTTACCTCTGAAATTCAGCATTGCAACTCTGATGGCCTCATCTTCAGAAATATGGTGCTGCTGAAAATAGGAATCTAGCTCCTTCACCCAAGCTTCAGCTAAACATGTAGGTGATCCGGAAAAAGTGGATAGTAGAAATATACCCACACCCTGCTGCTGGCCCTTCTCCACTTGTATCTTGAAAAACCCTTGGAAATCAGTATGATCTCTAAACCTCTCAGTTTGAGATTCATACTCCTGCAACAAATCACTAAGAGTTCTCCTCTTAGGCATTCTTCCTCCTCCCATCCATCTCAAGATAGATCTGGGCACTTGACTGTGTTTTGCATCATGGTGTGTAGCTGCATGCTCACACTCACCATGTGAAAATCTATATTCAACTCTAGATCCAAACTCCCTTGTAGATCCCATCTCCAATCTCATTCTCTTCAGCTCTCCTTGAAATATTTACATAGATTTTGGAAGAAGCTTTGTAAGCCTATCTTCCTTTCTCCCTTCTCATACTGAAGCTTTATGATTTCTATCCATATCTCCTTCCCCTGAAGTATAATGGCCTAAGATCCACATGATGAGCCAAGATTGCAGCTTTGATACCACTGTAATATCCCAAAATCAAGACAGCTCAGCAAGCATGCACTAAAAATGAATTTCCAGCAACATATGCAATAAAATAGTGAAATGGAATCTTTGATTCTATATATTAGTCAATATGCAACCTAAATCCAAGAATAGAGCTGAAACAAATCAAACTAGGTGGGTTAAATAGACCTCTCACACTAGTGTAGCTGAAAATGACTAAAAACCCCAAACACTGCAACACAAGTAATTCTGCATAAAAGTGACTGCGCAGTCTAAAGAGGGTTTTAACTCAGAAAATAGGAGAACAATTGGATCTACTCATATATTTATTAATAATTCTGAAGAACATAGATCTAGTCTCCTTATACAAAATACAAGAGAACCCGGCAAGGGTTTCTTGTCAAAACACCCTGCATACAAATGTGATCTTCAGAAAATTATTGAATAATCACTGCAACACTGAAGCATAAGAGTGTAGAAGGCTGAAATATGACTGATATCATGTATATCCTTCAAGGGCTTCCTCCCATAAAAGTTTGAACCCCTCAATCACAAGAAAACCACTGCAACGAAGCCACTAGACCAACTACTGATGTTACCTCCAAAATAATGCATTCCCTAGCTGGAACAACGCTGGGAATGTTATAGACATGTGTGGTCTAATACCACAGATCTAAAATCAGCTCTAGACCTCTCCAAAAAGGTCTCTCAAGTGAAGGAAATCTTCCTCCAAGGAGAAACTAGCTCAGAAAGTGGGATTTCAATCCCTTCCACTACTGCACCCTACAACACTGCACAATCTCCAGAAAAACTGCGCTGATGAAGTAGGTTGAAGCTTGGCCTGAAAAAATGATGTGGAATGATGAATACAAACTCTCCCAAGAGGCTCCTCAAGGAAAGAGGTGGGATTCCCGCTCGGGAACACCCGGTGCTAAACAGCACTGCTACCCCTAAACAGCAAGAGGAAGAAAAAGTCTGAGCAGACAAGAATAATAATCTAAATCATGAAGAATAATGCTGCCATCCTCTTCCTTAAATAAGACATGATTTTTCTTGCCCTTGGCCCCAATCAATTAGGTCATCTCTATCCAAAGATACATCTCCCTCCAAAACTGCATTATTCCTTCTTGGATTCCTCCTCCTCCACAACTACGTTGTTGACTTAGTCAAAGTGGACTGAATCAACTTGATTTTATCCCTGTTCACACATGGAGGTGTTTTATTAAGCTAGAAAGAGTGTCCCCTTTGAAATTTGGAGTGTTTTTTTATCCCTCCTTAGGAGACTTACGGGATTTTCTACCCCTTTATTCACCGACTAGAGCTGCTACTAACTCTAATGTTCCATTTAGCTTTGAGGCTAAAATTTTGGAACATTACAATATGCGAAAATAGATCAGTAGAAATTCAAACCGAACTCACACCCACTCGAACAATAGCCACCCAGGTTAATTTGCATAAAAATTTGGTAAATGTGACTGTTAAAATGGAGGGTTGGTCCTCCCACAATAAGAAAATAAAAACCAAAGAGGTATTCTCTCACAACATCAACACTCAGACAGAAGGGAAATCCAAGGAGTTCTTGCCAAGGAATGACCCTATTATTTTAAAACTTCAAGAAGAACTGACGCAAGCCTAGCTTGCTTTAGAACAACATCAACAACAAACAGTCTCCCTGCAACAATATCAGAAGTTACAAAAACAATTGAGGGAATTAGCCCTAGCAGAGAATGAGGCTTTTGATAAGGCTAGACAGGAAGAATAAAAACTGAAGAGGATGAAAACTAAGCTGAACAACATCAGGAATTAGTTGGACACCATTTTTTCATTATATTCGAATATCTTGACTTGTCGATATCCTGCTACGAACTATGCTTTGTTCTTATTAGAACGATATTTATGGTTAAAAATCAAAGCTGTTAGAGCCGCAAGCCAGTTGAGCTAAAGACAATGGATGATTTTATAAATTGATGTAAGACATATGGAGTAAAGGTCCAATGGCTTCTTTCTGAATTTTATTTGCATAATTTCATATTGGATAAAGAAGTGGATATGAATCCTAGCCCTTTTATTGGAGATATTCAATTCCAAGCTTTCATCTCTTTTGCAGTCAGCCAACTTAAGTGGTTGAAGGCTTATAATTCGTTCCAAATATAGGAACACAGCTTAGATCTTTGGGTAAGAAGTGAACCTACTCACCCTCTGTAATTGTTTACTAAGCATAAAAGACTGATGACACAGGAGGGCATGCTTAAAATTTTGGGGCCCATACATAAGGAAATTGTGATGGAAGGAACAACATATTTCCTCTCTATTCAAGAAAGATCCCTAGTTGCATCCAAAATGAGATGGATCATTTCAAGCAACAATGTTAAGGACATAGAACCATTTAATTATGGAATTTTCAAAGCTGCTACGAGATGGTTAGTCCCATACAACAATCTTCTCTTAGGAGAAGGACCTTATTGGGTGGGATGTCGCTTTAGAAGCCCAATTATTTGGTATCCTCCTGAAAGGTATCATCCTGACTATGATTTACCTGAAGGACAAGAAGCAGTAGCCTTTGCAAGCCTAGCACAACATCATGGTCTCAGACCTATTATGGATAGATATTATCCAGCCTACTCTTTAACTACTTTGCATAAGAAATATTTATTTTCCATGAGGACATGAAAAAAGGTAAGCAGGGGAGTATGTTGAGCTTTGCAATAGGTATGTATTTACTCTTGATTACTGTCCTTTTTCCTCTTCCTTATCCATCTTGTGCCATGATATAATAATATGATGAAAGGATTTGATAAAGAATGAATGAAAAATGATTTCGATATGATTTAACCGTCCAAACTAATTCTCGTTGTTTTTATGCTAAAAATAACAGAAGGGATAGCAGGACTTAATCATGGGAAAGAAGACATGGTCAAATCAACAATAATTCAGTGAGGATCAGCTTAAGAAAAAACGAACTGTCTGAGGATAGCATTTTGTCGTGGATCCGTCAGGATCTCCTGATCCTAAGGGATCACACTTATCTTTCCTTTTTAGCTATAAAGGGACAGAGAGAGCTAGTTCTTGATGATCGATATGATGTATTTTTCATTTCTGCATTTTTCTTAATTGTAATTCACATAACATAGTTCTAAACAACAATATCGGATTGTGATGTTAATTGACTGTGATGATTAATATATAGTTCATGTTGTTGTGCATTCACATATTTTGGAGTAGTTAAGCAGTAGTCGTCGGTGGCAACGGGCCCAGTCCCTGGTGAATCTCACTGTTGTTTCCTGTGTTATACTTTTCTATTTATTGCAAGTATATTTTGCTTTTCTGCTTTACAATTGCAATACTTTTGATAATTCAAATATCTGGTATTTATTTCCATCAAATACGCATTTCCAATTTATTTCCTTGAAGAATTGGTTGTTAGTTAAAAGAATTGGTTTGATTACTTAAAGCATATATAGTTATTTCCAATACCTTCTTTCTGCTCAATAGTTTAGATCCAGCTAAAAGAGCTCAGTTAATGCTTCAATGCTCTTGGTTGATTATCATTTGAATTAGTTGAATTAAGAATGAATCACAGTTTTGGGTTATAATGCGTAGATGAATCATTTCCTTTAAAGTTTCAAGATTTATGATTGCATCTATATTAGACGATTGGCTTTAGCATTACTCTTTGTATGAATAGCTTGCACATATTTTGTACACACTTGAGATAAAAGGACTTACCCTGGTTGATAATTAATGTGAGGAAATTAGGATTTTTTAAAGACACCTGTTAGCACCCAACAGTCTTATCCTCCAATGTTGATGAAGGTGATCTATTAACCAAGTAACATGCAGTCTCCACTGCCTCTGCCCAAAATTCTTGTTCTAACCCGGTACCATTGAGCATGCTTCTTTCCTTTTCCATCAGTGTTCTGTTCATTCTTTCTGTAACTCTGTTTTTTTGAGGTGTGTATGGAGTATTCTTCTGCCATGCTATACCACACTTCTTACAGAACTCTTCAAATTATTTCTTGCAGAACTCCCCACCATTTTCTGTCCTCGGTACCTTTATCTTATTTTCTGTCTGGGATTCCACCAAAGGCTTAAGTTCTTTAAATCTGTCAAGGACTTCAGATTTCTTCCTCAAGAAATATATCCATGTATTCCTTGAGAAGTCATCTATGAATGAAACATAGTACATAGACTTACCCAGTGATGGAACCGACACAGGTCCAAACACATCACTGTGCAAAAGCTCTAATATCTTGTTCGCCCTCTTAGCACCAGAAGGAAAACTCACTCGATTCTGCTTCCCATATACACAATGTTCACAGAAATCAAAATCCACGGAGCTATTAGACATACCTTCTACCATATGATTTCCATGCAGTATCCGAAGGCCCTTCTCTCCAATATGTCCAAGCCTTTGATTCCATATCATGGTCTTTTATCCAAAGACCGCTAGGCTTTCCGCTCCACTTTCGGGAACCACGGAACTATTGCACCCATCAATAACAGTGCTACCCTGAAGCTTGTACAAAGTTTCAATCCAAACTCCCCGCATTAATACCAGTGCTCCCCGAACCATCTTACGGGTATCTTTCTTGAACACTATATTTAAACCTGCATCATCCATATTTCTTACAAAAATCAGAATTCTGACCAATGCAGGAATGGGCAGAACACCAGGAAGTGTTCTAATCCTTCCACCTTGCAACTTCAGCTTGACTTTTTCACATCTGAAGAGTATGGCATTCCTATCATCCCCTAGGAAGACATCACTACCATCATATTTCTTACTCGCAGAACCACTCCCTATGGGGAGTGAAGTGAAAGGATGCACCTGATTCAATTAAACATGACTCATGATCTACATGTGTATTTAAAGAAGAAGCCAAATACACATCCCCACCTTCATTCGAGGTGGTTTTTGCCTCTGCAAAAGGAGCATCATCAGATCCCTTTCCTTTCTCATGAGCTTTAGATTTGCGGTCCTTTTTGTAGTGCCCTTCCTTTCCGCATTTCCAGCACACCTTTACAAACTTTCTAGGAGATTTAGATCTCCCTCTAGATTTAGATCTCCCACTCAAAACCTTATTCTTGTTTCTATTTGGGACCTTCCTCGTACAGATAAGGCATCTCCATTCTGACCCTCCATATTTCTCTATCTCATTTCCTCCGACAACAAGGCTGAGACAATTTCATAAAAATTCAAGGTAGTTGTATTGCTGCCTATTGCAATAACCAGACTATCCCATGAGTCTGGTAGAGAACACAACAAACAGAGGCATTTATCTTCATCTGAAATTTTAATATCAACAGATGAAAGCTAACTTACCACAGTATTGAAGGCATTCATATGCTCTGTCACCGAGTCTCCATCCTTCATCCTTAAGTTATACATATTTTTCCACATGAACAATTTATTCACCAGAAACTTAGATTGATACAAAGTCCCAAGTTTTTCCCACAAGGTCTTCACCGTAGCTTCCCCAGATACATTCAAAAATACTAAATCTGAGACACACAACCGTATTTTTCTCTTTGCCTTTCGATCCAACTTCTTCTAGTCTTCATTTGACATTGTCATTGGTTTAGTACCTGGATATACCGCGATCCACTGATTCTTATCCACCGGTAGATCCTCCATCTTGAGCTTCCACAACTCAAAAATCTGACCATTAAATTTCTCGATCTCTATCTTCCCACCACTTGCCATACTCTTTCATCACAAGAATCGATCCTGCAGATCTCCCACTGAACAGGGTCTACCTCAGGCCCGAGCAAAAAACCCCTCAGCAGCAAAGGCATCCCCTTTAAGCCGAAACTGCTCTGATACCAAAAGTAGGTTTTAACCCTGTACAAAAATTATCTGCAATCGAATCTTAAAAACAGAAAATAAACAATAGCGAGAGCATAAAACATAAAATAGATATACACAGAGATTTTCCCCTGGATCCCAAATCGGGACGACCAGCTTGATTTTTCATTATATTCCTTTTAGTGTTACAACACATATATATACATGCCGAAGCATACATAAACCCCAATCCATTAACCCTGGATTAGAACATAACCATAGTTCCCTTGATCAGATCTACAAAATACCAGGGGCCGAAAACCATCATGCCCCAAAACCATGTACAAACCCATGCACAAAACCATGGTCAGGTTGGCCCACCGGAAAGAATATAACACATACCCAACATGATAATCAGCACTGTAGTCTCCGCTAAACATCTGAAGAGAGAAAAAAATCATACATACCATAAAAAAAAATTCAATCATGCCTTCCATGGCTTCCATCCCCTTCCTTATATGCTTGGTGAGCTTCCTCACCTTGGGCCCCACTCATTAAAGCCACTACTTCCATGCATAGAATCTCCCTCCAAAACTGCATTTTCCCTCAATGAATGTCCACTCCCTCCATGCCAGCAATGTTGATTTGGTCAAAGTTGACCCAGTCTACATGCTCCATCCCCTATTCACACATAAGGGTGCTTTATCCCGCCACTTTGATGACCTCCATTCACATTTGGAGTGATTTTATTCCTACTAAGGAGATTTATGGGTCTCCCTACCCTCTTATTCTTCTAACTAAGAATAAAAAACAAAATTTAATATTCCAACTAGCTGAAAGCTAATTGGGAATCTTACAGACAAAGTGTAAAAATTGTGGTGCTGATTCTTGTTTTCCCAATGGGTGACTCTAGGTCTCAGTCAGTGATTGGTTTCTGAATGTAGCATACATCAATGGTTTTAGTAAAGGAATGATTGTTCCACCATATAGTGTAGTGCAAAAATTTGCAGGTTGGGCACTTAGTTGTGTGTAGACTCGAATGTAACTTGAAGAGATGGAGCTTTCGTTCATTGGAACTGTCATCCATATTTCTTGGAGGATTTGACCCGTAGATGTTGGTATAAATCCTGGTGTGAAAAACCCCCACATCTATATGGAAAGATTTGATAAGTGTATAATCAGATCTTTTCTTCACAATAATCAGAATTCCTTAATTTATAGTTATAGGAGCCCCCTAGAGTCGGAAGAATTGTTGGCCAATGATGTTGAAGAGTTTTTTGAAAGAATTGGAGTCCATACTACGTGTGGAGTGATTAGTGCTATTTGGAATGGTTGTTGAGTTGATTGGAAAGGTCGTCGTGTACATAAATTGTGGTATGAATACATGAATGCTCGATGTTCACCATAGAGGACCTGCAGACATATTCTTGAAGTAACCAATCTCAGCCTCAACAAACATACAATGGATACTCATATGCGTGTGGACTTAATTGACTGATCATTGTAAGTATTGGAAAATACATCATTGGATGCAAAATCTTCAGCGGTAGCCTCGTGACCAAGTAGATATATTTTTTCCGTAACCTTTTAGGCTTCCTCTTCTCGTTCGATGCAAGTCAAAAGGAAATAAATACCAATACTTACTTCATGCTTGAAAAATGTGTCAATGGAAGGTATATATGTATTTTTCAATTGGAGTGATAAGTTGAATTTTCGAGATATTCTTTTTTCTTTTCTTTTTTTTTTGTATTTGGAGTGATAAGTGGATTTTTTTTTTAAGTAAATTCATTGTTGTAATCAAAATTATTGTTTTACTTTGAGAGAATGTGGGAGGTATAAGGGTGAATTTCAATGTGAATGTTTGAGCATGTTGTTTAAATGAGTCATGCAAATATAGTAAGAGGGAATTTGAATACTTGTGATAATTGTAAAGGGATTTGAAGTTTGAAGGTTTTATGTGGGAGTTATAAGAGCACAACCATTATTATTGCAATACCTCCTATTTTCATATGTTGAAAGAGTTGTGTAGAGAAGTATTATTGCATAATTTAGGTTGAATATTTATGCATCAATAAGAAAAGGTGGTTGAATCAGTATCCATCCAGTTTTTTTAAGACAATATGCCTCCAAGGATTTCTCACAATCTGTATTTGAGACGCTTCAATGCAAATGTTGTAAAGATAGAAGAATGACGTACCCTATTAGCGCCCTGTAATTATGAAGGCTGAAGATAAAATCTCAGAGGGCCAACATCAAAACTGCTTCAAGCCTAGGATCTAGCCCTCCTAGGCTTAGAGAGGGATCTCTTTGTCATATGTATCTTTGTTGACATTTTAGGCTAGTTATTAGTGCATAGGGGTTTGTTTGAAAATTTGTGGTTGAGACACTAGAAGAGGGCCATTGGGCTATGGAGTCAAATAGGTGTGAACATATTTAAATGGATGAACAACTGAGATCATGTGTAACCAGGCAATCTAGTCATGTCAATGGATCTTTACAGCTTGTGAAATGGAAAATGGGAAGAGATTAAGGTTCCATGTGAATGTAGAGCAGACCTTATCTGAATTCTACATTCAAATTTTAGAGGAAAGCATAGATTACTATTTCAAGACTGAGCAAGGTGCTCGATGACAAATCTTGAACAAAAATTTCTTATCCACGGTAAAGAAAGAAAACAATATGTGAAATAAGAGAATGAAAAATTACATGGAGAAAGCACTTCACCACCGATCATCACACAATAATTTGGAAAATAGAATGGTCTTTTCATTCATTAAAAAAGAGTGTTTACAACCAAATGAGTCTTTTACAATGGGTTTTCCCTTCCGGTCTCCCCCTGATACTACAAATGCATGCAGTATTTAACTAAACATTAAGTCGATTACTCTATCTTCTTTAGAGATTGTCATTAATTACATTCAGGCTAAAATTGGACAAGTGGAACCATGAAATGGCAGTGATAATATAAATCAGGCCAAAATGGTTACTTTAGCAGTTTTTCATTGATTACAAAGTAATCAAAATCTGGCCAGTTTGATGCCGAAGAGGCAGCAATAAAACGACACTGACATCTAACTCTGCTTTGGTGAAAAACAGTTGCTGGATGATTTGATCTAATGTTGCACTGGTTGGTTCAATTGATCTGATTATTATGGTCGTTATCATGAGGACCATTATGTTTCTAACCGTCGCTCTCTCCACTACATCGATTATTGTTGTAGTGGAGTTTGAAACGGAAAACCCACCACTTCCTTTATAAATGGCGCAAAACTTATTTGAATTATAGGTCATCAGAGTGAAATTCCATCGTAGAATCTGGTTGGCATAGTGGGTCGATGTGGAGCAGTGAATTTGTGGACGAATGTGGAGAAGCGGTTGAAGCCTCGAAAATCGTTGCTTCAAACATTGGGGGAAAACCACCCGGTCCGGACCTTAGAACAACTCCTTATCCGTTTGGGATGGTGGCTCTGAATGGATTTATAGGACCAGTTTCCTAATAATGAAATGGATTGGTGATGGGGTGTTTGTGCAAGTGGATAATGAAATTAACTAATTGAAATAATCTATCTAACTTAATCTATGACTTGCAAATAACTCTAAAACTAACCCGGGTATTAAATATGAATATGACTTAAAGATTTTTCAATTAAACAAATAACCATGAAAATGTATTATTTACTTAAAATAAATATGCAGTATCATATAATGATAACTCTGTTTAAGAAATTAAACAGAGTTATAATAGCACATCGCATTCATAAATTTATATCGTTTACACATACTATGAAAGATGATATTCCTATATCTTCAGAAATGATATGATAAATAAATATTTGAGAAACAAGTATATATAAGCGATAGCAAATTTCAATGAGAATATTTCATCACATAAAGAAAACAAAACATAATCGATAGAAATACCAGATAAATTTGATATATTCCTGATGCAATTTTATATTCTGATCCTACGCTTTAACTTAGAACAATCTTCAAGGTACAGAAATGCAACTCTCAAAAATAATTCACCATGAAATCACAGGATGTGATCCTTTATAACAAATAAGATAGTCAAGGAGTACAGAAATGTATTATCCAAGCCCAAAATATTACAAATTCAGGACCCTTTCTAAAATTCTTGAAAGGGGTTTAAATAGGAAATTCAAAAAACAAATTAACTAAAACTATTGCTAAGAAATATCATCGGAGATCCAAAAATAGAGTTGTGATCTTCAATAAAACAGGTTCATTGGATTTCCATAATATCTAACGTGTGAAGCTGGCAAATCTTGAGCATATATTTCACTTCAGTTGGGTGACTCGGCCGAGAATGCAGTTGACTGGTGTATGTGGCATCAAAAAGTTTCGGGATGATATAATTGATGGCACTGGAAAGACATGTGGTTGCCATCTACTGACTATATGGCTTGATCAAATGGGACCATAAGTCATCCCATGTAATTCCCTATGTTTTATTGATCTTTTGATCTTTACTGATTAATTCTTGTTTCCACCTTTTATCTATTTCTTTGACCTTCGAAAACTTTCCTGGAGTGCAATCTGAGATTAAATTTGTTGCATATAGACTATCATTAACCAGCTGTGTCAAATTATTCATTATAGTCCTTGCTATAGAAGTAGAACATTCTTCTTTAATCATTTGAGTTTCCCACTCAGCAAATAGAATTTCTTTATGTGATGCCTCAATTCTAGGAAGATTTGCAATTTTACCCTGTTTTGTTTCCTACCATGTGATAAATTCTGAAATCTTCTCATTGACACTTTCAAACTCTAATCTTGTATTGAATTCTTCGTCGATGAGGGATGATGCTATTTCACAAAGGGGTTCAGCTTGTGATATTTTCTGGCATAGATCATCTAATTGTTGGGAAAAAAACGTACTCATTTCAAGGGCTTCTGTTTTGAACTGGTCTAGTTTAGGATAATCTTTGAATTTATCCAATTTTTCTTGAAATAATATACTTTGCTCTTCCTTGGCAGCTTTCTTTTTTTGCAGCAATGTCTGCAATTTTGTTACTTCCTAGGACAACTGTTGTTGTTTGTTTAAAGCTTGTTGATCAAGATTTTTCTTTTCAATGTTCAACTTTTCTTCTAGTTGCTTAATTTTCAGTCTTTCTTCTTCTAGTTGTTGCTCTAACTGTGATATTCTTTGTTGATCATTTGTTTTCCTTTCTTCTAAAAATTTTATCTACAAGTCCTTTTGTTTTAGCAGTTGAGTAACCTCAGTAGCTTTATCCATTATGGCTGCACTATAAGCCCCTGCATATTGGGATAGTTTGGTTAGATCCTCTAAAGGATTTACTTCATAGTGTTTCCAAACAACATTCATTAGTTCAATCTGGGGAGTTAAACGTTGTCCTTGATCAATCCTCCTTCTCTTTCTGTGTTTTCTTACTACAGCTCTACGCTTAGGGTTGTAAAAGACATCTAGAGCGAGTATGTCTTCAAATTTTAGTACAATTTCTTCGGATGAGTCTTCAAGAATGATCTCAATATCTTGACAGTCAATTTTGTTAATTTGAGAATTTCCCTGGTCACCTATCTATTGAGCAAATTGTTCATATTCTTTTAACAACTCTTCATTAATATTGGTTTCAGGAGAATCTCCTTCTTTCTCACTAGTCTTCTCTTTTTCAAGTTGATCATTAGGCTTGTTGCTTGTATCTTCTTTCTCTGTCTTTACATCAATTTTGCTGCCTATATACTCTTTGTTTCATTCTGTTTCAATACTCTCTTCTTCTTGTAAAGTAGTCTTTAACTGGTCAAGGGGAACTGTAAGCAGTCTTTTGCTTATAAACTGTAAAAACTTATTCATATCCTTTGATTTAGCTGAATAATAAACTTGTGAAAATTTTTCAATCAAGACAAATAGGTCATCAAAACCATCAGTTTCATGCTCAAATTTAGCAATTTGCACCATAGATGTGAAGTTGAAGGCAACTTCATTTGTATCATACTACCTACCAGGAACAGTTGCAAGCTTGAGTTCTTTTATCTAAAGGGCTTCTTTTTCTGCATGCTTGAAATCATTGAGGGTATAAGTTCCACATTAGAAAGGAAATGTAGGCCACATCAATTTTTTAGAATTATTTAAAATTTTGGACATTCCCCTTTTGGTCAACTGGTAAGCTATTTCTTAAGCCAATAGTTTATCGGGGACATATAAGGGCAAGATGCGAGGTTCAGCAATGCTTCCAAATACCCTGATATAGGTGAAATTTTCTTCCCCGAACCAATTTCCAATTGGGGTTAATTAAATTTTTGCCTTCTCTGAGAGCTGAGGAGGGGTTTGGTTAAAAATAGCTTGATAAATAGGCAACATGTAGCCATGGAAAACTCTGTATACATGGTTCTTGAAATGGGCTTTCCACAAATATTTATGATAGATGTGTATAGGAGTAGGATCCTGAGGATTCCATTTCCATCCCATAATAGGAAACTCAGAATTAAAGCATAAGGCATCTAAAATGCAAGCACAGAAATGAAATGGGAGTGTAGTTCCGGTATGCTTATTTCTTCTATAATCTAGAATTTTATTTGCTATTTTATCAGATATAATGATTGACCAATCCATAATAATAGAACTTACAGCAGCCTCAATCAGGGGTACCATTTGAATAGAAAACCTTGCAGAATTATCACTGCCAAAAAGTCTGCACATCATGGCAGTAGCATAGCAATACGGAGGTGTGAGAGACTCTACAGAATACATACCTGAGGTCTCATGCTTATGTTTGTCTGGAGCTTGTCTCCATTGCCTAATAGGGTCTGAATCTATTTCGTTGCTTGAAGTGAAATCCTCTATGAAGGCTTTGTTGTAGGTGTTCTGAGGTTCTGGCAGATGATACATTGCCTTGATGTCTTCTGCTCTAAAGGATCCAAACATCTTTCCTCCAATTGTGACAAATGTTCTGTCTGTGATGGTTGTGGTTTCTATTACCTATCATATTAGATCATAGTATGGGAATACATTTTCGCGAGCTGCAATTCTATGGAGAAAATATTTTTCCAGTTCTTTAACGGGACTATCCGAATCTAATTATTCATCTGGCACCATCGCCTTTACTTCTGTAACAGTAGGGTTTTCTTCTTTGAGAAGGTTATAAACTTCTTCCCAAGAATTTTTTCTGAGACCCAGGCACGTAGTATCCATAATTAGCTTTATTTTGACTGGCTTTTCCTTTGCAATGATGGTAACCTTTAGGATGATAACAACTCTCCATTTCTTAAGCTTCTTTGACATTTTCTCTTTCTGGTATCGGCTCACCAGTTCTGCGAATAAGCGGACTTGCTATTTTATAGATCTGTAAATGAGAATATTCTCTTAGAAGCGGGAAGAAATTGAGTTAGAATAGACATCATTAAGTAAAAAGGAAATTATTTAAGAACAATTTTGCGAATATTTGATTCATGATTCTAAATTTATTATCTTCGTATTAAAATTGAATGCCTTCAAGGAAAGTCACATTCACGCATTCATATTTAAATTACAACACTGTTACCGATGAAATAGGTAACCTGACCTCAAAACGGGAACTATAACCCAAAAAGACTCAAAAAACATGAAAAAACACCCCAAAAACAAAAAAAGTGTATTCCAGAATGCACTTGGTTTTTTTTGAAGGTCAAATTTCAACATTTTATAAAATTATGCTAAAAACAAAATTGTTTCTTGAAAAAAGGATTGAAAAAACACCCTCAAAACAAAACCAGTTGACGCTGGAATAACAAAAAAAAATTGTGTCTTATTTTTGACATTTTTAAAAATAGAAATAACATTTTTTTTATTTTTAAAATTCAAACATTAAAAAAATCCTCAAATTTAAAAAAAAAAAAAATTTAAAAAAATAAAAACATTTTAAAGCTTAAAATTTAAAAATATATAGGAATAAAAAAATAAAAATAAAAACAAAATAAAAATTTTAATTCAAACATTAAAAAAAAACCTAAAATTTAAGAAAAAAAATTAAAAATAAAAATAAAAATAACAAATAAAGATTAAAATTTCAAAATATATAGAAATTAAAAAAAAAAAAATTTAAATATTAAATTAAAAAAAAACAAGTTAAAAAGGAAAGAAATTATAAAAAATAAAATATAGAAAATAAATTTAAAAAAGAAAAAGAAAATGTTTATTAAATTAGAAAAAAATAAAAAATTAAATTTAAAGAAATATATTAAATTTTAATAAATTTAAAACTTTAAAATAAAAATAAAAAAATGTTATTGAAATTAAAAGTAAAAAAATGAAAAATTAATTAAAAATAAAAAATAAAAATAAAATACAATAAAAATATTAAATTTAAAAAATATATATATTAAAAAAACAAATAGATTTTAAAAAATAAATTAAATTTAAATTATAAAAAATAAAATATATATACATGAACTTAAATTAAAAATATATATATGAGATTTTATTAAATTTAAAAAAAAATATTAAATTTTAATAAATAAATGAATAAACAAATAAATTTTAAATATAAAGAAAAAAAAAACATTGTTAAAATAAAAAGTTAAAAAACTTTAAAAATCAATTAAAATTGAAAAATTGAAAATAAATAAATAAAATAAAATATATTAAATAAAAAATAAAATAAAAAACAAATTAATTTGAAAATATTAAGTTTATATATATATATATATATATATATATATATATATATATATAAAATTTTAAATACACAATTTTAATTGAAATAATAAAAATATAAAAATTTTATGTAATTAAAAAAATAATAATAAAAAATTTAAAAATTAAAAAAATAGTATTAAATTCAAATAAATTTTAAAAAAAAATACAAAATTTAATAAATTTTAAAAAATTAAATGAAAAAACTAAACATAAATTTTAATAATAAAAAAATATGAAATTTTTTTTTTAAAAAATCAATTAAATAAAAAAAAAATACAAAAGTTAATAAAATAATTTAACAAAATTTAGAAAAAAATATTATAAAATCAAATTAATATATATATATATATATATATATATATATATATATTGTGCATTTTAAAATTAAAAAAAAAAAAAAAAAAAAAAATTATCGTGGTGGCGCACCGGCTCCCGCCCAAGTAGCGGGCGAGGTCGGCCGGGCGGGGGTCGTCCCGAGAATCGGGCTCTAAGGCCGGAGACTACCTCCAAGAATCGCCTCCCGCTAGCTAGAGGTGACTCTAACGCCTCCCCCGCGAAGTGAGGGCGACCTTTGGTCGTTCTCTCCGTGGCGAGGGCACTCCTCGAATCGTCCTCGTGGCGATTTCTCGATCGGCCTCCGTCGCTCACCAAGAGGCGATTCTCGGACCCGCCTCCCGCGGGGCCACGTTTAGGGTGATTCCCGGAATTGACCTCCTGTCGAGGGAGGGCGAATCGGCCTCTCGTCGCGAGAGGGCGATTCTCGGAATCGGCCTCCTACGCCGCGGCAGGGCGATTCCCGGAATTGGCCTCCCGCCGTGGGAGGGCGATTCTCGGAATTAGCCTCCCGCCCAGCGGCCGGCCTTCGCCGCCACCTGGGCGGGAGGCCAATTGGCTGCGCCACCAGGATAAAAAATTTCTTTTTAATTTTTTTAATTTTTAATATATATATTAATTTGATTTTTTTTTTTAAATTCAAAAAATTTAAAATTATTTGTTTTTTAATTCAAATTTTTTATATTTAAATTGTTTTAATTTTTTTTGTTTTTTTTTTTTAAATTTAATATTTTAGATTAATTATTTTTTAAAATTTAAAATTTATTTATTAAATTTATTAAATTTTAATTTAATTAATTTTTTTTTTAATCTTTTAGTTTATTTAGTTTTTCATTTTGAAAATTTATAAATTGTTTCGTTTAAAAAAAAAAACAGTAAATTTATGGATATTTGTTTTTTAATTATTTGCACGTGGTTTTTTTCATTTTTTTTGTCTTTTAATGATAGTTTTTTTTTATTTTAATTTTCTTTTTCAATTTTAAATTTTGTTTTTTTTAATTTGTTTTTTTTGTTAATTTTAAAATTTGTATTTTTTTTTCTTCTTATTATTATTATTTTTATTTTTATTTTTAAATTTAATTTTTTCTTTTTTGTATTTTATTTTTTTAATCTAAATTTTAATTTTGTAATTTAAATTATTTTTAAATTTTCCATTTAAATTTTTTTTTTTTTTTAACTATATGTTTTTTTTAATAACTTAGAAAAAAATGTTTTTGATGTTTTTTTATTTTATTTTTTTGGTTAATTTTTGTTTTTTTTCTTTAAATTATGTGTTTTTTTTTTCAAATTTTGTCATTTCTTTTGATATAATTTTTGAATATTTTTGTTTTTTTTTTTGTTTTTTTTATTTATTTTTGTTTAAATTTTTTATTTTTACGATTTAATTTTGTTTTTTTTTTTACATTTTTATTGGTTTTTTTATTTTTTTTATACATATATTTTTTATCTAAGTTTTGTGTTTTATTGCCAACATGAAAATCACCACTCTAAAAAAAAAAAGGTTGATGCTGCATCAATACGTTTCAAAATTAGCATGAAAATCACCGCTCTAAAAAAAAAAAGTTGATGCTGCATCAATAGGTTTCAAAATTAGCATGAAAATCACTAACATTTTAAAACAAATATTCATACTTCATAAATAAAAATATTAGAGTGTCGAAAATGTGCTCCAAAAAAAAAAAGGTGATTGTGCATCACCACTTTTCAAAATTGAGTGCTTTTTATGCTACCAAAAAAATGTAGTTAACAGTGCGGTTACCTATTTCATCGGTAACACTGTTTTACTTGTCATAATTTGTTTGATCTCAGATTAATGATGGCCGTACATCGGGGATCGGCAATATCAAAATTTCGATGTAAGAATTTACCTTTTGGAACTTCCGATTGCGATTTCCGATGAATGATATGTGCGAAGTATGAATAGCGATTAATGATAACCGATGGTTTATCGCATCGGATCTTTCCAAAGGAATTGAATTGTAATGTGACTTTGCCGAAATGTGATTGCGATTGTGGTGGGGTCCATCACGTCGAAACATTTATAAAGCAAGTGATCATGATATTGTTTCGCCGAAATGCGATTGCGATTAAAAGTACATCGCATCAAAGTTTCTCAAATAGACCTGATGAAGTATGACATATCCGAAATGTGATTGCCAATAAGCCTCATTGCATCGGAGCTTTGCAAAGAAGATATAGAAATATAATATTTCTCCGATTTGTGATTTGTGATTTACTTTATCGCATCGGAATTTTTCGAAAGGGAAACGTTTAGACTTTGTGCCGATGTGATATAAGTCTTATGATTGATTAGATCAGAATTAGTTTGATAACACATTTGTTCATTTGCATTTGAGATAAGCGATATGCAATTGATGTTTTTTGTGTGTTTTTTAACAATGAATCTTTTTATTGTTTTCTATGATAATCGGATTTCCTTAAAGTTTTATTCCTATCTAAAAAGAAAAGGGGACCTATTTCTTATTGAAATTGAATATAAAAATTTAGAAATGGGGAGGGTTGTTGTACAGTACAACAATTGGCAATTCACTATAAGAAATAATTATCTCTAAAAAATAAAATGAGCACTATACTTTTAGTAAGTAAAAAGTTTTAAAGATAATGAAAACTATCTTAGAAAAATTTAAATAAAATCTAACTCTGAAAAAGAATAAAAATCACTTACAATCTCTTTTTAATTCCTCAAAAATAAAAACATTTTGGTTTTATCAAGCTTTGATTGGTTGATAAAGATAAAGTAGGGGGCCTTTCCGTTCTTAGCTTTGTGATTTACTCTATTGTCATAGGTAATGCATCTACTACCTGCAAACGTTCATAGTCTCGACAGGGTTACCTTTTAACCATTAATAATTCATTGTCACATCCATGTAAAAGCATGACTCTTTAAAAGATAAATTCATAAGATATACTATCTTGTGTTTTCTCTTTTTCTTTTTTAATTTAAAAGCCATTGTTCTGGTTTGGTAGCCAGTTGATAACAATACCACTCACTAGTTGTAACTAAACTGAACAAGTTGGCTCGTGATGAGACCCCTTGTCTTACGATTATAAGCCATTACCCTATTTTGGTATGTAGTGGTGGTAATGTCAGTTTAATTACTTCTTATGATCATGATAAGAAGGCTCATGATGAGACCTCTTATCTCTTAATATTAGACAGATAATTTCTTAGAATTACATTCTAAAAAATCACAACCTTAATGGAAGGGGTGAATAATTTTCTCCTTAGGAGTCAATGGATGACAATTTTTTAGAGTTTTGAGTGCCAAAATTGGAAAAGTCTTTACGTTTTATAATTAACCTTTCTCTCCTTAACAAACTTATAATGATTTACAATATTTTCAAGGTTTCGAAAGATTTTGCAAATGTTTAAACAGATTTTCAAAGTTTAATATTTTATTTTAACAATCCAAAACTGTAATCATTTTCTTAAGAATCATTATTTACATAAATAAGTATTTACAAAATTTTCTCAAAGATATTTTCAAATAGTAAAAATTCAATTAAAGACTATTAACAACCTTATTTGCTAACAAACAAACTTGCATAATGGAATATGTACAGGTAAAAAGGGGTTACCTTCTTTAAGAAAAGATTTTTTTCAAAATAAGCCCATTAACAGGAAGATATTCTCACTTTCTTATTAAATCTTGCAATATGAATGTTGATGAGCCTATCTTTTCAACAATCTGAAATGGTCCAAGCCACATCTTTTAAAATTTAGTATGCTTACCCTTATCTTCATGTGCTTTGTCCCATTTCAGAACAAGATCACCAATTTGCAAAGTTCTGGATCTGGTAGAACTTGAATCAAAAGAAGATTTTATGAATTGTTGATGTTTGGTATGAACACTTTTAGCTTTCTCTCTATCTTCTTCTAATTTAAGAATTTGATCAAATCTTAATTGAATAGATGATGAAGGATTCTCTTCAATGAATTGAACTAGGGCTAGAGATGGAAGTACTAGGTTTTATGGTATTACAACTTCTTTTCCATAGACTATATTAAAAGGTGAAGTACCTATTGAAGCCTTATGAGTTATGTGATCAGCCCATAGTGCAAAAATTAAATACTTATGCTAATTCTTTTGACTCTGATCAATTGTTCTTTTGATGATTTTGATGAGACTTTTATTAGTTGATTCAGCTAAACCATTACCTTGTGGATAATAATTTGCGGAATATTTCAATTTGAAACCTCTTTTGATTGCAAAGTCCATTATACTGTTTCCAGAAAAATAAGATGCATTGTCAAAAACAAGAGCATTAGGTACACCAAACCTGGTAATGATGAATTGATCAATGAATTCAATGATTTCATCAAAATTGTCTACCGTTAAAGGAATTTCTTCTACCCACTTTGTAAAGTAATCCATTTTTGTAAGGATGTATCTGTGTTGCTTAGAAGAATGTGGAACAATTTCTCCAATAATATCAAGTCCCCATTGTTCAAATGGTTGCTCAATATTTACTGGTTGTAAAGGAAAGGTTGGTTTCCTTTGTCTTCCACTAGCAGTTTGACAAGTTTCACATTTCCTTACATAGTCATGTGCATCTTTGAACAAGGTAGGTCAATAGTAACCAGCATGGATTATTTTGTGAGCTATAGTATCTCCTCCAAAATGTCCACCTGCTAGTCCATCATGTAATTCCTGCAACACCTTGTGTGCTTCAGTTTTTTCAAGACATCTTAATAAAATGGAATCATAATTTCTTTTGAATAACACATCATCAATGATTTCGAAGTGTTTGGCTTTTAATCTTAACATGCGCTTGTTTTTATATCTGAGATTAGAAGGATTATACCCATTTTTCAAATAAAGGATCAGATCAGCGTATTGAGATTTAGAATCTATAACACTTATCTTATTTACTTGAACAGTATTATCTTGATCTTGATGATCTGGTATGTTGGAAGCTCCTGCTAACAATTTGCAAAAACCTTGTCCTCTAACAATTTTGGCTACCTTAATATCAATATCATACTCTTGTAAAGCTGTTACCCAATTAGCTCTCTTTTCTCCTACTTCCTTTTGTACTAACAATTGTCTCACCGCAGATAATGGGACAATTATTTTTGTATGTGTCTTTAGGAGAAATGGTCTAAAGTGTTTGATTGATTTAAACACAGAAAAGGCTTGTTTTTCTACATCGGAGTAGTTAAGTTCGGCTTCTTGCAGAGTTGAGCTAAATAAAGAGATTAGTGCTTCTGCTTGTTGATCATTGGGTTGTGTCAAAATGGCAGCGTAGGATGTTTCAATAGCCAAAGAATATAGAATGAAATGTTTAGAAAAATCAGGAGTATTCAATGTAGGCGCATTAATGATTGCATGTTTGATTGAATCAAAGGCTTCTTTTTCTTTATGTAACCATTTGAAAACTAAATTTTTCTTAATCATATTCTGCAAAGGTAAAACTATTTGAGAAAAATCAGGAATAAATATCTTCACAAAATTGTTTTGTCCCAAAAAGGATTGCATGGATTTCTTATTATGTGGTAAATAAATATCAAAAATTTCCTTCACTCTATCAGGGTCAATATATATGCCATTTTTAGACACAACAAATCCTAAGAGCTTTCCTTCATTGAGAGTAAAGAAATATTTCTTTGGATTCAAAGAAATTCCAAACCTTCTACATCGTTCAATTATCTGTTTCAAATCATGCAGATGATTAGCTCTTTTCTTTGAAAAGACGGTTATGTCATCAAGATAGATAACAACTGATCTATTAATCAACCCTTTGAATGCTATATCCATGGCTCTCTGGAAAGTAGCTCCTGCATTGATCAAACCAAAAGGAATATTTTGGTAGGCATATGTTCCCCATTTGGTTCTAAAGGTATTTTTTAGCCTATCATCTGGATGTACCAATATTTGGTTATAGCTTGAAAAACCATCAAGAAAAGACATTAGTTCAGAACCAGCTAATTTTTGAAGTATTTTTTCCATTGTTGGTAATGGGAAGTTATCTTTTTGACATGCCTTGTTCAGATTTCTAAAATAAATATAGATTCTAATATCTCCATTCTTCTTCCTAACAGGCACCATGTTTGAGACCCAACTAGAATATCTTACAAGAAAAATAATTTTCGCCTTCAAAATTTTTTTCAATTCTGTCTTGATTTGACTTTCCAGATTGGGATGAATTTTTCTTAACTTCTGTTGCACTGGTTTTACATCGGAAAGAATTGGAATTGTATGTTGAATGACAGAAGTATCATAAGTTTTCAAATATTCATAATTCCAAGCAAAGACATTTTTGTACTTATTCAGAAGCTTGATAAAAGCAATCCTATCGTATGAAGTTAACTCGAGTCCTAAATTAACATTTTGTGGTTTAGACTCAGTGCCAAGATTTACTAATTCAAACCTCAAAGTAGAACTTTGAAGTTTGGCATTGGTAACCTTTTTGAATCTATCTTTGATATCATATAGATCTTCAAGTTTAACTACAGATTTGGGAATAGGATTTTCATTTTCTTTTGATGTGTTTTGAAGATCATGATCACTTTCATCAATTATTTGGTCATCATAAGATTTTTCTGAAGTCAAGAAATTTAAGATATCTTCATCATGATAGAATACTCTCCAATTGGTGACATTATCAGGTACAGAAGGTCAGAAAATTAACTCAATTGAAAACCTATCTGGACTATAATCTTCAGCTGGGATAACCTTGGAAGCAACATTAGCGAATAAATCAGCTGTTAAATTCTAAGTTCTAGAGATAGAAGAGATGTCGAATGCTAAAAATTGAGTGGTAAGATCTTGAATAAGAGATTTATAATGTTTAAGATGATCTGAAAGACAACGGATAGTGTTTCTTACTTGTCTGATAACAATTTCGGAATCACCATACACTTTCAGGTATTTAACATTCAACCCTATTGCTTTGTAAATCCCTTGGATCAAGGATTCATATTCTGTAGTATTATTTGTACACTCAAACTCTAGTCTGCATGACAGTATAGTTTTCTCCCCTTCTGGATCAACTAAAATGCATCCTACTCCTACACCATCATTGGATTTTGATCCATCAAAATACGAAGACCAAAATAAAGACTTATCTATAGGTTTATTTACAGATTGATCAAAAATATTAACGCATCTTGAAGAATCAGTTTGTGAAAAAAATTTAATTTTTGAAGTAAAAGTATTTACAAAAAAAGGTGATTCAGGTGTTGTGAAATTTCCAAGGAATGATTCAGCAGAATAACCTCCGAGAATGTTGTTATTAAAAGCTACAGGTTGATTTTCTTGTTCAAATTCTATTACAGTATGCATCATGTGTTTTTCTCGCTCGACCTTGATTTGATTCGGTTTCCCTTTGTGGGGAACCCACATGTGAGAATAATCAGTGGCGATGTAACCATTAAGCTTTGCAGACCAATCCCTGCTTAATACTAATACATAAAACTCAGGAATATTTGCAATTAGTATATCAATTCTCTAGACTATCCTGGGATCAGAGGCTAACCTAATAGTGACTGAATTAATTTCTCCCACAACTTGCACTTTAGTATGATCTAATTGAACAATATGAACTGCAGATTTTTGGGGTTCAATGTTTAATTTTGAGCAGACTGAAGTAGGCATTATATTTGACGATGCTCCTGAATCTATCAAGCAGTTATGTAAATTCTTGTTATAGATCTCATAATTCAAGATAAAATGAGGTGTCTGAGAATTAGATCTATCTCCAATAAGAACAGTATCTGTAACATCTACTTTATTTGGTGGCTTACCTGATCCTTTGGCTGCTTTGGAAATTACACCATTTGGTAGAGGAGAAATAGGTGTTGCATTTAATTCTTTCAACAACAGATTTTGTTGATGCTTGAGCTTGTTGAGTTTATGTAAAGAAATATTTGCTCTTGTCTTCTTCATGTCTTTAATAATGTTATAATCCATAGAATCAGAAACTACCAGAGTCTTAGATGTTGTTGTAGGAGGATTAGAAGATGATCATTGATTTTGAGTAGGCAAAGGAGAAGCTTTCTTTACAGGGGTTTTATCTTTGGTATTGGGAGTTGAACTTTTCTTCTTGGGGACTGTTTGAACAGGTTCTATTGTAGCTTTACTTCTTGTACTTATTGGTAGGGCTTCTTGTTCCTTTTCTCTGTCTGAGTTAGGCAAAATGAAATCCCACATCCCATGTAATTCAGCTATTTCATCTTCTTCTTCTTCTTCTGATAATGGAGGTGTATCTTCTTCTTCATCTTCCTCTAAATCTGACTCCGCATTGGATATTGAATTGGGTGGTTTAGTTTTAGTTTTCTGATTTCTTTTGAAGTTCCTAAAGGATCTATTGGTGGAATTTTCCGCTACTTGTTTTTTAATTTCGACCATTTCATTGGACATAGTCTTCAAGACTTTTTGTAAGCCTTCCATGTCATATGGATCCCTAGGTGTTTTCTTCTTTGAATCATCCTTGAAACTAAATTTTTTGGATTTTCTTTCCTCATTAGCATTCTTTTTATCCAAAGCAATGATTCGTCACTCTACTGCAATTGCTTCTTTCATGTTTTCAACTAAGGTAGATTTAGCAGCTCTATCTACAAAGATGGCTATATTTGAAGGCAAATTTGTTATATACCATTCACTTCGGACTTGATCACTGGGTTTTGATGTTGTAGGAATTTTATTCAAAAGTTTGTTGAATCGGGAATTGAAATATTTGATGGGTTCTCTGGATTCTGCTCTCAAATTGGAGAGATCATTAATTAGCTTTGCTATTGATCTATCATCTCCAAATTTGGTTAATAAATGTTCCTGGAAAATATCCCAACTTGTAATAGATCCTGATGGTAATGAAAAATACCAAGATCCTGCTGCCCCTTGTAAAGTATAAGGGAATAACCTAACCACAACATCTTCATGTTCTACTGCATTTGAATTTACATATAACATAAAGTTATTAATGTGTTCTTATGCTTGTATGCCAAGGCCAGGACTAACTTTTGGCAGCCATTTTTCAGGATGATCTGGTAATGCATGTGAAGGTGCAGGCATTGCAACAACTCCTAGACTAGTCCATGGTCGTTGTGCCATTGTTGTGATAACGGTTGAGGGACTTCAAGAGACAACTGGTGTTTGACTAGATGTTGTTGGGATAACAATACTCTTCCGGGTTTGAGTTTGGGAAGGAGATGAGTGAGTTTGTGATGAGGAAATAATATCACTATCTGATTCTGATGGTGTTTTTCTGGTTTTAACTCGACTAGGTAAAGGAAATTCCTTTGGAGGAATACCAAGTTTTTCACTTTGTGACCTAGTAAGAGGTTTTGAAGATATGAATTGTGAAGTAACACTACCTTCAGATAATTCATACTCTTCTAAAGATAGAGAGAACCCTTTGAGTTTATGAATTAAAGCTTGTACTTCATGGGACTCAGGAGGTTTATTGTCTGATAGATCTAAAGCTTTGGTAGTGGGTGTATTGATGTTCTTCTCAATTTCTTCTCTAGATATTTGACATGTAGAAGAAATTAAAGAAGGTGATGAGGGTGAATTTCTCTTGGAATGGCCTGTAGATTTGGATTTACTTGCCATTCATAGCTTAGGCCCTCCTTCTAGTGCCAAAAATGTTGAAACCTTGAAAATCGTTGCTTCAAACATTGGGGGAAAACCACTCAATCCGAACCTTAGAACAGCTCCTTATCTGTTTGGGATGGTGGCTCCGACTGGATTTATAGGACCAGTTTCCTAATAATGAAATGGAATGGTGATGGGGTGTTTGTGCAAGTGGATAATGAAATTAAATAATTGAAATAATCTATCTAACTTAATCTATGACTTGCAAATAACTCTAAAACTAACCCGGGTATTAAATATGAATACGAATTAAAAATTGTTTCAATTAAACAAATAACCATAAAAATGTATTATTTACTTAAAAGAAAGATGCAGTATCATATAATGATAACTCTGTTTAAGAAATTAAACAGAGTTATAACAGCACATCGCATTCATAAATTTATATCGTTTACACATACTATGAAAGATGATATTCCTATATCTTCAGAAATGATATGATAAAGAAATATTTGAGAAACAAGTATATATAAGCGATATCAAATTTCAATGAGAATATTTCATCACATGAAGAAAACAAAACGTAATCGATAGAAATACCATATACATTTGATATCTTCCTGATGCAATTTGATATTTTGATCATGCGCTTTAACTTAGAACAATCTTCAAGGTACAGAAATGCAACTCTAAAAAATAATTCACCATGAAATCACAGGATGTGATCCTTTATAAAAAAATAAGATAGTCAAGGAGTACAGAAATGTATTATCCAAGCCCAAAATATTACAAATTCAGGACTCTTTCTAAAATGCTTGAAAGGGGTTTAAATAGGAAATTCAAAAAACAAATTAACTAAAACTATTGCTAAGAAAGATCATCGGAGATCCAAAAATAGAATTGTGATCTTCAATAAAATAGGTTCATTGGATTTCCATAATATCTAACTTGCGAAGCTGGCAGATCTTGAGCATATCTTTCACTTCATTTGGATGACTCAGCCGAGAATGCAATTGACTGGTGTATGTGGCATCAGAAAGTTCCGGGATGATATAATTGATGGCACTAGAAAGACATCTGGTTGCCATCTACTCACTATATTGCTTGATCAAATGGGACCATAAGTCATCCCATGTAATTCCCTGTGTTTTATTGATCTTTTCATCTTTACTGATTAATTCCTGTTTCCACCTTTTATCTATTTCTTTGACCTTCGGCAACTTTCCTGGAGTGCAATCTGAGATTAAATTTGTTGCATATAGACTATCATTAACCAGCTATGTCAAAGTATTCATTATAGTCCTTGCTCTAGAAGTAGCACGCTCTTCTTTAATCATTTGAGTTTCCCACTCAGCAAATAGAATTTCTTTATGCGATGCCTCAATTCTAGGAAGATTTGAAATTTTAACCTATTATGTTTCCTGCCATGTAATAGATTCTGAAATCTTCTCATCGGTGCTTTCAAACTCTAATCTTGTATTGACTGCTTCGTCGATGAGGGATGATGCTATTTCACAGAGGGGTTCAGCTTGTGATATTTTCTGGCATAGATCATCTAATTGTTGGGACAACAACTTACTCATTTCAAGGGCCTCTGTTTTGAACTGGTCCAGTTTAGGATAATATTTTAATTTATCCAATTTTTCTTGAAATATCATACTTTACTCTTCCTTGGCAGCTTTCTCTTTTTGCAGCAATGTCTGCAATTTTTTTACTTCCTGGGACAAATTTTGTTGTTTGTTTAAATCTTGTTGATCAAGCTTTTGCTTTTCAATGTTCAGTTGTTCTTCTAGTTGCTTAATTTTCAGTATTTCTTCTTCCAGCTATTGCTCTAACTGTGATATTCTTTGTTGATCATTTGTTGTCCTTTCTTCTAACAATTTTATCTGCAAGTCCTTTTGTTTTACCAGTTGAGTAACCTTAGTAGCTTTATCCATTGTGGCTGCACTATAAGCCCCTGCATATTGGGATAGTTTGGTTAGATCCTCTGAAGGATTTACTTCAGAGTGTTTCCAAACAACATTCATTAGTTCAACCTGGGGAGTAAAAGTGGTCCTTGATCAATCCTCCTTCTCTTTCTTTGTTTTCTTACTACAGCTCTATGCTTAGGGCTGTAAAATAGATCTAGAAGGGGTATGTCTTCAACTTTTAGTACAATTTCTTCGGATGGGTCTTTAGGAATTATCTCAATATCTTTATAGTCAATGTTGTTAATTTGATAATTTCCCTGGTCCTATCTGTTGAGCAAATTGTTCATATTCTTTTAACAACTCTTCATTAATATTGTTTCAGCAGAATCTCCTTGTTTCTCACTGGTCTTCTCTTTTTCAAGTTGATCATTAGGCTTGCTTCTTGTATCTTCTTTCTCTATCTGTACATCAATTTTGATGCCTATATCCTCTTTCTTTCATTCTGTTTCAGTACTGTCTTCTTCTTGTAAAGTAGTCTTTAACTGGTCGAGGGGAACTGTAAGCAGTATTTTTCTTCTAAACTGTAAAAACTTATTCATATCCTCTATTTGAGACTTTGATTTAGCTGAATCATAAACCTGCGAAAATTTTGCAATCGAGAAAAATAGGTCATCAAAATCATCAGTTTCATGCTCAATTTTAGCAATTTGCACCACAGATGTGAAGTTGAAGGCAACTTCATTTGGATCATATTGCCTATCGGGAACAGTTGCAAGCTTGAGTTCTTTTATCTTAAGGGCTTCTTTTTTAGCATGCTTGAAATCATTGAGGTTATAAGTTCCACATTGGAAAGGAAATGTAGGCCACATCAATTTTTTAGAATTCTTTAAAATTCTGGACATTCCCTTTTCAGTCAACTGGTAAGCTATTTCTTGACCCAATAGTTTATCGGGGACATATAAGGGCAATATGTGAGGTTCATAAATGCTTCCAAATACCCTGATATGGGTGAAATTTTCTTCCCCGAACCAATTTCCGATTGGGGTTAAATCAAGTTTTTCCTTCTCTGAGAGCCGAGGAGGGGTCTGGTTAAAAATAGCTTGATAAATAGGCAACATGTAGCCATGGAAAACTCTGTATACATGGTTCTTGAAACGGGCTTTCCACAAATATTTATTATAGATGTGTATAGGAGTAGGATCCTAAGGATTCCATTTCCATCCCATAATAAGAAACTCGGAATTAAAGCATAAGGCATCTAAAATGTAAGCACATAAATGAAATGGGGGTGTAGTTCCAATACACTTATTTCTTCTATAATCCAGAATTTTATTTTCTATTTTATCAAATAGAATGACTGGCCAATCCATAATAACAGAACTTACAGTGGCCTCAATCAGGGGTACCATTTGAATAGAAAACCTTGCGGAATTATCACTCCCAAAAATTCTGCACATCATGGCAGCAGCATAGCAATACAGAGGTGCGAGAGACTCTACAGAATACATACCTGAGGTCTCATGCTTATGTTTGTTTGGATATTTTCTCCATTGCCTAATAGGGTCTGATTCTATTTCGTTGCTTGAAGAGAAATCGTCTATGAAGGCTTTTTTGTAGGTGTTTTGAGGTTCTGGCAGATGATACATTGCCTTGATGTCTTCTGCTCTAAAGGATCCAAACATCTTTCCTCTAGCTGTGAAAAATGTTCTATCTGTGATAGTTGTGGCTTCTATTACCCATCATATTAGATCATAGTATGGAAATACATTTGCGCGAGCTGCAATTCTATGGAGAAAATATTTTTCCAGTTCTTTAAGGGGACTATCATCTGAATCTCATTCTTCATCTGGCATCGTCGCCTTTACTTCTATAACTGTAGGGTTTTCTACTTCTAGCAAGTTATAAAATTATTCCCAGGAAATCTTTCCGAGACCCTAGCATGTAGTATCCATAATTAGCTTTATTTTGACTGGCTTTTCCTTTGGCATGATGGTAACCTTTGGGACGGCAGCACCTCTCGATTTCTTAAGCTTATTTGACATTTTCTCTTTCTGGTATCATCTCACCAGTTCTTCGAATAAGCGGACTTGTTGTTCTATAGATCTGTAAATAAGAAAATACTCTTAGAAGCGGGAAGAAATTGAGTTAGAATAGACATCATTAAGTAAAAAGGAAATTATTTTAAGAACAATTTTGCGAAGATTTGATTCAAGATTCTAAATTGATTATCTCCTTATTAAAATTGAATGCCTTCAAGGAAAGTCACATTCACACATTCATATTTAAATTACTTGTCATAATTTGTTTGTTCTCAGATTAATGATGGTCATACATTGGGGATCGACAATATCAAAATCTCGATGTAAGAATTTACCTTTTTGAACTTTCGATTGCGATTTTCCGATGAATGATATGTGCGAAGTATGAATAGCGATTAATGAATATGAATGGTTTATCACATTGGATCTTTCCAAAGGAATTGAATTGTAATGTGACTTTGTTGAAATGTGATTGTGATTGTGGTGGGGTCCATCGCGTCAGAACATTTATAAATAAAGTGATCGTGATATTATTTCGCTGAAATGCGATTGCGATTAAAATTACATTGCATCGAAGCTTCTCAAATAGACCTGATGAAGTATGACTTGTCAGAAATGCGATTATAGATAAGCCTCATTGCATCGGAGCTTTGCAAAGATGATATAGAAATATAATATTTCTCCGATTTGTGATTTGTGATTTACTTTATCGCATCAGACTTTTTCGAAAGGGAAATGTTTAGACTTTGTGCCGATGCGATATAAGTCTTATGATTGATTAGATCAGAATTAGTTTGATAACGCATTTGTTTATTTTCATTTGAGTTAAGCGATATGAAATTGATGTTTTTTATGTTTTTTTTAACAATGAATCTTTTTATTGTTTTCTATGATAATCGGATTTCCTTAAAGTTTTATTCCTATCTAAAAAGAAAAGGGGACCTATTTCTTATTGAAATTTAATATAAAAATTTAGAAATGGGGAGGGTTGTTTTACAGTACAAGAGAGTGGTAGGTGGAAATGGACCAACGGTCAGTTGTAAATTTGAATAGGCGTGATGGTTTTGTTTGAACAGTAATACCGTTTTCGGAGGGGGGTAAGAAATATTGTCATTGATGGCAAAGAAAGCAAAGAACAGCAGCAGGGAATATGTACAGCAGAAGGCAAAGGTAGAGGTCGAGCAGCGCTGAAGCAGAAACAAGCAAAGGAGACAGGCGGAAGAACACTTCTAAAGCGTAACAGTCAAATACAGATGCAGAGTGAAACGGTCGAGCAGTGGAGGCAGAAGCAGCGAATATGGAGGCAGTGAAACAGTCGAGCAGTGGAGACAGAGGCAGCAAATATAGAGGCAGTGAAGCGGTCGAGCGGCAGAGGCGATAGCACAGCAGAGGCACAGAAAATTTCGGGAATCGCTTAACCCCAGGCGGAAGGATACATAAAACAAATTTCGAGAATCGCTTAACCCTAGGAGGAAGGATACATAAAACAAATTCCAGGAATCGTATAACCCAAAGCAGCAAAGTATATATATATACAAATCTCATTTCGGGAATCGTTACCCACGTAGGAGTATACATACAATGCATTACATATTCGGCGCCTTATACACAAAGGTTCAAAGCATAATATTAAATGATATGGAGCGCTTTATTATCAGAACCCAAGTGCCTTATATGGTGGGACCCTTTCCAATCGCATCAGATTTAAGCAAGGCCTCGGAACATGCAACAGAAAGTTTCGATTGCGATTGAAGACCGGACCCGATGGGTGTATGAATTATGATTCAAATGTATTTGAAGTCCGGCATAATCGCATCAGATCAGTCTAATCGCCTCAGATATTATAAGAGCATCGGAACATCACAACAAAAAATTGCGATTGCGATTAATCGCAATCGGAGCAGGAGTATTCAATAGCATCGGAGTATTCGAAGTCGCGATTGCGATCAATCGCAATCGAAGAAATCGCAACAGTGACCAATCGCAATCGGAGTTAAAGCGGAGCATCGGGACATGCAAATGGAATTTGTGATTGCGATTAATCGTATCACATCAGAGTAATCCCAATCGGAGCTTCGGAATATTGGAATGTTGGTACATTCAAATGGAAATTGCGATTGCAATCAATCGCAATCGGAAGAAGTCAAGTATAGCATCGGAAAGCGTGGCAAGTGGGCCCGGATATATGACATTCTATTGATTATAGTGGAAGTGGCAGTGTATATGTTAAAACGTTATATAAGCTCGCCAAGAATTGAAATTACGATATATATATATATATATATATATAAGGTGTTGTTATAAAACGTTGTGGCGATTATATTGAAATATCATCGTAAATTACATGGACCCATGACTGACTCAAGGTGGAGCGCGATTCTTTATTTAAAACAATTGGGATGAATGTCTGTTCCGCTTGCGAAACTCGTCACATCAACAGACACTTGCTACGTACGAACGTTGGAATTGTCGAATTACGGTCGGCGGTTTCATATATATATAAAGCGTTGATATAAAAATATAAATAAAAATGCGACTCATAAATTCGGGAGTTACGCTGACCATAAACGGAAAGGCATACGAGGAGGATAGAAAGGGACCAACACGGTCGAAGAAAAGACAAATGCGCGGCGATCCAAAAGGTTGTATATGAGTGAGCTGGAGCTCTCATTATAATTAAATGTAATATTTTAATTGGTTTATATTGTTTTTGATGCATTGGCAAGTCTCCGGAAGAGAGAAAATATCCCACTGTAATATTAAAATAAGCACCTACAGTTATGTTTATTGAATAAGCTAATAAAAGGAATGAGAAGATAGAAGCCAAAGAGTCATGATTGTTCACTCCAAATTCTTTGTGAAATAGAAACAGTCATGTGAAGAACTCTATAAATAATATCATCTTGATATGCAAATAGAGGTTAGAGAGAGTAAATCCAGAGAAGGTAGAATATAGAAGTGTGAGGTAGAGAAGATTAAGAAAAGAAGAGCAGAAAGAAAAACTACATAACAGAGCTGATATCTAAGGTAAATCAGCAAATTTTCAGTTTGATAAATTGAGGAAGTTGGAGCTTCCCTATCAAGTTGCAGCTTGATAGTGGCGATTATGTATTTATTTGAGTTGGAGCCTCACAGCCAGGTTGGTGCAGAAAATTGAAGGGATTTGGTGCTTCCTTGCAAGTTGTAGCTGAGTGGGTAGGAGCCTCGTAGGTTGGTGCCTCTGGAAAATAGTGGTGAGAGGAGTTGGAGCTTGCCTTTGCATCACAACAATAATAAGATGTGGTTTTCCCTTTATGAGTTTTCCACTTACATTTGTTGTCTATATGTGTGCTAGCCTTCTTATGTGTTGATGTGATTATTTCAATCTGCTTAATTGTTTTCTGCTCTCAACATAAGTATGGTGTCACATTAATTTAATATTGGCTGCAACATTTTAAGACTATTCACAAACTAAGCTGTAAATTAGTTTGGTGAAAATTTTAAAAAGCTTATGTATGTATTAAACTGATTCACTCCGCCCTCTCAGTTTAATTAAAGATTCAACAATTGGTATCAGAGTGGGTTCCTTTGTACCAGTCTAACAACTGAAAGGAGATCCTAGGTTCCCAAGATGGCTAGTAAATAAGGATGCTCAACCAATAAAGCCCCTTTTTTCACTGGTGAAAATTATGCCTTCTGGAAAATCAGAATGAGGACATACATTATGTCTCTAGGAATAGAAGTCTGGGGTGCTGTGGAATTAGGATATGCCCCAAAGGCAACTGACACAGAGAAAGAAACAAAAAAAGATTTTTTAGCTAATGGAAAAGCCATGAATTCCATATTGAATGGATTGTGTGAAGCAGAGTTCATCAAATTAATGCACAAAGACACTGCCAAAGAAATGTGGGATACTGTGGAGAACATCCATGAGGGAGAAAAGAAATTAAAGACTGCCAAACTTCAAGTCTATAGAGCCCAGTTTGAGAGCTTAAAAATGGATGATGATGAAGACATTTCTAGCTTCTTTCTAAGGGTTGCAGAAATAGTAAATAACATGAAGGCTCTAGGTGAAAACATAAAAGAAGCTCTAATTGTACAAAAGATTCTAAGATCTCTTCCACCCAGATTTAATCCCAAGGTGTCTGCAATAGAAGAAACAACTAATTGGGAGACCTTGACCATGAACCAGCTACTTCGAAATCTAACAACATATGAGATGAGGCTCCCATAGAAGAAGCCAAGTACGAGGGAGGCAGCCTTCAAAACAGAAAATAAGAAAGAAGAAGAGGGAGGCATATGCTCTTGCTCAGATGAAGAGGAGGCAAAATTTGTCAAGAAATTGGATAGAGGATCAGGTAAATAGAAAGGTAAAATTCCTTTCAAATGCTTTAACTGTGGAAGAGTTGGACACTATGCTGCTAAGTGTCCTCACAAGAAAGTAAGGAATCAACCTCAAGAGCTAGAGATCAATAAATCAAAGAACTAGCAGAAAGGAAAGAAGTTCAGCAGAAAATCCTTCTATGCTCAACAAGACAGCAATACATCTGAAGGTTCAGATGAACCCTTAGGTGAAGAAGGAACCTCTGAATTCTTATTGATGGCCATAGAAGAACTTGAAGGACTCCTGCTATAAGATGAAGAAGAAGAAGGGGAAGTCGACCTTGAGAGAGGTAAAGTGCTGCGGAAGGGGTGTGAGACTCAAATGAAATCACACGAGAAAACAAAAGGACATTCTTCTCAAGTATGTAAGAGAATAAAAAAACTCGAAACCTTGTCACGGTGAAGGTAGAGCTTGGAAAGAAACGAAAAGATAGAAGACATGTTACTTCGGCAAATCAAAGATAAAACCCGAAGAGAACAAGAGAAGATGGAAGAAGAAGTAGTATGCCTCGAGAAGAAACTAGAAAATGCTCGAAGTAATGTGGCTATAAACTCATCTCAAATATAAATTCATCTCAAACGACAAGCTCTAGTAAGTTGAATGAAATTCTGGTTGCTCAAAGATCCCCTATGATAAAAACTGGAATAGGCTATGATGGAGAATCAAGTAAAAGAAAAGAAAATGTTGACAGAGAGATTATTTTTGTAAAAGGAAAAAAGAATGATGAATCAGCTCAAACAATTACTACAAAAGAAGATATTTGTAATGAGAAAGACAGAGATCAGAAGAAACCACTAGTATTCAAGAATGGAATAAATACTAAGACAACAGGGAAAGAATCATATGCCTCTGAATATGTCAAAATAAGAAGCCACCAAAGGAAATTCTTCCCTCCTATGAAGAATGCCACCTGTTATGTTTGCCACAAGCTAGGACACATTGCTGCATATTTCCATACAAGGAAGGAGTAATTCAAACCAGCAAAAGATGCAAACATTGAAGAGACTGCCTCAATCAAATAAAAGGAAAAGACAACGTTACATCAGGTATGCAAATAGTTTCTATGGTTACTGTTTTTATTGTAAGGAATTTGGTCATAAAATCATTGAATGTAGAAATTATGGACAAAGATTGATGCTCAACACCTCAAGGAGGTTTATGAATCAAATAAATTTTGTTCATACTCACAATTCTATAAAAACTATGATCAAATGTTGTATATGCAATCAAGTTGGACATATGCCTTTCAAATGTCCTCTCAGAAGATGTAGTTCATCACCTCACAAAAGATACCAAACAAAAGGGTGCCACCAGTGGATAAAGAAGGTGAATAAGTGTGACTTAGCTCTAACTGCTCAAGACCTGAAAAGCCAGTGGTACCTGGACAGTGGCTGCTCAAAACACATGACTGGGGATAAAAGCAAGTTTATAACTCTTGATGAAAGGAAATATGGCAATGTTACTTTTGGCAATGATAAGTCAGGAAAGATCAAGGGAAAAGGCTCGGTCAGCATAGACAATGGTAGAGGAAAAGCCCAAGATGTACTATTTGTTGATGGGCTGAAAGAAAATTTACTAAGTGTTAGTCAGATGTGTGACAAAGGGTGTGAAGTTCTCTTTAGGGCACAAGATTGTGAAGTCAAATCAAGCACCACAGGTAAGACTCTGCTCAAAGGAGTTCGAACAGAGAGAAATGTTTACATTGTGAAAGAGGAAGATGAGGCATGCCATCTTAGCAAACTTGAGGAGTCATGGTTATGGCATAAAAGATTGGGACATCTCAGCTTCGATCACATCATGAGACTAAGCAAGAAAAAAGCTGTCAGAGACATGCCAGAAATAAGGCGACCTTCTAATACCATGTGCAAATCATGTCAATTGGGCAAACAGACACGCACATCCTTCAAAGCCAAAGATGAGTTATCAACAAGAAGACCTCTCCATCTTGTGCACATGGATCTATGTGGACCTTCTAGAACTAAGACACCAAGTGGAGAATCCTACTTCATGCTGATAATAGATGATTTCTCCAGAATGACATGGGTTGCTTTTCTCAAGAATAAGTCGGAAGCTCTGGACAAATTCAAAATATTCAAAGCATTAGCGAGAAAATCGGGCAAGGGATGCGAAATTTGATACATCGAATCGAACTGAAGGAGGTGAATTCACATGTTATGACTTTGCAGATCTATGCGATGAATATGGCATAAGCAACAATTTAGTATTGCGGGGACACATCAATTAGAATGGAGTAGTAAGAGAGACAAAACGAATCTGTTTGTCAAATAGCGAACCATGATGCGGGAGAATAATATTCCACAAACCTTGCAGGCGAAACGATTACCTACTGACGGTGCATATTGAAACAGAAAGCCCACTTAAGGCAGTATACAGACTCCTGGTATGGCATGGTAAACCAGCTTCAATCAATCACTTTAGAATCTTTGGAAGAAAATGTTATATAAAGAATAATGATGAAAATATTGGGAAATTTGATGCAAGAGCAGATGAAGGGATATTTCTAGGATATGCATCCAAAAGTAAAGGGTACAGGTGTTACAACAAGACTCTTCAAAAAATAGTAGAAAGCATTGACATGAGATTTAATGAAGAACTTCAAAACCATACAAGGGATACATACTGCAGTAGTCCATCAGACAAACATGAAGAAGAAAACCAAGATGATGAGGAAACAAGCAAGACAATAGAAGATGCTGAACTGAGCTCTAAAGCCCCTTCTACATACACTCAGAAGAACCATCCTGAAGATCAGATCATAGGAGACAAGAGAAAAGGGGTCCAGACAAGAAGGCAACTAACTGAACAGATAGAAGAGGTATACATAACCATGTTATTACAAATAGAGCCAAAGAAATTTGAAGAAGCCAGCAAGGACAAGTCTTGGGTGAATGCTATGAATGAATAATTGGACCAAATTGAGAAAAACAATACATGGGAACTATTTCCTAGACCCACTGAGAAAAATGTCATAGGCTCAAAATGGGTATTCAAAAATAAAATTAATGAGGAAGGACAGGTAATCAGGAATAAAGCCAGACTTGTCTGCAAAGGATATTCACAAATCGAAGGACTTGATTATGATGAAACATTTCTTACCTTGGTAGAATGGAAGCTATCAGAATGTTTAAACATTTTCTTGCTACCAGAATTCAAGTATATCAAATGGATGTAAAAATCTGCATTCTGAATGGAGACTTAGAAGAAGAAGTCTACATGGAACAACCGAGCTTCTCATTGACGGACAAAGAATACTATGTGTACGGAGACTAAAGGCCTATATGGGTAGAAACGGAGGCTCCTACGTATGGTACTCAAAGAAATTTGGATAAATATTTGCAAAAACATGGTTTAAGAGGTGGAGTAGACAACAATCTATACATAAAATCCCATGAAAATGAACTCCTGATTGTTGTAGTGTATGTTGATGCCATTATGTTTGGAAGCAACAAAGATGAACTAGCAAAAGGGTTTGCTAATGAGATGAAAACAGAGTTTGAAATTTCTATGATTGGAGAGCTCAGTTTTACATGGGACTGCAAATTCAAGAAAATAACATAGGCACCTTCATCTCTCAAGAAAAATACTTAAAAGAAATGCTGAAAAAGTTCAAAATGGAGGACTGCAAACTTGTAACAACACCCATGATCACGGGATGAAAGTTGTGTGCTGATGATGGAACTGCAGATGTAGATCAAAAACTCTACAGATCCATGATAGGAATCCTAATGTATTTGACAGCATCAAGACCAGACATCATGCTAGCAGTAGGACTAGTGGCAAGATATCAAGCAGCACCTAAACAAAACCATCTTCTGGCAGTAAATAGAATACTCAGATATCTACAAGGAACAACACAGTATGGACTTTGGTATCCTAAAGGCAAAAGCTTCACTTTAACAGCATACACAAATGCAGATTGGGCCAGCTGTGTTGATGATAGGAAAAGTACAAGTGGATGTGCTTTCTATCTAGGAGAAAGTCTGGTGGCATGGTTAAGCAAGAAACAAACATCCATCTCTCTGTCTACAGCTGAAGAAGAATATATAGCAACAGCAGCATGTTGTACACAAGTCATGTGGATGAAGTAGACTCTACAAGACATGAAGGTAAGCATTAATGAACCTATCTCAATCAAATGTGATAATACAAGCGCTATAAGTATATCAAAAAATCATGTGCTTCACTCAAAAACTAAGCATATCCCAATCAAGTATCAATTTCTCCGAGAACAAGTAGCTCAGAAGATAGTAAAGCTGCAGTATGTGCCAACAAAAGAATAAACAGCTGATATATTTACCAAACCTCTTGCTAGAGAATCATTTCAATATCTGAGAGATAAACTAGGGGTAGTATTTGCAGATACTATTCTCTAATATGAAGAGAAAGCACAGTCTCTGGGGGAGAACAAAAACGAAAATATCATTCCTAAAGGAAATCAGCAAGCAAGGGAAGCATAAAATAGGTCCACAAGATCAAAGAGCTATAAGATAATATTATCAGTATTATCAGCATTCAGCATGAAAAAGGTCAGTAGCAGAGCAAAAATAGCATTAACTTGCTTACACCTAAATTAGTATATTGAGCGTTGAAGCAATATCTTCTTCTATATATATAATTGCATGCCTTCCTGAAGTCGGTACATGTATATCTCGAAGGCCTTTTTCTTAATATCAGTTACAACACTGTGCGAAGGCTATTTGCTGAGTTTTCAATCAAACATCTTGAATACACTTTTACGGAAATTCACTCTGATAGAACAGTCAAAATATCTTAAGAATAAAGGAATAACTGTGATTACCATCTAAATAAACTGCACGGTTGACAAGTAAAACTGACCAAAACATTGAAGGGTTTGTTTTGAAAACACATTATACAAAAAGGAAAGTCAGTTGGCTTCTAATATTGAAAGATATTGCCCATTCTTACAATGAGGTGTAAGCTCTGGTTTGATTCATTGTTTACAACAGCCACAAGGACCTTTCAGTCGTTAAATGCATCATCCTTGTCTATAACCTAGCACAGATTACAAACAACATGCACTACAAATGAAACATAGCTATAAAACATATATTGGCTCACTATATCAGACAGAGACAAAACGTATATTCAAGTTCAATAATCCTTAAAGTGTTCTCTCAACAAGTCCTGTACAACAGTCTGGAGTAGCAGGGTACAAAGTCAGAAAATGGTGGTATAAACACAAATCAAAGAAAGGAAATGAAACAATAGAGCCTATATGGAGAAATGAGGCGTCGTCCTTTGCCATTGATGTCAAAGGGGGAGGAAGAGCAAGCAACAGAAGAAAGGATTCTAACCGGAAAACAGAGGAAGTGTATTGCCATCAATGCCAAAGGGGGAGACTGTTAGAAATATTGTCATTGATGGAAAAGAAAGCAAAAGAAAGAACAGCGACGGGGACAACTGGAAACAGGAAGAGGTCGGCGGCGTTGAAGCGAGAAAAAGGCAAAGGAGACGGGCGGAAGAACCTTTGCTAAGCGTAACGATCCAAATACGGAGGCGGAGTAAACAGTCAAACGTGGAGAGCGAAGCCGGCGAATATGGAGGCGGTGAAACGCGGTGACCGGTGAAGCAAGTCAGCAAATACGAGAGGAAGTGAAGTATTCGGCGGCGGTGTTAACACGAAGAGGCACGGAAAATTCGGGAATCGCTTAATCCCGAGCGGAAGGATACATAAAACAAATTAGGCATAACCCCACGCGGAAGAATACATAAAACAAATTCTGAGAATCGTATAACCCAAAGCAGCAAAGTATATATATATAAAAATCTCATTCCAGGAATCATTACCCACGCAGGAGTATACATATAGCGCATTACATATTTGGCACCTTATACACAAAGGTTCAAAGCATAATATTAAATGATATGGAGCACTTTATTATCAAAACCCAAGTACCTTATATGGTGGGACCCTTCCCAATCGCATCGGATTTAAGCAAGGCATCGGAACATGCAACAGAAAGTTGTGATTGCGATTGAAGACCAGACCCGATGGGTGTATGAATTATGATTCAAATGTATTTTAAGTCCTGCATAATCGCATCAGATCAGTCTAATCGCCTCGGAGATTATAAGAGCATCGGAACATCACAAGAGAAAATTGCGATTGTGATTAATCGCAATCGGAGCAGGAGTGGTCAATAGCATCGGAGTATTCGAAGTCGCGATTGCGATCAATCGCAATCGGAGAAATCGCAACAGTGACCAATCGCAATCGGAGTTAAAGCGGAGCATCGGGACATGCAAATGGAATTTGCGATTGCGATTAATCGTATCGCATCAGAGTAATCGCAATCGGAGCTTCGAAATATTGGAATGTTGGTACATTCAAATGGAAATTGCGATTGCGATCAATCGCAATCGGAAGAAGTCAAGTATAGCATTGGAAAGCGTGGCAAGTGGGCCCGAATATATGACATTCTATTGATTATAGTGGAAGTGGCAGTGTATATGGTAAAAATTTATATAAGCTCACCAAGAATTGAAATTATGATATATATATATATATAAGGCGCTGTTATAAAACATTGTGGCGATTATATTGAAATATGTTGCGTGGTCTATGGACCCACGGGCTTCGGCTCAAGGTGGAGCGCAATTCTTTATTTAAAACAATTGGGATGTATGTCTGTTCCGCTTGCGGAACTCGCCACATCAACAAGACACTTGCTACATACAGAGCGTTGGAATTTGTCCAAAATTACAGTCAGCAGTTTCATATATATATAAAGCACTGATATAAAAATATAAATAAAAATGCAGCTCATAAATTCAAGAGTTACGTAGTAGCCATAAACAGAAAGGCATACAGAGGAGAGAAATGGACCAACACAGTCAAAGAAAAGACAAATGTGCAGTGATCCAAAAGGCTGTATGAGTGAGCTGGAGCTCTCATTGTAATTAAATGTAATATTTTAATTGGTTTATATTGTTTGTGATGCATTGGCAAGTCTCCAGAAGAGAGCAAATATCCCACTGTAATATTAAAATAAGCACCTACAGTTATGTTTATTTAATAAGCTAATAAAAGGAATGAGAAGACAGAAGCCAAAGAGTCATGACTATTCACTCCAAATTCTTTGTGAAATACAAACAGTCATGGGAAGAACTCTATAAATAATATCATCTTGATATGTAAATAGAGGTTAGAGAGAGTAAATCCAGAGAAGGCAGAATATAGAAGTGTGAGGCAGAGAAGATTAAGAAAAGAAGAGCAGAAAGAGAAGCTACATAACAGAGCTGATATCTGAGGTAAATCAGCAAATTTTCAGTTTGATAAATTGAGGAAGTTGGAGCTTCCCTATCAAGTTGCATCTTGATAGCTGTCAGTTGTAGCTGACTGAGGTTGGAGCCTCTTGTAGGTTGGTGCCTGCAGAAAATTGAAGGGAGTTGGTGCTTCCTTGCAAGTTGTATCTTGCAGAATTGAGGTAGGAGCCTCCTGTAGGTTGGTGCCTGCAGAAAAACAGTGGTGAGAGGGAATTGGAGCTTGCCTTTGCATCACAACAATAATAAGATGTGGTTTTCTCCCTTTATGGGTTTCCACTTACATCTGTTGTCTCTATGTGTTGATGTGATTATTTCAATCTTATTAATTGCTTTCTGCTGTCAACATAAGTATGGTGTCACATTAAATTAATATTGGCTGCAAATAAGACTGTTCACATATTAAGCTGTAAATAATTTTGGTGAAAATTTTAAAAGGCTTATGTATGTATTAAACTGATTCACCCCCCCCCCCTCTCAGTTTAATTAAAGATTCAACACATCTCCCATTCAATCCACTGCCTTAATGCATTGCTCTCCTATCTGCACACATCTACGACCTATCTCCTACGCAGAGTTATATCCTCTATCAACTACCACAACTTATATATACATTGTTAATTACCAAACTGGAGCTTCAACCCAGAAATAGAGAAAATTATTGGTTTTAAAAATTGCCGGAATGAGAATTAGTTTGAAACAGATTGTCAAATTTGGAAATTGCTCCTCTTTTCATGGGATTTTACTATTGTTGGAAGATGGGTTTTGTTTCTAGAGGAACTTTGGTTCATTTTCCTTGCTTCAATTTGATCATCCGACAAATTCATAGATGATATATCCTTTATTATGCTTGATCATCAACGTTGGATTGTTTTTCAATCTTGGAGAACATGGGTGAGAAGAATATGACCATTTCCTTTCACATTGCTTTTTCTTGGAACGAATCTAGTTATAAATGGTATCATAGATTAACGCTATGTTGTCTTACTCCATCTTCGTTCCACAACTTTTGGTCTTCAGATTTTTCTCTCCTACATAGTTGATGGCCTCCATTGCAGTCTTAGAAAACTCCAAGAATTTACTGTTAATAACTTTATCAACATTCTATTTCCCTTTGTCACCGATCAAACAACTATATGCTTCGTGGTTCTAGGCATCCTCTGCTCTTAGATTTTTTCTTGCCTGTAACAAGACCAGCGGGAGTTTCAGATCCTTGGCTTAATAAAGGTTGGTGATTGTTGGCTTTTGAGGAAATGTAGTCGTCATCATCACTATCGTAATCAGGTCTCCTCGTTGACACCATAGCTTGAAGAATTGTAGCAAGTAGCAATGAAAATGCAGCATCAAGATCCCTCTCTTTACTTCGAAATCCTTTGTAACAAGTTCCAATTCTCCCTTAATAAATTGCAGCTTCTCACGGAGTTCAGCCACCTCTTTGAATCCTGAGAAGGTGATGTTTGTTCCACTTTACTGATTGGCATTCTAAAATATTCATGCTTAGCCTTGGATGATCTGCGTGCCTTGCTGGAAGAGGAATCACACATATGGCAAGCTCCAATATGGAATTACGATTTTCATTCCCAAATTGACTCTGGTTGACCTTGGAACAAAAGCTTCTCTCTGAAAGATAAAAATGGCCATATTTATAAGTGCTAGTGGTTATCTTGTCATGGTTCTTCTGTTTGGGTTTGGAGCTCTTCGCAAGGAATTTTTGCAGTAAATCTCCAGCAGCGAATAAAATTTTCCTGTCTTCAAACATGTTACTAATATAGTTGCCAACAACAACACCGACTGGCAAAAGTGTTAATCCAAGAAATGCAAGGAATATTTCAACTGAGCTGGTGGTCCACTGAAGAATCTGGTAGTTGTCTCCCACTGATTCAACACTCATAACTAAATTCTCCAACAAAGGCAATATAGCTCGAGCTTTTGCAGATATTGTTGAATTCGAGATGTTGTTCCACCTCCCATTTCTCTTGCAATGGTCGTTGTAACATAAAAATCTAGGCCATCTGGTATGAATAAAATCTACAAGTGGAGCATGTTGTGAAGCCTCATCTGGAAAAGAAAATCCACCATTCAGATATTCATGTCTCCCCTGATGATAAATTTTTCATGAAGCCGAATTTCACCAAACAGTTTCTGGGTTATAGGAAACATGGTGCTCTGAACACAACCCACATCTCGGATTTTAGATATTCTGTTCCATTTGGTCATAAATTGGTATTTTCACCTACGACAATCTCAAACTCAACTACCCAGCTGCTACTTTTATGAATGGATCCGTATTTGAACATAGTCTCATACTAGACTTATTCACCTGCTACCAAGGAGACATTTATTAATATAATTTACACACGAAACCTTCATAAATTTAAATAATAAGAAGAATTCATAAATTAATGTCTATCGTCCCTAAATGCCTCTAATCATAAACTTAAAAGGACAAAAACACTAGGTACAAGCATCTAATTATGCGATAAATATCGTGAAAATTTGGACAAAAGTGCAACTCAACAGTTTCTATTCTATGAACACCTTCTGTTTAGATTCCGACCAAAATAATTTTGCTTTCACTCCTCCCTTGGTGACTTGAATCAAGGGCCAACTAATATGATAGAATCCCAACATGAACCTGCGGTAGAAATTAGCAAGACCCAGAAAGCTGTGAAGCTCTGTTGGAGTGGTTGGGGCTGGCCAATCCCGAATGACTTGGATCTTAGCTGGATCCACATGCACCCCCCTTTCATCAATAATGTATCCCAGATATTGAGCCTGGGTCATGCCAAAAGTGCACTTCTCCAAATTGGCACACAACTTGTGTTTCCACAGTGTTTGGAGGACTTATCGGATGTGGTGGAGGTGCTCTTCCCAAGTCTGGCTGAAGATCAGAATGTCATCCAAGTACACCACTACAAATGAGTTGGTGAATGGCTGCAATATGTTTTCCATCAACCTCAAGAAGGTTTCGGGAGAATTCGTCAACCCGGAAGGCATGACCAAACATTCGAAAAGTCCCTCCTTGGCTTTGAAGGCAGTCTTCGACACATTGGAGGGTTCTATTAGTACCTGGTGATACCAAGACTTCAATTCGATCTTGCTGAAATATTTCGCCCCTTTGAGTTGGTCCATAAGGTCATCAATCCATGGGATCAGGTACCTATTCCGAACAGTGATATTTTTCAGTGCCTGATAGTCAATACAGAGTCTCCATTTCATATCCTTCTTCTGTACCAACATGATCAAGCTTCCCACAGGGCGATGAGCTTGGGCGGATGTGACCTTTCTGAAGCAGCTCCTGAATCTACCTCTTGATTTCATCATTCTCGAGAATAGAGCACTGATAGACCCATCCATTGGGTAGTGGCACACTTGGGGTCAGATCAATGGGGTAATTGACCTCACAGTGCAGAGGAACCCCTGTGGGTGAGGTGAAGATGTCTCCGTACTCCTCCACAACTTTTTCCATTTGTTATTGTCATGCAAAGGAGCCCTGTCTGGAGTTCGTGGCCACAGTATTCTCCTTACCCTGGGGGCGGATCATCAGGAACACAAATTTCCTGGTTTGGGAAATGAGCTTACTGCATTGTTTTTCAGTAACCAAGGAGATAGCAGCAGTACCTCTGGTATCCTATACAACTTATTTCCCAAAGTAGAAATAACAGCGCGAGGTCGAGACTCATACACAGCATGTCTCTTCCACGAGTATGGTTGGCCTAATAATACATTATAAACATCAAGAGGAGCAATGTCACATAATACGTCATCCGTGAAGGGCTTGATGTTATAGGGGAGAGACACAATTGGATAACACGTAGATCTCGTCCTTGGTGAAACCACCTGATGGTGTATGTTTGTGGGTGTATTGTGGCTGGAAATCACAACCACTTCATGGCATATGCTAAAATGAGGTTCATTTGGCTCCCATTATCAACAATGAACTGTAGCAGGGAACCCTTTACCCACATTTGGGAGTGGAAGAGACGCTCCTCCTCCTCTAGATCTTTTGGTTCCTCCTTCTGGATCTTTGCAGTGGCAACATTGGCATTGGGCTCCGCATCAATAATCTATTTCCCTTTATCATTCCCCTTGTGAGGTTCTGATTCAGAGTCAGATCATGCATCTGACTCAGAAGCCCTCATCTCTGCCACCAACGACTACTTGGCCCGACAATAATTTGTGTTGTGAGTGGAGCTCTTATGGAACTCACACCACTTTCCCATGTCCTTCTTTGGCTTCATGATGTTTTTCTTTGCTTGTGGCTTTGACAGGTTGTCTTAGGCTGCCATGCCTTGGCTCTGTCCTTTTTTCTGCGGTTTGGGGGCACCTTTCCCTTGCTTTTGATTCACATATCCAAAGTCTCGCTTCTTCTATTTGAATTTCTGCTTAGTATTGGCAGCATACCAATATGTCGTACCAAGAGAGAAGATGTCAAAGAACTCCATTTCCTCCTGAATGTATCTGTGCAGACAATTGTGATACTTTAGCACCAAATTTTTCTCTGAATCTTTGATACCCAAATTTGTGTGCAGGGTATGGAACATATTTGTCAGCTCAAGCACATCTTGATCCATTTGTTGTCGCAACGTGATCCTTTATATGTACTTGTCCTCATAGCTCTCCATGGGATATTATTGTTCTTTGATGGCGTCTCAGAAATAATTCCAAGTGGTTACAGCTGATAACAAAGAGAGTTATGTCTCGTCCTTTTTCTCGCAGTAGGTTTCCCACCAGTCATTGACATGGGGGGTAGCTTTGAGGAGTGAAAAAATAATCTTCTCCCAATCAGAAAAGTCATGAATCGAGAAATATCCTTCTAATAGATTCGACCATCTATCTACAGCATATGCATGTTGAAGGAAATATGGTATATCTTGATTGAGATTGCTAAATTTTGTCTGAAGACCATCATTTTGATGAGCGAAAGTAATTTCTAGCAATAAGCCTTCTTGAGAATGTAAAATAACATCAGCATCAAATTTTTCTACATTTTTTTCTTCGTGATGAACAACTTCAGTACATAAACCAGTAGTATAAAAAATAGAATTAATCTCTTGATCACATAAAGATTGAGAGATTGGTTGCATGTGTAGAATTTGATTAATTTCTTCTTCAGTTAAAAGAGGAGGTAGTCTTTGTTTTCTTTGGATTAAACAACAATTGTTTTCTTCCGCTCATGCAAGCTAACCATGATACTGAATATCTTATTTAGTTTTATATAAAGGATCAGATGAATTATCATTTGTATCCAAAGAGAGATCATGGGAATCTAATTTCATTTCTTGATTGAATTCATCTTCAATTATCTTCTCTTGCTCCTCATGACAATTAACATGGGAATGAAATCCATAAAGTGCTTCTAAGATATCCTCATCATTCATATCTTCTAGATCTTCATCAATACTTTCAATGTATTGTATTAAATCCTCAAACTGATCACAACAGTTTTCCACTAATGACAAAGATGGGGAATATTCTTTAAAATGCTCATATAGCACTTTGTGGAAATATTTTAAAGAAAACAAGCTACCAGGGTTTAAACCTTCATACCATTCCCTTGATTTTCCTTCTAATGTTGCCATGAACATATTCATGTGGCAATCCTCATTCCATTCAAATTTAAACTTCCATGAATCTGTGTGAAATTTAATGAGATGTAACAAAGAATTATCAACATTCTCATCTTGAAAAATAGGAAGATTTATGTGCCAATTTACCTGAGGAATTTTGTTTGGGAAGACTGGAATGCATTCTCTGTTCATTGGAGCATATTTCCTTGCAAATGTTCCCATTTTGAGCTTTTGGAGTCGTCAGTGAATCTCTGTTTCAGAATTTTTCTGCCAATGGAGTCACCAGGTGAATGAAACAGCCTTTCTGGAGCTTGACTTCTGTTCACCACCAAAAGTCAAAACTGAAACTTGAAGTTCATTTCTGGAGAAAGTTCCCCGATGGAGTCGCTACTATGTTAGTGCACCATAACGTTTAAGGCTGAAGACAGAATCCTAGAGGGCCAACATTAAAACCGCTTCGAACTTAGGATCTAGCCCTCCTAGGCTCAAAGAGGGATCTCTCTGTCAGATGTAGATTTGTTGATTGGGAATTTTAGGCTAGCTATTAGTGCATAGGGGTTTGTTTGAAAATTTTTGGTCGAGACAATAGAAGAGGGCCATTGGGATATGAATTCAAATAGGTGTGAACATATTTAAATGGATGAACAACTGAGATCATGTGTAACCGAGCAATCTAGTCATGTCAATGGATCTTTACATCTTGTGAAATGGAAAAGGGGAAGAGATTAAGGTTCAATGTGAATGCAGAGTAGACCTTATCTGAATTCTACATTCAAATTTTAGAGGGAAACATAGATTACTATTTCAAGACTGAGCAGGGTGCCCAATGAAAAATCCATAACAAAAATTTCTTATCCACGGTAAAGAAAGAAAACAATATGTGAAACAAGAGAATGAAAAATTACATGGAGAAAGAGCTTCACCACAAATCATAATACAAGAATCTGGAAAACAGCATGCTCTTTTCATTCATCAAAAAAGAGTGTTTACAACTAGATGAGCCTTTGACAATGGTTTTTCCCTTTCGATCTCCCCTAATACTACAAATGCATGCAGTATTTAACTCAAACTTAAGTCGGTTACTCTATATTCTTCAGAGGTCGACATTAATTACATTCAAGCTAAAATTGAACAAGTGGAACCATGCAATGGCGGTGATAATATAAATCAGGCCAAAACAGTTACTTTAGCAGTCCATCATTGATTGCAGAGTGATCAAAATCTGGCTAGTGTGATGTCGAAGAGGCAGCGATAAAATGACATTGACATCTAGCTCTGCTTTGTGAGAAATGGTTGTTGGATGATATATTTTGATGTTGCACAGGTTGGTTCAGCTGATTTGATTGTTGTGCTGGTTGTCATGATGGCCATTATGTTTCTAACTGCCTCTATCTCTACTATGTTGGTTATTGTTTTAGTGGAGTTTGAAACAGAAAATCCACCACTTCCTTTATAAATGGTGCAAACCCTATTTGAATTACCGGTCATCAAAGTGAAATTCCATCGTAAAATCTAGTTGGTAGAGTGGTTCGACATGGAGCAGTGGATTGGTGGATGGATTTGGAGCAGCGGTGGCGGGAGTGGTATGTGGACGTGGAGCAACGATCAGTTGGAAATTTGAATAAGCGCATCTATTTTGTTTGAACAGTAAAACCATTTTCGAAGGGGAGTGAGGACAGTGAGTTGTATCAGAGAGGGGAAGTGCAAAATAATCTAGGAATGACACTTTACGTTGTTGGTGGTATTCGATACTACTCATTTCAGACACCGCCCCCCCTCCCCCCCACTCGTGGTTAAAGTTTGTAGAGTGAGGGGGGCCGAAAAGCATTAAGGACCGTTGGATGTAGAGTGAGGTGGGAAAATGGTGGAAAGGTGATGGTTTATTAGTGATGATGTGATGTATGATGTGATGATGGGGTCAGGCGAATAAATGGATGGTGTGGGTATAGTATGAGAGTTAGGGTTGTAGGAAAATGTGGGTTTTCAGAATTAGGATAGGGGAAAGTGTGGCACTTTAAGGATTTGGGGTAAATTGTTTGCGGTGTCGTTGTGATTCTGGCACCGCAAACAGTTCGAAAAATCGATGTCGTATGAGGAAGATATCGTGTTCTGTCAGTTTTCCCAAACATCAAAAATTTTGTGACTGGATGCCCAGTCAGCTTACGGGTACAATCAGCAAGGATATTTCAGAAATATTCCATTTTTCTCCCAGCCAATAGGATGGTGCCACGTGGCATATTGTGGACCATTAATTTTTGTGGTACAGAGGTTTTTTTTTTTAACCGTTGGATGGTTTTTGTTGAGCCATCAAATGAGTGACACGTGGCAAGCCAAAAAGCCACCACGTGTCCTTAGGAAAGTCTTATAAAATTGTTGGGCCTTCCCCAGAATTAAACATCCGACCTCTGCACACACAGGCCCATGCTTTATCTTTGGGTTGCATGGTAGTTCTTAACAATAATGGAACTCCGCATATATTTAAGTTTTGATGAAAATGGTGTTGGGGGTTTGGGGGGCCAGCCCCCACCATATGTCCTTTGGCCAAGAACCATGGGCTTAAGCCCCAACAATAACCACCAGCTAATGGTCCTAAGACTTGTTCACATGAAACATAATTGCGTCATAAAACTTTGAGAACCGACAGATAAAAAAACCACTAACCAGCGACTTCAGAGGTGGCTATATGTGCGTCTAGGCAGTAGTTAATGTGACAGTTTATAACCCGTAACCTCCAGCGATGGGTAAGCAAGTTCAGATGCCTGCATTAACATTTAAGGTTGTGGTGACAGTTGAAGGAGTAGTTACTCCAGTGGAAATTTATTAACACAGTCACATGGCGGAGTAAGATGGATTTTAAATGCCACAGTTATGGAACCATAAACTCTGAGTTCCACCACCTTGTACGTAGAGTTTCAAACGGTATTAATGCAGACGGTGGGGGGTCGACATGTGACCACCCCACCTACCTAACCATTTCACATTAATCCAAATGGTCTAAATGGCGGAGTTAACAGCGGCACCATAATTTTATGGATTTTATTAAATTTAACTCCAGTTAAGTGCCTGTCTCCACATTTAGTGGAGCTTTTCTAGCTGTCATTAGGAAAAATGCATGGAGAGGTCAATTTTTGACCAATTTTGGAAAAACAAGAGTCTTCCTAAACTAATTCAAGAATTCTGGAGCCATTTATGTAGAGAAAACAGCCATTAGAGGCCTATAAACACATTTAATTTACAATTTGATCATAATGAAAAAGAGGGACATGTCATTGGGACCTGGACCAGCAGATGCAGCCAAGGGGGGGTGAACTTCTTCATCATTCCTACTATGTAAAACTTATATTTGATTGTATTTATCTGTTATGCACTATTTTTCGATTTTCATGCTTAAAGTTCACTAGTTCATCTATAATTCATGGTTAAAACTCTCATTCCTTAAGCAAACATATGGAGACAAATTGTACATGTTTATACTACTGAAAGAACTCTTAGCACAACAGAACTAATACACTCCTTTCATATCAAGTTGGTATCAGAGGTAGAGTTTAATTTATGGTGTTTTTATGTGCAAATATTTGTTAACTGTTTGCAAGGGTTTTCATGCGTACTAGGCTCAAGCTTAAGAGAGGAGAAGGAAAATTGGTGGAAGCAAGAGGTTCTCAAAGTCAGCCGCAGCAAAGGAGGGAAAGATTTCCACATTCTCCACCACCTATTTCACCTCCAAGAGAAGAAGAAGTAGCATCAAGCATGCCTCCAGGAGAAGAAGAAACCCATGAAGAGGTGGATCCCAAAGAGGAAGAAAGAGTGTTCAGGAAAGCATTCCTTGACATGACTGAAATGGTGAGAGAATTTTATCAAGAAAGGAATGAAATACTATAAGGAGAAAGATCCAAACTTCACAAGGAAGGTCAGGGATCATCAGGAGGTTAGAATGATGAAGATAAATCAAAGAAGGGAAATGGAGGAAATGGAGGCAGTGGAAAGTCACCATCCTCACCCTTGTCATCATCATCCTCTACTTCATCTTCAGTACGCCAATCACATAATTCAAAGAACACTGGTAAAATTCCTTTTCTAAAACTTGATGTTAAGTTTGAATTTCCAATGTTTAATGGTGAATTCAATGCAGAAAATCGTGATAATTGGATTAGGAAATTGGTGTTTTATTTGAGAATTCAGAACCTTCATGATGATGACACCAAAATCCAACTAGCTTCATTGAGGATGGAAGGTGTAGCTCTTGTTTGGTGGGAAGCCAAGACAAAGGAGGAGATCAAAAATCATGGTAAGATTATTATATCATGGAATGATTTCATTACTGCAATAAAACAACAGTTTTATCCATTAGCTCACATGCAGAAAGCCATAATGAACTGGAAAAATTTTAGACAATTGAAAGGAAAAAATGTATAAGACAACACCCAAGAATTTAGGAGAAGAGCTCTCTTATTAGGGTTATATTTGCAGAGTCAAGATAATTTTCTCAAGTACACAGGGGGCTTACATAGCTATCTTAGACATACTATCCTCATGTTTAATCCTACAATTCTAGATGAGGTATGTGTTCAAGCCACACATCTAGAAGCGAGAGGGAAAAATACTTTTGAAGAGGGTAGAAACAAACCTTTTAAGGGGAAAAACAAAGTGAAGTTTTACATAATACTTTTCAAAAAAATGCTAATGTATGTAATGAGTTGTTTCAGTTTGAAAGCAAGTTTTCTTTGAAAGAAGATGACAAGTAGTTGCAGTAGTCGACATTGGTGTTGAACGGTGCTGAAAATAAAGTGTCAGTGCAAGAAGTTGCAAAGGTCAAAGAGAGGGCAAAGCAACTTAACAAAGAAAACACAGAATTAAGAAATTTTCGTTACTGGTTTCAGAAAGGCATGGTACAATGGCAAAGAAACTTGGTCAAGAATCGACACAAGTTCAAGGAAAATTCAGCAAAAAATCGCCATAAGGATAAAATGCAAGGTGAGAGTAATTCCAAGTTTCCTTTGATTATAGACCAATGTAGAAACAAGATGTTTACTAAAAATTTAGGTTTTTGTTCTACAATTTTAGTAAATGTGCAGCATGACAATGTCAAAAAAAATCATGGGTGGTCAACGGAATCAAGGAAAAATTTGTCGTTTCATGAAAGGCTCCAATTGATGAAATTAGGGAAATTTCATTGGATAAATATTGGAAGAGTGAGGACACAGTCTCCTCATATCCATGTTCAATAATCTAGAGAGCTTTTGGGGTCCAAAATCTTCCCAATGGGGAGGTTTGATCAGGATATCATGTGTTATGCTCAAAATTTAAAGTGCTCGAAACAGGTCCAAACTTGAGCGACTAGAAAGTTCTTGTCGTTGCGATTCCAGCATCGTGAACAGTTCGAAAAACTGATGTCGTATAAGGAAGATATCGCGTTATGTTCATTTTCCCAAACAGAAATTTTTTTGTGATTGGATGCCCAGTCAACATGCAGGTACAGTCAGTAGGAATATTCTGGTAATATTCCATTTTTCTCCCAGCCAACAGGATGGCACCACATGGCATATTGTGGATCGTTAATTTTTGTGGTACGGAGGTGTTTTTTTAATCGTTGGATGGTTTTTGTTGAGCCGTCAGATGAGTGACACGTGGCAAGACCAGAGGCCACCACGTGTCCTCAGGAGGGTCTTATAAAATTGTTGGGCCTTCCCCGTAATCGAATAGCCGACCTCCACATACACAGGCCCACGCTTTACCATTGGGCTACATGATAGTTCTTAACAATAATGGAACTCCGCATATATTTAACTTTTTGTGAAAATGGCATTGGGGGTTTTTGGGGCCAACTGCCACCATACGGCCTTCGGCCAAGAACCATGGGCTTAAGCCCCAACAATAACCGCCAGCCAACTATCCCAAGACTTTTTCACATGAAACATAACTGCGCAATAAAACTTTTAGAACCGTCGGATAACAAAACCACTAACCATCGGCTTCGGAGATGGTTACATGTGCAACTAGATAGTAGTTAATGTGACGGTTTATAACCCATAACCTCCGGTGGTGGGTAAGCAAGCTCACATGCCTGTGTTAACATTTAAGGTTGTGGTGAAGGTTGAAGGGGTGGTTACTCTAGTGGAAATTTATTAACGCAGTCACATGGCAGAGTAAGATGGATTTTAAATACCATGGTTATGGAACTGTAAACTCTGAGTTCCACCACGTTGTATGCGGAGTTTCAAACGGTATTAACGCAGATGGTAGGGGGTCGACATGTGCCCACCCCGCCCGCCTAACCATTTCATGTTAATCCAAACGGTTTAAATGGAATATTTAATAGTGGTGCCCTAATTTTAGGGATTTTATTAAATTTAACTCCAGTTAAGTGTCTATCTCCACATTTAGTGGAGCTTTTCTAGCTGTCATTGGGAAAAATGCATAAAGAGGTCAATTTTCGACCAATTTTGGAAAAAAAAGAGTCTACCTAAACTAATTTGAGCATTATGGAACCATTGGTGCAGAGAAAATAGCCATTAGAGGCCTGTAAATACATGTAATTTACAATTTTTATCATAATGACAAAGAGGGACATGCCATTGGGACCTGGACCAGCAGATGTAGCCCAGGAGGGGTGAACTGCTTCATCATGCCTACTATATAAAACTTATGTGTGATTGTATTTCTCTATTATGCACTATTTTTCAGTGTTTTTAAGGCTTATTTTCATGCTTAAAGTTCACTAATTCATCTATATTTCATGGTCAAAACTCTCATTCCTTAAGCAAACATATGGAGACAAATTGTACATGTTTATATTACTGAAAGGACACTTAGCACAACAGAACTAATACACTCCTTTCAAATCACGAGACTTAGGATAACAGTTAATATGACTTAACATGTGTTCTAATAAATCTTGGACTGGACATGAATTCCTAAACACTAGGACTAAATAACCTTTCTCGGACTTTAGAGTATAAACACCCTCTTCTTTTGGTTTTCTTCTTCCTATTTTCTTTGAAAATCATTTGAATATTGACAGTCAAGTACAATATAAAAATTTACCTGTATGAGATACTCAGTCACCTTTTGATACTATAAATTACAATATTCTAACATATCCCATACTTAATAAAACATATTTTAGATGGTACTTGTGTCTTAGATCCGTCGGAAATTGAATAAGGGGACCTTAGGCACACCGTGTGTAGTGAATGTGTGTGCATGACTTGTATCTAGTTTTTTTTTACACTCTCTTTATAATATGGTACACAACAAATTATACAACTGCATGCACATAAGCAAGCTTAAGTACACAAGTCATCAAGCTTAAGTAATCAATCTCATGTAAGTAAGCTTAAGTACAAACACACAAACAATCACATGCACTTCTACAACACATCATCAAGTTGATAAATAGGTCTTCTACAGCCATATTCCACATCCTGCATTCAAAGAATTCAAGTTAAATATGGTGCAAAATCAAGCAGTCTAAGACAAGACAACATCAACAACAGCTTTTGTATCACTTGTAGGTAAACAATTTTTTAACTAAGTTGAATTGTACGGGTGAATTCTCGGTTGAAACTGACAACCCAGTTTGAATTGGTAAGGTGATCAAACTAAGACAATTAAGTCAACTAAGTCTTCAACTGAGCCATATTATTTGAAATTTTCATTTGTCTTTTGGGTGCATTTTCGACAGTGTTCGACACCCTTCTTTTGCCAATAAGCACAAGCAAGTCAGTACAAAGTTCACAACATCAAGCAAGCCAACGTGAAGTTCATTGAAGCGAAAATCAAAGCAAGCGAGAAAATTCAAATCTAACGCTAGTAAATGTAATATTAAAACAACACTTAAGCAAGTTGAAATCTACAAAAAGTGAGCATGAGTTCTAGTTAGCATGAAACAAGAAAAACGAGTTTCACCAAGCACGAGATCAATAAAATTCCAAAGTAAGCGAGCGCGTCATTAAAATCAAGAGAGTGAACTTAATCCAACAAGTTCAAGTAATTTCAAGGCAATCGAGCCTGAATTCAAGCGAGCGATTTCACATGGCGAAACACATAAAGATGTTACAAGTTCTTCACAATTTGATCCTATCAAGTGCAGAATACATGGTGCAAATCAGCAAAGCAACTCTTGCTAATATTTCATGGCATCTACAATAGACAAATGAAACAATTAAGTACCTTCAATTTGAATCGCAACTACAAAGAAATGAGTTGCAAGAGCGGAGTGATGCTTCCGCGTCTTTGAACCATACAGATAAAGATGATTCTAATCCATTCATCCAGACAACTTCAAGTGTTGAAGTTGTTCAAGTTCAACTTTCTTCCAAACCAATCATCAAGCCATGGGAAGCAATTCAAAGTAACATAAATCGAACAGGATTAGGATATGTCAAAGATGATGACAAATTACATATCCCAGATTATTCAAAGCCCATCAAGTTTGTCAGTGCAGTCTTTCTTGAACAAATCACATCAACAAATTATGTGACAATTGCAGACAAACTGACATACAAGGAAACCGAAGTTGTAATCAAACCAAAATGCTCACATTGTCAAATAAAAGGTCATATGAAAGATCATTTTTTTGATCTCCACCATTGTCTCCATTGTGGCAAGCCGAATAATTCATCGGAGAAATTCAACAACCAAAAAAAATCGGCCATATTGAAGATCAATTATGAAAAGATTGATCCTTGTGAATGGTCGTCAACAGTAAAAAGATTGTATAAGTTCTACAACCGAATAAAATCACACCTATTACAGTGGACAGTCAAATGAAGATGGTACTCTCGTGCAGATGAATAGGGGAGTACACCAGTGCAACACTCCTACACCTAACGGGGGGAGTTTATAAATCATGTGCAGATGATTGTCTCTCCTTTTAGCTGCCAAAGGGGGGAAAACGTTAATGAAATTGAATGTAGTTTTCAGACTAAAAGTTTTGACAACATCAGAAAAATCAGCCAGTGGGCATCTTCAGCAGCCAGTGCATCTTCAACAGCCAGTGGGCGTTCAAACATCCAAGAAGCCATTGGGCATCAACAATGATCAGTTTTAGATAGCATCAACAAAATCAACAGTGAGCTTTTTTTTGACATCATAAAAATTATCAGCTAGTGGACTATCATCATCAGCAAATTCGCAAGTGGGCGCCTTCAACATTTTGTCAGTGGACAAGCAAATTCGCCAGTGGGCATCTTCACAATTTTGTTAGTGGAAAAAAGATGTTGATTGCAAAAAAATGACAAATGGATCCTTTTTCAGCTTGGCACGTGATGGATTTATCAAGAAAAATTTAGATATGAATCAGACATGCAATTGAATCATGGTCTCTTCATATTGCAGTTTTTTCGACATCCATCTTTGGCAGTTTTTTAGACAGTGTTTTTTGGGATCAACAATTTCAAAATGAGAACTTGGAATATGGTTCCTCGTTCTTATTTTGGATTTTTCATTGAGGGGGGGAGGGGGATATTAGCCTCTCATAAACAATTAAATTAATTAAATATTGAAAATCAGGATTTTATGCCTAATTTTCTAGATTATGTTAGTTCCTCTTAATTAGGAATTAGTTTAGGCCTACCTAACTTACTTCTATATTAGTGTGTGGTTGAGCTATTTTCACAAACAATTTTTCCAAGATAGACGCACTATCTTGACACAACTTCCTCATATATTTATTTATATTATAACATTATTTGAATAATGAAGAATATGTGAGGAATTTCGTAAGGCTCTCAGGCCTTTTCCACCATGTCTAGTGTATGTATAGTTTTCTATGTCTCTAGTGTTTTATGAGTTAATTTAATTTTCTACGGGATCTTGGTGTTGCAAACTATATTTTGGGCATGGAAATTAAACAAGATAGGGAAAAGAGGAAACTCTGATTAAACCATAGAAAGTATGTTGAGACAATATTACAGAGGTTCAATATGCAGGATAGTAAATCGGTGAAGGTTCCTATTCATGTAGGTGTAAATTTATCTGTTGTACAGTGTCCCAAGACAGAAGAAGAAGAATAGGACATGTCTCGTGTTCCATATGCAAGTGTAGAGGGTAGCATGATGTATGCAATGGTCTTCACTAAACCAGAGATTGCAAATGCAGTGGATATTGAGTGGGTTTATGTCAAAAACAAATAAGGAGCATTGGATGACAGTGAAGTTATTTTTCAGGTATTTGCGTGGAACTAGAGATTATGGCTTGTGCTACCAGGGAAGACTAGGATTGGACAGAGTTTTGGATATCCAAAGATTTTTTGATGCATACTGGGATGGAGATCTAGATCAAATAATATTTACAAGTGGGTATGTGTTTATCCTATTTGGAGGTGCAGTCATTTGGATGAGTAAAAGACAGTTTGTAGTGGCTCTTTCAACTATAGAGGCAGAATGCATGACAACCACTCATGCAAGCAAGGAATCAATTTGGTTCCAGAGATTGTGTTCATGTATGGGGTTGGTGCAGCGAGATATAAGGATAGATTTTGATAGCCAAAGTGAAATTTTCTTGGCTAAGAACCCTATTTATCATTCAAAGACAAAGCACATTGATATTCAGTATCAATTTTTGAAACATATGGTTGAGGAAAAAAAGGTGTTGATGTTAAAAGTGGACACTTTGAAGAATGTTCTAGATGCATTGAGGAAGTCTGTGAGCACTTAGAAGTTCTATTGGTGTAGAGAAACAATGGACGTTGTAGGGTTGGACCAATGACTAACATCTCTTGTGGCCCCCTATGGAAATAAAACAACAAGTGGGAGAATGTGGGGTGTGTGTTATATTCTTTCCACGATTAGCTCCTAGCAGGAAGCGGGGGTTAAGACGGGGGAGGGAAACCCCCTATGGTTGTGTCAGGCATAGTAAGGGGGTCACAGGGAGGTTGCATCCCCCCTATCAGGGGTTTTTCAAGGGGGCGTTATCCCCCCTGCACAAGGTTTGAGGCAGCATCCTGAAAAAAAAAAGTAATAATAATAAAATAAATAAATAAAATAAAATAAAAATAAAAATAAATAAATAAATAATTGGACCCTATTTTAGGTGGGCGGACCTGCCTATGGTTTTGTGCATGGGTTTTCACATGGTTTTGGGCATGATGGTTTTCTTGCCATGGTATTTTGTAGATCTGGTCAAGGAAACTACGGTTATGTTCTAATCAAGGGTTAATAGATTGGGGTTTATGAATGCTTCAATGTGTATATATATATATATATATATATATATATATATATATATTTGTGTGTGTGTGTGTGTGTGTGTGTTGTAACATTTAAAGGAGTATAATGAAAAATCAAGCTAGTAGTCTTGTTTTTGGGATCCAGGGGAAAATCTTTGTGTATATACATTTTATGTTTTATGCTCTCACTATTTTTTTAATTTATATTTTAAAAGTTCATTTGCAGATAAATTTTTTATAGGGTTAAAACCTACAAAATAATTATTTCTTCGGGCCTTACAACCTTAACGATAATTTACATTACTTATAGTTTTACTTGTGTTCACTAATATTGGTTATGAGATTAGCAGACTCCTATTGTTCCATTGGAACTAGTGTTTATTCTACATTTTCAATTGATACATGCTCAAGTCTTCTTCAGTGTTTTACATGGTCTTCTTTTGTTAAAGAATTTTTCTCTATTTAATACAATTTTTTTTACAGAATAATATGACTACCTTCTATAAAATCTCCATATCGTAATTCTTTAAATATTTTGTAGATAACATTTGTACACAATATAACTGAAGAATGTCTATTTGTTGTTTTGTGTGTGTGTGTGTGTGTGTGTGTAAGAAAAAATCTCATTTAATGGTTAATATAATATAAAGGCTTATGTTATGCATATATTGTCGATTGTCTTTCAATATGTTCCTTGTATAATTTATATATTATTACTATAATGTTTCATTCCAATATATATATATAACGTTGGGGATATTATGTGTCTAAGCTTCATTTTTCAATCCTAATAACATTTCAATAAGTTATTTATTTTTTTGTAAAAAAAATATGAGTTAACTTTGCACAGATTCTTTTAGACTTTATGAGAGTCATACTCTCATTTATTTGCATTACATATTTTAGTTTTTTGAACAGTTTTCATGTTTACGATACTAAATAAAAAAAAACTACAACTTCATGAGAATGTATTATTCTTCCTACCTTTTTTTTTCCCTCTTGCATATTAAGATATATTGTTTCCTCTTCCTGAGGAGTTAATTTCATCATGCTAAAAGATAATAATTTTTCCTTTAAAGTTTCCAAGGAATTTAACCTTCTGGGTTTGAACTTGTCTTCCTCAGCTAACATAAAGATTGTACCTTCTATCGGTGCAAATACCCAGTCTTGACTCAACTATTCAATGAGTCTGCTACTAGCTTTCCTCTAGTTCTTCTAATTAAATCTCTAGGATTATACAAGAAGAAAATTAACACTTTCAAATTATAGAAGATGAACTCTCAGGCCAACGTGCATATTATATTAATCTAAGCCTCTTAAATTGGAAAAGAATTTGTCTATGTTGTAACTTGCATGAGTTGTTTTCTTCTAACTCTATTAAAGTATCCTCTTAATCTCAACAAGGATGGAGGATGTGAAATCAATGATAGATGGTGTCCTCTGATAAGACATATTTTTTCCTCTGGTTCGTCATCCTCCCAAGTATTGTATCTCAGGTATGTCTCTCTCCCTTCTTTTCATATATTTTTATATGGCTTTTTAAGTCTCGGGTTAGGAATTTATAGTCCTAGGGTTAGGTAGTTTATAGATCTAAGTATTTTTATTTTCATTAATAAAAAAACAATGTGAATAAAATCATATTATGTATTTTTAATAATTATTCTTATTAATTAATTTGTATTTAACAATAAATAAGAATTAATTAATTAATATTTTTATTAGTATTAATAAAAAAATTATAAAAAAATACTTCTAATTATTTAAAATTGGTTTTCTTAATTTAATTAGATAACAATTATTAGATTAAATAATTATTTTATTAATATTTATTTATTCTTTTAAATAAATAAATATTAATTTATAGATAATTATTTTTGTCTTATAAGTTTTTTTAAAAAGAATTTATTAAATAAGCATTTATATAAGGATATTATATAAAGAATTTATTAAATTAAAGCAATATAATAAATCAATAAAAATTATTAGTAACTCTTAATTTAATTAATTAGATCATTTAAGATATGAATTATTAATTATTTATGATTATTATAAAATTATTAGTAACTCTTAATTATTAATTAGATAATTTAAGACATGAATTATTAATTATTTCTAATTATTAAAAATAAAAAATAAAAAATAATAGTATATATTAATTAACCAAAAAAAATATTAATCTAAGAGTTAAAATTAAATAATAATTACAATTATTAATAACAACAATTATTATTATTATTATTATTATTAATTAATAAAAAATAATCTTAGAATTTATTTATTAAAATTAAAATTATTTTTAAATCATACCTATTGATTAAGTTAAGAGATTAAAATTAAAATTATTCTTAGAATTGTGTGTTGATTAAGTTAAGAGATTAAAATTTAAATTATTCTTAGAAGTGTGTCTGTGTGTGTCTTCTTCATTAAATTCTCTTTCACTATTATTTATCCATGATTTGGTCCTCCTTTCTTGCTCTCATTCAAGAATTTGTCCTTAAGATGGATCCCCGTTGGGATTCGAAATGTCGAAGAAGTTTCTATAATACTATGGATAATCTGGATAACTCTTTTTCTATTAGAATTATATGTGTCTCTATGTGTTTTACCTCTTTTCCTATCAATTAATCCATCAATAATACAAATATAAATAATGTATCGAACAAAATGGTAAATCTTTCGGCAACGTCCTTTCTTCATTGTGTATGACGAATTAAAAGTGTTTAGAAAAAAATGAAACTATAAATAAACTTTTCTCTATTATAAATAAAATAAAAAGATTACCATAGGTAGAAATATCAACTACAACAATTATTCTGGAAAATAGATGGCTAAATATATGGCTCCTCTCAGCCTTGACACAGCTAAATCATCGTGTCCCCATGAGAAAACCATGCCTATGTTGGGTGCTAACAGGTGTCTTTAAAAACTCCTAATTGCCTCACATTAATTATCAACCTGGGTAAGTCCTTTTATCTCAAGCGTGTACACAATATGTGCAAGCTATACATACAAAGATTAATGTTGAAATCAATCATTTCATATAGATGCACTCATAAATCTTGAAGCTTTAGAGAAAGTGATTCATCTAAGCGTTATAACCCAAAACTGTGATTCATTCTTAATTCAATTAATTCAAATGACAATCAACCGAGAGCACTGAAGCATTAACTGAGCTCTTTTAGTTGGATTTGAACTATTTAACAGAAGGAAAATATTGGAAATAACTGTCTATGCTTTAAGTAATCAAAACCAGTTCTTTTAACTAGAAAATTCCTTAAGGAAATAAATTGGAAATGCGTATTCAAGGGAATAAATACCAAAAATATGAATTATCAAAAGTAATTCAACTGAAAAGCGTAAAATCAGAATACACTTGCAATAAATGGAAAAGTATAACACAGGGAACAGCAGTGAGATCCACCAGAGACCGGGCCCTTAGCCACCGGCGAATACTGCTTAACTACTCCAAAATATTTGAATGAACAACAACGCAAATTATATATTAATCATCATAGTCAATTGACATCACAATACGATCTCGTTATTCATAACTATGTTCTATGAATTACAATTACAAATTACGCAGAAGTGAAAGATACATGACTCCCGAGAACTAGCTCTCCCTATCCCTTTATAGCTAAAAGGAAATATAAGTGTGATACCTCAGGATCAGGGGATCCCGAGGGATCCATGACAAAATACTATCCTCGGAAAGTTCATTCATTCTTGTGCTAATCCTTACTGATTTGTCTTCTGATTCGACCGCATTTAAAGTGTCTTCTTTCCCGTGATTAGGTCCTGTTATTCCTTCTTGGGTGCAGTTATTGTTCCATCTGTTATTTTCAGCATTAAAAAAAATGGGAATTATTTTGGACGATTAAATCGTATCAGGATCATTTTTCATTCATTCTTCATCAAAATCCTTTCATTATATTATTAAATCATGGCACAAGATGGATAAGGAAGAGGAAAAAGGACAGTAATCAAGAGTAAATACATACCTATTGCAAGGCTCAACATACTCCCCTGCTTACCTTTTTTCATGTCCCCGTGAAAAATAAATAATTCTTATGAAAAGAAGTTAAGGATTAGACTAAAGAAGATCTGTCTGTAATAGGCCTGAGACCATGATGTCGTGTCAAGTTTGCAAAGGTTGCCTCTTCGTGTCCTTCAGGTAACTCATAGTTAGGTTGATACCCTTATGGAGGATACCAAATAATGGGGATTCTAAAGTGACATCCCACCCAATAGGGTCCTTTTAAGATAAAATTGATGTATGGGACTAACCGTCTCGCAGCAGCTTTGAAATTTCCATAATTAAATGGTTCTCTTTCCTTAACATTGTTGCTTGAAACCATCCATCTCATTTTGGATGCAACCAGGGATCTTCCCTGAATGGAGAGGAAATACGTTATTCCTTTCTGCACAATTTCCTTATGTATGGGCCCTAAAATTTTAATCACGCCCTCCTGTGTCATTAGTCTTTTATGCTTAGTAAAAAATTGCAGAGGGTGAGTAGGTTCACTTCTTACCCAAAGATCTAAGTTGTGTTCCTATCTTTGGAATGAATTATAAGCCTTCAACCACTTGAGTTGGTTGACTGCAAAAGAGATAAAAGCCTGAAATTGAATATCTCCAATAAAAGGGCTAGGATTCACATCCACTTCTTTATCTAATATGAAATTATGCAAATAAAATTCACAAAGAAGCCTTTGGACCTTTAATCCATGTGTCTTGTAGCAATTTATAAAATCCTCCATCTTTTTCAGCTCAATTGGCTTGTCGGCTCTAACAACTTTTATTTTTAACAATAAATATTGTTCTAATAAGAACAAGGCATAGTTTTTAGCAGGAGATCGATAGGTCAAGATATCCGAATATGATGAACAAATGGTGTCCAACTGATCCTTAACGTTGTTCAGCTTAGTTTTCATCCTCTTCAGTTTTTCTTCTTCATGTCTAGCCCTATCAAAAACCTCATTCTCTGCTAGAGCTAATTCCCTCAATTGTTTTTATAACTCCTGGTATTGTTGCAAGGAGACTGTCTACTATTGATGTTTCTCTAAAGCAAGCTGGGCTTGCATCAGTTCTTCCCAAAGTTTTAAAATAATAGGGTCATTCCTTGACAAGAGGTCCTTGGATTGCCCTTTTGTTTGAGTGTCGACGTTGTGAGAGAATACCTCTTCAGTCTGTATTTCCTTATTGTGGGAGGACCAACCCTCTATTTGAATAGCCGCATTTACCAATTTTTCATGCAAATTAACCTGGGTGGCTATTGTTCGAGTGGGAGCAAGTTTGTTTTGGATTTATATTTATTTATTCTCGCATATTCTTGTTTTTGTAGCTATAGAGGTCACCTCAGGAGCGGTGTTCTAAGTTTCACGATTTTTAACTTCTCGTCGTAGCCTTCTGACTATCTTTTGGAGCTTCCGGTATTTTTGTCACAACTTCTTAAGTTTTTCTCCAGCTACTTGGCTCTTTTGAGGAGCATCTGCTCCACTAACAGGTTTATCAATGGTTCCTAGAGCTACTTGTTGGTCATCATGGCTGTGTTCCAAAAGAACCGTATCGCCTGACTGATTGTCAGACTCATGACTAACTTCTATGTCTGCAGACTTCTGTTAGTCCTCATGGCTATATTCCAACATAATCATGTCACCAGACTGGTTTTCGAATTCCTGAACAATTTCTATGTCCATAGCCTCTGGAGATGGCAGTGTTTCTATATGCCCAGAATTCTCTGGGACTTGTGTTTCTGTTATGCTGAGACCAAGTGGTCCTCTTGGTTGCATATATACATTAAGATTTTCTAGGACCTTGGCCATCCCTGTCTTGAAAACTTCCAAAGGATCATCCGGTCCTTCTTCAATTTCCAGTTCATTATTACAATTATGTTCTTTTTCTTGTTCTGAATTGGCCTTTTCTTCAGGCTCTAATGCGGAATTGGGTGCCTCTTCTTCAGGTTCAGAATCTCTTATCCTAACTGGACTGGCTGTCTCCGCAGGTTGGTTTCTTTCATCCCGAAGATTTTCAGACATCCTCTGGGCTAGTTCAATTCTTACATACCTCCTGCATTTATGGGGTTCAACCTTTGAATGGGTAGTCCTTTTTCTTTTTGGAACAGGGTTCTGTTGGCTTGTCTCCACAATTGCGAGATGTTGGATTACAGGGTTTTGCATGCTCTCTAAGCTGCCATGAAACCACCCCAAGTTAAGTTGTATTGAACCAGGCTATGTCTGATGATTAATCTAATCAATCCATGGTGACTTATTACAGTTTCAGAGTGTCTAGCCTGTCTTATTCTAACAGCAGTATCATGCGGTAAAGAATTCAAAATAGATGGCAGACTAACAGTGAGTTTTTGTTTCAAGATAGCTAATAGTTTAATTTGTCGTGGTCTTACCACATCTCGGCATCCATCACAGGTAATGTATCTTTGGATAATGCTTGCTAATTATTTCGATGGTTCTACCAGAGAAGATGGTTGGATGCCTTTGCCTTTCCTGACTACTTGTTCACCTTTGTCTTTGAAAGTTTCCATCGTGTCTTACAACAATACATGTTTTTGTGACCATATATTTCCTTCTTACGGCAGCCCAGATACTTCATCTATTATAGCGTCTATGACTGTAATTCTTCTACCTTTCACCATGGATTCCCCATTCTGCAGATGCTATAGAAATTCAATGGAAATTTCCACATTCGAGGGTTGAAATCTTGTGAGATAGGATATCCACCCTGCACGAATCAGAATTTCCCTGGCTCTCTTGGAGACCTCTAACACTAAAGGTTCGTGGCGCACTGTCTTACCACCCATAATTCTTGAATTCTTCCTACTATTGCAAAGGATGAGTGTAATGGAAAAACTCAGCAATACTGAAAAAACACAACAATACTGAAAAACGCAGCAACACTTAGAGCGATAGAACAGCAAGTTGTTGTAACAGCTAAGTGTAGTTGATATTAATTGTGTTATTTGAAGGGTTTTTAAATTTCCGCATGCCGTGTGATCATGGAATATCTTATCAGTCAATGAAATAATGACAACGTATGCACGAGTGTAATGGAAGTTCTCTCCCCCATCGAAATGAGAGGTCGCCTACGACTGAATAAACGGGGAATGGCTGTTCCGACGGCAGGATATAAGGATGAAGGGTATAGCAGTAAATGGAACAGAGTACGTAAATAAATGACGGGACAATAAGAGAGATGGATAGAGTGAAAGCATGGTGTATAATCATAGTAAATGACAAGAGACAAGACACTTTGGTTTATTATAAGTTATGTGATAAGGAAAGAGGACAACAATATGTACAAAAGGAGGCTTTGCTGATGATATTCTGGCTGTACACGATATGATTGAGTAAAAAACATGAACGCATGCATAAAGGTTCAAAGTAGGGAAGTGTTTAGAGTAAATAATCTCTCGGATAAAAAGATAAATGGGAAGAGGGTATTATAAGAATTATTGATTGAGGAAATAGAACTTCAATACCATAAGTAGAGCTTATGTTGCTAGCAAGCGTCCATAGCCTCGACAGAGTTTCTTTTTAACCCATGTGAGCCAGGATCCTCAATTTATAATTGAAAATTTTCATTGTTGTTTCTACATAAGAGACCAGTGTGCTGGTGTGGTAACAAGATAACCATACTGCCATTCACTGGGAAGTATCAAAAGTGAGCAGGCCGACTTGTGATGATACCTCTTGTTCCAAGGATGTTTTAGCCATCCAATGGATCGTAACCCTGGTGTGGTGGCCATAGTGGGAATGTCACATTGCTACATCCTTATGAACATGGTAGGTTGGCTCTTAATGAGACCCCCTATCCTCTATCTGTAGATAAAATTTAGTTGCCATTACATATTTTTATGATAAATAGAGGGAGGCTCAATACTCCTTAAGAGTAGGGATGGTGTAAGAAGTTGAAGCATGTCAATAATAAGAAAAATTCTACCCATAATACCATTGATAATAGACAGAGAGAATTTTAAGCAAGAAGAGTAGAACCAACATGGTAAAGATGATCAATCAGGATCATATACAGTGGAAATCAGTACATTAAAGTGAAATATAAATAATTGTGTCCTTTTCAATTGTTTTAAGTCTATCATCAAGAAGGTATCTTTTTCAAAGATCATAATGTTAAAAATATTCACCTACTTTAATAAAATCCATAATTATTATCTGCATGAAGGTATTGTACTTTAGTCCATAAAAGGAATCAAAGAAATGAGGCTGAAATGAGCTAGGAATAAGTCCATAAGAGGAAAGAGATGTTTGTGAAATATATATAAAAAAATATGTTGTTCAGAACACACAAAAATTGTACAAGAAACAAAAGTGTTGTTCCAAAATTGGAACAGAAAAAAAAAAAAAAAGAAGATGGAACAGCAAAATCAAAAAGTGTTGTTCCAAAGATGGAACAGAAAAATCAAAAAGTGTTGTTCCGAAGATGGAACATAAAAACCAAAAAGTGTTATTCTGAAGATGGAATAGCAAAATCAAAAAGTGTTGTTCCGAAGATGGAATAGCAAAACCAAAAAGTGTTGTTCCAAAGATGGAAAAGCAAAACCAAAAAGTGTTGTTCCAGAGATGGAACAGCAAAACCAGAAAGTGTTGTTCCGAAGATGGAATAGCAAAACCAAGAAGTGTTGTTCCGAAGATGGAACAACAAAACCAAAAAGTGTTTTTCCGAACATGGAACAGCAAAATCAAAAAAGTGTTGTTCCGAAGATGGAACAGCAAAACCAAAAAAGTGATGTTCCAAAGATGGAACAGTAAAATAGGCAGAGAAAAAAGAACAAATTGAATAAGCAATACTATTTACAATTTTTTTTTATTTTTTTATTTTTTTTTAGAAAAAGAAATGAATTTTTACAAAGATGGAGCTATCAAAGGATTATCTTCTGCTAATAAAACTTGCATGGTGGAGTCCTTGCGTATATTTTGACAAAAATATTCTCTTGTGAGTGGTCTTTGGTAGAGGCGCACCCAATGCCCATTTGATTTAAAGGAACAATCAAACCCATCAATGGTGGCCAACGTAAGAGTGTTATTGTCATGTACTTCCTTTATTTCATAGGGACCTAACCACCTAGTCTGCAATTTACCAGGGAAGTCTTGAAACCTGGAATCATAGAGAAGTGCCCAGTCACCCTCATGAAATGTCTTTTTCTTAATCAGAGAATCGTGCCATTTGGCTCTTTTTTGTTGAATAAGTGTAGTATGCTGCAAAGCCAAAAGCCAGATTTTTTCATTTATTTGTTGTAATCTATTAATCTGGGCTTCATTTAAATCCAGTCCCACTTCCTGGGCTGTCCTTAGTATTTGTATCTCAAACTCTATGGGAAAAATAGGTTCCTTACAAAATACCAGCTGATATGGGGAGTATCCAGTAGTGTTCCTCCAAGTTGTGTGATATGCCCATAAGGCTTCTAGCAGTCGAGTAGCCCAGTCTCATCTGTGCGATGAGACTGTCTTCATTAGAATAGCTTAAATTACTTTTTTGGTGCTTTATACCTGCCCTTTCGCTGCGGGTGGTATGGAGAGGTAATTATGTGAATAACACAATGATTTTTTAGTGTAGCAGCGATCTTGTGGCCTACAAATTGTGGCCCTCCATCAGTGATTAATTCTTTGGGTAACCCATATCGTACAAAAATTTTGAAAAGAAAGTTTATCACAGTTTCTTCTGTGGCTCTTGGTAATGCTACTTCTTCTACCCACTTAGTTACGTATTCTGTTGCAACCAATATATATGATTTCTGGTTGGATGATGGGTTGATTGGCCCAACAAAATCTAATGCCCAACACTCAAAAGGTTCTATGACTAGCTGTGGATGCTGGGGCATATCATCAGATTGGCCAGGGCATCCCATCCTTTGACAACTATCGCAGGCTTGAACAAATTTCTTAGCATCCTTAAAAATCGTGGGCTAGTAGTCGCCCATTTGTAAAATTTTATGTCCAGTTCTGCAGTCTGAAAAATTTCCACCGCAAGGTCCATCATGGCAGGATTTTAAGATATCATAAATTTCGTCTTCCCTGATACACCTGCGGATATGCATATCGGTCCCTGTGTGAAAAAGGTATCCTCCAATCCAGGAGAACCGAGTGCTATGCTGTACTATCGATTTCCTTTCTCTGGGTGTCAGATGTTTAGGTAGGTTTCCCACTGCTAAATAATTCGCCACATCTGCGTACCATGGCATTTCCATGGTTACAACAAATAGGTGTTCATCCGGAAACTGATCCTCTACTGCTATTGCGTCATCTGTTCTTGGCACTCGGGAGAGGAAATCTACCACAAGGTTTTCCTTCCTTGGTCGATCCCTTATAATTATATCAAATTCCTGCAAAAGTAGCAACCAACGTGTCACTCTTCCATTCATAATGGGTTTATTAGCTAAGTATTTGATAGCAGAGTGATCCGTATACAGAATTACAGGGTATCCAGTTATATAGTGACTGAATTTTTTAATAGCATAAATAACAGCTAAAAAATCCTTCTCCGTTACTGTGTAATTCAATTCAGCAAGGTTTAAGCTTTTGCTAATGTAATATATAGTGTAGGGTTTCTTGTCTTCTTCTTGGCCAAGAACTGCTCCAATGGTTGTGTCTGATGCATCTGATGAAATCTGGAATGGTATATCCCAGTTCGGGCCTCGTAATACTGGTCTTGTTGATACTAGCCGTTTTAAATCTGTAAAGGCAGTGTCACATTTGTCAATCCATATGAAATCACTGTTTCATGTTAAGGCATATAATGGTGCAGCAATCTATGAAAAAATCTTGATAAATCTACGATAATATTTAGCAAATCCCAGAAAACTACGTACCTTTGTTTGAGTGCAGGGAGTAGCTAGTAAGAGAATTACCTATATTTTTTTCGGATCTACCTGAATTCCAGCTGCTAAAATGTAATGACCCAAGATCAGGCCTTATGTCATCATCATATGGCACTTTTGTGACTTAAACATACCTTTGTAGTAATACACCGTTCCATAACTTTTTCCGATGTATGTATTGCTTGCTCGAAGTCATCTCCATAGGGTGTGAAATCATCCATGTATACTTCCAATCCTTCATTGATCAATTCTGCAAAAATATTGCGTATGGCTCTTTGGAATGTGGCAGGTGTGTTGCACAATCCAAAAGGTAATACCCTGTAAGTGAATGTTCCCCATGGACAGGTAAAGGTAGTCTTATCCTGGTCTTTAGGGGCAATCTGAATTTGGTTGTAGCCACTGAATCCATCTAGGAAACAAAAAAATTTCTTCCCTACCAGTGTATCTAGGACCTAATCAATAAATGGAAGGGGAAAATGGTCTTTTTGCGTTGCCTTGTTGAGTTCTCTACATTCAACGCATATTCGCAATTTCCCATTCTTTTTTGGAACCACAACTAATGGAGAAACCCATTTACTGTCATATATAGGATAGATAAAATTCACATCTAACAGTTTTTGAAGTTATTCTTTAACAATATCTTTTACGCGAGGATTTAATCTATGCTAAGGTTGTCAAATGGATCTTGCATCCTTTTCAGTGTAGATTTGATGCATGCATAGCCGAGGCTCAAGCCCTTTCATATCTAAGTAATGCCAAGCAAAATCCCCTTTATTTTTCCTAAGGACTTGAATAATTTTATGTTGCTGGTCATCACTCAAATTACTGTTAATGTTCAGGATCTTCCCTAGCTCAATTTTGATAGGTTTGCTATTATAAACGGTGGTTGTTGGTAATGTTTGGTCATTGATATCTCTCAGGGTATCTTCTTCGATTTCATTGTCCAGGACTGCTTTAATCATGTGGCATTTCGAACTTGATACGATGGTAGGATGATTGATAAAAGTATTAATGGCATCGTCTTTAGTTTGGTTTTTGAATTCAAGGGCATCTACCACAGTCAATGGTGACCAAATATTTGTTGTTAAGTATGTTGCAGGTTGCTTCCTGGTTTTCATAATAGTCAAGCTTGGTTGATCAGGAGGGTATAAAGCTAAATTTTTCACATCATTCCCCCTGGTTATAGTCATACTGCCTGTCCGGCAGTTGATATAAGCATCAGCAGTCGCTAACCAAGGCCTTCCTAATATTAAGGGATGTCCATCTAGCTGGTTCCTAGGGTTAATAATCAAAAAATCCCCCGGGTATTCCCAAGTGTCTACAGAGACCATCACATCTTGTAATGTTCCTTCTAGTCTAATGACTGAGTGATCAGCTAGTTCCAGTAAGGTAGTTGTTCGTTCCAAGGCTGTGATGCCAAGAATGTTGCAAGTTGTAGTTGGGAGAATATTAATGGCTGCCCCTAAGTCAACTAAAGCATTGGGAAAAGAATGGCCATTTATCTGGACTGTGACAATGGGGTTTCTGGGATCCTCATATTTTACAAGAGTCTCTTTGCCTAGTAATAAATCAGACAAAGCCCCGACAACATGGATAGTAGGGGTTATTTTTGTTTTCCTCACAGACTTCTTTATACACAATTCTTTAATAGTTTTTGCATATATTGAAATATCTTGGATAGCCTGGAGGAGGGGAATTTTTATACAAATATTCTTAAGTTCACCCAAAAGATCAAAGTTAGGATATTCAATCAAGCGTGGTATCAACAATCTTTTTGGGAATTGGGGGGAAGTGCTTATGATTTGTTCAGGATTTTTTTGTCTGACTGTATCTTCCCCTTGTTTTATTTCTTGATCATCTACAGTTAGAGGCTTATTTGTGTGCAGTTCTTCAGGTTGCAAATCTTTATCCTTATCTAGAGTGATTATGCAGATCTCAACTTAAGTTCGTTACATTCTTTCAACTCATCTTCAGGGTCCATACCCTCAATGATTTGTATTGAATGAACTGGTCTGTTGTTAGGATTTGGGTTGGGTTGAGCTGGAAGTTTCGGTCGCATATTAGATTAAGGATTCGGCTGCAACGTGTAAGGTGCTGGTAAAGTTGGTTGAGGCAGAGGCACTGTCCCCATAGGCTGGTTCGTAGATCTTTGCCAATTTGATGGCCAGTTCTGATTTTTTGAGGTGGAAGGGGACCATTAGGAGGAATAAGGGTTGTTTTTCCAGAATGGTGGCGGGTAAGGGGAATTTGGCCAATTATTATTATTTGGATTTGACTGATTGGGCCATGGTGGCATAAAAAATGCTTGAGGTGGAAAAAAGGTGGTTGATTCTGCCACGTTTCCCCTGAATATTGCTGAGAATTATATTGCGAGGGAGGAAAGAACGAAGATGGATCGGTAGGCATACCTGTCTAACGCGCTTGCTATTGACAACGCTGGTTCAAAAAATATATTGGTTCCACTTCTTCTTATGCTTCCTTGAAGACTGCTTTTAATCCTGGGAGTGATGGGAAACTTTCCGTGGTGTGCTCTTTAGTGCATATGGCACATGTTTATATCGTATCTAGGGGGCATTCTTTATGACTGTGCTTCTGTCTGCAATGGGGGCAAAAAATAGCCAAGTTATGTTCTGTTATAGCTCACTTTTGCTTAGCTTGCATGACATCCAATTGTGTCGTCAGTGTCCCTAGGATATCAGTCTTGAAATCCTCCAACAGATTGCCGATTTTTCTTCGTGTAATGCTTCCTCCTGAGGCTTTGCTGTCTCTGGGGCTTGCATCGCGTCCGACTGGTTTCAGCCTTGTACTACCCCTAGAACACTTGATGCACAAATCTATAATATTGTTATAGTTTTCTTGATAAATTTCACCCTTACCCATTATATTTAGTGTCTCTACCCATTGGTCTTTCATACCTTTGATCATCGTGGTTTTTAGAACATTATCAGGCATATTTGTGTAAGGATATATTTGCAGATTATATTGGAAACGCTCTACATATTCTTCCAGAGTCTTGCTAGGCTTAGCTACCATTTGAAAATTTTCATCTTTTAGTTCTCTAGTTCGGCAATAATCTTGGTATTTTCTAAGGAAAGATGTTTTCATTTGGTCCCAATCATTGATGGTGCCTCCACCGAGTCCCATGAACCAACATAGAGCTGCTCCCTTCAGAGTAGAGAGGAATAGCTTCAGCTTCTGGGGATCAGTAGTGTAGTCATAAACCCTACATAAGACATCAAATTCGAAAAGGAATGCATCGGGATCTTCTTAAGTTATCCCATGAAAGGTAGGAATGTTCTGTAATGGGATAGCCTTAATGGGGGCATTGACAGTTGTGTCAACAATAGGGTATTGCAATGTAGAAGTTTGAGGTTGCTGGTTATTTTCCATTTGGTCAAAAATATGCCAATATTCTTCAAGGATCTCCGGAGTTGGAGAGTTATTCCTAGGATGTCCACAAGAGGCTGGAATGGATCTAACATCACTACCTTGATTTGGAATACTAGGTGTCCACTGCTCAGTCACTACTTCAGGAGATCTAGGTTCTGATAATTTAATTTCAACATTGCATGTTTCTCCTTCTACTTCAAAGAGGTTGCAAGAATTTCCTTCTTGTGAACGGCGAGTTTGTGAATTCTCAATATCTTGAAAACTCTGCTCAATCCCTTCATTCTTACAGTGAATCTCAGCGTTAGCTACAGATGGTGATCCTGTGGCTTGAAGGAAGTCAGTAGGATTTCTGGAAGCAACAATTCGGGGTCTTACTGATGACTGAGACTCGGCTTTTCTTAATATTTCTTCAATAAAATTTGATCGTCCAAGGGTCACCGATCCCTTAGATTTTTCAGGTTTAGAAGGAGGAATTTTGTCTTTTTCAGGTCTTTCCTTCTTAATCATTCATGCAGAAATACAAACATTCATTCCTACCTTAAACTCATACGCAATTATGCTAGAAGGCGGGCGGATGAGGGAGCATTTTACTCATTCGCTACGCAGGTTATTACCTTCCATTTTTAGTACCCAGTTCTCCCTCAGCAGAAAAAAACATCAATCATACATTACTCTTTACAGAGTGGCAACATGCTCCTCGGAAACGGCGCCAAAATGTTGGGTGCTAACAGGTGTTGTTAAAAACTCCTAATTGCCTCACATTAATTATCAACCTGGGTAAGTCCTTTTATCTCAAGCGTGTACACAATATGTGTAAGCTATACATACAAAGAGTAATTCTGAAATCAATCGTTTCATATAGATGCAATCATAAATCTTGAAGCTTTAAAGAAAGTGATTCATCTAAGCAATATAACCCAAAACTGTGATCCATTCTTAATTCAACTAATTCAAATGACGATCAACCGTGAGCACTGAAGCATTAACCAAACTCTTTTAGTTAGATTTGAACTATTGAACAAAAAAAAAGTATTGGAAATAATTGTCTATGCTTTAAGTAATCAAAACCAGTTCTTTTAACTAGCAAATTCCTTAAGGAAATAAATTGGAAATGCATATTCAAGGGAATAAATACCAGAAATCCGAATTATCAAAAGTACTTCAACTACAAAGCGGAAAATCAAAATGCACTTGCAATAAATGGAAAAGTATAACACATAGAACAACAGTGAGATCCACCAAAGACTGGGCCCTTAGCCACCGGCGAATACTGCTTAACTACTCCAGAATATTTGAATGAACAGCAAAAAATTATATAGTAATCATCACAGTCAATTGACATCACAATACGATCTCGTTGTTCAGAACTACATTCTGTGACTTACAATTAAAAATTACGCAGAAGTGAAAGATACATGACTCCCGAGAACTAGCTCTCCATGTCCCTTTATAGCTAAAAGGAAAGATAAGTGTGATCCCTCAAGATCAAAGGATCCTGAGGGATCCATGACAAAATTCTATCCTCGGACAGTTCATTTTTTATTGCGTTAATCCTTACTGATTTGTCTTCTGATTCAACTGCATTTGACGCATCTTCTTTCCCAGGATTAGGTCCTATTGTTCCTTCTTGGGAGAAGTTGTTGTTCCATCTGTATTTTTCAGCATAAAAAGAAACAGGAATTAGTTTGGACGGTTAAAACTTATCAGGATCATTTTTCATTCATTCTTCATCAAAATCCTTTCATTATATTATTGTATCATGGCACAAGATGGATAAGGAAGATGGATAAGGAAGAGGAAAAAGGATAGTAATCAAGAGTAAATACATACCTATTGCAAGGCTCAGCAGCCTACAATTTTGCTTTTTTGTATATTTCCTCTTTATTTCTATTTAGTGTCTCTAGTTCTACTCTTAAAATTATTGAGACAAAAGCAAGAGAATTCTCAGATAATATCCATCTACCAGTCTTTGGGTGGTTAATAACTGTTTTGACCTCATTAACAAGCGGGAGGTAGTTAACTTCTCATTAATGAGCTCTTGTTTCCCACTTTTGAAGACAACTCCTTGCCTTATAGGAAACATTTAATTGGTCAATACCATAATTTCATAATTAAATCTAATCATTGAGATTAGATTCCTAGTTCCTGTTGATGGATAATAATATTTACTAAAATAAAATTGCAGCCTTTTTCCTTTTTCATCCATCTGTATTTGGCCATTCATTTCTCAGTTTTTGTCTTTATTCATAAAATAAAAAATATGATTACAAATTTATAAACAACATATTTACAACAATGATTATCAGCAAAATTACTGATAATTGAATGTCTATTTGTCTAACATATTCACATTTATTACAATGAACTCATTAAGCTGAGGGATGTCACAACAACCCAGTTCGAGGGTCGTGAACCATTCATAATCCCTATTCAAAATGGAAGTGAAGGTAGAAATCAAGACATATCAAGGTGATATCGATGTTATGGAGTTAAATCATTGGTTGAATCAATTAGAAGTTCATTTTGTTTGCTCAACTGAAATTGGACTATCATGCCCTAACCTGGCGAGAAAGACACACGAAGGCCCTGAGGTTGGAGAGATATCCTCCAGTGATGAAATGGGAGGATTTTAGAATCCTCATAAAGTCACAATTTTACCCTATCAGGTATGTAGAGGACCAGTGGATTCGGTGTCATTAATTCAGGAAAAGACAATAGCAAAGTGTATATGGTACATAGAATTTAGCAAGATTTCCATAATGTTGGATATCTCCCAAAATAACCCAAACATACTCATCAAGTATCGAAGGGGTTTACACAACCATCCGTAGAAGTAAGTGTGCATGCACAATACATGGAGAAAAAATGCTAAAAGAAAGGGAAATCAAGTGGGTCGAAGCAGAAGGACCACTAGGTTGCTTCTAAGGAGAGGAAGACAAAGTGGAAAGGGGTAAAAGACAAAAATAAAATAGCCACAACACACCAATAAAAATATCCTAGCAAGCACTACAACCAACGTAATATTGATGGTCATATAGAAGAGAAGTGTTGGAAGTTTCATTTATATTTCAACCTGAAGAACAAAAATGAAAGAGGCTATGAAGAAAAATCTCATGGCCACAGATTCAAGTAATCAAGTAGAAAGAAAATCATATGTTGATGAGAGGATGGTTTAAATCATATGTGGATGAGAAGATGGTTTATACAGTGTTGAAAAATGTAACTAGGTCAGTCTTCATGTTGACTATGTAATTATGTACTTATGTAAAGAAGAAGTCAAAAATAATAAAATGTGTTTTTGTCTTCTGAACAAAAGTGTAATTAAGAGTCATTTAAATGGAAGAATATCCTCCAAGACAATGCGTAAGAATGGCCTTCAAGACTGCCCATATTCAACGTTGAAGATAAGCCTAATTGATGCAATGAATTTGACCTACATAAATGTTGTGTAACCAGCTCCAAAAATAGAAGAAAATAGATATGAACGCCTTAGAAATAAGCCACTTCGAGGGGGCAACCTCCAATACATTACATAAATGAACAATTCTTGGATGATACAATTTACAAAACCTCCTTTCTATATATAGGAGTCCATGGGGCCATAATGTAATCCTAGTGGGCCACAATGCAATCCTAGCCGACCTAACAATAATAATTTAAGGGCACAATAATAACAAAATGGGGGTTACAAGGGTTCAATAATAACAATAAGGGGGTTACACTAACAATAATAAGGGACTCTACTAGTGATATAGGGACCTAACATGCCCCTCTCCTTCAAAAAAGTGTTGTCCTCAACGCTTGAGTAGCTCCGGGTGCTTCTGTATAAAATTCTCATCCTCCCATGTAGAATCTTCAGTCGGTAAGTTCTTCCACTTGATGAGATACTCTGAAATTGATCGATTCCGTAGTTGTCGAGTTCTTGTTTCCGTGACCGCTTCAGGTTCTAATATGATTTTTCCTTCCTCATCAAGTTCTGGAAATATTGTTTGAGCTGGAAGATTTTCACCTATAACCTTCTTTAAGCATGAAACATGGAAAATTGGATGCACTCGTGAAGAAGCAGGAAGCTCCAATTTGTATGCCATAGTACCAATCTTTTGCAACACCTTGTAAGGACCATAGTACTTTGGTGATAATTTATTATCCTTCTTAGCTTGCTTGAGGGACATTCGTTTGTATGGTTGTAGCGGTAAAAATACCCAGTCTCCTACATCAAAACTTCTCTCGTTGTGATGTTGATCTGCCTATTGTTTCGTTCGATTTTGTGCCAAATTCAGGTTATCCTTTTAGAGTTGGAGAACTTCTTGTTGAGGCTCGATGTGATCTTCCACTACTTGAACCTTTGAATTTTCTCTTAAATATGATGTGATGGATGGTGGATGATATCCATAAAGTGCCATAAATGGGGTCATTTTTGCTGCAGTATGGAAGGAAGTGTTATACCACCATTCGGCGAGAGGTAACCACTTGACCCATTGTGTTTGTTTATCAGATACAAAACAACGAAGATATCCTTCCAAACATTTATTTACTATCTCGGTTTGACCATCAGATTGAGGATGATAAGATGAGCTATGAGCTAATTGAGTACCCAAACAAGAAAATAACTCCGTCCAAAAATTTCCAGTAAAAATGGGATCTCTGTCGCTCACAATAACCCTTGGGCTTCCATGTAGCTTTTGAATTCTGTCCATAAATGTAGTAGCAACTGCACTTGCTTTAAATGGATGAGATAATGCACAAAAGTGTGCATACTTGGTAAGTCTATCAACTACCACCATGATGACATTCTTTCCTTCGGACTTAGGTAAACCTGTGATAAAATCCATTGAAATCTCCTCCCAACGTTGACTTGGAATGGATAAAGGTTGTAGAAGTCACGGGGTCTTAATTTTTTCCACTTTATTCTATTGGCAAACCAAACATTGTGGCACAAAATTTTGAATATCAGATTTAAGGCCATCCCAAAAAAATTCTTTCTTCACCCTGTGGTAAGTTTTTAAAAATCCTGAGTGTCCTCCTAAAGGAGAAGTGTGCAATTCCAGAAGAATCTTTTGTTTTATTTGGGAATTCTTACAAATACATAAGCGATCTTTGTACCATAAGGAATCATTTTTCCAACTAAATGTATGAGATGTACTAGGATCTTGCTGCAACTTTTGAATGAGTATCCATACATCTTTGTCCTTCTTCCATTCATCTCTTGCTTCAGTTATCCAATCTGGTTGGATAATAGAAATGGCACAAAGCAATGCTTCCACCTCTTCATTCTTTCTTGAGAGTGCATCTGCAACAACATTCGGCTTTCCTTTTTTGTAGATTATTTCAAAGTCGTAACCCAACATCTTTGTGACCCATTTTTGCTGTTCTTCTGACGATAGTCTTTGTTCCAAAAAGTGTTTAAGACTATCATGATCATTTTTTACCTTGAAGTGTCTTCCCATTAGGTAAGTTCGCCATTTCTTTAGTGCATGCAGTATTGCTAACATTTCCTTCTCATAAATAGGTTTCTGTAAATACTTTCCTTTGATTGGACGACTTTCAAAAACAATGGGTCTTCCTTCCTGCATTAAAACTGCACCAATTCCATTTCCTGAGGCATCACATTCCACAATAAAGGTTTTTGTGAAGTCTGGTGTAGCTAAGACCGGTGCTAGGCACATTGCCTCTTTAAGACGTTCAAAGGCCCTAGTTGCTTTAGGAGTCCATGAAAATGCATTTTTCTTCAATAATGTTGTTAGAGGTGATGCTATTCTCCCATAATTCTTAAAAAATTGCGATAATAACCTGTTAACTCGAGAAATCCTCACAACTGCTTTATGGTTGTGGGGACTTTCCATTCCTTAATGGCTTTAATTTTGTTAGGGTCTACCTTAACACCCTCGTGAGATACAATATGACCCAGATATTCCACCTCTTGTGCTCCAAAGAAACATTTGGATGTTTTTTCATATAATTGTTTCTCCTGCAATAGTTTGAGCACCCTGTCAACATGTTCAACATGATCCTTCCAAGACCTGCTATAGATTAGTATATCATCAAAAAATACTAGCACAAATTTTCTAAGGAAGGGTTTGAAAATGGAATTCATCAACCCTTGAAATGTAGAAGGTGCATTGGTAAGGCCAAAGGCATGACCAAAAATTCATAATGACCCTCATGAGTTCGAAATGCTGTTTTTGGAATATCTTCAGTCTTCATTCTAATTTGATGATATTCTGAACGAAGATCCAACTTGGTAAAATAAATTGCTCCATGTAATTCATCCAATAATTCATCAATCACAGGAATGGGAAATTTGTCTTTAATGGTGAGCTTATTGAGCTCCCTATAATCTGGACACATTCGCCATGATCCATCCTTCTTGTGTACCAATACTACAGGAGCAGAGAAAGAACTTTGACTAGGTTGAATTATACCCGCCTCTAACATTTCTGCAATCATACGTTCAATTTTGCTCTTTTGGAAGTAAGGATATCTATAAGGCTGGATGTTTGGAGGAACACTTCCTGGAATCAAATGAATAGCATGATCATGATCACGAATAGGTGGGAGTCCTTTGGGAGTTTCAAACACCTTGGAATGATTATCTAAGACTTGTTGGAGATCTGCAGAAATAGATGATTTTGATGTTGGAACTTCTAGTGAGCATAATTGTACAATTACACCTCATTATTCTTTCTTTAGAAGCTTTGTCATGACATTAGAGCTTATTATCTTTCCCGGCTTCCCTGCAATACCCCGTAATTCGACTTCCTTTCCTTCTGAAAAAAATTGCAAGAAAAGTTCTTGAAAATTAAAAGCTACCGTCCCCAAAGATTGTAACCATTGTACTCCTAGTACAACATCAGCACCTCCCATAGGAATGGCAAGCATTGGACTAGTCGATACATATTCCCCCATGGTTAGCTTGATATTATGGCATTTTCCAGAGCAATTTATAGTTCCTCCATTTGCAACCATCACTTGACATTCTGGTGCTGGGTATAGGAAACAATTTAATTCCTTGGCTACCTTATAATGAATAAAATTATGGGTGCTACCTGAATCAATCAACACTATTACCCATTTCTTCTTTATATGTCCTTCTATCTTGAGAGTTTGAGGAGTGGTAATTCCTGCCAGTGCATTACACGATATGGTCGGATTCATTTCTTCCTCTTCTAGGGGTGGTTCCTGGTGTATATCCTCTTCTTGTTCATTTTCTTCTTCTTCTTCACAATCCATGTAAAATAATTTCTTCTCAGCACACTTATGACCTTTAGTGTATTTGCTATCACAACTGTAGCAAAGCCCTTTTGCTCTTTTTTCTTCCAATTTTTGTGGTGTCAACCTTGTAGGTTGTGGAAATCTAGGCGTAGTAACACTTCCTTCTTTATAGAATTGAGTGGTAGGCTTCCTTGTCGCCATAATTTTACATTCAACTTTTCTTGCCAACCTGAATGCCTTCTCCAATGAATCAGGTTCCAAACGCGAACTTCATGTTGGATGTTATCCTTTAAAGTGCCTAGGAAGAGATCAATCCTGTGTTCCTCTGTAAGATCAGTTACCCTTATATTCAATTTTTGGAAGTCCTCAATGTGCTGCCCCACTAAACCCTTTTGTTTGTGATTTATCAATTGGGTAAAGAAGGTGTTGCTCTTTGTATCCTCATAATGTGCTATCATTTCCTCCGTAAAAATTGACCAAGTGACAATTTTTTTACGAGAACAAAGCCATTGATACCATACAAATGTATTTTGTTCTAAATGTAAAGTTGCAATGCGTACCTTTTGTGTGTTTTGCACGTTATGGAGATCAAAATATTGCTCCATCTGTAGTATCCATGTTACAGGATCCTTTCCATCAAACTTCCTCATATCCAATTTTGGAATATGGTGGTTCTTTCCGCCAACATTCGAGTTTATGGAATCATGATTAACATTTATTTTGTTCTCATCAGGAGGTTCTTCTCCTATATTTCCGTCATTAGGAATCATTTCTGGTTTTAAGCTTGTCATCAAGCCTTCCATGTATGCTTTTAGATCATTCTTCATGTCATCCATCTTAGCTTCCATGCCGACTTCCATGCCATCCATCTTAGCTTCCAAACCATTCATCTTAGCTTCCACGCCTTTCTTCAAACCATCCACCTTAGTTTCCATGCCTTTCTTCAAAACTTCCATTTCATTTTTTGTTGTTCTTTGCGAGAGCGAAATTTGTTGTATTTGCTCTTGTAATTTTGATATGTCATGTTGCCATTCTTCATCTTCATGAGTAATAGTAGAGCCTTCTAAAGGCTTAATGGGTGTTGAATTCTTTTTAGGGGCCATTTCAGACTCCAATATTGATATCTATTCTACAATAGGCCCTTGCAATCAATTCAACTTGATTCTTCAAACAAGACTTATGCGATTCGGAAAAAAAATACACACCTTTTACTAGCTTTGAGGAGCTCGATATTGAAATTGTATTATCTCCGTGCTTGAAAATCTTCGATATCTTAAATTCAGCCCTGTAGTAGCCCTCTGAAGCTTCTTTCAAATGCCACAGGTCTGACTTGATTTTGATGCTCCAAGACAAAGTTGTGTCCAATCTCCCACAATGACCTAATTCTGGACTGGTTCAGTAGAGCGAACTTGTACGACTTGCCACGTGTCACTGTTTTGTCCTTTGTCTCTGAAATTGATAGCCAAGAAACTACAGGCCGTGTGCTTGCGACCACTTTTGACGGCACTCCAATCCAATCTTCAGAGAGAGAGTTATTGAACTTTTCCCACGATCACCTCTTTGAGATGAAATTCAGGAGCCTGAAAAATCACTACCTTCCACAGATCATATCTCCAAACATATTGCGAACCAAGCTCTGAAATATTTTGATGAATTTCCTCAGGATTTCAGCTTCACACCATATGAATTTCAGATTCTGAACCTTCGTAGAAAAATATTTATAGCGCAAATGCCACGATGACCTGTTTAGGAGCCTGAAAAAATACCTGACTTCCACCGATCATATCTCCGAAATTATTCCGAACCAAACTCTGAAATTTTTATACAAGCTTCCTCAGGATGTTTTCTTCGCACCCTAAAAATTTCAGATTCTGAAACTTCGTAGAAAAAAATTTATAGCGAAAATGCCACGATGACCTGTTTGGAGCAGCGAAACCCTAGAATCCAAAGCTCTGATACCAAATGTTGTGTAACCAGCTCCAAAAATAGAAGAAAAGAGATATCAACGCCTTAGAAATAAGCCACTTCGAGGGGGAAACCTCCAATACATTACATAAATGAACAAATCTTGGATGATATAATTCACAAAACCTCCTTTCTATATATAGGAGTCCATGGGGCCATAATGTAATCCTAGTGGGCCACAATGTAATCCTAGCCGACCTAACAATAATAATTTAAGGGCACAATAATAAAAAAATGGGGGTTACAAGGGTACAATAATAACAATAAGGGGTTTACACTAACAATAATAAGGGGCTATACTAGTGATATAGGGACCTAACAATAAAGGTTGGAAGGTCGACTTATTATCTGACAGGAACAACTATTTATACCCTACATATGTTGTGTAGAAGAGACAATTCGTTGATTAGTTTTGAGGTTTTATATCAGCCAAAAAGTGCGGATCTAAGGACAGAGTTTAGTGCATATTGAATGGTACAAATTGAGGAAAGGACAAATAATTTCACAAAATTACAGATCTAAAGGTAAAAGAGAAGGTTGAAGGTCTGAAGGTAAATCCAAAGTATAAACCTGAAGTGCTAAAGGTAAATTCGAAGTGCTAAAAGAAAATGCTAAATGCTGAAGGCAAGGTACTAAAGGTTAATGTGAAGTGTTGAAGTACATATTTGAAATGTAATGTAAGGAAGGTTAATGTGATTTACCTTCCTACAATAAAAGTGTTACTTCTGCTTAAACATTTGTGTCCAGTGCATTTTGTTAATTGACTTGATGAAATATTAACTAAAAGAATACATAAGAAACACAAGCAAGCTCACAAGTAATTATCAAGAAGATAATTTGTATTAATCTCAAGCCCTACAAATTCTCAACATGGTATCAGAGCTAAGGTAACAATTAAGGAAAGGGCATACAATCTAAGAGACACTCAAGGAACCTCAAATCAGTCCACCAAGACAATATTTGGAAATCCTTCTCTGAGATTTTCAGTGACACACCTCTATGATTTTCGGATGGCACAACAGAGATCGAGATTCTTTGAGTTTTTAGGTAGGCATTACAAGATGACTAACATTGCCATAATTTCGGATATCTCCCACGATAAATATCACATTCTCGGGCCAATCACAACATTTGATCTCTTCTGTTGAAATCAAATTCACGATCTCGATGGCAGTAGGATGGTACAATGTCATGAAAGGGTGTTGTGCCTTCTCGGTACTATCACAGTAAAAAATGAGGGCGCAAAGATCTCAGCAATGTGCCTTGGTGTCAACTTAATGGTCTCGATGATGAAGCAACGATCTACAATAAAAGAAGATCTCCTTATTGGCAAGAAGATTTTGGAATTAGATAAAAGTTACTGTCTGAGATCAAATTCAAAGAAAATAAGTTTGGTTCTATTACAAGGAAGAATTTGGGTGCTAATGCAGAGATACAAGCTCGGTGGTATTGATACAAGGTCGGTGCAATTGCAAAGATACATTTTTGATGCAATTTCAGTGATACAAGTTCAGTGCAACTCCATAAAACAAGTTCGGTGCAAGTGCATAATAGAAAAGAGTTTGATATATCTCAGAGATCAAGTTTGATATCTTAGAGAGGGAGTTCATAATACTATTTTAGATAGAAGTATTATATAATTACAAACTGAGATATTCAAGCTATCACAAAATTGTAGTGTAAAACCTTTCTATATTTCCATCAAAATAATATAGGATTAAGTCATATCTATGCTGCCACCTCATGACTAAAGGAACAAAGATACATGTATATTGACACTGCAATCTTTGAGAACTCACAGTGCAATCACAACGATGTAGTGCTATCTTAAAAGAACGATTTCAGTATCAAAATGAGACCTTGGTTTCATGATAGAAATATCACAAGACATAGACAACCAAAAGAAGGTTTTACCATCATTACAAAAAGGATCTAATCCTTACCCTTGAAGAATATCATCCAAAGAAAAGGCACTAACACATCTTTTCTCAACAACCATCGAATAATTCAAGCTGAATATTTTATCTTCACTTATCAAGTAAGTATCTTTCATTCTATAATCAAATTTTGGTTAAATGACCTTACTTTTGCAGGGAGATCTACAAGCTAGTTGGGCTACCAAGAATCCTTTCATGAAGAGGATAGTCACAGTCCTTAAAGAAAGTAAATTCATGAAAAGCCTATGAAGGATTGGAGACATCAAGAGAATATATGATAAGCTGAAAGAACTATTCTATGCAATAAATAAGGTTATGTCACTTAGACCCGATTTACACACAATTGAGGTATCAAATAATGAAGGGATATCTTCATAAGATCTCAACTGTGAGACCGAGAAAAGATGATAAGATGGAAAATGTAACAAATAGACAAGAAAATTACCTCATTCAACTTGTGGTCTCTATGCTAGATCAAGGGAAAAAATGTTGAAGGATAAAAGACTTAAACATTTGTTAAGGAAATGTGGAAGACTTATGGACATTACAAGAAATATGGTCCTAAAAGGACAATCTCAATAGGAGAAAGAAAGGAAGCCCATATCATCGAAAATAATGGAGGAAGTTGAAGAAAAGAAGTTCAAGGAAAATCATGCAACCTTGTGAATAAGGAATTGATTTTTGTTGGAAGCAATGTAGCATTCTGATCAAAGCATGGCAGGAGCTCTTAGTAAATCAGCTCTGGGGGAAAACCTATAATAACATTACTAATGGAAATAAGTCATCAAGAGCAAGGGTCATAATGAAAACGTATTTCTAGGATGTGATATAGATGAAGCAAGCTAAGAGAATGAAGCTCTTCATTCCTAAGAAATTTCTACAGGATGACTCAAGGGAAAAATGGTATGAGGTATGTATATATTTATATGCTAACATTGGATGTTGTGAAGTCATGTCATATGGTTGCAGGTAATGAACTTATGTATTTAGAAGTATGATCTATGGAGGAGTATCTCTCAGTGCACAAACATATGAAATCAACATAATATGTCCTCATAGAATGTGAGGTAGTAGTATATGAACGAGAAACTAGAGAGGTTGTAAGTTCCTGGGAATTATGAATGTGCAGAAAGGGAGAGATCATGAAGTGAAACCATGTCAAGAGGCAGTTATCATCCTGAGGCCAAGTAGATGTGACTAAGAGATCTCTTGGGTAGATATGTAGACTCTGACAAGATTCTGGTAAAAAAGAAGACCCTTAGCAAAAACATATCATTAGGAGATGTGTCAATCTGTATGAAGGATGACGATGCCTATAGGAAGATGTCATGGTGAAAGATCATCACTAAGGTAACTTTCTATATGTATGTGTTTATCTGGATGAATTTGTAGGTATGATAATCATAAGAAAGGATGTATGACCTTGGGGATGATTCGAAGGAAAGCAGCATGGCATAACGGTGGACTAGATAAGGAAGACTGATGAATCAATTTCTGATAGTAGTCGTGACACGTGACTGAAATTGATGGATTATTTGTGCCCTATGAATCCAAAAGTTGAATATTCCTCAATATCAAAAACCATGACATTGAGGGGAGGAACTCTTCATGAGTAGTTGGATTGCTGCTGCAGGACCCTAGTTGATGGGGAGCCTGGTGGTAAGTTTCTTGCTTGGAAGAAACTTTAAGCATGTCCTTCCTGTGTTAAGAGGGTGGGGCGTATGTTATTCTCTATTACATGTGTCATGCACTAGACCAAGACTAATAGTTGTAAGTCTTAGTGAAGGCCATGTGAAGAGAATGGATAGACACATCATTCTGGTCTTCGCTTGGAAGACAGAATGGAGGATTGGGTAATCATCTCGCATTCGATACTCTTTGAGAATGAGATAGGGAATTCAAGATAAGAGTATTCATGGACCGATATTCTTTGAGGGCTGGCTACCCAAGAGAAGAATAGTCCAAGAAGGTCATACTTTGGGAACACCCAGGTGGAGTATGTACCTTGGAGAGACAATGACAAAGGTGTCTATAAGTCGTGTCTCGCCAGCATTGAATCCCAATGTCTCGTTGAAGAGATAGGGTTGTTAGTCAAGGCCTTGCACTAGGACAATGCTGGTTGATATGATGTTATACAGATGCGATTACCAATCCGATTCTTCTTATGAGGTTCTTCAGTTTGAAAGTAACCATGTACCTATATGAATACCTCCCTAGTTAAGAGATGTAACTAGGTCAGTCTTCACGTTGACTATGTAATTATGTACTTATGTAAGGAAGAAGTCAAAAATAATAAAATGTGTTTTTGTCTTATGAACAAAAGTGTAATTAAGAGTCATGTAAATGGAAGAATATCCTCCAAGACAATGCGGAAGAATGGCCTTCAAGACTGCCCATATTCAACGTTGAAGATAAGCCTAATTGATGCAAGGAAGTCAACCTACAAAATTTGTGGAAATCGGCCTACATAAAGGCTAGAAGGTTGGCTTATTATCTGACAGGAACAACTATTTATAATTTACATATGCTGCGTAGAAGAGACAATTCGTGGATCAGTTTTGTAGTATTCCCAATTGGGAAATGCAGTAATTATAAACAATTATGCAGAGAAATGACGCAGATCATCTAAGTAAGAGCAGGAGGCCAATATGGAGGCTTTTTATTTACATTTACATCAGCAAAATATAAGCACAAGATAGCCCATGAGATGTACAACAGGAATAGAAGACTTTTATGGAAGAAAATCCTCAAAAATAGGTGTTGCAACCATGTATTAAGACTAAAAAGAGATTGAAAGTGTTATTTTATTGGTTGCAACTGTTTTATATTACACTTCAGATCTAGAGCAGATCTGTGTATAAAAATTTAGATCTATATCAGACCTGTACACTAGATAGGCTCTTCTTCAAATCCCCCTTGGGGTTTTTAGAAAAACATGAAGTACAAGGAGTAGATCCGAGATCTAATGTTGCAGATCTACAGAAATATTCAAAAATACATGAACATTCAGATCTGATCTTATATATGAAATATGATGATCCCCTCTAATTGGATCTTAAATGTGAAGGGAAGGTCCCCAACACATGAAAATCACTCCTCCAAAAAGTGTGCCAAAATACCCTGCAACAATACCCACACAAATAACGCAGTTCTGGAAGCAAGACTGCACTGTAGGCTCTAGAACAAGTTTGGCCCCAAGCCAAAATCTGAAAATGTAGCTCCAATCATCCAATACTCTCTTTCCAATGGCATAGAAGCCCTCCCCACTGAAAATGAGCACTAAAATGGCCTAGATCTGAATATATCTAGCCTCCACTTGTTGTAGCTTACAAAGACAACCAAACCCTCAACAGAATCTATGTTGTAACTGGAAGAAAAAGCTTGGCCTTCAACCTGATAGTGGACAAGAAATTCAAACTCTTCCAAGAGGCCTCTTTAGGAAAGAGGTGGGATACCCGATCAGGAACACCCAGTGCTAAACAACACTATTCTCAGCTAAACAGCCAGAGAATGAGAAATGTCTAAATAGACAATATCTTCAGAAATAACATAATCATCAACAACCTTCTCATGCTGCCATCATTTTCCTTTAATAATTTTAGAGCTTGCAAAACCCTAAACCATCTCAATGAAATAGCTCTTTTCACATGAGCCACCTCCAACTAAAAATGTGTTGTGCCTCATTTATGGCCACTCCTCCAAGACAGCGTTGTTGATTTGGTCATGGTTGACCCAGTCAAAAGATTCAGCCCCTTTCACACCTAAGGGTGCTTATTTAAATAGCCCAGATTTAACCATGTTCACATATGGCATTCATTTATTTATTTTTTAGGAGTTTTATTGATCCTCCTTTACACATTTATTCATCAAACAAAACAAATAAAACAAAATTGAATATTCCCATTAGCTTGGGACTAATTGGGAATATTACAGTCCCCCCCTCCAAAATGTTGCTTGTCCTCAAGCAACTGATAAGGTGAGTGCTACGACTCTTCTCCTCCTCCATTGGTGACACCATCATCATGTGTTAAGCTTCCTCCATAAGCTGAGTGTTCACCAATCCAACCGTCCATGAATTGTTCCTCCAAGGTTCTCATGAGATGCAAATAGCCCATCCCATAAGGAGACAATAGATCACATGAAACAAGCATGGTTTTCCCAAATTTCTCCCAGAAATATGTAACATAAGGTACATGGAGAATATCCATCCCATAGGGCACATACATCCCTTCCCCCTTTCCTCCATACATCCCCATAAAAAGTACAAGTACATCATCAATATAGGGGATGAAAACAACATATATGCAAATAGAAATTTGTGCATATGGAGGTGGTTCATAGTCCCACATGTGGAACCAGCGCAATGCATCTCCTACCTGCATCATATTTAGATGTGGTAAGTGGTTTTCCCACCACTTGTTGCCCATAGCATCTCACCATAGCTAGAAGTGTGAGATATATTTGGTGCCTTAGGGAAGCACCCATCATGCTACAAAATCTCCCTTTGCTCATCAAGGGAGTGGCCAAATTCAGAAATTTTTGTGGCCCAATATTGGCCATGAAGTTTACAATATATAATACTCCTCCTTGGAGCCATGTCTTGCATAAACATGGTGAAAGAATGCATACAATCAAAATATAAAACTGATTTTACAAGAGCATGTTCTTCACCAACAATCCTCCTCATATAAATGGATTGGTGCATAGACCTATCCTCTTTCTCAAAAAGAGAAAGAGAGGGCTGATTTAACTCTCCCATAGAGTTATGTTGCTACTCCATATCCAAATGGTACATGCATCTTTGACAATTTTGATATAGTTCTCTTTCAAATCCTTCCCAATAGTAACTCCTCAAGATGATGTTGTTGAGCTTCATGCAATATGTGTGGCTAAAACAAAACTCTTCATAGGCCCTTTGTAGTAACTTCTCCTTGAGCTTGGAGGCTCTAGACAAGAAGATCCTACCATGATCATAGATGACTCCATCTTGGATTGAATAACCCTCATCATGTAGCAAGTCATCAAGAATCATGCATGTGTGAAGATCCTTGGAATATTCCACCAACAGTCGGGATTTCCAATATGGATCTAATTTGCCCAACAATGACAGCGCTGATAATGTGTCAACTGAAATGTCTGCCATGTTGTTGCTCTTCTCCTTAACATTTCTCACACCCAAGGTGTATGTTGGAAGGCCATGCCTCCCATTTCTCTCCTCCTTGACATCTCCCATGCCAAAGGTATAAGATGAAAGGTTGATATTCCTTCCTTGCTGCCCTTCTTGAATATGCACATGCTCAATATAAAATGGAAGTTATTGGAATTTAGTCTCCCATGGAATTTTATCATCTATCAAAAACCTCCTTGGCCTTGCCAAAGTATGCATGTGTGACCACCATCTCCTATCATGTATGGAAACTTGCTCTCCAAATGAAGTTATCTTATGATTCTTCACAGCCAAGGATTGCCTTCCTTGCTCCATGATGGTGTCATTCTTCATCCTTGCAACATCTTTTCTCAACGCAGTATGAGATGAGAGAATGGATAATGGTGATAATGGAAAAATATTTCCCCTCTCCTTGAGATTTCCCAATACTCTCAGCGTTGTAGTATGGTATTCTAATTCTCCCCTCCTTCTTGGATCTATGAATGGGGCATCAGTGCATGAAACATCTTTCACCAAATTTGAATCAGGTGGTTTACCACAAGATAATGATGTCTCATGGCTCATTCCCATGTGCATAACAGATGGGACCATCATATCATTGCTTCCACTATGCAAATCCATCTCTAATTTTTGTGTGCAAGTGTCATGATAATGGGGTATCACTCTTAAGGATGCAAGAGTGCTTCTAGTTGGAGAAATTTCCCCATCTTTTCCTCCATGTAATAGTGGATCACCTCCTATCATGTCAGCACTATGACCCTTCCTCTGTTCTTCTTCTCCTACCCTCTGCAAGATTTCACAGTCCAAAGTGCTTCCTTTAGATGTAGTTAACTCATGAACACCCAGCGTCTCCTTGGTGTTAAGAGTCTTGATCAAAAAGGGTTTATCTGTCATAGTGTGTGTTCCCAAAACTGTATGCAATGTTGGAACACATTCCCTCCATTGTTTTGTCTCGTTGTCTGCCATCATAGACACATGCTTCTCATTTTCTTCATGTGTAATATCCTTGGGAGCTTCTTGCAAATAAACAATGGCTCTCCTAGTGGAAGCAAGTGCTTCACCTCCATCTCCCAAGAAAAGTAGATCTCCTCCTGCTGTCACAGCGCTGGAGGACCTTTCCATCTCTTCTTCTTCCTTCTCCTCATCAATAGAGAATGCCTCATCATTAAGAGATCCTTTCTCTTGATCTAATATATGCAATATGATCATCCCCTCTAGTTGGATCTCAAATGTGAAGGGAAAATCCCCAACACATGAAATTCACTCCTTCAAAAAGTGTGCCAAAAGACCCTGCAACAATACCAACACAAATAACATAGTTCTAGAAGCAAGACTGTGTTGTAGGCTCTAGAACAAGTTTGGCCCCAAGCCAAGATCTGAAAATGTAGCTCCAATCATCCAATACTCTCTTGCCAATGGGATAGAATCCTTCCCCACTAAAAAGGAGCACTAGAATGGCCTAGATCTGAGTAGATCTAGCCTCCACTTGCTGCAACTTACAAAGAAGACCAAACCCTCAATAGGATCTGTGTTGTAGTTGGAAGAAGAAGCTTGGCCTTCAGCCTGATAGTGGACAAGAAATGCAAACTCTTCCAAGAGGCCTCTCAAGGAAATAGGTGGGATTCCCGATCAGGAACACTCAGTGCTAAACAAGACTATTCTCAGCTAAACAACCAGAGAATGAGAAATGTCTAAACAGACAATATCTTCAGAAATAACATAATCATCAACAACCTTCTCATGTTTCCATCCTCTTCCTTTTATAAGTTGAGAGCTTGCAAAACCCCAAACCATCTCAATGAAACATCTCTTTTCACATGAGCCACCTCCAACTAAAACTGCGTTGTGCCTCATTGATGGCCACTCCTCCAAGACAACGTTGTTGATTTGGTCATGGTTGACCCAGTCAAAATATTCAGCCCCTTTCACACCTAAGGGTGCTTATTTAAATAGCCCAGATTTAGCCTTGTTCACATGTGGCATTGATTTATTTACTGTTTAGGAGTTTTATTGATCCTCCTTTACACATTTATTCATCAAACAGAAAAATAAAACAAAATTGAATATTCCCATTAGCTTGGGACTAATTGGGAATATTACAAGTTTTGAGGTTTTATATTGGCCAAAAAGTGTGGATCTAAGGATAGAGCTTAGTGCGGATTGAATGGTACAAGTTGAGGAAAGGACAAGTAAGTTCACAACAGTACAGGTTTGAAGGTAAAAGCGAAGTCTAAAGGTCTGAAGGCCTGAAGGTAAAAGCGAATTTTGAAGGTCTGAAAGTTTGAAGGTAAATCCGAAGTATAAACCCGAAGTACTGAAGGTAAATTCGAAGTGCTGAAAGAAAATGCTAAATGTTGAAGGCAAGGTACTAAAGGTCAATGTGAAGTGCTAAAGTACAAATCTAAAATGCAATGTAAGGGAGGTAAATCTGTGATTTACCTTCCTACAATAAAAGTGTTACTTCTGCTTAAACATTTTTTTCCTGTGCATTTTGATAATTGACTTGATGAAATATTAACTAAAAGAATACATAAGGAACACAAGAAAGCTCACAAGTAATTATCAAGAAGAGAATTTGTATTAATCTCAAGCCCTACAAATCCTCAACATACATCAGTGCAAAAAGGGGTGAATATGAGTATCCTTTGACAAAAACAAGAGAACGGAGTGACTAGAATCTTTCATGTAAAGACACAAGTCAAAAAGACAAAAATTGATGCTATGTTCAACTCAAGATCACAAGTGAATCTCATAAAAATAGAGATAGTCATTAAATTAGGATTGGAAGTTCATGGTCATCCAAATCCATATCCATTGGGATGGGTAAATAAGAAAGTAGAAATAAAGGTAACCAAACAACACAAAATCAAATTTTCTATTAGTGTTGATTTTTTTGAATGGTAACCAAACAATGCAAAATCACATTTTTTATCAGTGTTTATTTTTTTTAGGTAGAACTAGATGTAGTTCTTTGTGATGTATGTGGAGTGGTGTTTGGGTGTCCCTATATGTACATGCAAGATGCAATGTTCATACAGATAGCTAGCCAATACCACCTCATCAAGGATGGAAAATCCTTCACCATCAACAAGCACAAGAGCGATTCAAATATCTCACTAGTAAGTTCCAACCAAGGAAAAATGTTGATCAGTTCTAGCAAGAAATATATTTATTATTTTTAACAGAAAATCAATCTATAGAAGTATCCATGAGAGAAAAGTAATTCCTATATGGGTGTACTAAGGAAAAAAAACAATTAGAAGAGTTTCTACAAGCATACAGTCATGTGTTTTAGGATCTTAAAGGGATACTACCCAAGAGGGAAGTCGAGGAAAAAAACCAACTATTGTTGGACTTCTCATCCAAAAAAATTAGGTTGTACATGCAATTTATTATAAAATCAAGGTGAATCAACAATTTTAGCAACTACTAGAACATGGTGTAATACATCCAAGAAAATTATGCTCAAGAGTAGGTATCCCTTTCCTAGGATGGATGCTCTACTGAATCAATTGTAGCAAGCCAAATACTTTGCCAATATGGACATAAAGTCAGGATATCACAAGGTTCTATTTAGAGAAGAACATACCTGGAAGATCACCTTCAAAACCAAGCAAGGTTTGTAAGAGTAGTTAATCATCATTTGGCCTATGCAATGCACCATCTATGTTTATGAGGTTAATGAATGATATATTGTGCCCTTTATAAACTCATTTGTTATCATTTATTCGGATGATATATTGGTATAAAGTGATATCTAGGAGGAGCATGTCTTAGATTTGATTCAGGTGTTAGAGACATTAAAGAAGCACTAGTTGCTAAAAATATTCAAGAAGTGTGAGTTTGCACAATAGTAACCAATGTATCTGGGATATGTGATAGGTGCATAAGAGGTGAAGATAGATCTTGCAAATATGGAGGCTATCTTGAAGTGGCCAATGCCTATTAATGTTACTAATGTTAGGAATTTCATTGGGGAAACATAGTACATAAGGAAATTCATAGCCTCATTTTTTACAGTAATAGCACCACTCCATGTCATAAAAATGAGTGGCAAGAGTTTCTAGTAGAGAAAGATTCATTAGAGAGCATTTCAGGAGTTAAAGAAGAAGGTTATTCAATCACGGATTATGGAACTACCAAACTTGCAACCGCCCTTCGAAGTGGAGACATGTGTGAATGGGTATGTTTTGGAAGTAGTCTTGATGCAAGAAAGAAGGCATGTGTGACCATTCTAAAGTATTGCATGGGGTTGTTTCTCAAATTCCCTACTTACAACAAGGAGCTTTATTCTCTAGTGCAAGCTATGAAGAAGTCATGCACACATTGAATCATCGGCCACTACAGTACCTACCTCCAAGCCACAACAGACCAAGCATTACAAGTGGATGTGGTTTCTACAACAATTTTATTTAGTGATTAACTATAAAAAGGGCAACATAAATAAGTTTATCAACATGCTTTCAAGGCCACCCACATCAAATATCACAATGTTTGGAACACTTATGCACATGTAGCCTTTCAACCATGATTCATATAGAGAGGTATACACAAAGGATGAGGACTTCAAGGAGGTGTTTTAGCAGTTGTAAATCCATAGTTATTTGCACAATAGCAACAACAAAAAATGGATGCCATATCTAGAATGGGTTACCCTACAGGTTATATAATTTATGTATTCCTAAAAGTGAGCTACTACCACTGATCAGAGAGGCTCACATCTCCATGGTTGTAGGGGATTTTGGTGTAGGGTGTTGAGGAACATAACTAGTATCGGTTTTCATAATTTTATTTGAATCATGATGTAATGTATTTATCAAAAGAGATAAAAGAAAAAATATTTATAAGCATGGGTTTCATGGTCTATTTATTTTGTTTCTAGGTAAAAGCACCCATTGAGTTCTTCTATGGTTTATGTCATGAGTCATATTCCTTATCATTATGATCTAGACCCTTCTTGGGCTCATTATGTCAAAGAAAGAAAATTATTTTTATGTAATTTGGTATTATATACCGTCACCAAGTCGGCCTACCATTCTCCTCATTTCAGCCTCATAAAGGAGTTTCGAACCACTATAAAAGCTAGCCTACTCAACCTATTTGTTGATCCATCCTAAGCAAGTTCAATATGCAGTAGAAGAGGAAGTGTGAAGGCTAAAAAATATATGACAAAGTATTAAACAAGGACAAGAAACCCTATCGAAGGATGGAAGAAGTCTAGTGAAGCAAAGAAGTAATTTTTCTCTTGATTTCATCTTACATGTGTGAATTTATGAGGTTCAGGAAGGGGTTGAAGTTGCAAGTCTGCAGTAGGGCTGAAATTCTTGATGCAGGGGACCAAAATTTGTGACTTATGCAGTATTGATGCAGTTTGAATTGAGTTGATTTCTGAAGTTTGGCTAATCACCTTGGGACATTTACTTGGTGGATTGGAGGAGGTATTTTACTTGGTCTAAGGATCTTCATTGTCTCATTTTATTTGGTTCTTAAAGAAAATATATTTTTTTTATTTTCCCCTGGAAAGGGGTTTTTCCCTAGTTGAAAGCTAGCATCTTGTGTCCTTGATATTCATGTTTATGTTTTGGTAGTTTCTTGATGATAATAAGATAAAATAAGGCATAAATAAAATTGAAGAAGAGCTAAAAGAAGATAAATAAATATCACAATTAATTATCAAGATGAGAGAATATTTTTTCCTTTATGATTTTCTAACATAGTATTAGAGCTAAGGAAAAGGAGAAGCGAAAGGGAATCTTGAAGATCAATGGTTCTCATCACATCAAAAGGGTTTCAAGCCTAGTTAAAAATAATGTGTACAAGGCTGATTTAACAAGAATCAAAACCAAGTATACTTTTCTAGGCTTGTATATAAGTCAAAGGACCTCTATAATTAGGATCGAAGTCATGTTCTAAGAAATTGAGGGCCTGAAGAAGCATAAATCCATCCTACAGAAATCCATACAGAATTTTTAGAATCTTGTACTAGGCCACATACCTAGTCTTGAAAGATGAATAAATTAGAGGTGTTAGCACTCCACTGGTTCTCTGAAGGCTAAAAAGGAGACCGAGAAAGGTAATTACAGACCACTTTGACCTAGTAGCTAGCCCTACCAGGCTGAGAGGGCTCTCTCAATGAAATCACAGTCAAGGATTGACTGTGAAATGAAAGATGTTAGACTAGATATGATAGGCTCAGGTATGTTTTGATAAATTTAGGGTTCGATGTTGGATCAGGGATGAAACCAAGTAACTAGGTCTAGGTATTAAAGGGTTTACAACTGCAAAGATATAAAGGATCAAGGTAGTACTAGATCTATGATGGATTTAGGGTTTTTCAAGTGTGATGGAGGGTATGGAAAAGGTAGAGGGATTCAATGAGCATGTTCAATCATGGATTCATTAAACTGGAAGCAAGAAACACAAAATGACATTCCCATATAAACATAGCTAATTGAATATAATTCTACCTATGAACTGTAATGAAGGCCACTATAGATACAAGATATAGAAAGAGGAGCTATATATCATTCATCAAAAACTATAACTGAGAAAATAAATTATCATAATCTCACTGCACATGAATTCCAACATAGTAGTTGCAACTGCATCCTTTGATTTATGAATATGAAAGTGAAAGTACAAGCTACAAGAGTTACAATCCTCTGATGTCCAACCAGTCAAATGACTCTGAAAATGATAGATATAGACCAAAACAACCTATCCCCTCTCTCAGGGGTCTAATTTCCTCCAAGAAAAACTAAATTCATGCACCTATTCAATGTCTACTACAAGCAAGGGAGGTTACCAAACTGACTTCCTCCTTTTTTGAACCACTTGAGCTAATTCCTCAAAGATTTTAATACATGACAAGACACTTAATTAACTCAAGCCAACCATAATTATATTTAATTTTGACAATTTATCCTATATCATTAACCTCTCAACTTTTACCATGGTAAATTTATAAATTACAAAATTACAGTGTAAATTTCTGGAAATTTAGCAGGTTTTTTGCAGTTGCGTAGCGAGCTATTGGAGGAGGTTTTTGAGTACCTTCCTAAGTCCAAATATGAAATTGAGACCTGTTCTGGATAGCTTGGAGATTTTAGTTGTCTTTAGCATATTTAAGAATGCAAAATGACCCTTTCTAGGCTGAGATATCTTCATTTTCCCAAGGCTGCTCCAGATGTGCGGTGAGGGGTCCAAAACAGTGGCAAAAACCTGTTTTTAGGGCACTTTTTGCATTTTTCTTGAAATATGTGCAAGAGATCAGAAAACCAAGGAAATGGGTCTGAAGTAGAGGTCATTATGTTTCCAAAAACGCTGAGTTTTGTTCATTTGGATGCTCTGAGGAAATGTGTAGCATGAGCTCACTGCACATCTGGGATGACCTAAAATACCCAAATATTCACAAAATTGCAATATTTCTTCAAAACTCTTCAGAAATTGTCCAAGCATGCTCCACGAAGTCCTGATTTGATGTACTATGCCATTAGGGAAGCATCAACAAGCAAGTCTAACTTACCCTTCTCCTTTTGGCTGATTCGGGTTTCTTTTAGTTTTGCTTGCAATTGTTTGACTTTGACATTGCAAATCTTATTCCTTGTGTAGTAGTGGGCAGCCATATGCCTTTGAAGAGTGAGATACCTGTTATCCTTCCTTAAGCTCTTCTTCATGTATTTTTTGACCTTTTCATCATATTTTTCCAATATTTGAGCTTCTTGTCTAGTCTCATGAAGTTGTCCAAGTGTCCTAATAGAGGATTCTTGTTGTGCCAAGACTGTCTTCCCTTGAATATCCAGGTATTGATCTGTTTCAATCATGATTTATTTACCTTTAACATTTGGAGCTTGAGTGGTAACCTTATATTCTTTGTAAGCTTTTTTTTGTTGAGATAGGTTTTGCATCATCTCTCTTTTCTCATGCTGCAAGAGAGCTATTATATGGTTAGCTCTGGCCAAATCATCTTTCATTTGTTGGATTTGATCATCTTTGTGTTTTAGAGCTTATTCAAGTGGCCTATGCCCTTCTTGACTTGGTAAATCTTCCATACCTTGATGCTCATCACACTGATCATGATGATATTTTGAAGGAGAAAATAAAAGCCCCTTACCTTTGGTATAGGTCTTGGTAACCTCTGCCCTAGGTTTCTTTGTCACTGATTCTTTGGGTGGTTGACCTTCCAACCTGTTTGATGAACCCACCTCTTGCATTGTAGGTGACATGGTTTGTTGCTGGCTTGGTGTAGAAGCTATGGGCATTTGCAAAGTTCATTTGAGCTTGTGGAACTTTCTTAAGTGACAAAAACCCTTGGATATGGCTTTCCTTCATTTCACAAAAACATGGATGTCTTTCCTAGATGCGTAGTACAGTCTTTCTTTGTGCAGAGAAGATGTGCAGTGAAGTGGCCAGATGTGCAGCGAAGTGGCAAGATGTGCAGCGAATTTGGGAAAAAGGCAATTTTAAGGACTTATGGGTGTCCAAATGTTGATCTGGAAGTTGCTATGGAAAGCTCTAGATTCCTGCTACATTATAGGATGTTCAAGAACTCAAAAAGGTGGCTCCTAGTCCTCCAAAACTTCATTCTCCCAAGAGTACTCGGAAAGCACGGCATGGAGCTAGGATAGCACAGTGTGGTTTCTTTGGCATCAAATTTTGGAATGTTTTTGCCTTGAAATTATTGAGGAAGCGCTTGGTGATGAATAAGAGCTCTTATTCAATGAGGTGAATGAGCAAATGAACTTGAACTGGTCTTTTTATAGCTTGTGATGGTCACTTTTCTTCATAGTAGTGGGATGGCCCACTACATGTCTTTTCACTTTGCTTTGAAAACTTGTAACTTTGACACTTTCTTATGCAGCTTTGGAATTTGAAACTTATTACATAATATGAAACATAAATTACATTTTGAAACCAAACTTTATTGGATAAATTTAGCTATTACCACTCCTTTGCCAGATTTATGCATGGAATTATAGATTTTGGTGACCTTAACTCTAATGACCTAATGATGACATTGAGATGAATGGAAACCATGATGACGTTGATTGAAGTAATAATAATTATCTTTGAATGATGGTACACTTAAATGAGTGATGACAAGGACCGACATGTGAAATTTTTAGAGTGAAAATAGCCCTAGAGACATTAGCCAGTGACCAATTTTTTATTTGAAGACCTAATGAAATGACAAAAATTTGACTTTGAAAACCTAAAAAGACATTGTAAGAGCCCATTTGATCAGTGGTGACAGGCCGAACAGACTAACACTAACAAGAGGAACCAAGAAAGCAACCTTATCATCTACATAAAGGAAGGATAGAATCAAAAGTTTTGTGAAGAGGAACAAATACCTATGCTCAAGTTTAAGAGTCTTGAAATCATCTCATAAACCAATGCTTTAAATACGTGCACATTTAGATAAAGTACCAATCTCTATTAGTGATAGAAAAGCTGACCTAAAAGGATAAGAAGAGTCTTTTTTTTATAAGAAAAACATGGCAACTACCCAAACTTGAATATGACAGTCACCTTGGAAGTTACCTTGCATGGGTAACATCAATGTATTGACATCAATATATTTAGGAAAGTATAACATCAACATATGGCTAGTCGATATTGTGATACTTAACTACAAATAGACCATACAATAGCAATACATTTAGATCCATATGACAGTTGTCACCACAAGATCTATGGTATCATGAGGATCTCTTGATCTCGTCATCATTGAAATATTCATGGCATCTTGAAGAAACCATTGCAGCAGACTTATTATGATCATGGAGAACTAAGATAAGTATTCCTTAAGGTAAGTATAATTGTGTGTATCCATATAACTGCTCAATCCTTATTATATTAGGGTTTTGAAATCTCATTTTTGATTCTAGGGTTTGTAATGTTGGAGGTTGTTGGCATTTAAGGTTTTGTAAACCCTAGTTGAGTAACCCTACCCTATTACATTTTTTTTCCCTCATAGAAACCCTATATTTTGGGTTTGTAGTTAGCCTAGGGTGAAATTTAAAACCCTAGTGAGTATAGAATTGGATTTGAAACCCTAGAATTGATATTTTGAAAGATAACTTAGGGTTTGGATCTGAAATCCCTAGTTTGTAATCATACTCTTGTACTTGTATACTTTTGGTAGTACTTGTCAATAAATTTTGCAGGTACATATAGAAATAATGATGTTGATACTTCATGGTGAGAGGGAGTCCTTCCAAAGGGAGCTTCCACCTTCTCATGAAATACAAGTATTATTTTTTATTTCATATATATATATATATATATCCTTGTTGCTTGATTATTATCCTTTCTCTTGTATTTTCCTTAGAAGGACTAAGCTTGCATGTATTTTCTAAAGAATAAGGATTGTGACTAGATTCAGAGGGAGTCTTCAAAGGGAGAGACTTTTAAGAAACTTTGTTGCATAAGGAGTCATTTAATTGAAAACCCTCCAAGGTTTGTGAAATAAGAAACTCAAGGTATGTGTAAAAAATTGTAGCAGGTCTTCTTCATATAAGAAGGTACGATCATTTTGTCTTTAAAAGTTTGCTTTATATTACTAACTCTCTCATGTCTAGGGTTTTGCTACAAAATCATGAAATATTATCATAGTGTTGTAGAAATTTGCTGAATAATGAAGATTTATCCACTGAGATTATCCTGATCACATATCAATTCGAATTCATATGCAACACATAATCTCTTCTACTCAGATCATCACACATGCGGAAATAAAACAAGCGGTATGCGATCAAAAGATCATTAAAACATCACACACATTACACAGTATGTATGGGGAAAGCTTATAGCTGAAAACCCCCAGCTATAGTATATTATAAATGGAAGAGAAACATGTAACAATATCAGTACAATACTCCTCACAAGTACTCAGTACTATCTCATAAAGTTACACGCAAACTAGCTTGGTTTTGAACAGGTCACTGGTTCAAAACTCATCCACTAATTGCCTGCCTCTATAGCGCAATCAAGGCTGGTCTAATGAGAGATCCAAGGTTCGAATCTCCTTGGCTTGATAGCGCAATCATCATTGGAAATTTCCTCCAAGTGTGTTGCAAATCTCATGCACAACTGATGTCACAACTGATAGCTATCTCAACCCTTTCATCTACCTCTTTCACTGGTCTCCACTGAACTGTCCATGCACTGTAGTGAACTGATGTGTTTTTGAGTTGAATAATGAGTTAATAATTAGTGAATTAAATAATATTTAATTCACTCCACTCATTACTAGTTGATTAGCTAGTTAAACTAATCTCAATTAGTTCAACTAAGTTAAACCGAACACAACTCCACCAACTGTCTCATCAACTCCACCAAACTTCTGCCACTGAAGTCCTAACTGAAGTCAACCATGCATGAGCTCACCAAACCCCTAGGAATAGCGTAATTCCTCTGTCAGATGCATGAGCCACTTCCATAGCTCGAACTGAAGTGCTCCAAGAGAGTAAACTGAAGTTTAGAGTCCAAATATTATTAAGGGTAAATAATATTTGACTTCCCTATTTTTAGGATAGGCAGTCTAAAAATAGACTTCGACCTAAATTTCTAAAAATAGAGGTCCATCTATTTTTACCAACATGACCAATACTCCAAGAATAACATACTGCAACCCCTGGACCATGCTCCATATGTCTAAAAATAGACATAGTCTAAGAATAGACTTTGCGCCAGAATTTGCCTGCGGGCCCACTTAGTGAAGGCGACTTCATTTCACTAAGCTCCATCATCTTGCTGCATTCTCAACACTCCCTCTCAGCAAGATATGGATTATCTGCAATCCCTATCCTGCCTCTGTGGAATTCGAACTTGCTCCTGGTGAGCGCCTTCGTGAGGATGTCGGCATCCTGATCCTCCGTGGGAACATATGAAAGCATCATGATTCTCCGCTGAACACAATCTCTGATATGATGGTACCTGATGTCGATGTGTTTGGATCTATCATGAAATATTGGATTAGCTGAGAGTTTAATGCAACTCTGGTTATCACAGTAAATCACTGTAGGCTCCAAATGCAACTCGAACAATCCAACGAGGATCTTCCTCATCCAAATAGCCTCGCATGCAGCCAAGCTAGCTGCCATGTACTCGGCCTCTGCTGAACTGAGTGCCACAGATCTCTGCTTCCTGCTGTACCAGGAAACTACTGTCGACCCAATGCTGAAAACTCCTCCGGATGTGCTCTTCCGGTCCGTTGGGCTCCCTGCCCAATCTGCATCAGTGAAGCCAGAAAGCTTCGCTCCATCCTCCTGTCTGTACCATAGACCATATCCCGATGTGCCTCTAATATAGTGCAATACATGCTTGCCTGCCTTCCAAAAGAGCTTGGTAGGCTTAACCATAGCTTGCGAAAGCTGGTTAACGGCATAGCATATATCGGGTCGTGTATTGACCAGATACATAAGCGACCCCACCAACTGTCGATAGACAGTGGCATCCACTACCTCCGCTGAAGTAGCATCCTCCTTCCTCCAACCACCAGGAAGAGGAGTGTCAACAGGCTTGCAGCCTTGCATGTTGAACCTCTCCAAAATCTCTCGAGCATACTTGCCCTGAGAAACAAACAGTCCTCCACTGCGCTGCCAAATCTCCAATCCCAGGAAATAATGAAGGATGCCCAGGTCCTTCATCTCAAACTCTCGTGCAAGATCCTCCTTGCATGAAAGTATCCACTGCTCGTCGCCAGTCAAAATCAGATCATCTACATACAGTACGATGATCAACAGCTTCCCCTCCACCACAATCTGGTACAGGTTTGGATCCGCCTCACTCTTGGAGAATCCAAGCCCGGTGAAGTAGCTGTCTATCCGAGTGTACCAAGCACGAGGTGCTTGCTTAAGCCCATACAGTGCTCTCTTGAGTCGGCACACATGCGACTCACTGCTGAAGATCTCAAAACCTTCAGGCTGCTCTATGTACACCTCTTCCTCAATAACTCCATTGAGGAACGCAGTCTTCACATCCATCTGATGAATGTGCCACCCCATCTGCGCTGAGAGAGCAAGGATCGTCGGTATGGAAGAGTACCTTGCGACAGGTGCAAAAGTCTCCTCATAGTCAATCCCCTCGATCTGTGAGAAGCCACGGGCGACAAATCTCGCCTTGTACTTCTCCACACTCCCGTCAGCCGCCTGCTTCACCTTGTAGATCCATCGCGAACCTACAACTGATTTCCCAAGCGGTCTTGGGACAATCTCCCATGCACTGTTCCTGATGATCGAATCATATTCTTCGATCATGGCATCAACCCATGCGGGTTCCTCCACGGCTTCCTCAAAAGAGGATGGCTCCGTCACAACACATTGACTCACAAGAGCCATGTATCCAGTGTACCGATCCGGTGACTGTCTCTGTCTGCGCTGTACTGTAGGTGGTCCTACAACCTTCTCTGCATCCCGAGCCAGTCGCTCAGCTTCTGTAGTGCGCATGCGCCCTCTGATGGTTGGCGCTGCCTGGGTGGTTTCTTCCACCTCTTGAACCTCCTCTTGTGGCTGATCCACATCCGAAAGCTCCTCCTTAGGAACTAACAGCTCCTCATCTGCATGCAAGTGTAGCTCCCTCTCAAGTGAACACTGCATGGCTTTCTCCTCCTGAAATTTTATATCCCGTCGCACAACAGTCTTGCGACTGTCTGAAAAATACACTCGGTAGTTGTGAGGTGTATCGGTGTACCCCACAAATATTCCAACCTCAGCAGTTGGATCCAGCTTCCTTCTCGCATCCTTCGTCACATGCATGTAGACAGGAGAACCAAAAATCCGCAAATGGGAAATATCAGGCCTCTTGCCAGAATAAGCCTCCTCTGGTGTACTCATGCCAAGAACCTTGTGAGGACAACGGTTCTGCACATACACTGTTGTATTGCATGCCTCGGCCCACAAGTGAAGGGGTAGGCCCTGATCATGCAACATCGCCCGTGCAGCACCCACGATCGTTCTGTTCTTCCGCTCAGCCACCCCGTTCTGCTGTGGGTTATGGGGTGCGATGAGCTCTCTCCGAATCCCTTCTGCGCTGCAAAAGTCTTTGAATTCAGTCGAGATGAATTCACCACCATTGTCGCTCCTGAGAGCCTTCACATGCTTCCCCGATTCCTTCTCAACCAGCGCCTTGAATTCACAGAACTTTGAAAATGTATCACTCTTCTTCTGCATGAAGAAGATCCAGCACTTCTGAGAGAAATCATCAACAAAGATCACATAGTACTTGTGCTTTGCTGTCGAAGCTACTAAGAAAGGACCACACACGTCTGTGTGAACTCTCTCAAGGATCGTCGTGGCGCGACTATCCTTCTCGTGAAAGGTGGCTTTCACATACTTTCCCAAAGTACACCCCCTTCGTCCAGCGACACATGGAGGTTCCCTTGGAAGTCCGGTAGGCCTCCTAACTTCCTGGCCTCTTCAGCTCCTGGTGAAGACAGCCCAATCTCTACGGTGCGACGATTCATATCTTATATCACCTCCACCCCATTTCCCGCTGCATTTTGTTGGATCATTTTGCTTATCTCTTGTGGTACTCTTTCTTGACAAACCCTGTCTTAAGATTCTCAGTAGTCTCCACATTTTTAGACTTTCCCTTCTTGAAGACCACATCGCCTTGTCTTCATCGCCAGCCACGAGAGATCAGAAGTTCTTCATCAATCCTGGAGACATGCAAAACTTCCTTGATATGAAAGGTTTACCGAGACTCCCTCTCGAGGAAATGAGTACCGATACAGTCGCCTTTGTATCTACCATCATCGCCCATCTCGATGTACTCCAAGATCTTTCCTCCGGATGAAAACGGAATCTCGATCCTAGGTCATGTGAAATGACGCACCACTGTCCAAGAACCAAACTGATCCCGCCACACTTGAAACCAAGCATGCGATGAGTGAAAAATCCAGTTCGAATTGAGAAGCCAATGCCTCTCCCGCTGCAGATCCAGCAGCCTTCTTATTTTTCTTCTTCTGCGGACAATTTGTGGCATAGTGTCCGTGCTGGTGACAGTGAAAACACTTCACCTTGGACATGTCTTGCTTCTTACCTTTCGCACCAGACTGAGAAGCCTTCTTGCTCTTCCCCTTCTTTGCTTTGGCAGCCAAAGCGCAATTTTCTTCATCAGATACCTTTGATGAAGATCCGTCCCTGGTAGTCCTCCTTATCTCCTCTTGCATGAGATCCGCCCAAAGTCGCTCCCATCCCGGCAACTTCTCCTGACCATTGACACTATCTTGATATGCATGCCAACTTTTCGGAAGACCAAGGAGAGCCAGGTTCACCATATCCTCTTCTTCGACAGTCACCCCCACACTTCCCATCTCATCTCTGCATTGAGTGAACTTCGTGAGGTATTTGGCAATACTGTCACCTTTCTCCATCTTGATTTTTCTGAGCTTATCTTTGAGTGCTAGCTTCCTTTGGTCGCTCTTACTTTGGAATAGATCTGTCATCGCTTTCCACATTAAATATGGAGAAGCTTTTCCATGCAGGCTGGATACAATGTGATCCTTAACGCCCTCCAACAGAATCCTTCGACATTTTGCCATCTTCTTTTGCCAAGCTTCGACTTCAGCAAGATCAGTGGGCTTTTGGACATCTGTATCTACGAACTCCTTCAGACCATTATCTTCTAATACTTCCTCCATGCGATCTTTCCATGCAACATAATTCGAACTGCCTTCAAGAGCATATTTGAGTCGCAAATCGTTGAAAGACATTTTCAACTCTGGCACCAAGAACACAAACTACTGCAAAATTCGAATTCTAAACTCCAAGCTCAACCAATCTTAATCTGTGAGAAAAAATTATTTCTAGCACAGAGATCGACTGCAGGGGCATTTACTGGATGTATCACCTTTCAAAGGAAAGGATGGATCCAGAGGAGCTACAGCCATGTGGACTACGTCTCTGAAATAAGTTTGTAATCCTTGTGATGATCATTACTCCTCACCATGTGAAATTTGTTTGAATAATGAAGATTTATCCCTGAGATATCCGATCACATATCAATTCGAATTCATATGCAACACATAATCTCTTCTACCGGATCATCACACATGCGGAAATAAAACAAGCGGTGTGCGATCAAAATATCATCAAAACATCACACACATGACACAGTATGTATGGGGAAAGCTTATAGCTGAAAACCTCCAGCTATAGTATATTATAAATGGAAGAGAAACTTGTAACAATCTCGGTCTGATACACCAATTAAGTACTCGATGCGTATAAGATAGTTACACACAAACTGGCACCAGTTTTTGAACGGGTCACGGTTTCAAAACACATCCATTAATTACTGCTTGCCTCTATTGCGCAATCAAGGTTGGTCTAATAGAGATCAAAGGTTCGAATCTCCTTGTGACGACAATCATCATTCAGCAATTCCTCAGTGGTGCAATCTCATGCACAACTAATGTCCTGAGCGATAGCTATCTCAACCCTTTCATCTACCTCTTTCTTTGGTCTCCTTTGAGCTTGTCCATGCTTGTAGTGAAGCGATGTGTTTTTAGGTTGAGTAATGAGTTAATAATTAGTGAATTAAATAATATTTAATTCACTCCACTCATTACTATTTGATTAGCTAGTTAAACTAATCTCAACTAGTTCAACTAAGTTAAACCGAACACAACTCCACCAACTGTCTCATCAACTCCACCAAACTTCTTTCACTGAAGTCCTAACTGAATTCAACCATGCATGAGCTCACCAAACCCCTAGGAATAGCGTAATTCCTCTGTCAGATGCATGAGCCACTTCCATAGCTCTAACTGAAGTGCTCCAAGAGAGTAAACTGAAGTTTAGAGTCCAAATATTATTAAGGGTAAATAATATTTGACTTTTCTATTTTTAGCTAGGCAGTCTAAAAATAGACTTCGACCTAAATGTCTAAAAATAGAGGTCCATCTATTTTTACCAACATGACCAATACTCCAAGAATAACATACTGCAACTCCTGGACCATGCTCCATATGTCTAAAAATAGACATAGTCTAAAAATAGACTTTGCGCCAAAATAGCCTGCGGGCCCACTTAGTGAAGGCAACTTCATTTCACTAAGCTCCATCATCTTGCTGCATTTTCAACAAGTGTTAGGGTGATTGATCTCTAGATTGAATCAATCCTCGTCTTACTATACTTTTCTATGTTGAAAAAACCCTATCCTTTAAGGTTCACTATAAAAACCCTAACATTTTGATGTTTTGGGTTTGTTGATGAAACCCTAGATTCTTAGGGTTTGATGAATTACATTTTATGACCAAACCCTTGTAATAGCTAATGTAAGGTCCTAGGAATGAGACCCTAGGTATATATGCTTCCATATGATTAAAACCCTAGCTTGGTAGAGTTGTTAAAGTTTTGATCTTTGTATCTAAATTTTAACGACAAAAAAACCTAGTAGTGATTGCTATAAAATTATAGGGTATGATAATGAAACCCTAGATGTAAAATGTTTTCACTATGATTGAAATCCTAACTTTATATGGTTGTTGATATTTAAGGTTTAGTTTTGATGATGGAATCTAGGCTTTATGGAAAAACCCCAGCAGAGTTTGTTGTAAGATTCTAGGGTATGAAAGGTGTAACCCTTGTTGATTGTAAACATAACTAGGTTTAGGTTTTGGATATCTAAAAGTTTGACTTCTTATTCAAAAATTTGATAACCCTGGATGTTCCCATTGTGATGACATGCTAACTCTATATTACTAAAGTTAACTTCATTTTTTTGTATATTTTTGCTTGGTTGTACTTGTTGTTAAATATTTTTGCAGGTACATAATCCTCAAGATGTTGAATATGCTTACCTACCTCATACTTCATGATGACTTGATGATGATAATGAGCATGATGAAAAGGAGATGTAAAATTCTTGATGGCATTGAAGTTTACATTGTTGATTAATAGATGACTTGTTTCCATGTGAAGATAGAAGGAATAATGTTTCGGAAGGTTGAAGTTCTCTAATATATGATGATGCAAAAGGAAGAGCTTGTATGACTGAGTTGTTTGGATAAAGAAAGTGTATATATCCCTAGTTAAGATGGAGGGCATATTATGATAGCTATAGTAAAGACCTTGAAGAAAGAATAAGATCGAAGAAAGGCTAAAGCACTATAGATGTGTATTCATGATTGATGAAGTTGTGAACAAGAATTCAATGTTTTGGAAAGTGCTGAAGTTGAGTTTGGTGCTGCTGGAGAAGTTGAAGAAGGAATATTTTGTCAAGATGTGCTTGGATATTGTGTTGACCTAAGTAGGATCAAAATAGTTGAAGACCCCAAAGTTTTGTGCTAGCATACAAACATATACATTGGAATTTTGATACTAGTTGGGGTTGTGAAGCTACTGGATATTCTAATAATTGAATATGTAGTTGATGTGTGGATCTCTCCCTAAGAAGTTTGAATAATCGATAATCATGTTTGGGTTGGAGGATACCTCTAGCTTGATTGAGAGGGAGAGATGAGTATCATAAAAAACTGCTAATATGATGGTACTCAAGAGGACATCTTGGCCTGGTTGGTATTGAGATTTAATTTTGTTTGGCCTTGATAATGTTTGGATCTTGGTGTGGGAGGGTATCTTGGTCATGTGGAGCTATGTTTGTGTTGAACTTGTTGAGATAGCTAGATCCCTGAGGGTTGGTGTTAGGGCATAGAGGCCTGGATGGTATCTATAGTGATATCAGGGTTGTAGCCTATTGGTACCTGTAGTGGCATGTTGCATTGATGACACCTTAGTCCCTGAGTGTCTTAGATCCTTGTATTAGGACCTCAGAAATGACACTTGGAACATTAATTTGATGGATCCTTGAAATAATGTCATTGACATTTGGATCTTTGTTGTGTTGGATACTTTGGCAGTTTTAGTATCCCTAACATTGTGTATGCTATTGTACTCTTCTTGGAACATTTCAAATTGAGGTCAACCTTGTACCAGTTGAACAATTATGAATGCCTCCTTAGTTAAGAGGGTGTGTTGAGAAATGTAACAAGTATCAGTCTTCATAATTGAATTTGAGTCATGATGTAATAGATTTATCAAAAGAGAGAAAAGAAAAATTATTTATAAGCATAGGTTTCATGCTCTATTTATTTTGTTTATAGGTCAAAGCACCCATTGAGTGCTTCCAGGTTTTATGTCACGAGTCATAGTCCTTGTCATTATAATCTAGACCCTTCTTGGGCTCATTATGTCAAAGAAAGAAAATTATTTTTATGTAATTTCGTCTTTTATACCTCCACCAAGTTGACATGTCCTTCTCATGTCAGTCTCATTAAGGAGCTTTGAACCACTATAATTAGTTGGGCTACTCGACCTATTTGTTGATCTATCCTAAGCAAGTTCAATCTGCAGTAGAAGAGGAAGTGTGAAGGCTAGAAAATAGATGATAAAGGCTTAAACAAAGACAAGAAACCATAGAGAAGGAAGGAAGAAGTCTAGCACAACAAAGAAGGAAGTTTTTCTCTTGATTCCGACTCACACGTGTGAATTTATGAGGTGCAAGAAGGGGTCGAAGTTGTAGGTCCGCAGTAAGGCCAAAATTCTTAATGCAAGAGGCCAAAATTTGTGACTAATGTAGTAGTGAAGTAGTTTGATTTGAGCCGACTTATGGAGTTTGGCTAATCATATTGGGAGGCTGACTTGGTCGACTGGAGGAGGTCATTGTCTTGGTCTAAGGGTCTTGGTTTGTCTCATTTTATTTGGTTCTTCAAGCAAAGAAGAGAATTTTGGGTTTTCCCCTAGAAAGGGGTTTTCCCTGACTAAGAGCCTACATATGGTGTCATTGATCTTCATGTTTATGTTTTAGTAGTTGCTTGGTGATACGAAGATAAAAGAAGACATAAATAAAATTGAAGAGCTAAAAGAAGATAAATAAATGTCACAAGTAATTATCAGGATAAGAAAATCTTTCTACCTTTATGATTATCTAACATAGGAAGATCATGGCCAACTTACAGAGGTGTGTGTATTTGGCTCAGGATGAAAAATCATGGCCAACTTGCAAAGGTATGTGTATTTGGCTCAGGATGCAAGAAGAGGTAGCTAGGTTCATAGGGGGATGCATGCTTTGTTGTACCAACAAGCCTAATAACATGAAACAAGATCTATGTCATCCCTTTTTGGCACCTACTTGTCCTTGGGAAAATATTTCCATGTACTTTGTGGGAGCTTTTAGAAAGGGACAAGACACTTATTTGTGGTAATTGACCAATTCAACAAGATGTGTGCTCTAATGCCCTATAAAAGACCATCTGTGGGAAAGAAGAAGTGAACATGTTCTTTTGATAGGTTTGGGTGCACTTTGGGATACCAAGGAGCATCCTTTCTGACAAGGACTTGAGATTTTTCAATGCATTATGGAATACATTGTGGGAGAAGATGGACATGAACTTGAAGATTCTACAACATTCCATCCACAGACAAATGGACAAATAAAAATAGTCTATAGGACTTTGATGCAACTTTTGAGGGGTTACAATTAAAAGCACCCAAAGACTTGGGATGAAAATTTGTTATATACAAAAATCTTATAATGGAGCAGTCTACACTTCTACTAGCAAGTCCCCATTTGAAACTTATTTTGGATATTTTCCACCTTCACAATTGGATATTACATATGAGAAGCAAGGAGTGAGGGACGATCTTACAGGAAATGTGTTAATGACAAAAAAAGTTGTTGAGAAGATCAAGTAGATTCATCTACATGTACAAGTGACACTACAAAAAGTCACAGAAAGTTACAAGGCTAGGCATGACCAGGACATGACAATGAAGTCATTCAAGGTGGACGAGAGAGTACGATTACAATTGAACAAGGAGAGGCTATAGGGTCTTGGTGGGAAAATCAGGGCACCATGATATGGTCCCTTTGAGAAATTAGACAAGGTGGGAGATAACGCCTATAGACTCACTCTATCCTCATACATGTGCATTTACTCAGGTGTGAATGTAGAGAATTTGAAACTCTATGAGCCTTCCATGTTGGATTAGGAAGAGGAACATGCCTTACCTTCTTTAGAGAATTTGGCACCAAATCCCTAATTAGAGTTGACAGAGGATGCAATTTTGCAGAATAAGTCCAAAACTACAAGATAGGGGCAAGATGACTTCTTGCAAATTGAGTTGAAAGGATAGCTTCCAAGCAACGCCAAATGGTACACCAGAGAGAAGGTGGAGGAAAAAATTCTTCACCTCATTCAGTAGAAGATTTTAGGGGCCAAAAGCCTCCCAAAATGGGGAGGTGTGATGTGGATTGGATCATTATAGTATTTATCATCCATTTTATGTTCTCAAACTGGAAAGAGTGGAGGGATCAACTCAAAAGGCTATTTTTACCGACCGATCCAAGTTTGGAAAATTAGGGAATAAAATTTTTATAAGTAATATGAAACATCAAATGATGTTTTCAGGGGTTAAAACTTTTCTCTTACTTGTGCACCCCTTAACACTATTCCACACACATATACCTTTCTAATAACAAAAGAATCGCCTCAATCAGAATATGTATGCAAAAGTTATGCCACCTCAAAGTTGACCTTCATGTTTTGACCACCATGGTTTGGAGAGGATGTCACATCAACCCTCACTATTCATGGAAAATGGGTTAGTCACATGATCATCATGAAAAAGACTCTAGAAGAATCAATAGTGTAACATCAGTTAAGAGTTGGAGTCAAACTTAACCACTAGTAGGCTATCAAGTTGTGTTATAATCAAGTCATTAGGAGAAAAAGGAGTTCAATTTTATTCAAGTGCATTTTGTTCCATAGACAAAGAGTAGCCAAAAGTGGATAGGGAGAGAGAGCAAACAAACAGGGTTTGTACATTGTAGCAGCATGCAGGCAGCATGTCTCATTTCTTTGTATTTGCATCCATTTCCATACAAAGAAAGAAAGAGCAAAGCAACCTCACTTTCCGGTTGGGTTCTCTCGTAGGGTTTCCCAAGTCATATCTTATGTTATTATGGTTGAGTGATTGTATTTTTTCTATTCTCTATTTTTTGTATTTTCTATATAACATACATAAAAGTAGTATCTTAATAAATCTAAAAGGAAAGAAACCCTCATAGTATAATTTTGAATTTATAGTATAAATTTATCAAATTTGTTGTGATGAATTGTCCAATAAAATATCCACAATATTTTATAGATCAACCTTCATCCAATGACTTGAACTATGTATCAAAGGTAATAAGTCAGGAAAGTCAAAAGACTATAAAAAAAAAAGAATAAATAATTTAGCGAAATTATCTTAGATAAAAATAAAGTTCTTACTTAAAAGGTCATGTTCAAAAATTACTTGCACAAGTCAAGAAATCTAAGGCTATGAAGCAGTCATTGGAAAACATAGTAGAACAACTTATCTAGACATAAGCATCGATGTCTTCAAATTAAAATGTCCAAGTCGAGGAGGAGGGAACAAATACATATCTTATTAATCTTGTGACTCAAAATGATGTCATTCCAATTGAATTCAAACATACTCAGATGCTACAACATAGACGATGAAACTTCCAACTGAAGATTCCATAATCAATTAGTTCCTCAAGTAAATCAAGAAACTGCCACAAGCATGATCAGGGAAAATTAGGTCACAATAACTCCTTATTGATATCCAAATCACAAGAGTAGACATCTCAATTAGTGAGCATATCAATATCACTGTAGGAAAAAACAATTAATTTATGTTCCAAAAAATATCGATGGCAACACAATTAAGTCTTATAAAAACAATTCAAGTCAAATATCAAGTGCAAGGTTCCACAAAAGATCAAATTGGGGCGGTTAGATGTTTTTCAATTCAAAAAGTTTACTCAACACTAAGATGGTCATATCGTCTTTTATCATCGAAGATGTCAATTCCAAGAATTGGTAAAAGTGAGAAGAATACCAAAAAGAAAAAAAAACGTAAAACTTTTTCATCAATATGCTTTGAAGAAAAAATTATAGACAGACACAATATTATGAACATAATAATAATAATAATAATAATAATTATTATTATTATTATTATTATTATTATTATTATTAAAAATGTTTGTTAGTTGAGACATGACTATTCATGAAGAGGTGCCCTACCTAGTATTTACACAAGGCCCTCAATTGTAATCGAGCCATATCAATTTCTCATACATTATTCCATATATATATATTCCAATATTTTGGTTATTATATTTGTGAGCAAAGTCTGGCTATCACAAAAAATCAAACACATCCAAAAGTGATTTATTATAAATCTTAGAAATTGGGCTTCCCCTTTTAAAAGTTGGGTCCCCAGCCATTGAGAGTAAAGCTATGGTCAAGAAATTAACATACAAACACAAACTAATTAGCATGAAGAACAAGAGGCTTTTTCCTGCTCCTCGAGTTATCAGTAAAAGTCACTCAACTTCAAAAGCGGTTGGATTAGAGAAGCAATTTTCTGGTTAGATCATTGGGGGATAGTGGAGGACGCCCTTCACGATATCAGCATTCCTCAAGCACTATCAAAACTAGGTTTAAAAGAAAATGTGGACCAATAGGGAGACGAGGACACTAAGAACGAGAGAAAGTTGAATTATTACAAATAAATCATTGTTCACAAGTTCGTAGATCAAAATTATCTTTCCTTGCCAACTCAAAAAAAATCATAAATATCACAAAGATAAGAACAAATTCCCAACCTCTTCATGGGGAAACCAGGTGGTGCACCAAACCAAAAACACCTTGGCACAAAAGAATACATAAAAACTATGAGAGGAATAGTGTAGAGGATGAAAAGAAATTTTTCTTGGAATGCACAATCTACAAAGAAATTAGTTTTAGTTGGTCACATTGATTATCATCATCATTATAATGTATGTAATATTGCCATTTTGAACTATGAAAATATCCATTTTTCTTGGGGCAAAACACAAAAGCCATCTATAAAGAATAAACACTAAAGGAAATTGCATGTAACATGATGTCCTGCCAAACAGATACAAATAGAGTGAGCTCGACCTGAGAATGCTTCATAATGGATAAGGCTATGGTGCTTCAACATTTGTTTTTAGTTGGAAATCTTGGTCTTTTACCAATTTATTTGAGTGGAGAATTCAACCTGAGATTGATGACAGGATCAGAACTACTGATAAAGAAAATATTCCCTTTATTGGGAGTATTAGAAGGATACAATTCTTAAAATGATGACAGCACTTGGTATGCATATGCAATGTATATTACCATATTCTACATTCTATGTCCACAGATCATATTCTCATTTATTCTGAGATCCAAGTGTGATATCTTCCCTATATCAAGGTTTATTGGATCCCAAATATGGAAAGCTTCTGAATTTCATGCTTAACATAATGCAGAAACTCTAATTGAAATGTTTCCTACCCATTTCTTATGCCTTAACACTGCATTATTTTAACATCACAGGAATTAAATAGTTTCAGTTTCCCAACCATTCTCACTATCAACACAGAAGGACATTGTTGTGAGAAGAAAATCCTTGAGGAATTGATTGTGATCTTTTCCAAATGCTGTAGATCCCACTTGAATAAATTGGTTCAGATTGCTGAATGCATAACATGATCCAGTTGCAAATCCAGTACAGTAACAGAATGTGGAGGCAGAGAAATGTTCATATCAGTGCCACTATTTTCAACTGCTGTTGCTCTGGGCGCGATCTGCATTATCTCCCATATGCCAATTCTTTAGAACATGAAATGATCCAATACAGCAATGCTTAAAAGGAAAATAGCTCACTTCATATATATAAGTGCTCACCAAAAAAGTGCAGGCATAAGAAAATAAATCATTATACCTTTTGTGGTTTGTCAAAAGAATTTTCATCCATCAAATTATCAGATGTCAGAATGGTTTTTTTTGAACCTGAAGAGCGTATGCTTCCAACAGGTAAACCACTTATCGAGATGTTGAGTGTCAGCAGAGAGCTGCCAAAATTTACAGCCTACAATAAAGATTCAAAATGATCAGATATATACAGCTATTAATCTTGCAAAATAAGTGTTAAGTAAAAATATTGCTTATGAAATACCAAAAGAGCGACAACAACATTGGTCTAATCCCTATTTTAAAGTCACAATGTTGTAAGAGTTTGAGCAGATAGCGTAAGTGATTTCTTAAACAATAGTTGGCAAAAGGACGATCCCAGACAGTTTGGGAACCTCAAAAGGGCCAGATATGTGCAGCACTTATCAAAAAAATGTTATTCATTTTTTAGTGAGCAAGAAAAGGTTTTCCTCTTCCTCAAATTTAAGGAAAATCTAATCATTGAGAAAGCAAATAACGGAGAACATTTTGCATCAGTTTCTGTGTGTAGGAATAGAAAAATCATAAGGGTGATGAAAGGCAAGAGGAGTATGATAAATGTCGAGGACAGTAGATAGGCACTAGCCCATTGAATAACTAACTGACAGGACATTTACTACTCCTTTCAGCACTTTTGTAACTACATCTAAAAACATGAAATTTCAGCTGAAAGGTTGATATGGAAGATCCTCATTTATGAATGGATATAAGACCATCTTATCAATGATCATACACCAATCAAACTAACCACACAGCTAAGATTCCAGGAAAACTCACTTGTGGATGCATTCTAGAGTATTTAGAAAAGGAAAAGTGCAAAAGAACTCAATCAGGGGATTCAGAAGAGAATAAGTTCAGAAAATGTCAGCTATAACATTCTTCGATTCAGACCAGAAGGCTACACATTTTACAATAACCATGGGACATAATGGAAAATAAGGTATATTATTCTCAAGAGATAATACTAAGCAATTTAAGAATGAAAAATAATATTAATTGGAAGTGAAACACAGGGCAGAAGTCACATAACACTCTCAACATATTGCTGATAGTAAAATGTTTAAATTAGCTCTACACATATTTACATTATAAACTGAGAAAAGGAATAGCATTCCATATGGTAGGACTAAGGTACAGGAATAACATTTGCCTTCCCTTTATTGAAATTAGCGATAAATTAGAAATTTCAAATTGTACTCACTTGCCTTAAGCAAGATGCACTGTTTAGGTGTTGATGCATTGATATTGAAAAATGGAAACCCTTGTAAACCTTTGACCTTAAAGAAGAGAGTCCTGATGATGAAATCGAATCTCAATTTGTTACCAAATAATTGTCTTTTCCTCTCTCAGATACACAAATGCGGCTAGTAGATGAGATGATGTTCATCTCTTCTTTGTTTACAAATACTCCCCCACCACTCCCCCCACCCCCAAAAAAAAAAAAATATGCAAATTAAAAGAGAACTGGAAGCACAATAACAGGGACATAAATTAAATCAATCAAAGCATGCTCAAACACTCACATACAAACTGAAAAGATCTAGACTGAAATCGCATAAAAACCATAAAGTTTTAAAATTCAATATTGTTATCAGTATCTATTTAAGTGAGTGCTAAGAACAGTTGTAACCTTCACTCTGATGTAATCTTCTCCATCCTCTAAGCTACTCCACCTTATAGCAGAAGCAACCAAAGCAGATGTAGCATTCTCTTGTATTGTCACAGGAAGAAGTACAGCACCATTTGATTCCCTGAAGAATTGTTGCACCCAGTAGCTCGGAATCCCATATTGCTGCCATGAATCAAATACAATAGCATCTGGGTTCCATCTGTGACCATAATCATTCTTAGAATGTAAGCTAATCACAACATGAAGAGATTAATTGAAACTAGAGAGGACACATGATTTAATTCAGCTGCAAATGTAAACTGCAAAACAAGAATTTTATAATATCAAGAAAACAAACAGACAGCATAGACAAATACCTGCGGTTATTAGCATTGACAAACAATGGTGCATAGCTTGCCATCTCGACTACATCACTGCTTGGACCAGAGACACAAACACGTAGATACTAATCTTGTCAAAACCCGCAAAAGTATTATCTTGAGAATCTCTCATTCTTCAAATCCTAATTTTTTCATGAAATGTAAAAATTCCATTTATCCATAGTGTCCATTTTCACATTTACTGCAAGCTAACATGCATTTTTATGGAAGTTAAATTCTTTGGCTACAGAGCTATTCAATTAATGTAAGTATGTTAGGGAAACAAAAGAAGAGCACGTTACACTTCCATTGAGTAATGACAATCCAAAAAGTGAAAAGGATATAACTGATGTCTAGACATAGCAGTGTTATCAGAACTGGACCTGAACCAGTGAAACCGGCCAAACCGATTGGTTGGGGGTCAAACGGTAAACCAGTTGTTAATTTTAGTTAACAATGGCATGTTCTATGCTTATCACAATTACTTCAATGTCCTTTAGCAGCCCAATGACAATTTCCAATATTGTTTCCACTAGCAATCACATCAACCATTAATCACATTGACAGTAACTGTAGATAGAACATGAAATAACAAAATGTTGTAGACAAGCCAAGACAAGAGGACACCAGATTTGGCAGATGCTAGGGAAAAACCACAAGATGGGAAAACCCTTTGATCAATTCTTCTTATTATTATATCAAATCTTCAACAAAGAGAGAGAGTACAAAAAGTCAAAGTTGACTCGCCAAATGAAGTCAAAACAGCCCTGTCAAATCTGCAGTCACCTTCAGCCCTAACCAGAAAGTCAAAATGGTCAACGCAGCAGCAAATCATTCTTCTTGAAGCTCAGACAAAAGCAGTCAAACTCAGCCTCCTTAGCTGGTCAAATAGAAGTCAAAACAGTCATCCAAACAGCAATCAAAATCGGTCAACTTTAGTGAACTTCTGCAGTCAACAGAGGTCAAAGTGCCCAGAAATTCTTGGTTTCTGTGCAAAAAAATACACCCTGCCAAATCGAAATTTACCGACAAAAATCGTAGTCAAAAGATGAGTCAAATGTCTGGTCAATGCTGGTCAAACCTTGCAACAGCTCTGAAATTTCAGCACTGCAATCTGCCCAGAAAATTCATCCTCCTTGCCACACGTGTGAGAGAAAAGATCTGCCCAATAGCTGTACAAACCAATCAGAGGAGAGAAGAATGTGTGAGTGATGAGATGATGCCAAATGAGGTTGAAGGTCTCTTATATTTATACAAGTCGTTGAGGATGAAGTGACATGTCTCTTGGGCTTCATGAGCCTACATGATGATGTGGCCGACCTTGACAATTTGTACGTGTGGGTATCAATTCAAAAACACAGTTCTGCTTGTCCAAATTTGATGATCTTTAGGTCAATTTTGGTCCTCTCGAAAAGAGGAATTCAATGCAATCATCATCTCCATCAAATGAGCTGTCGAAAGTGGAATTTGGCCCTAGTTTCCAATTTTAACACTCCCTCTCAACTAGGGAGAATTCCACCTGCGAATCCATCTGTCATCGTCAATCATCATGCCATCCTGTCGTCATGTACCATCTTTGTATCTCATATTTGCTCTATTGAACACTTATATAGATAATGAAGATTAACTGATCGAAAGTGAGTCACATGACCTTACCACTCTCCACAACAAAAGTCGGTCCAGAGGTAGAACCTCAATCAGACTTGATCCCATATCAAGTTGTTGAACATCAAGCATCCTAGACAAAGGGAGTAAAACAATACATGATGCGTCCATCTGTAGTGCTATGGTCCCTGTTACCCACCATTTCGTGGGTGATATCCGTAGGAGAAATTTTTCTCCATGATGGTCCTCAGTCAGCAGCCAACAACCCCTTGCAACCCTCAACTAGCTCATTGTGCCATTTCTCCGCCACCTGAGCCATCCATGTGGTCCCTCACCCATCTATATTAATCGTATATTTGAAGGTGGGCCTCCCAAACCTAAAGGTATGTCTTGTCATTTGGTAATTGAGTTATTGGGTTTACTTATGATGGACACTTCTGGGCATGGATTAATGGGGGCATTCGGCAGATAGAGTGGGCTTAGTTTATGCTTCTCTCCCCTTGACCTCTTTTGGAAGTTACCCTTGGATTTTAGTCCTGTGGAATCTCCTTTACTAACCATTTGGCTTTAGGGTGGTACTACCTGGAAAACCCCGACTTTGGTTGCATGGTCCCGCTTCCTTATCCACATATATCACCCCTCTTCCATTCACTATAGCCCCATTCATCATCTCTCCCACCTGGGTCCACATTTCTTCACTAGGTCCACAAAGGGTTGGCCACACCATTCCCTTGCCCACCTTGGGTCAGGCTTGGAATGATGCCCCAGAGGTTGAAGCAATTGAAAAGAAAAGTAAAAGCATAAATGACCACATTCAACATGAAAATGTACCAACAAGATACAAAAGATGGTCTGGAGAAACATATTTAGCACGTGGGAAAAAGCCAATGCTTGAGCCCTACCACATACCCAAGGCCATCACCATGGTTCCATAGGCCCTAAATGAGCCTCTTTCATCATTCAGGAACCCATGATTGTCCCAACCCCTAGAGGGAAATGAACTACCCTACCAAAAAAGGGGGTATTCACTACTCTATCTTAAACATCATGCTCTTATCCTTTGATCCCTGAGCAGTTAATCAAAGAAAAATCATAAAAGGAAAAAAGCATATAAAGAAGGGTGGAAAAATCAAGGACGGGGCACCTCATGTACCATGATTGCTCACTCCTACACATTATATACCTAGGTGTGGACTTCCTTTTTTTCTAGCTAACCTTGTGCCCCGATATGGCCCAGGATTGCCCCTCTCATTCCCTATTCCATTTTACCTATTTATCTCATGCCACCACCATTTGAGTACCTTGGACATATTATCCCCTCTAAAGAGGAAACCACCTAATAAAGTGCTTGGCTAACCTCCTTTGGAGCTTGGAGACATTAGCACAAGACAAAGCCCACTACGAAAGGGCAGGCAATTATGTTATCCATGGTTTGTAAGCTCTTTTACCCAATTACTTGAATGACTTGTTGTGCTGGAAGGCTAGGGGACGCATTGGATCTTATGCAGGAGCAGATGGTGTCCATTTGGCTATGGTCTCCCCATACAGTGTCCTAACCCTCCAGAGGGTTACATTAGCACATATAGGGTGTGTGTAGAGAGCCATGGGCCTCCACAGAAGTAGAAAACACTCCATGGATCCCCAAAGATGCTCATAGATTACTCGAGATTCACCTTTTGGACGAGGAAGATGTATCTGGTACACTATGCCCAGGTGCACCACAAACTTGGCAGATGTCCCAGGACTTGTACATTGGCATGGCATCATTAATTCCATCATCTGAGCCCTTACAAATGGTCTACAAGCATCTTTGACTCATTTGGAGACCCATGATGTCATTGGTGTGCCCCCACACCCGCTGGGAGCACCACAAGTTTATTGTTTGGAGAACAAGGGGCCACCCCCTTGTCCATCACTTTCGAGGGTCCTATTCATCATTATGGCACTTATGGACCTCATCAGGCCTCTTGGAGGGCCCTACGACATGCATAGATTATTATTTGACCTCTTGAGAGGCTTATTATTTTATTTGTGAGCTAGTTTGGTGGGTTTGTCACCAAAAGTTAGTTAATTTGCACATTATTTTCTTTTAGGGGCTAATGTAGGCCCATTAGGTAATTTGAACTCCTAATGAGTGTATAAATAGGAGTTAGATGAATTAATTTTGGATCACCACTTGATTTGGATCATTCTCTCTTTAGAGAACTTCGCACTTTTTCCTCGGTGGATATTCTTGGATAATGGATGAATTTTGATGTATGGATTCGGTTCTTCTTATCTTGGAGCTTATTATATTGCAAATATATTGATGGTTGTATATATTCTCTTACATGTAAGTGCAATTTTAACGCTATTTTCTTTCATTTCGCTGCATACATTGGTTATGAGATTTTCGCTATTTTAAGGCCAATTGTTGCATGCATTTACGACAGCAATGTGGAATTATGTTTCTATTTAGCTTGTCTCTATGTATGGGTCATGTTTCATGAATGAATTGTCCTAGAGATAGAGTTATCTCAATAATCCTCTTCCATTTGCAACGAATTATAAAAGATTTTAAGGTCACTTTTCTTTCTAGCCCTTCACATTGGACGAAGTAGACTTTGAGAGCCTCCTTGAACAAGAAACGAAGTCCAACTTCATAATTCTCCTCGACTCCACATCTCCAAAAGGATATTGGCATTGATCCATCAAAAGGTGGTCATTTAAATCTTATTCTTTCACATTTTCCTCCCTCCTCTAAGTCTAGCCACACTGGGTCACCTTGGGCATCAATTTCCCAACAAACTAGCCCTATAAAAAGTTCGATCTCCTAGGCCCTACTGTGCTAATATGTCCTCAAGGTTTCCTCCGAATTTGAAAATATTCCGACAGTGGATTGTGAGATATCCCAAGCCCTAGGTCTAAGATCAAACTTTGCCCCTGATGTTCCCAAGGCTAGTACCTCATAGGATCAATTTGACATCTTTAGTTGAAAATTCTTGCTTTATCCTTTCCCCTTGCTTTGGTCAGGTTAAGAATATCATCGGTTGCTAAACTCCATCCCCTTAGCTTGGGCTGGGTCCACTTAGCCCTGTGTGGTCCCATTTCTTATCAAAGACAATTCATCAAGGGAAACTCAGGAATCCAAGTTCTATGAGGCATTTTGGGATTAGGAAACTCCTTTTCAAGTCATATTCCTTTAACCTAACCCTCAAATCCCCACCTCCTTTTCCTATAAAATCTTGTACCTTGCTTCAAGAGCAAGCAAGCTCCATTCTTAATCCTATCCTAGGGAAGGGTCTTTAAGGCCACTTGTAATATTCCCGTTTAGGAATATTTTTAGAATACAACAAACGGTGTAGAGATCTAGATGCAAAGGGAAGAAACAAAGATTTGCAGCACATATATATATGAATCATACACAGATACTTCAAGAAATCAGAGGACGCTGAGCCATTTTATTAATCTTATGAATGTAGAGGAGTACAATTGGTGATCAAATGACAGTATCAAATTTCTGCACAAGGCAGATCGGGATCTATTCCCAGATTGCTGCACGATATGTCTGCACGGTAGATCTGCGTGCGCGGGACTGCTGCACCTCAGATCTGCACTCCTGCTAACAGAGGCGACTGTGTTATTGACCCGGCGTAATCTCTTGCAGAGCTGTGCGATCGCTCCTGTCCCCGCTGTCCGTGAACAACAATAATGCGATCCCCGCCGATCCAGAGATTCTTCAAAGGCGCGCAGTTATTCCTGCGAGTAAATACCCATCCGCGATCCTCCCAAAATTCAATCTAGGCTGATTTCACTTAGTCGCTATTTCATCGTGTAACGATTAAATGCACTAATCGGTGACCGTTTCTCCAAGATCCGCATCCTTCCAGATCCAATCGGAATCTGAAGCTGTGCTACTGCTTTCTGCACAAATCAGAATACGCCGATCCTCTCGCAGCGCTCATAAACGTTGCTGTCCCACTACTTCTATCGCTCGTTCGACTTCCCACAAGATATCGACAACTACTCACCTTTTGTTGTACCCGAAGTCCCCACGAGGGCTAGATTCCGATCTGAGACATCCAATGTAAGTAACAAAGGTCACAGACAAAGCAAACAAACAGCGTGCCCAAGTCGCAATGACCAATTTTGATTTCATAAACTTCCCCCCCTTTTCCGAATGAAGAAGTGCTCCTCCCTTTTATACGGGTCGGCCGCTCCTGAATCCTACGGCTGCCTCAACCCACTATACCATGGTAATGTGATACCAGGGTAGCGCTCTTATGTCGCGCGCCCCATTCGGCCCTCCTCATTTACCATGTGCGTTTATATCGCGTGACCCATTCGGCCCTCCACAATTACCATATGCGTCTATTTTTAGAGTGAGTCGTGGTCCTTTGACTCACGTTTATTCCTAAGCTTAACTATATAAAACAGAATTAACAATAATTAATATTTCCAATTAGCTATGCTAATTGGGAATATTACAATCCTCCCCCCGCAGAGTGTTGCTTGACCCCAAGCAACTATAGTGATGGGTGCTTCAAGATTTTCTCATTCTCCCAAGTCGCATCCTCATCCGGCAAATTATTCCACCTCACCAAGAACTCCCGGATGGTTCTGTTTTGTAGTTGCCTATCCCTGGTATCAATAATCGCCTCGGGTTGTAATACCAAATGTCCTTCATCATCTGTCGGTGGCAGCTCCTTCGTTACGGTCACCCGTTGCCCCAATGCTTTCTTCAGACACGATACGTGGAAAATATTATGAATCTTGCTACCTTGGGGCAGCTCCAACTCATGCGCAACCTGTCCAACTCTGCGTATCACCCGGTATGGCCCATAAAAACGAGGCTTAAGCTTCTCAGCTCCCTTCTGTTTCAGTGACGACTGTCGGTAGGGCTGCAAACGTAGGTAGACCAAGTCTCCTACCTCAAACCGTCTTGCAATCCGTCCCTTATCGGCATACCGCTTCTGCTGATTCTGCGCTGTAGCCATGTTATCCTTGAGAGCGCGGAGGATGTCTTGACTCTCCTGGATCCAATCTTTAGCCCTCGGGGCCTTGCTAGCACCCAACATCATATCAACAAAAGATAAAGAATGGTACCCATACAAAGCATAGAATGGTGTCATATCGATGGACATATGATATGTGTTATTGTAACAATACTCCCCTAGATGCAGCCACTTCAGCCATGCTTTCTGCTGCCCACTAACATAATTGCGCAAGTAGCCCTCCAGCCATTTGTTCACTATTTCAGTTTGCCCATCTGTCTGTGGGTTATAGCTGGTGCCTGGTGTCAGCTCCGTCCCCACCAGCCGGAAGAGTTCCTGCCAGAACCCGCCCATAAAGCGACTGTCCCTATCGCTGATGATGGTCTTGGGAAGGCCATGCAGCCTGAAAATTTCTTTAAAGAACAGCTCCGCCACCTGGATTGCAGTGTAATGTGCGGAGATGGCGAAGAAGTGTGCATACTTTGTCAGTCGATCAACAACGACATATATGCAGTCTTTGCCCTGCACCGTGGGCAACCCGGTGATGAAATCCATCGAAATGCTCTCCCACTTCCCCTCCGGAATGGGAAGAGGCTGCAACAAGCCTGCGGGATGGTTCATCTCCCCCTTGTTTCTCTGGCAAACTTCGCATTCCCTAATATGCCGAAGCACGTCCTCCTTGAGACCTTTCCATGCGAACCTCTCCCGGATGGCTCGGTAGGTTTTGTTAAACCCCTGATGTCTCGATAATGGTGAGTCATGAGATGCCTGAAGTATCTTCTCTTTGAGCTGGGAGCCCTCTGTTAAGAAAATCCTATCTCTATAGTATATGATTTCATCTATCACCCTATATCTGTTGTCGGTCACCTGACCATCCAGAACCTCACATGCAAATCTATCCTTGGAGTATTCTACCAAGAGGCGAGCCCTCCAATTTGCATCCAGGCTCATTAGAGACAACGTGGCTGGTCTACGCGAAAGTGCATCGGCGACCACGTTATTCTTTCCCTTGAGATATTCAATGTCAAAGTCATAGGCCTGGATCTTGCTGATCCACTTCTGTTGCCTCTCCTGTAGTTGTTTCTGCTCCAAAAAGAACCTGAGGCTGTTGTGATCAGTCCTTACTCGAAACCTATTGCCCACTAAGTACTGCCGAAATTTGGCCAATGCATGCATAATAGCCAACATTTCCTTGTCGTAAATAGGATACAGCCGTTCATGTGGAAGGAGTTTTCTGCTCTCGAAGGCTATAGGGTGGCCTCCTTGCATCAAGACTGCACCGATACCTTCTCCTGACGCATCGCACTCCAAGATAAAAGGCTGTGTAAAATCTGGCAATGCAAGCACTGGACAGCTGCTCATAGCTTCCTTGAGCCTGTCAAAAGCCTGTTGTGCAGTATCTGACCAACTGAATGCCCCCTTCTTTTTCAGATCTGTAAGGGGTACCGCAAGCTGAGAGAAATTCTTGACGAACTTCCTATAATAGGTGCAGATGCCGATAAATCCTCGAAGCTCCGTCACGTTTCTTGGCTCTGGCCAGTCTCTGATGGCCCTGATCTTTTCCTCATGGACCCTTACTCCGTTCACTCCTATGATGTGTCCCAAATACAACATCTCCGTCATCCCAAACTCACATTTGGAGAGCTTAGCGTAGAACTGTTGCTCCTCCAAAATATGCAATACTGCTTCTATATGCTGGAGATGCTCCTCCCAAGTCCTGCTATATATCAATATGTCGTCGAAAAAGACCAACACAAACTTCCTCAGATGACTGCGGAAGATATGGTTCATGCATGACTGGAAAGTAGCTGGGGCGTAAGTTAGCCCGAAGGGCATGACCAGGAATTCAAAGTGGCCGTAATGGCACCTGAAAGCGGTCTTGGGGATGTCCTGTTTCCTCACGGGAATCTGGTGGTATCCGGATCTCAAATCGATTTTTGAGAAAAACCGAGTTCCTCTTAGCTCATCCATCAGCTCGTCGATCCGTGGTATGGGGTACCTATTTTTCAATGTCTTCTTATTTAGGGCCCTATAGTCAATGCACATTCTCAATGTGCCGTCTTTTTTCTTCACCAACACCACCGAAGAAGCAAAAGGACTGGTGCTAGGCCGAATATGTCCAAGAGCCAGCAACTCCTAGATGGCCCGCTCAATCTCTTCCCGATAAGCCTTGGGGTGCCTATAGGGTGTGGTAATAACGGCCTGGACTCCTTGTTCTAACTCGATCGTGTGCTCAAACCCCCGATTTGGTGGCTGTCCCGGCAGTATCTCTCCAAATACCGTTTCATACTTGTCGAGGATGGCCTGTATATCAGGGTGGACTTTCTGCCTAGTAGCCCCTGCCATTGATGCCCGCAACTCAACTGCCCATTCTATGTCTCCCTTCCAGAAGTCGGCCTCCATCCGATGAGCTGAAACAGTTTGCGGTGGGTAAGTGTGCATTCCACGTATCTTCTCATGCTTCCCGATCTTCTTTTCATCCCATTCCATCTCCAAGGCCTCCCAATCCGTGGTGACTTTTCCCAAAGTAATCAGCCACTGTACTCCCAACACCACATTGGTGTCTGGTATGTTAACCACGAAAAAGTGGTCGGTCATTGTGTAGGTTCCCATCGTCACAGCTAGTTCTGGAACATACCTGGCACATTGCATCGTCTGATCGCCTGGGACCAATACTGAAAATCCGTCGAAGTTTTCTGTCGGTATGCTTCTCCTTTCAACCATTTGTGCATCGATGAAGTTGTGGGTTGCCCCACTGTCCACTAGGATTGACACTCGCTGCCCACGTACTGTCCCTCGGACTCGTAGTGTCAAATACTTGGGTACTCCTCGTAATGCCGCAAGGGTCCCCCCTGTGGGTGCAAATGATGTGCCTCCTGCCCCTGAAGGTGGGGGTGGCAATTGATCTTGATCCGTCGGGCTATCTCCTGCCTCCCCATCCTCATACCCATCCTCTTCCCTGCTACTCTCGGAGAAGACCTCAATAAAATGTGCTTTACCGGCTGCATATCTGTGTCCTGGTGCCCATGGTTCCTGACAGGTAAAGCACAACTTCTTCTTCTTCAATTCCCTCCGGGCATCATCATCGAGTTGTACCTTCCCCTGGTTCCCTCTTGGAGGCGGGATCCTTACATCCTTCCCCTTTGCCTGGAAAGCCGATTTCTGGGGGTAAGACGTCTTGGTTCGGGGTAAGGCATCCTGCAAATCCCTAGTCTTGCCGATGGCGTCCTGGAGTGTGGTTGGTCTAGTGGATCTGACTAGCCCTCGAAGTGGCTCCGTCAACCCTTCTACAAACATATGGATCATCCGTGCTGCGGATAGATCTGGCACCATCACTGAAATTCTCAGGAAATCTGCAATATACTTTTCAGGACTCCCGGTCTGTTTGAGCCTTGTTAGTTCAACAAAGTGCTCCTCTGGTTCCTTTCGATCGAACCTCTCAATCAGTCTCCGAGTAAACTCGGCATAGGTAGTCACAGAGGAATGCCCAAGCGTCACCCTTCCATGGAACCACCAATCCTGAGCCTCACCCTCCAAATGCAGCGTGGCCACCTTGATGGCTTCTGTTTCTGCCATCTGGTTGAGCTGGAAATATACATCCAGCGTCTCTACCCAAGATTTTGCCGAACTGTTTGAACCATCAAACGTAGGCAAATGGAATCGGCTGATTGTACGCTGGGTATCATCATGATAATGTTTGTGCCCCTTATGATGGTCGCGAGGTCTGTTGTCCCGCTTAATCTGAACAAAGTCTTTAAATAAAATGGCATCCTTGAATTCTTGCCCCACTGCCTGGTACTCAGCAAAATATTCACTTATACGATCTGGTTCCTCTTGTTCTCCTGACCTCGTATCTGTACTCAGAAAAGTGGGCATGGTAGCACGAACGAGGGCATGTGATGCTGGAGCGGCAACCCTCTCCTGCAAATGGTGGGATGTGTCCGATCCCTCATCAACATGGTAACCCTTTGGGATTTCGCGCTGTCTAGCTTCCATAGCCGTGAATCTTTGGCCCATTACTTCTATCTGCTTTGCCAGATCCTGCACTGACTTGAGGAGTGCTTCCCCAAACCGTTTTGCATCGCTATCATCCGCCATTGTCTCTTTCTGTTCTGCTTCTGTCGCAGGCTCCTCCTGTTCTGTATCAATTACCCTGACGCAATCTCCTTCTCCGTAGGTGTTCTTCAACCTACGTTCAATATCTCTGTACTTCCTACCTCTGTGGCAGACGTAGGGTTTTTCTTCTGATGACATAGACTACCAGCTCCACAGGCTGACCCAGATCTATGCTCTGATACCACTGTAATATTCCCGTTTAGGAATATTTTTAGAATACAGCAAACGGTGTAGAGATCTAGATGCAAAGGGAAGAAACAAAGATTTGCAGCACATATATATATGAATCATACACAGATACTTCAAGAAATCAGAGGACGCTGAGCCATTTTATTAATCTTATGAATGTAGAGGAGTACAATTGGTGATCAAATGACAGTATCAAATTTCTGCACAAGGCAGATCGGGATCTATTCCCAGATTGCTGCACGATATGTCTGCACGGTAGATCTGCGTGCGCGGGAATGCTGCACCTCAGATCTGCACTCCTGCTAACAGAGGCGGCTGTGTTATTGACCCGGCGTAATCTCTTGCAGATCTATGCGATCGCTCCTGTCCCCGCTGTCCGTGAACAACAATAATGTGATCCCCGCCAATCCAGAGATTCTTCAAAGGCGCGCAGTTATTCCTGCGAGTAAATACCCATCCGCGATCCTCCCAAAATTCAATCGGGGCTTCACCAGTTTAGCTGCGTTCCACTGTGCAGCGATTAAATGCGCTAATCGCACTGCTTCTCCAAGATCTGCGATCCTTCAGGATCCAATCGGGAATCACAAATGCGGCTACGTTCTTCGGTACAGCCGTAAATACGCTGATCCTCTGCACAGTTGATAAACGCGCTGTCCCACCACGAGAGCTAGTTCGATCTCCCTACAAGATACTGACAGAACTACCTCACCCAAGCAGGCACTCGAAGTCCCCTGGGGCTGAGGGCGAGATCTTCGATCAGAGACACTCAACGCGCTAAACAGCGCTGCAGACAGGCTAAACAGCCAGCGTGCCCAAGTCGCAATGACCAGTTTTGATTTCATAAACTTCCCCCCCCTTTTCCGAATGAAGAAGTGCTCCTCCCTTTTATACGGGTCGGCCGCTCCTGAATCCTACGGCCGCCTCAACCCACCATACCATGGTAATGTGATACCAAGGTAGCGCTCTTATGTCGCGCGCCCCATTCGGCCCTCCTCATTTACCATGTGCGTTTATATCGCGTGACCCATTCGGCCCTCCACAATTACCATATGCGTCTATTTTTAGAGTGAGTCGTGGTCCTTTGACTCACGTTTATTCCTAAGCTTAACTATATAAAACAGAATTAACAAAAATTAATATTTCCAATTAGCTATGCTAATTGGGAATATTACACCACTTCACATCCATTTGTTAATCCATCCTTTATAAGTGAAGTCCTAATTACTGGGTCTCCTTCCATCGGTGAAAATATGTAAAGAGCAGGGAGTCTTAGCTGTGGTGACAATGTGCTAAGTCTCGATCGTTGCCCTTGACCTAGCACTTGCCCTCTTAGGAGTCCCTTTTTGGTCCCCTGTTGGTTTGAGTGGAAACATTTTTGGCATTGTTGCCAGGGACACGAAACCTGTGTTTTGTTCTCCATACATCATATTGACATAACATTATTGGCAACTCCATTGGAAGAACGAAGCCCTAGTTCTTCATTGAATTTTAAGGTGGATGCCTGTAGGGTGAGGAAAGCATTCTTCTAGGCATCTTTCAATTCACCCTAGCAACTCCTACATACTTTTCATGTATATCTCAAATAGGTTGTCTTTCTTTGATAAATTTCCCACTTTGGACATCGCTAGTGTCCTTGGGCACCCTAATCATGTCACGGGAAGGATGGTGCGTTGGATGCCCGTGTTTGATGGTGATCCAAGCTCCGCAATTAACCATGTGGAGAGATTTAATGCACATACTTCAAAGGCAAAAGTGGCCCGCCAGAATGTCCTTATGTTGTTATGCTTTAGCTCCCTCTATGGTCATAACTAATGGTTGCAAAATCATGAACCTAAGAGCATCTCATCTATTGAGCAATGCATTGATGGCTTCCTTAGACATTTTCAAGTATGCCCCGCATTGAGCATTCAAGAGGAAGCCTTCAACAACCATCATCAAGGCCTTGAGAACCTAAGTGATGAATGGGAAGATGAGTCCTCCTTGGGTCCACATGATGAAAAAGATGATTTTGAGAACACGTGTTGGGAAGGATGAGTCCATTGAAAGTGAAGTTGAGACTAACCTTACCTTTCTCGAGGATATTAGTCTCAATGAATCTCCTTTTGAGAACCTTGAGGAAGATGATCCCATTAGTCCCTTGGAAGATGATATTGAAGATTACTTCGGAATTGATAAGGGTAAATGGGAAATTGTTGGTCCTCAATTTGATTGTGCTCCCATTTATGACACTGACAAGGAAGATGAGGTTGAGAGTGGTATCCCCTTTCTCTTAGGCACTATTTATGATGAAATATCCATCGATACCCTTGAGAAGAAGGATCATTATTTTCCCTTACATGAAAGGGATGATTTTGAGGAAAATCCCATTGAACATAATACTTCACCCTCCCCTTTTCCTTATCCTCTTATTTATCACCTCAAGTCTTCCAAAAGTGATTCCCTCGCCCCTTTTCAAATGATCTCGAGTGACCATGAGCCCTTACCCCTTCTAAGTATGGTGTCAAGGAAGAACCCCTCATTGAATATACTTTATCTTCTTGGGCACCTCCTCAGGATCATGATCAATCTATAATCTCCCATATTCGGTGTGATCATCATGGGTGACCTGCTTGTGTTTCTCCATCTCACCAGTCTCTCTTTCCTACTAATCATAACCCTTTCAATGCCATAAAATATGACATAAATGATAATGGATATAATATGCCTGAGGTTGCCATCCATCAAACAATTATGAGCCTAATCATTAACATCTCTATATTTTGGTTAGAAAAGAGGATCTCATGGATTATATTACATCCTTTTCTTACCTCTCCTCATGTGATCATCCATGTGTGTGCATCATATTTTCCCACCTCCCACCCGCTTCATCCTCCATATAATTGTACCCACATTCGCTTTGGGATTTGCTACATAAGTAATCATACTGGCAAGCAGATTTATATTGATATGATGATATGTTGGTTGCATTGGCATTATGTTACACTTAGTATTAGCATTGTACTATACGCATGTTAGGATATGATGCATTTCACGTTGATTTTCTGCATTAGAATTAATCTCATATGATGTTTCTCATGGTAGATTAGCTGCATTTAGATTAAAGCTTGCATATTTTTATTACTTGTTGATTTTATGGCCTAACATTAAGCATGCGTGATCATGAGACACCGCAAAAAACATGCTGCCCCATGGGTTTAGTTGTTGATATTTGCGCAAATGACAGGTCTACGGTGACCAGGAGATTGTTTGAGTTCTCGAGACCTCATGTTCCTTGCCCACTTCTTCGAGAGATCACGTCACAGTTGGAGCCAGATGTTACCAACCATTTCGTGGGTGATATCCCTAGGAGAAATTTTTCTCCATGATGGTCCTCAGTCAGCAGCCAACAACCCCTTGCAGCCCTCAACTAGCTCGTTGTGACATTTCTCCACCACCTGAGCCAACTATGCGGTCCCTCACCCATCTGTATTGATCGTATGTTTGAAGGTGGGCCTCCCGAACTTAAAGGTATGTCTTGTCATTTGGTAATTTAGTTATTGGGTTTACTTATCATGGACACTTCTGGGCATGAATTACTAGAGGGATTCAGCGGAAAGAGCAGGCTTAGTTTGTGCTTCTGTCGCTTTGACCTCTTTTGGAAGTTACCCTTGGATTTTAGTCCCATGGAATCTCTTTTATTGACCATTTGGTTTTAGAGTGGTACTACTTGGGAAACCCTGACTTTGGTTGCGTGGTCTCGTTTCGTTATCCACATATATCAACCCTCTTCTGTTCACGATAGCCCCATTCATCATCTCTCCAACCTGGGTCCACATCTCTTCACTGGGTCCACATAGGGTTATCCTCCCCATTCCCTTGCCCCCACCTTGGGTCAAGCTTGGAATGATGCCCCAAAGGTTGAAGCAACTGAAAAGAAAAGTAAAAGCATAAATGGCCACATTCAACAAGAAAATGTACCACAAGATGCAAAAGATGGCTGGGACAAACATCTTTAGCACGTGGGCAAAATCCAATGCATGAGCTCTACTCCATACCCATGGCCATCACCCTAGTTCCATAGGTCCTAGATGAGCCTCCTTCATCATTCAAGAACCCATGATTATCCCAACCCCTAGAGGGCAATGAACCACCTTACCCAAAAATGGGGTAATCACTGCTATATCTTACACATCATGCTCTTATTCTTTGATTCCTTAGTAGTTAATTAAAGAAAAATCATAAAAGGCAAAATGAATATAAAGAAGGGTGGAAAAATCAAGGTCGAAGCACCTCATGCACCATGATTGCTCCGTCCTACACATTATATACCCCCATGTCCGTCACTTTTGAGGGTCCTATTCATCATTATGGCACTTATGGACCTCATCATGCCTCTTGGAGGGCCCTACGACATACATAGATTATTATTTGACCTCTTGAGAGACTTATTATTTACGAGCTAGTTTAGTGGGTTTGTCACCAAAGGTTAGTTAATTTGCACATTATTTTATTTTAGGGGCTAATGTAGGCCCATTAGGTAATTCGAACTCCTAATAAGTGTATAAATAGGAGTTAGATGAATTCAATTTGGATCATTCTCTCTTTAGAGAACTTCACACTTTTTACTTGGTGGATATTCTTGGATAATGGATGAATTTTGATGTATGGATTGAGTTCGTCTTATCTTCAAGCTTCTTATATTGCAAATGTGTTGATGGCTAGATATATTCTCTTACATGCAAGTGCAATTTTAACACTATTTTCTTTCATTTCTCTATTTTAGGGCTAATTGTTGCATGCATTTATGGCATCAATGTGGAATTATGTTTCTATTTAGCTTGTTTGTATATATGAGCCATGTTTCATAAATGAATTGTCCTAGAGATAGAGTTATCTCAATAAGCCTCTTCCATTTGCAATGAAGTATAAAAGCTTTTAAGGTCACTTTCTTCTCTAGCCCTTAACATTGGACGAAGTCGATTTTGAGAGCCTCCTTGAACAAGAAATGAAGTCCACCTTCATAATTCTCCTTGACTCCACATCCCCAAAAGGAATTAGGCACTGATCCATCAAAAGGTGGTCATTTAAACCTTATCTTTTCACTTTTCCCTCCCTCCTCTTGGGTCACCTAGGGCATCAATTTCCCGACAAACTAGCCCTATAAAAAGTTTGATCTCCTAGGCCCTACCGCATTGGTGTGTCCTCAAGGTCTCCTCTGAATTTGAAGATATTTCGATAGTGGGATTGCAAGATATCCCAAGCCCCAAGTCTAAGATTAAACTTTCCCCAGTGTTCCCAAGGCTAGTACCTCGTAGGATCAATTTGACATCTTTAGGTGAAAATTCTTGTTTGATCCTTTCCTCTTGCCTTGGTCAGGTTAATAATATCATTGGTTACTAAACTCCATCCCTTAGCCTGGGCTAGGTCCACTTGGCCCAGTGTCATCCCATTTCCTATCAAAGACAATTCATCAAGGGAAACTTGGGAATCCAAGTTCTATGAGGATTTTAGGGATTGGGAAACTCCTTTTCAAGTCATATTCCTTTAACCTAACCCTCAAATCCTCACCCCCTTTTCCTAGAAAATATTGTACCTTTCTTAAAGAGCAAGAAAGCTCCATTTTAATCTTATCCTAGGGAAAGGGTCTTTAAGGCCACTTCACATCCATTTGTTGATTCATCCTTTATAAGTGACTTCTTAATTACCGAGTCTCCTCCCATCGTTGAAAGTCTATAAAGAGCAGGGAGTCTTAGCTGTGGTGAAAGTGGGCTAAGTCTCCATCGTTGCCCTTGACCTAGCAGTTTCCCTCTTAGGAATCCCTTTTTAAACCCCTGCTGGTTTGAGTGGTAATAGTCCCTATCCACTTTTCCCAACACATTGGCCAGATGAGAGGTACTTCCATGAGTTCTGGACTACATGGGTAGGATGTATGTTGGGGCATTCGTATGAGAAGGTGAACCACTCATCCTACTCATATGCCATAGGAGAAGGTGAACCACTCATGCTATGCATATATCATCAATTGTGGGGGAAGGTGATTCACTCACCCTACACAAATGTGCCATCAATCGTAGGGGAAGGTGAACCACTCACCCTGTGAAAATTCCTCAACCGGAATCCTATTGCAGCAACTGGTATTATTTTTCCTAATTGTTAATTAATTTAACAATTTATTTGCTACGACAAATATCAAAATAAACACACTGCAACCTTCACAAATAAAATTTTGCAGGAAAATAATAGCGTTGGAAACTGAGAAAATACTAGCACATACACACATGAAATGACAACGTTATTTTTGGACAAATGTCCCTAGAAAAACACAACTTGGGAAAACCAGTGCATTAATTGCGGGTCTTATTATTATGCAGCAATGAGAAATTTCAACTACAACTGGATGTCGAAATCTGGTGATCCTACAAAGAGAATACTGGAAAAAATACTAGAGGGAAATTTACCCTCACTTCGGGCAATTCCAGCACTGGACTACCTCTGAAAAGCAAGTCATCCAACTGGGTTTGCGCAGGCTCTACATCACTCTGAAGTTGTGAAATCAGCTCCAAAAATAGAAGAAAAGAGATATCAACGCCTTAGAAATAAGCCACTTTGAGGGGGCAACCTCCAATACATTACATGAATGAACAATTCTTGGATGATACAAATTACAAAACCTCCTTTCTATATATAGGAGTCCATGGGGCCACAATGTAATCCTAGCCAACCTAAGAATAATAATTTAAGGGCACAATAATAACAATATGGTGGTTACATGGGTACAATAATAACAATAAGGGGGTTACACTAACAATAATAAGGGACTATACTAGTAATATAGGGACTTAACATGCCCCTCTCCTTCAAAAAAAGTGTTGTCCTCAACGCTTGAGTAGCTACGGGTGCTTACGTATAAAATTCTCATCCTCCCATGTAGAATCTTCAATGGGTAAGTTCTTCTACTTGATGAGATACTTCGAAATTGATCGATTTTGTAGTTGTCTCCATGACTCAGCTCGAGTTCCAATATGATTTTTCCTTCCTCATCTATTTTCGGGAATATTGTTTGGACTAGAAGATTTACACCTATAACCTTCTTTAAGCATGAAACATGGAAAAACTTGGATGCCCTCGTGAAGAAGCAGGGAAGCTCCAATTTGTATGCCATAGTACCAATCTTTTTGCAACACCTTGTAAGGACCATAGTACTTTGGCGATAATTTATTATCCTTCTTAGCATGCTTAAGGGACATTTGTTTGTATGGTTGTAGCCGTAAAAATACCTAGTCTCCTACATCAAAACTTCTCTCAACTTGCGATGTTGATCTACCTATTGTTTCATTCGATTTTGTGCCAAATTCAGGTTATCCTTTAAGAGTTGGAGAACTTCTTGCTGATGCTCGATGTGATCTTCCACTGCTTGAACCTTCGAATTTTCTCTTAAATATGATGTGATGGATGGTGGATGATATCCATAAAGTGCCATAAATGAGGTCATTTTTGCTGCAGTATGGAAGGAAGTGTTATACCACCATTCAGCGAGAGGTAACCACTTGACCCATTGTGTTTGTTTATCAGATACAAAGCAACGAAGATATCCTTCCAAAAATTTATTTACTATCTCCGTTTGACCATCAGATTGAGGATGATAAGATGAGCTATGAGCTAATTGAGTACCCAAACAAGAAAATAACTCCGTCCAAAAATTTCCAGTAAAAATGGGATCTCTGTCGCTCACAATAACCCTTGGGTTTCCATGTAGCTTTTGAATTGTGTCCATAAATGTAGTAGCAACTGTACTTACTTTAAATGGATGAGATAATGCACAAAAGTGTGCATACTTGGTAAGTCTATCAACTACCACCATGATGACACTATTTCCTTTGGACATAGGTAAACCTGTGATAAAATCCATTGAAATCTCCTCCCAACGTTGACTTGGAATGGATAAAGGTTGTAGAAGACCTGGGGTCTTAATTGTCTCAACTTTATTCTGCTGGCAAAACAAACATTCCGCCACAAACTTTTGAATATCAGATTTAAAGTCATCCCAAAAAAATTCTTTCTTCATCTTGTGGTAAGCTTTTAAAAATCCAGAGTGTCCTCCTAAAGGAGAAGTGTGCAATTCCAAAAGAATCTTTTGTTTTAGTTGGGAATTCTTACAAAGATATAAGCGATCTTTGTAACATAAGGAATCATTTTTCCAACTAAATGTATAAGATGTACTAGGATCTTGCTGCAACTTTTGAATGAGTGTCCACACTTCTTCGTCCTTCTTCCATTCATCCCTTGCTTCGAACTGGTCGCCAATTATGGACTGGTTCAATAGAGCGAACTTGTACGACTTGCCACGTGTCACTGTTTCCTCCTTTGGCTCTAAAATTGATAGACAACAAACTACAGTCCGTGTACTTATGGCCACTTTTTACAGCATTCCAATCCGATGCTCAGAGAGAGAGCTATGAAGATTTTTCCACGGTCACCTCTTTGAGATGAAATTCAGAAGCCTGAAAAATCCCTAACATCCACAAATCATATCTCCAAAAATATTGTGAACCAAGATCTGAAATTTTGCGACGATCTTCCTCAGGATTTTGGCTTCGCACACTAAAAATTTCAGCTTCTTAACCTTCGTAGAAAAAAGGTTCTAGCGAAAATGCCACGATGACCTATTTGGAGCAGCGAAACCCTAGAATCCAAAGCTCTAATACCAAATGTTGTGAAACCAGCTCCAAAAATAGAAGAAAAGAGATATCAACACCTTAGAAATAAGCCACTTCGAGGGGGCAACCTCCAATACATTACATGAATGAACAATTCTTGGATGATACAAATTACAAAACCTCCTTTCTATATATAGGAGTCTATGGGGCCACAATGTAATCCTAGCTGACCAAACAATAATAATTTAAGGGCACGATAATAACAATATGGGGGTTATATGGGTACAATAATAGCAATAAGGGGGGTTACACTAACAACAATAAGGGACTATACTAGTAATATAAGGACCTAACACTGCAACCTTCACAAATAAAATTTTGCAGAAAAAAAATAACACTGGAAACTTAGAAAATACTAGCACATACACACATAAAATGAAAACGTTATTTTTGGACAAATGTCCCCGAAAAAACACAACTTGGGAAAACCGGTGCATTAATTGAGGGTTTTATTATTATGCAGCAATGAGAAATTTCGACTGCAACTAGATGTCGAAATCTGGCGATCCTACAGAGAGAATACTGGCAAAAATACTAGAGGGAAATTTACCCTCACTTCGAGCAATTCCGGCACTGGACTACCTCTAAAAAGCAAGTCGTCCAACTAGGTTTGCGCAGGCTCTGCGTCACTCTAAAGTTGTCTGCTCTACGTGTTACCCGAACTGATTGCTAATCAAGCCATATTGCCTAATACTAGCTGGGAAAATTCTTCTCCAACACTCTAGGACTCCTTCTCGGCCTCCGGAATTGAAGATGGCTTCCCCTCTCAGCAATTCAAACCGCCTTCTGAGGCTTCTGTGTTGCCTCTGCGCAGCCTCCTAGAGAAATATCTACCTTTCTGTGAATGTACTCACTGAATCTGGAAATCTTCCTCCAACCTCACTGTCTCTGCCCCTCACTATCTTTGTTGCCTCACTGAAGCTCAAACTCTCTAGCAACTGATTGTTGCCACTCTGGAAAATCGAATTCTCCAAGTGACTCTGGTGCATTCTCCATCACCACATCGATCTCCTCTTACAATCCATTGTTGGAGCACCAACGACCAAGATTAAAACATAATCGATGGCTAGGATGATCTCTTGATCGATCCGTGTGAGTTTCTAGACTATTCTCACCTTATCTCAATTAATATTGATCAATTAACCATATTCCCTAAGTTTAGAATTAGAAAATATTTAAAAATCGGTTAATAATATAATTGAGACACTTCTAGGTGGACTTTCTAGAAACGATTTATGGGTTTTGGAGATCTTATGTATTTTAGCCTCTCCACCAAATTTTGTGGCCAGAACACATCCAATGCTACAAAAACTAACACTCTCTCTTAGCGAGGAATGTGTTCTAGTGTTGCACACCCTGTCACAACACCCGGTCTTTACATCATCTCCCGTCACGCTGCTGATATCTGGCTGCTGCTGCCCACCAACTACTGCCCAACTTTGATATACATTGCATCTGTGTTTCTCCTGACCCTGTTGAACTGCTGCCAACACTGCATCTGCACTGCAACTTTGTTGTTGTTGTTGTTGCTACTACAACATCTGCAACAAAAAAACATCCAAAATATTGAATCAACTGTGATCAGTATGATGCATCGGTCACCCGAGTTTTTGACTGCTATAAGCCTCTGCACTGTCCACTAGAGACTATGCGCTACTGCTGACGCTGCATTGTGCCACTCTGCACTACGCTCTCCAGTATCTGACTGCTACTAGTCATTGAAATTGTCACTCTAGTACTGACTTCATCAACTGCCACTAATCCATCCTGCTACTGAATACTGTGGGCCCCCGTAGCCAGGTATTGATCCAAGAGGTGGACTTTCTCAAGGATCTTACCCATTTGTAGCTCTCTGGGGCTACAACACCAAGTCACCCCACCTCACTCTTGGCGATATATCAGCAAACATAGCGAAGTCTTCCTCCAATCTGGAGGAAAGCCTATCGATCTTTGCAAAAGCTTCCTGTTGGTCTTGCATCTCCTCCTTTTCCTTCTTTCTGAGAGGACACTGGATAATGTAGTGATCAAGCTCACTACATCTAAAGCATTTGACCTTCGACAGGTCCTTCTTCTTCCTCTACACCCCTTATCCTTGATTAGGACCCTTAGATGCGAGGGCCACATTCTCCTCCTCCTTTATCGCCTTGGATCCACGACTGTTGTTGCCATTGATGGAGATCTTTAGGAGAGCTAGTCTCAACTCCTCTTGTTGCAAATCATCCCACACCTTGTCCCATCCTAGTAGCGTGTATCTGCCCAATATACTTTTGACGAAGACCTTCCAATCCTTAGAGACACTGTTGAGAGCTAATCACACTAGCTCTGAAGGTTGAGGCACTGCCCCAACAGCCGACAACTAGTCCCGAATCTCCTAAATTCTAGTAAGGTAGGGGTCTATGCTTTCCCTTTTTTGCATCCGGATGAGTCTCAACTTCTCCTCAAGATACATCTTCTGCTGCTTGGAAGTACTTCGATATAACATGGCGAAAGCATCCCACATCTGCTTGGCAGTATCTTTGTTGGCTATATGCGAGACTACATGATCCCTAACTCCATCTAGAATCAATCACTTCGCTTGTGCCAACTCCTTTTTGTACTTTTTTATTTTATATGCATCTTGAAGAACTGCCACTACATTATCGATGTAGGCTTTCAATCCAAATTCATCCAGAAGGAAGGACATCCTTGCCTTCCAGATAACATTGTTTGAAGCTTCATCCAACATGTCCTGCTCACGAAGCCCTGCAGTGGACATCTCAATGATCTGTCGAAAGCTTCCTCTTTCCTTCTACTCGGCTGCTACTTTGCTACTCGCACTCCCTTCTGGAGTGAGAAGATTTGCGCACAACTACTGCCAATTTGCAAGGAAAATCGAACTTCTTGAGACTAGAAGTTCCCCGAGGAAAATTTTCCCTCTGTGTGTGCTCTTCTCTCTTCCACCCTCACGTTGGTTCTGCACTTGCAATCCGCTGCAAAACCCTCTACGTCCAGCTAGAGATCTACCCAATGAAAAATCTGAGCTACTCTCTCTGCCTCTGGAATCACTCAATCTGGAAATTTGAGTTTTTTCTGCTCTGAAAAAATCGAGTTTCCTCAATCAAATTAGCCCTCTGGAAAAAGGTTGCACTGCCCCTGGGAATATCGACCTAGTGCTCTTATTGAGCAGCGAAATTCATTCTTTCGAATCTAAAATCTCCGGCTAATCAACTGCGCTCTGATACCATGTGAAAATTCCTCAACCAGAATCTTATTGCATCAACTGGTATTATTTCTCCTAATTGTTAATTAATTTGGCAATTTATCTACTACTGCAAATATCGAAATAAACATACTTCAACCTTCACAAATAATTTATGCAGAAAAAAATAGCACTAGATACTGAGAAAATACTAGCACATACACACACAAAACGACACCACTATTTTTGGACAAATGACCCCGGAAAAACCCAACTTGGGAAAACCGCTGCAGCAGTGGAGGGTTTTATTATTATGCAGTAGTGAGAAATTCTGAGTACAACTGGATGCTGAAATTTGGCAATTCTACAGAGAAAATAGTGGAAAAAATACTAAAGGGAAATTTACCCACACTCCGGGCAATTCCAGCACTGAACTGCCTCTGAAAAGCAAGCCGTCTAATTGGGTCTGCACAGGCTTTGAGTCACTCTGAAGTTGTCTGCTCTGTGTGCTAATCGAACTAACTGCTAATCAAACTGTCTTTCTTGATACTACCTGGGAAAATTCTTCTCTGGCACTCTAGGACTCCTTCTCGACCTCTGGAACTGAAGACATCTTCCCCTCTCAACAATTCGAACTTCCTTTTGCGACTTTTGCACTACCTCTGCACAACCTCCTGGAGAAATATTTGCCTCTGCAAATGTACTCGCTGGATTTGGAAATCTTCCTGCAGCCTCACTGTCTCTGCCCCTCACTATCTATGTTGCCTCATTGAGGCTCGAACTCTCTAGCAACTGACTGTTGCTACTCTGGAAAATTGAATTCTCCAAGTGGCTTTGGTGCATTCTCCATCACCACATCGATTTCCTCTTATAATCCACTGTTGAAGCACCAACGACCAAGATTAAAACATAATTGATGGCTAGGTTCATCTCTAGATCGATCTGTGTGAGTTTCTAGTATCTACACTATTCTCACCTTATCTCAATTAATATTGATTAACTAAACATATTCCCTAAGTTTAGTCTTAGGAAATATTTAAAAATCGGTTAATAACCTAATTGAGACACTTCTAGGTGGAATTTCTAGAAACGATTTATGGGTTTTGGAGATCTTATGTATTCAAGCCTCTCCACCGAATTTCGTGGCTAGAACACATCTGATGCTACAAAAACTAACACACCCTACACACATGTCAATCATTATGAGGTACCATAGGGGAAGGTGAACCATTCACTCTGTACACAACGCACCTATAGGGGAAGGTTAACCACTCACCCTATGGTTGCTCATAACTCCAAGAAGTAACCCAAGCCCCCTGAAGCTCTCAGAGCTCAATGTTCAACTCAAGTGGAACCCTCATGGGGGGGTCCTTCCACGACTCCAAGTCTCTCTCGAAAGGCTAGGAAATTGACCTTCCCCGAGGGCTTCGTGATGATGTCTACAACCTGCTCATCAGTCCTGATGTGTTGGAGCCTTATTGCTCCCTGTTGTACCACATCCCAGATAAAGTGGTACATGATATCAATGTGCTTGGAGCAGTCGTGGAATACGATATTCTCTGAAAGGCGAATCCCACTTTGGTTGTCGCGATAGATCACGATGGTATCCAGCACATGCTCAAATATCTCACTAAAGAGCTTCCTCAAGCAAATAGCTTCACAACAGGCCATACTAGCTGCAATGTATTTTTCCTCGGCAGTGCTTAGAGCAACCAATTTCGGCTTCTTGCTCATCCAAGAAATTGAAGCAGACCCCAATGAGAACAACATCTAGACGTGCTCTTTCGATCCACCACACTGCCAGCTCAATCAGCATCAGTATATCCATGTAGCCTCAAATTGTCGGCAGTGTATCTCAGTCCATAGTTGATTATGCCACGAAGATATCTCAAAGAGATTCTTAGCAGCAATCCAATGTATGTGATGAGGCTCGACCATAAATTAACTCAACTTATTCACAGCGAAGCACAAGCTGTCAAGGGCCACACAAGTTGTCTATTTTCAGAAGGGTTTGCCAATTCGGGCCCAACAACACTTCCGCATAAATTCTTGAAGTTGAGTTCCATCGGTGTAGACACATACTTGCAATCCACCATGCCACATCTCTTGAGCAGTTTCACAATGTATTTTCCTTGAGAAAGGAAAATATCACCTGGTTTTTCCCAGACCTCCAGCCCTAGGAAATAGTGCATTAGTCCTAGGTCCTTCATCTCAACTCGGAAGTCAACTCCCTCTTGCATTGATAAATGAGAGGTTTTGCACCAGTCAGAAAGAGATCATCAACATAAAGGACCAAAATGAGAGGCATGTCCTTTTCAACCTTGAAGTATAGGTTAGAATCAACATCGCTCCTCATAAATCACAGCTTCATAAGATAGCTATCAATCCTCTCATACCAAGCCCTAGGGGCTTACTTCAACCAATAGAGGGCTTTCTCAACCTGCATACGTGTGTTCTTCGATCTTGTACTTCGAACCCCTGAGGTTGTTCCAAGTAGACTTCCTCCTTAAGCGAGCCATGCAAGAAAGCAGTCTTAACGTCCATTTGATGTGGGCTCCATCCTTGAGTGGCAACAATAGCAATAATAGATCGGATAATGGTATATCAGGAAACCGATTAAAATACCTTGTCACAGTCCACTCCTTTTTGAGAGAAGCCTCGAGCAACAAACCTAGCCTTATATTTTTCAGCACTCCCATCAGCTCCATCTTTAATTTTGTATAGCCATTTTGAGGTTACTGCGGACATGTCATTAGGTCTAGGCACTACGTCCCATAAATCATTCTTCATGATAGATTCATATTCCTTATTCATCACATCTTTCTAGACTTGGTGCTTTACAGCTTCTTCGAATGTGCATGGTTTAGCTTGAACAACAGTACTCACAGCAGCTAAGTACCCTTCATACCTGTTCGGCTTCTTACTTTCACGAAATGTCCCTCTCGGAGCAATATGTCTTTCATCATCTTCGAGAGTATCTTTTAGCCATAGTAGTCGTTTCCTTAAGGTATAAGGATCACCAAGAGGTGGATCAATAGGATCCATCGTGCCTTCAACATCGGACATAGGCTCATCTGTCGGAGGTTCATCTTGTTTTTCTGCAGCATCATCATCGTCCTTCCTTGGGATAGGGAGATCTCTGGCTTTCCCAAGGGTTGTGTCTTCATCAAAGTTGACATCACGGCTTACTTCCACGTCTCTTTGACCAGGTACATAGATTTTATATGCCTTTGAATTTTCATTGTAGCCAACAAATATACCTTTCTTCCCAGATGCTTCCAACTTGTTTCTTTTCTCTTTAGGCACATGAAAAACACGAGACAACCAAATAGTCTAAAATGAGAAACATCAAGTTTCTTACCAGTGAAAACTTCTATGGGTGTCTTGAAATCCAATGCTTGATGCAAGCTCCTATTTTGAACATACTCGGCAGTGTTGGAAACTTCTCCCCATAAGAACTTCGATAGACCTTGATCTGGAGCATGGAACGGGTGGCTTCCATGAATATTCGATTCTTCCTTTCAGCAAATCCATTTTGCTTAGGAGTGTATGGAATAGTTGTCTCTCTTTTAATGTCAGTCTCTCTACAAAAGTCATTGAATTCATTAGATTCATATTCGGCTCTATTGTCAGTTCTCAATATCTTGATCTTCTTCCCTGTTTGATTTTCCATCAATGCTTTGAAAGAACGAAACCATTTGAACACTTCATCCTTCTTCTTTAAGAAATAGATCAATGTTTTGCGTCAAAAGTCATCCACAAAAATTGCATAAAATAAGTATCCTCCCAATGATGTTATCGACAACATACCAGATAGGTTAGAATGGACCAATTGAAGAATATTTGATGTTTGGCTTTCATTAGAAGGGAATGGTCCCTTTGAATGTTTTCCAGCTGCACAGCCCTGACAAACACCTTCATGATTCAAGTTGAACTCAGGCATACCTGTGACTATCTTCCTTACCCCAAGTAAGGCTTTATAATGTAAGTCGGCGAACCTCCGATGCCATAATTCAGATTGAAGAGAAGTATTGCTAGCCAAAGCTCCCAAAGGACTTCCTCCAACTTGATAGAGACCATCAACCCTAAATCCAAGTGTGAATGCATATTTAGGGTTTCTTTTCCAAATACGTACCTTTCCATCAATGAATGCTACCTTGAAGCCTTTATCTTCCATTGTAGAAATAGACACCAGGTTCTTCTTCAAATCAGGCACATAGAACACTCCTTGTAGATGAATGGTTTGACCTTGATTCAAGTGAAGAGTGACAGTACCTATCCCTTTCATGGGGTCAATGGCATTATCTCCAAGTATGATCTCCAAATTAATCTTCTTTTCAACCAAATTTGAGAGGGCATCCTTGTACCCATTGAAGTGCCTTGAGGCTCCACTATCAATCAACCAATGATCCAAATTATCTAGAGGAGAGGCAGTAGATAGAGCGGAAATAGGATAAAACTCATTTTGTTTTTCTACAATATTACTTTCATCAAACCTGGTATTTCTCGTCCTTTTGGGAGGTTGACCATTTCCATATCGAGCAACGAGAGCATTCCTCTTTCCTTTGTTATTGAACCTGTTGTTCCTTTGATTGTCATTAACTTTGAAATTGTTGATGTTGTTGTCGTCATCCCTTGAAGAATTCTTCCTGTGAGGACACTCTCTAGCATAGTGGTTGAACCTGTTGCAAGTAGCACCTTCCTTTTCTTCCTTCTTTGAATCCCTACTCGAATCTTTGACCCTGTCTTCCTTGCAGGAAACGTCCCCCCCCCCCCCAGCTCCAAGCCCCGAAACGCGTCCCGTACGGATCTGTACGGGATCCGCACCCCGAACCGCGGATCTGAATTTCAGAAACGCGGTTCGCAAAAAAAATTGCGATTCCTGGAAAATCCGGATCCGTACGTCCGGATCTGCGTTTCCGTACAGCGGATCCGCGGATCATACGGCGGATCGCCGTACGGAAGCGCCGCGATTCCTGTACGGATCCGTACGGATCTGCAGCAGTTCCGTACAGCGACGTACGGATCCAACTAATGTAGGTCAGAAAAACGATTTTTTTGAATTTTTTTTTTTTAATTTTTGTCTTTGGTTGGATTAGTAGGTGAGTTAGCGCTGAGTTAGGGATAGGATGAAAAAAATATAAGCTCTCTTTTACCTCCTTAGATGTTTCTTAGATGCTCCCTCATGGTAATGTTAAATTCTTAAAGTAAAAGTGGGAATTTCATATCCTATTCAAAATTCAGCAGACTTAACAGTTTTCAGGAATTCAGGATCAATGTTATGGTGGCATGTCATTAGATTATATCATGTATGAGGGTATGTGATTAGCATTTAATCAAGAGCAACAAGCCCTATATGTACCCTAGTGTTGGTGGTGTTAATTGTTGAACTCCTTTGTCATGTCGTTAGCAAAAAATTACATTTCAATCAAGTCAAAATAATCGATCAAGCATGTTAAGTTCTTTCTACCATATTTTATGGCTTGCATTAGGGTTTGATCAAAATTGGGCAATTTTGACTAATGTCCCTAGATAATCGAGGTAGAGGCAAAGGCTAGACAAGAGGAGAAGAATCTAGATTATAGATGGTTGATGCATCTAAATGGTTGATGCTCAAAAATTAATCATTAATGTACAATGGATGTCATATCTATCTTGATTTATGTACAAATATGCATGCTTCCATATCTTCTACAATTAATTTGGTATTTTGGATATTTTTTTAATATAAATGCAAAAAAATAAAAATAAAAAAATATATATATAGTAGACGCTTCCGAGACGCTTCGCTTCCTAGATTTTTTGGAAATGACGCTTCTGCGTCCCCGCTTCCAAAAAACGTCCCCGCTTCGTGCAACATTTGGACTAGCATTATTTTTCCTCTTTGCATGAGCGGAGAAAGCAGTTGGTTCATTTCCATTTGAGGGCTCGTCTCTCTCCATCATCCTTGTTTCCTCTTGAGTGCATCTAGCCAATAATTCATTGAAACCGAGTATCCTTTCATTTTTGAGAATGGTGGTGTTAAACACATCCCATGCTCTTGAAAGACCTCCAAGTGCAATGAGAGTGAACTCCCTGTCAGCAATAACTTCTCCAATAGATAGTAGGTCATTCTTGATTTGTGTTATTCTCATGAAGTAGGATTGGATAGATTCCCCTTTATCCATCTTGGTGTTGTTCAACTCGTTCTTGAGAAAGAGGATTTGATTTGCATTGTTCGCTTTGAACATCCCAACCAGCTTATCATGCATTTCCTTAGATGTTCCTAAATAAAAAATATAGGCAACCAAATGCTCTTGAATGGAGTCTGATATTTTTCTTAACTTTGACTTCACCTTTCTTATACTTCGTCTTCGCAGCAGTAGGTGCATTTGAAGGAGGCTCCACCACTTTTCCCTGGACATAGTCCATGCATCATGCTCTTCCAAACTCATCTTCCATGCATGATAGTCAGATTTGTCTTTGAGCTTATCCTTAGACTTGAAGTAAGATGTAGAAGTCATTGAAGGTTATCCTTGCCCAACAGATTTCTCTTAGCGATTTCTTTTCTCTCTCTTGCTTGGGCATTGTCTTCACCTAGGCTCTGATACCATGTTAATTTTAGTTAACAATGGTATGTTCTATGCTTAGCACAATTACTTCAATGTCCTTTAGCAACCCAATGACAGTTTCCAATTTAGTTTCCAATAGCAATCACATTAACCATTAATCACATTGACAGTAACTGTAGATAGAACATGAAATAACAAAATGCAAAAGACAAGCCAAGACAAGAGGACACCAGATTTAGCAGATGCCAGGGAAAAACCAAAATATGGGGAAAACCCTTTGATCAATTCTTCTTATTATTATATCAAATGTTCAACAGAGAGAGAGATTGTACAAAAATTCAGTTGACTTCCCAAACAAAGTCAAAACAACCCTATTAAAGCTGCAACCAAATTCAACCCTAACTAGAAAGTCAAAGATGGTCAACACAGTAGAAAATCATCCTTCTTGAAGCTCAGTCAAAGACATTCAAACTCAACCTCCTTACCTGGTCAAATAGCAGTCAAAATGATCATCCAAACAACAGTAAAACAAGGTCAACTGAAGTCAAATTTTGTGGTCAAACAACGCTACGGTCAACGCAGGTCAAAGTGCCCAAAAATTCTCGTTTTATGTGCCAAACAATATGGCTTTCCAAAAACAAAATTTTCCCACCAAAATTGTAGTCAAAGGATGAGTCAAAGTGTTTGGTCAATGCTGGTCAAGCCCTGCAACAACTTTGAAATTTCGCCCCTATAGTCTACCAAGAAAATTCGTCCTCCTTACCACGTGTGAGAGAAAAGATTTGCCCAATAGTTGTATGAACCAATCAGAGGAGAGAGAAGAATGTGTGAGTGATAAGGCGATGCCATATGAGGTTGAAGGTCTCTTATATTTATACAAGTCATTGAGGGTGAAGTAACATGTCTCTTGGGCTTCATTTGCCTACATGATGATGTGGCGACCTTGACAATTTGCACATGTGTGGGTATAATTCAAAAACACATTTATGCTTGTCCAAATTTGATGATCTTAAGGTCAATTTTGGTCCTCTTGAAAATAGGAATTCAATGCAATCTATTAGATAATCAGAAAGGGAGAAATATTCTCTTATTCTTGATTATTTACTTGTGATCTTCTTTAGTTCTTATTATGTTCTTCGTATCTTCTTTCTTACTAGTTCATCAAGAAAATATCAAAGTAAATACACATAGATCAAGGACACCAGATGTAGGCCAGCAACCAGGGCAAAACCCCACTTTCGGGAAAAACATAGTCAGTAATTCTTCTTCAATAGTAATTCTTGAAACTCTAGACCTTGACTCGGACTTCCTCCACACCAAGTCAGCCTTCCTTTTGATCCCTCCTTAATCTGGCAACAGTAGCAGCAGTAGCAGCACTATGTAGCAGTTTCTTCAACCTTTGAACTTTGACCTTGCTTCTGGAACTTCGATCTTGAGGGAAAGACTTCGATCTTTCTTCTAGTAGTTCGATTTTGACCCAAGACAAATTCTCAAGACAACAGCATCCAGCAAAATCAACATCAACCTCTTCTTCTCTTCGGCAGCAGCTAAGCCACCTGACACGGGGACACGGGACACGATGGACACGTAGATTCGAGTGTCGAACACGGACACAGTGACCCCCCAGAACAGGACACGTCCAAACACGTTATATATATATATATATATATATATATATATATATATATATATATATATATTAGAAATAAGATATTTCGTACACAAATTCATTGATTCAAACATAGATCTTCATCTAGATGTAAGTTTTACAAAGATACATCATATAATCATACAAACTTACAAAGTAATAGACATATTCATCAATGATCCAATAGGAGAAAGACAAGATATTGTAGTTTTCTCATTAAGTTGTCAAAATCAAAATGTGTTACATAAGTACTAGGTAGTACAATGCCAATGGCAAATAGAAATAGCAAATACAAAACAACTACAAGTCTACAAGCCTACAAGCCTCAAGGCAGTGTCGCGGTCATCAATCCTATCATCATAATCAACATCAATGTCCTCATCATGATCATCGTGCTCACCACTGCTCTCCTCTACTGCATCCTCCTCCTCTATATCCAATGTCATCTCTGCATCTGCTGGTGTGGAGGATGATCCCTCATTGCCATCATCAAATGTGATAGGCTCTAGCACTTGCTCATTGAGATCCAAGTGGGCCAACGCCAACTCAACACTGTTGTCCAGACCCATATCATCAGGAAAGACTTCCCACATCTTTGTCTTTCCCTTCAACCAATCCTCCCCCTGCCTATAAATAAGACGAAGGTTGGTGTGAACATACACCATTGTCTCTGCCCTAGATTGCTCAAGCCTGCTCTTCTTCACACTATACAAATTCCCATATGTGCTCCAATTCCTCTCACAACAAGAGAACGAAGTCACCTGAGAGAGGAGCCTCATGGCTAACTACTATAGAGGAGGGCTTGTTGCCCTATGAGTTGCCCACCAAGAATAGGGCTTTTTAGCCTCCCTGTCTCTAATCACATCATAGCCTGCAAATCACCCAGTGCCAGTGGAAAGCTCTGCAAAGGCATCCTCCACTTCATCAAGGGACGCCCTATCTTGAAGAATCCTCCTGAATGCATCTTTCCTCCCCTGTAATATTTCACCATCCATGTGAGGAGGGAATCTGTGGGAAGGTCCATCATTCAGCCACTCATGGCTGTAGTATTTTGGGTTCAAGGAGTGAGCCAAACAATGTAAAGGTGTGTAATTCTTGTCCAAACTACTGAAAAGAATATCATGTATGCTGGTGAAGAAGGCCTCTGGTGATGTCTCATACTCGAGGCACTGACTATGTAAAATAATGTTCCTCACAAACTCAATCATGGAATCCCATCCCTCATAAGCCTCTCCTAGGATGGATTGGTCTGTATCTGCAAATCAAAGCAAGGAAATGATAGGGTCCATGATCTGAATAAGTAGCTCTATCCTCTCCCATCAAACATCATCCAACACTGTGTCCTTCACTCTTTTTGAGGTTGTTTGATCTGTCTTTCTCCAAAAAGACCAAAACTCTGAAATAACCATGACCCCAATAGCGGTCTTGACCTCCATCAACCTCTTCAACATGATGAATGAAGAGGTAAACCATGTATCCACAATCTTCAACAATGATAGATTGGTGTACTCCTTGCAGATAGTGAGGGCATTTGTATGGTTTTGTACAAAGTTGTAGATATGTTGCGCATCCTCAATAATGCTTCCAATCCAAAGCACATCAAAAGCAATAGATTTTAGTGCTAAGTTCAATGAATGGAAAATGCAAGTTGTCCAAAATATTTGTGGATATTTAGCTTCCACGATCATGCCAGCAGCCTTGCAAACAGGTGCATTATCTGTAATGATTTTCACACAAGAATCGACACCAACATCTTCAATAACTTTAATAAATAACTCACCCATATATTGTGCATCCTTGTATTGTCCAAGTGCATCCATTGATTTCAAGAAAACTGGACCATTCAAGTAAGACACCATGAAGTTGATAAGTGGGTGTCGTGTTGGATCTGTCCATCCACCAGAAACAATGCTAACCCCAAATGTTGGCCATGCTGATTTAATAGGCTCAAGCATTTTGTCCACCTCTTTCTTTGCCTTCGTCAACAATGTGGTTCTAAGTTTCTTTGACCCAGGAGGCACATACCTTGATGGAGCTATTTGAGTTAGAGCTCGGCACATCTCAATAAATAGAGGTGAGCGTGCAACATTGAAGGATACGAAGTTCTGATAGAAAAAAAACTGCAATGGTGAGATCAAGCTCTTCCTGCTTCTCTTTCTGGAAAATCTTGTCCATTGGACCAAGTGCAGTTGCCTTTCTTTTTGCTGCTTTTGTCCCCCACTAGAACTCTCAAATGGGAACTTGTTGCTGCTTTTCCTCAAGAATGGAAGGGGGTCATCATTCTTGTTTTGTTTTATTTTTTATGCCTGTTAAATTTGGACAACTAGGTCCAAACTCCATCTTGTGATGCTCAGATGATGATTCCAATATTTGTATTGGATTCCTCTTTCGGAGAGGTGTAAAATCGATATAAAATTGATTTTAATCTGATGGGCAGAACATTTATTTTGAATTTATTATTTATAATAAATTTAAGTGCAGGTCGGCCTTAAGGTTTTACACCCCCAACAGATGTGTCACACACCTCAATGATGGATATAAATACAGTGAACGTTGGAGAGCATTTCACTCACTCAACATCACACATCTTCTCCTCTAATTATCTACGAGCATCTGAGAAGCAGTTTCATCTCCCATGTGAGAAGAAGGAAGAAATCTATTGCAGCAAAAGGACGAAATTTACCGCAGCAAATTTACTGCAGTTAGGGTTTCTGGGGAAGTTTGACCAACGTTGACTTTGGTCAACGCATGGTCCGTTTGAGCTGAAATTTTGTGGAGAGTTCGATTTTTGAAGGCCGTACTCATTGGCACAAAAATCGAGGTCAAAAGGTTGACCGAAGTTGGAGTTGCGTTGACTTTATTGTTGCTGCCCTGCGTTGACTTTTTCTGGACTGCGATGACTTTTCTGGGATTGACTTTGAGTTGACTGGATAATTGATTTGAGGACTGTTGTGACACATTTTGGGTTGGCCGACCAAGAAGACTTTGCTGGTTGAAGCATCCTGCTAACCGCCGTAACACACCAACACATTCTCCTGTTTCTGGTTTGTCTTCTATAGATCCACTAGTATGTTCTATCGGCATTTTTACTTAACTGTTTATGTGATTGCTGTTATAAAAGTAAAGTTGCATCAAGCATAGAACATCTACAAAAATTTACATGGTATCAGAGCTAGGTGAAGACAAGCCCTAACTTATAGCAATCACCAACTGAGAAAAATGAGTTCCACAAGTTATGGCTTCAAGGAGGATGACAAGCTGACTGGAAGGGATGACTTCCATGCTTGGAAAATGATATTAGATCTCAAATTTGAAGACCATGATCTCATGGACTATGTACTGGGTAAGATACAAGAACCTCCATCCACTGCTACTGCTGCTGCTAAAACCAAGTATAAGAAGGGGGAGATCAAAGCAAAGCTAATGATCGGGGAATCCATACATAAAAGTCTGGTTGCCTACATGTCTGAGCTAGGCACATCCAAGGAGATGTATGATAAGCTGATACAAATGTTCAAAGTAAACAATGCAAACCAAGTGCTATTCTTCAAGAATCAATTGAAGAATCTGAAGAAAAGCAGGGATGAGTCTGTCCAAACATACTTTCTGAAATTGACCGAGATCAGGAACAATCTGCTGGCTATTGGGGAGACAATAGCCGATCGTGAGATGGTACTCACCGCACTTGGAGGGCTCCCACATGAATGGCAAGTATTCAACACTACCATTCTCAATAATAATACAATTCCTAACTTTGACGAGCTACTGTCAAGATGCATGCAAGAAGAGACAAGAATGAAGGAATACGAAAATGACAGAAATGCTGCCTACGTTGCTCATTCTAGAAAGAAGAACTCTGGTGGTCCAAAGAACAAAGGAAGAGCAGGGGCCCAAGGAAAGAAGGGCAAGTGTTTCACTTGTCATAGGCCTGGTCACTATGCTAGAGAATGTCCTTTCAAGAAGGATTCTCTTGATAGTGATGACGACAACAACAACAACCGAAGAAATGGAAATCAAAGAAACGACAGGTCCAAAGGAAAGAGGAAGGCTCCCTCTGGCGGAAACAATCAACCTTTCAAAAGGTCTAGAAACTCCAGGTATGAGGAGTCAAATGTTGTTGATAAAAGAAATGAATACATTCTTGTATCTTCCCTCTCTGCTGCATCCCCGCCCGACACTATGGATGTCTGGCTGATAGATAGTGGTGCCTCAAGACACATCACTGGGTTCAAGGAAGCACTCTCTGACATGGTTGAGAAAGATACTAATCTGCAAATTATCCTTGGAGATAATGCCACATATCCCGTGAAAGGGACAGGGACTGTGACCCTCCACTTGTCTCAAGGACAAGTCCTACATTTGCAGGATGTACTCTATGTACCAAAATTGAAGAAGAACCTTGTGTCTATATCAGCCATGGAAGACAAAGATTTCAATGTGGAATTCACTGATGGAAAGGTGCACATGTGGAAGAAGAATCTCAAGGAAGCTATCATGATTGGTTTTAGAGTTGGAACACTCTACCAGGTTGAAGGAAGTCCACTGGGAGCTATGACATGTGATACTATCCGACAAACTGAACTATGGCACCGGAGGTTTGGACACCTTCATTACAAGGCCCTTCCCGAAGCAAGGAAGGTGGTGACAGGGATGCCCGATTTTGGAAATAATCATGAAGGTGTATGTAAGGGTTGTGCCGAACGAAAGAATACAAGGGGACCTTTCCCCACAAGTGTCACAAAGACATCTGATATTTTGCAACTGATCCATTCTGATCTATCTAGTATGCTACCCGTAACATCCCTGGAAGGATGTTCTTACTATATGACATTCACTAATGACTTCTCCCGCAAAACCTAGATACACTTCTTGAAGAAGAAGGATGAGGCTTTCATGTGGTTCCGTACCTTCAAAGCCTTCGTGGAAAATATGACAAGGAAGAAGATCAAGATTTTGAGGACCGACAATGGCACTGAATATGAGTCAAATGAGTTCAAGGACTTTTGTAGAGAAGCTGGCATTAAGAGGGAGACTACTACTGCCTACACTCCTGAGTAGAATGGCGTTGCTGAATGAAAGAACGGGACCATTGTGGAAGCTGCCCGTGCCATGCTATGTGACCAGGGTCTACTGAAGTTTCTGTGGGGAGAAGCTGCGAATACTGTTGTATACATTCAAAACCAATGCCCTCATTCCGCCCTGGACTCCAAAACTCCCGAAGAGGTTTTCACTGGTAAGAAACCTGACGTCTCACATTTTAGAATTTTTGGATGTCTTGTTTATTTTCATGTGCCAAAAGAAAAGAGAAGTAAGTTGGATGCTTCTGGGAAGAAAGGAATGTTTGTGGGCTACAGTAAAACTTCTAAGGCCTATAGAGTTTATGTACCTGGTCAAAGGGAAGTAGAGATATGCCATGATGTCACTTTTGACGAGGATGCTTCCCTGAAGAAAGTAGTAGATCTTCCGAGATCTGAGGAAAATCATGAAGCAAGGCCTGGAAATCAAGAAGAACCACAGGATGAGACAATGCCTGATGTTGAAGGACCAATGGACCTAATCGATCCATCTCCTTCACTGAGAAAGAGACCATCATGGCTCAGGGACACTCTCGAAGATGCTGAGGGACATGCTGTCCCGAGGGGGACATTCCGAGAAAGCAAGAAGCCGTGTAGATACCAAGGGTATCTGGCTGCCATGAATACTATTGTACAATCTGAACCTGGATCTTTTGAGGAAGCCGTAAAGCATCAAGTCTGGAAGGATGCCATGCACGAAGAATATGAGTCCATAATGAAGAATGATGTCTGGGATGTGGTTCCAAGACTGAAGGACAAATCAGTTGTCACCGCGAAATGGCTCTACAAGATCAAGCATGGATCTGATGGAAGTGCTGAAAAGTTCAAGGCAAGATTTGTTGCCCGTGGCTTCTCTCAAAAGGAAGGAATAGACTATGATGACATATTTGCACCTATGGCACGATATACCACCATTCGATCAATCATAGCCCTTGCTGCTACGCAAGGATGGAGTCTTCATCAGATGGATGTCAAGACTGCTTTTCTGCATGGTGCAATAAAAGAAGAGGTGTATGTAGAACAACCTCTAGGGTTTGAAGTCCAGGATCGGGACACTCATGTCTGTAGGTTGAAGAAAGCCCTCTATGGGTTGAAGCAAGCACCCAAAGCTTGGTACGAGAGGATAGATAACTACTTGATGAAGCTGGGCTTCACTTGAAGTAATGCTGATCCGAACCTTTACTTCAAGGTTGTCCAGGGAAGCCTTTCATTCTGGTGCTGTATGTGGACGACCTCTTCTTGACAGGTGTTGACCCTCTCATTCATCAATGCAAGAGGGAGTTCGCTGCTGAGTTTGAGATGAAGGACCTAGCACTGATGCACTACTTCCTAGGCCTGGAGGTCTGGCAGAGACCTGGAGAGATTTTCCTTTCTCAAGGAAAATATATTGTGAAACTTCTAGAAAGATTTGGTATGGTGGATTGCAAGTCCGTGTCAACACCAATGGAACTCAACTTCAAGAAGTTGAGTGGCAGCGCTGCTGGGCCCGTATTGGCAAATCCTATTGAGTATCGTCAACTCGTAGGGGCCCTGATGTTCTTAGTGAACACCCGTCCAGATATATGTTTTGCAATGAACACTTTGAGTCAACAGATGGTTGAACCTCATCACTTTCACTGGGTTGGTGCCAGGAATCTTCTGAGATACCTTCGGGGCACAATAAACCATGGGTTGAGATACACTGCCAAGAGCGTAACACTCCGTGGATATACTGATGCCAATTGGGCTGGCAGTGTGGTGGATCGTAAGAGCACATTGTGATGCTGCTTCAATCTTGGTTCTACTTCGATTTCATGGATGAGCAGGAAGCAGAAGTCGGTGGCTTTGAGCACTGTAGAGGCCGAATACATTGCAGCAAGTATGGCCTGTTGTGAAGCATTTTGGTTGTGAAAGCTCTTTAGTGAGCTGTTTGGACATGTGCTAGATACCACCGTGATACTCTGTGATAACCAGAGTGGGATTCGCTTGACCGAGAATCCTGTGTTCCACGACCGATCCAAGCATATTGATATCAGGTATCATTTCATCCGGGATATGGTACAGCGAGGCGCGGTAAGGCTCGATCATATAGGAACTGATGAGCAAGTCGCAGATATTCTCACTAAGCCCCTGGGGAAGGTCAAGTTCCTAACCTTCCGTGAGAGACTTGGTATCGTGGAATGACCCTATGATGTGGGTTCTGTTGGACGATGAGCTCGAGGAGCTCTAGGGGGCTTTGGGGACAGCTTCTCGGAGCTATGAGCAACCACAAGGCTAGGCTTGCCAAACCTTGTTGGTGTGCTTGGACCCCACCATTGTGATTATTGAGTTGGTTCACCTCTCATTATCTGTGCCCCGTATGCATCCTACCCATTGAGTTCAGGGCTCATGGGAAGTACCTCTCATTTGGCCAATGAGGTGGGAAAATCTAGAGACCAATAGCAAAGACTGATGGACGCATCAGAGATTGCCGTACTCTCTATCTAGGATGGCACGGTCCAACCACTTGATCTGGGATCAAGTCTAGTGAGGTCTCAGACCTCCGCCTGACTTCGGGTCAGATGAACCAACTTCGGGTTGGTTGGAGACTCTTTGTGAGTCCGATAGAGGTTTTGGACCTCTAGGCTGAATTTGTCAGCCGGGGGATGATGTCTTTGTGACTGACCCACTTCTGTTCTGAAATAAAGAGGCCAGCAAAGCAAGTTACGGCGGGATGACGCACAATGTTTGATTGCACTGGTGGATGGAGTTCTCCCTAGTTGAGAGGGAGTGTTAAATTTGGACAACTAGGTCCAAACTCCATCTTGTGATGCTCGGATGAAGATTCCAATATTTGTATTGGATTCCTCTTTCGGAGAGGTGTAAAATCGATATAAAATTGATTTTAATCTGATGAGCAGAACATTTATTTTGAATTTATTATTTATAATAAATTTAAGTGCAGGTCAGCCTTAAGGTTTTACACCCCCAACAGATGTGTCACACACCTCAATGATGGATATAAATACAGTCAACGTTGGAGAGCATTTCACTCACTAAACATCACATCTTCTCCTCTGATTATATACGAGCATCTGAGAAGCAGTTTCATCTCCGACGTGAGGAGGACGAAATCTACTGCAGCAAAAGGACAAAATCTACCGCAGCAAATTTTCTGCAGTTAGGGTTTCTGGGGAAGTTTGACCAGCGTTGACTTTGGTCAACGCATGGTCCGTTTGAGCTGAAATTTTGTGCAGAGTTCAATTTTTGAAGGCCGTACTCATTGGCACAAAAATCGAGGTCAAAGGGTTGACCGAAGTTGGATTTGCATTGACTTTATTGTTGCTACCCTGCGTTGACCTTTTCTGGACTACGTTGACTTTTCTGGGGTTGACTTTGAGTTGACTGGATGATTGATTTGAGGACTGTTGTGACACATTTTGGGTTGGCCGACCAAGAAGACTTTGCTGGTTGAAGCATCCTGCTGACCACCGTAACGCACCAACAGATTCTCCTACTTCTGGTTTGTCTTCTATAGATCCATTGGTATGTTCTATCAACATTTTTTCTTAACTGTTTATGTGATTGCTGTTATAAAAGTAAAGTTGCATCAAGCATAGAACATCTACAAAAATTTACAATGCCACATTTGTCGCACCGACAAATGCCTCTGTCTCCATTTCCTTCCTCTTTGCTAATGGCACCTGTGTACAAGCTGAAATGCCACAACTTGGCAAAGCCAACAAATGAGCTTTCACACAGTAATATGTGCTCATGAAATGGTTGTGGCCAAAACTGCATTTCCAAGCAACATTGCCTTCTCCCTTCGCCTTGCTGCCTGGCCCTGCCTCTCTTGTCACATATTTCCACAATGGATATTTGGGGTCTTGATTTTGTTTTCCCTAAACATTTGAAGTTGTTGTTGCAGCCCCACTTCCAATAGATGGAATACTTGCAGACCCTGATGAAATAGGGATAGGAGGGGCATCTCCAATGGGGACATTCTTCCCCTTTCTTTTCCCTTGCCTTGCTGCACTTGATTGAGCCATGAATGTTGTAAAAAGTAAACAAAAATGACCAAATTTGTAAAACATATGCATATGCAAACCAAATGCAAAAAAATAGAGTCAATGCACTTACCGGTTGTTTGAATCTCCTTGAAAACGCTCCCTTGCTCCTTGCTTCTTACTCCTTGCTCAACTCACACACTAACAATTGTGAAAAACAAATGAGAAAATCGGAAGTTTATAACCCTTCAGACGCTTTTTCGCGCAAATCGAATCCAACAAATCAAGATTCGATCGTGTCTGAGACTCGTAACGTCCTGTACGGACACGAGTGAATCCGGGCAAATGGATTCGAATCCCCATGAACCATGTCTGATTCGCTCGATTCGAGACACGTGGAGGGTGGAGGACGAATCCGGTTTCATAGGGCAACAGCAACTGGCAGCACTTGATGCAGTAAATGATGAACTTCGATCTTCCAGATTATAGCACGTGAGAGAGAGAGATTAGCACCAAAATTTCGATTTTCTTAAACTCCTTTAGCTTGCCCAAAACTGCACTCCAAATGACCTCTTCCTTCACTTCACACTTTTTCTCTTGTGCAGCAAAAGATATCAAAATTTTTTAGTGTGAGAGAGATGTCGCCAAATGAATTCAATCTACCTGTATTTATAGGCTTCTAATGGGTTCGATTTTCTAGACTTGAGGCCAACTTGATCACCTGAAGGTCGACTTGATGTGGAGGCTCCATAAATCATATTTGACTCAATACTTGACCTATTTGCATGATTGAAAAGCACAATATGAGTCAATTTAAATCTGCAATGACCCTATAGACTCAGAATAAAACCTAGAAGTCCACAATGGGGACTTTGACCTAAAATAATATCACCCAAGCATGAAACTCATGCTTTAATAAGTCATTTAATAATAATATAAAATTATTTTCTTTTATGATTTTGACAAGTAAAATAAATATTGAATCAAATACAATTTATGAAGACCGAACCTAGTTACAATCTTCAACACAATCATCATCTCCATCAAATGAGCTGTCCAAAATGGAATTTGGCTCTAGTTTCCAATTTTAACACCAGTTCGGTTCAATCTTTAGAACTGGAAATGGTCAATTTCGTCCCAAACCGGCCATTTTTGTAATAGAACCGACCAGTTGTTAATTTGGCATCTCATGGACAAATTCCCTCCTTTGGAAAACCTTCCTCATCAAGAAAGACCCCTACTAGCCCTTGGAAGAATTTAATTTGATCAAGGAAAAATATTATTTTTAATGGAAAACCCACAAGTACAAAAAAGTACAGGTTGGCCTTGTTGTGAAATGTAAATAGGTCGGTCTTCATGCTACCTATGTAACTATGAAAAGAAGAAGACAATGGTAATAAAAATTTATTTTTGTCTCATGGGTTTCATGAGCAAATATTTTATGTAGATAGACTTCTACTTGATGTCTATTAGGTTCCTATCTTCTAAGTGTAAAAAGGACTAAGTGTCAAAGTCATCAAGGATCCAGATCATATGGAACAGCCCTCCAAAAGGTGTTGGAATACAAGCTCATAAATTGCGGAAACATCCTTCAACTATCTTGAAATATATGTGAACTAATATGCCAAAGAAACCATCTACATGTCGGCCTAAGTTAAGGTTATGAAGTCGGCCTATAAGCTGTCCAAGTCTTATATATATAAGTCCACACTGTGGTTCAGCTATGAAATACAGATTTGCGGACTTATATCTGAGGAAGTGCAGATATTTTGAGGAATACTTACAGTCAAGTTTGACGTTAAACAGCGTGGAAAAGGGAGCAAGAATTGTGGTCAGAACTAAGGTTATACAGCGTGGAGAAGGAGCAAGAATTGCGGTTAAGTATAAGTGTTATACAGCAGATAATTGACTGCGGATAAGTTTGATATTGGAGAGCATAGAAAGGAGCAGATCCAAGACAGATTTGAATACAGATAAGATAGCATATAAAAGAGCAGATTTAAGACACAGAATTAAGTGCGGACCTATCTGAGGTTACTCTGAGTTTGAATGCAAATATAAAGGACAGCTGTCAGTGTAATAGAAAGGTACAGATTGCAGATTATACAAGAAGCAGATTACTGAAGGAACCAAAAAGTACAGTCTACGGAAGAGTACGAGTTTGTTAAAGACAAAGATAATGTTTGTAAGAAGACAGGCTAGTAAGGAGATTTACCTTCCTAACCATATTTCAGAATATTCTGTTACAAGTGTAAATAATTCTGTCTTCACATGTGACTAATTACATTGGTAACTGACTTGATGAATGATTAACTAAGTTAAAGAAGAGAATACATACGCAAGCTCACAAGTAGTTATCAAGAAGAGAATTTTTGTATTAATTACAAGCCCTACAAATTCTCAACAGGCCTAAAGTCATAATTGGGTCTCCAAAGAAGCATATAAATACACATCAAGGCAACCTCCTTTGGACATCACATCAACACATCTCTCTCTCTCTCTCTCTCTCTCTCACTCTCTCCTGTTGTGGTTGGTTCGTACAGCTCTGAAGCAAGGTAGCTGAGCTCACATGTGTGAGGGGAAGAAGGGAAAATCTGAAATCTGCATTGACTTTTCTGCTTGGAGAGTTTGACCAGCCGTTGACCAAGTTTGACAAGGCATTTTGACTTTGTTTGACTTACAAAATTTCGATTTTTGAAAGCCAACTTTTTTGTGGAGGAAACAAACTTTTCTAGGTTGTTTGACTGGGGTTGACCGCAGATTCCTTCTCCTTTGACCAAGCTTCTTTTGGGAATGTTTTGACTCGACTTTGACTAGCAGAGGCCAAATATTTTGACCTTTGACCAAGCTGATTTAGAGGTTGTTTGACCATTGACTTGAGGACTGGTGAGGGCATCTTTGACTGATGTTGACTTTGACAGAAATTGCAGATTTGACTTATTAACCAGATTTGACTTTTGGGCTCATCTTGTGGATATTGGTTAATGAATTGTTGGATAATCAAAGTTGTTGACCTTTCACTTATTATTGGAACATTGTATTTCTTTGCTGAACATTTGATGACAATCTAATAGAAGAAGAATTTGAAAGGGTTTTCCCCCTTGTGGGGTTTTTCCCTGGTCTTTGACCAAATCTTGTGTCCCTTTTCATTGCTCTGGACCATATTCTATTGCATATTGGATTTACTGTTCTATCTACAATTGCTATTTGTCATTGGAAGATTAATTTTGTTTAAAAGTGATTGCCAATTGAAGAAAGAATTGAGCTAAGTGATTGTACTAAGCATAGAACAATGGAAAATTAACACCAGTTCTATACCGCACCGGCCTTTTTTCATTGAACCAACCAATTTTGTACCGAACTGGTTGGTTTCATACAATTTGTCCAAAGATGTTCCAAATGCAATTTTAAAAAACAATTTTTTTTGGTGGGGCAGCCTAATATTCAAGCCTATGGCCATAGTATTGTTATGCAATTCATGGTAAAAGTGACATTCTCCTTTATCTTTCATTTTCATCATTTTACTTAAACTTTTAACATTACTATGAAATGACTCACGATGTTTGGGAGTGGTTCCAACCTAACTAGATTTCAGATGGGGAAAGTAGAGTTTTAGATCTTACTCAAAATCCAACAGACTTAACAGTTTTTCGAGATTTCGGGGTTAGGGCAATTGCAATGTTTCCATTGGATTATGTCATGTACGAGGGTATGGAACTAGTATTTAATCAAGAGCACCAAGCCCTCTATGTACCTTAATGTTAGTGCCATTGGTTGTCAAGCTCCTCTATCATGACCCTACTAAAAATGTACCCATCACTCAAACAAAATCTTAACTTGACATCCTATGTCTTTTCTATCTTATTTTAATCCTCAGAGAGTGATATTGATGACGAAGATCCCAATATAGGCAATGATTTTGATGATATGTATAATGTAGGGATTTGTTGTAGCATGATTTTTTTTGGATGCTAGAGGCCATCTAGAGTCTGTTTGTTGATGTATTTTTAGTTCAAAGATGGATTGCACTAGATGTTATTTTGGTTATGTGTACCTTATATGCTATATAGTCGAGAACTTTTTCTTATTTGTGTATAAATGGTTTGGATTCATATGGATGCACATGAATATATATGTTTTTCTTTAAAATTTGAATATTTTATGTGTTGTTGGTTTTCTAGTTCAATTGCTGGTTTGGTTCCAATAACATTGAGACATAGTATCTAAAAAGTAAAGAAACAGCCAACAAATATGTGATTCAGACAATGATTAATATGTTATTACTTCCCCCTTTTCCACTACTCTTCATATATGTTGTAACCAAATCTCTATGAGAAAATTGAGAAACAAAAAAGATGGTGTGTTGAAGACTAATGCAGATTTCAACAGAAATTAGTATTTGAACAGAAAATCAGAGAACTAAAACACACCTGTTTGTTTCTAACCCAATAAGAAAACCAGCCTCCCCTATTGCTGCCAATAAACTCCCATGTCCAGCATCTGTACCAGTAACAGCATATTCACTAACAAATGCCTGCAATGAATGCCAACATGATAAGTCATGATCTTAATTAAGAAATGCATCAATTAGACCAAAGTCCTTTGGATGGGTGCATTTGAAACAACTGGGAAAATACCTTTGGGCCACTTCGTGGTGTATTATCAAATTTATGAACCATAGAAAAGATGTTGCTTGCAGATGTATAAATCTGTTAAGAAAATGGAAATCTCACTTAGATCCTTTTGTCAACTTATTAAGAGAAAAAAACAAATCAATTGTTTCCTAACCAAATTTAAAAACGGTAACATGGCTGGTTATATGGACAAAACTACTGACAGATTGTGCTTACATGGTAATCATACAGGTCTGCAGGATGATCCAGTGGCGTAGAAGATCCGTCACAGTTGGAGATAATTTGGATATCAGGATAAGCCAATTTTATTGCATAATAAAATTTAATATAATTTCCTGAGGAATGAATGAAGAAAACCCGTTAGAGATAATTCTAAACAGACAGTAAAAATAAATAGCAAGCTTTCTGAGAAAACCCATTGTAGGATATAAAGTAAATGAAAGTAAAACCTAGATATTGCTCTATAATGATTTCAACATTATTTCTACATTATAAATTTTCTCATTTAAAAGAATTCACTTTCCAATGTCTCCAAGACAAATTCCAATGTCTCCAAGACAAATGCAGGATGATCCTGTGGCTTAGAAAATCCATCACGGTTGAAAATAATATGGATATCAGAATAAGGCTCAAGTTTTTTGTTTTAATTGCATGATAAAACCTAACATAATCGCCTGAGGAATGAATGTACGAAACCTGTTGAGAACACCTCGAAATAATCCTTCAAATTTTCTAATGTAGAGATTACAATGAAATCAGACAAGAATAAAGGTTTCCATATGAATGAGTGATATCCTCAACAAGGGACATGCCACTTTGTTGTTTAGTAGCAGGGGGTATTCCTGAATATAGGAACACAGTAATGGAAAAGGTGATAGCTGAAATAGGATTCATTCTGGCTGGAGAATCCATATCCACAATATATTTGACACAAATCTCCATTTAAAGAGGTGGATTTGGGGGATAGTGTGACCACTTGAGTGAGAAAAGCATCCTATCATGATTATGGATAGAAAAGGGACCAGGCTTCATCTTACAACTAAGAAAGCATTGCAAAGACAACAGGTGGATGCAGACTTATAAAGCACAGGATACTGTTACTGGAGGCTTCACACTCCTTAGGGCCTTTCTGAGTTCGTCAGAAGCACAATTAAGGATTAGTGTTATACCCCAAATTTTGGCTGTTAGCTAAATAAATGGTCATGTGACAGGCATTTAATATTTCATGTCTGTTATTTAAATGATAGGCACTCACTAGGTAAGGCACCATTGGTTATGTTTATTTTATAAAGCAAAAGCTAGTGGTGTGTGTTGTAATAAAGGAAGCTGCCAATGTTTTTTATCAATAAATTAAAGCATATGATAGCCAAAAAGGAATAACAAGATATGAGAACATAGGTGTGGCAAGTGGCAAAAGGTGGTGAGTGCTCACATCAAAATGTCCCTATCTATGGCCTTTAAAAATAGGGAAAGGGGTTCCATTATCAATCCTCCATTCCTCTATCTTTATCCTCTCTCTCAACTTCATTTTTTCATTCCATGCTTGTTGAGAGATTTTCTGTCTCCTCAAAATTTCATGTTCTCAAGCATCCCAGAAGAAAACTTATAGCAAGCACGCCAAAACTACTTTCAAGCAGCAAAAATATAGAATCATAGCTCTTGATGCCAAATGTTATGAATCAAATACATAAAAAAACAGAAGTACACACCATGTACATCAATATGAATGTGGAGCACAACTCGAATATAGATATAAGAGATAAGTTACACAATAACTCCTTAAAGAATAGGAGAACCTCCTCCCAATACCCCAAATACATTCATACATCCAAATCACATGTCTTTGATAATGAGTACATGATCCCTATATATACCTATTCACACACATGTGGCCCCTTTATTATTAGGCCACCTCTATTGCTATACATTTACACATTACCTACACATTTAACCCTATATATGCCCCCTTGGGGTCATCATTTTCTTCCTTTCAGTACGGTGTGAGATCCTACCATCAATGAGAGGTGGCTGACAAGGAAAGGAAGTAAGGGGCTGCATTGACACTGAAGACACTAATCTTAATGTGTGTGTGGAGATACAAAAGCAATAGTGCTTCTCATAATCTCATGTAGCGGCAGCTAGCAGACAAGAAAACTAGCTTGTACTGTAATTCTTGTAGGGAGTTGCACTCGAAACTAGCAGAGAGAACATATAGCTCTGAGACAAAGAGTGGTGACACAGTAGGATACAGTAGGAAGGAAGGGCTACTTTTGGACTCACTAAACTAACACTACTCTCTGTGATGATTAGGCCCAGCAGTTCTCAATTATCAAATGAAGGTTTCCACTATGTTCCCATTGCCAACAATTATTTACCAATCAAATCATCTAGAATTAGCAAAGAGAGACTCATTGGCCCTGTTTCATGTAGGCCCTTAGCTCACGGTTGGCTCCATTGAATGTTGTAGCTATGGTCGGTCTTCATAAATAATATTTTAGCCTTTCAAATATATGTAATAATAAATCCAAGACATGTTTTTCATGTCAGCTTCAAACAGAGGGAATTTTAAATTTCCAAATTTGAATTTTTGGCTCCAAGAATGTCAAGTCCACCCTCCAAACAGATCAAGTCGGCCTGAGCCTTCGGACACACCACTTCGGCTTCATCCAATCACTATATATACCCATTAGACTTCATCAATTGAGAGGCAATTCGGATTACTTTTTTTCAAGCAAAGGTTCACTTCCATTCAAGCAAAGGAGGAGAGAGACAAGGGCATGTTGAGAAATGTAAGGGGAAACAAGTGTAGGCGATTTCTCTTACTTTAATAACTGCTTATGATTTTTTTTACTTTACTTGATTAATTTCTTCTTTCCTTTATTATTATTAGTGTTCTCTATCATCAAACAACTACCAAAATCATAAAGAACAATGAGACAATAGGACACAAGAAATAGGCAGTTGTCTACCTGAGTCGCGACCTGTGGCTGGGTGCGTGACCCTCGCACTTTCGTACCCTTAGACGGGAGTCTCAAGGGGAAACGTTTCCCCACGCACCCTTTTTGGGGAGTCTTGGGGAGTCGCAGGGGGGTGCGTTTCCCCAGTGTGGGAGTCGCGACTCCCCAAAAAATGAGCTTCTGGGCGTCGGATACGCCCGCGGGTTCAAAAAAGCGTTGTTTTTTTATTATAAAGGGGGGCTTTTGCTCATTGTTTTTCACCAATTGAGGAGGATTTTTCAGGAGAGGGCATCAAGCCTATGGCCCTAGTATTTATATATGATTCATGGTAATGTTAAATTCTTTAAAGTAAAAGTGACATTCTCCTTAATTTTCATTTTCATCCTTTTACTTAAATTTTTAACATTACCATGAAATGACTCGGGATGTTTGAGAGTGGTTCCGACCTCATTGGATTTCATATGGAGAAAGTAGAATTTTAGATCTCATTCAAAATCCAGCAGACTTATCAGTTTTTCAGGATTTCAGGATTGGGCTATTGCAATGTTTCCATCAAATTTTGTCATGTATTAGGGTATGGAACTCGTATTTAATCAAGAGCACCAATCCACTTGGCAGTGTTCTTATGTAACACATTTTGATTCTGATGACTTAATGAAAAAACTATAGTATCTTACTATCTTCAATCTTGTCTTTCTGAGTAAATTTAACGATTGTATCATGTATGGTGTATCAATGTATCATTGTAATTTGTATTATAGTATCAATGATGATGTATGACTCATGAGTATCTAATATCTATGTTTGAATCAATGAATTTTGTATGAATTTGTGCAAAAAATATCTAATTTTTAATATATATATATATATATAACGTAACGTATCCCAGAAGTATCCTGTTCCGGGGTCACCGTACCCGTATCCAATACTTCGAATCCCGGTATCCCCGTATCCCCGTATCAGGTGACTTAGATTTTTACTTTTCAGTTGTTGACCTCACACTAATTCCTAACTCTTGACTCTTAACTATTTTTGAGTTTGAAACTTTGAGTTATATAAATTTACTATTTACTATTTACTATTTAGTGTTCAAAGTTCAAACTTAGTATCTACTATCTACTTCTAGTATGTTTTGCTTTCAATTTCGATTCTAGAATGATGAATGATGAAATTAATTTTTAAATCAATGTACATTGTAGATTGTAGAATGATGAATGATGAATGATATGGAATCATGGATCAATGTATTTAAAGATTTCATTATTGAATTTATTTATTGAATGATCAATGATTATGGATGAATATTAGAATAATGATTATGTCATATGAATGATGTATGTATCAAAATGAAAGATGAGGATGGATCAATGTATGTCATTATTCAATTCAATTATGAATTTAAATTTTATCATGTGTAGATCAAATTTCAATTTTCAATGTATTTACTATTGGTATTATTATTATTATTATATATATATATATAACAATGAATATGAACTTGAATTTTATATATATATATATATATATATATATATATATATACCCCGACGACTCCCCGCACCCCCGAAATTTCCCTAAAATTTTAGGGTACTCCCACACGTCCCCCCTGTGCGTCTCCCCGCACCCGCGTCTCCCCGCACCGGAGTCTTGGTAAATATTAGTAGGCGATCAGCTAGGGCCAAAACCTCTCCAACTTAGTTGAAAACCCACCAGAATTCTTCTATTCTTATAGAACTTCAATTGATGAATTCCAAGACCTATGACCCTTGACCAAGACCCTCCAAGACCAAGTCATCCTTCCCTCTTGATGAATTTTCCTTACACAGCTTCCAGCGACAAACTTTGACCTTCCAACAACTTCGACCTAGTAGCTTCAGCAACTTTGACCTAGCAGCTTCACAACTTCAACCTTGATGTAGCTTCAGCAGCTTTGACTTAGCAACTTCACAGCTTTGATCTTGAGGCAGCCTCACAGCTTCGATCTTGCAGCGTTACAACTTCGACCTTGCAGTTTCACAGCTTCCGAATTTCGACTAGCCCAGAAACTGTAGAAACCCTAACAAAAGAGAGAGAGAGAGAGAGAGGCAAAAAAAATTTGATCTTGATCTTCTTCTTCTTCTTCATCCTTTTCCTGCTTCTATCTTGAGGAGATCAAACTTGCTCGAGTGAGTGTTCAAATGAGATCGAATTCCTTCTTATTTATAGGTTTGTGAGGGGTACAAATTGCTATCTTGAGGCCAACTTGTCCATTTATGTAGGTCGACTTGATCTGTGTGCCATGACGGGGTCTTGGAGGGTCTTTTGACTCGATAGATTTTCTTTACAATATGTAACATGCCCAAATGGGTCTTCAATACATGAGAATGACTCAATTGACTTTATGACAAACCTAGAAGCACTCAATGGGCGCTTTTCCTAAAAATAAATTTCCCATAGGCATGAAACCCATGCCTCAAGAACACAAATAACAAATTAATTTTTTTCTTTTCATTAAATACATAAAATCACGATTACATATGCCATTATGAAGACCAAACCTAGTTACATATTTCAACAGGGCAGATCGAGTTTAAAGGGCAAGTCGAAAATATGGACAGACCTAATATCTGAAGTAGCAGTGGACTAATCCCTGAGACATCATGCCGAAATTTCAGGGGACCGAATTTGTCTCTGGTTGACCAGGTTTGACATGGGTGTTGTTGTGGTCAATTTGACTTTGTTTTTGACTGGAAAATCAAATTGTATCTCACGTTGAATTGAATAATTTCCCTAAGGAATAGGCTGTTGGGTTTTTAACTTTTTCCCCCAAGTGGGTTTTCCCATGGTAAAATTTAGTTATAGAAAAAATTAGATGTTATAGAAAAAGGAAGTGGTTGATCTCCCTAAGTTGATAAGGAGCATAGATTGAAGAAAGAGTATATCTCCCAATTGAGAGGGAGGGCATATTATGACAGTGAATACTTTGAAGTAAGCAAAAGTACTATCGATAAATATTCATGAAGTTGCAAACAAAAGACTTGAGAATATTTGAGGATGTATTTGGTGTTGCTGAAGAAATGAAAGAAGAAAAAAGCTTCCGACAAATTATATATGAATAACTTGATGATGAAAGTAGCATCTGGATGATTGAGGACCCTAAAGGTTTGTGTTTACTTGTATATATATTTGAAAGTTTATTGATGATTGGAGCTTGTGTTTGTACAGGTAAATCTCTCCATAAGAAGTTTGAACACTTTGGAAGCATGGTTGGACAAATGGATATATCTGATTTAGTTTATTAGGGAGAGATGAAGCATCTAATGGCAAGATGCTTGGAAGGACATATGGCTGGCCTATGTGTTGATATCTAGATCCCGAAGAGGGAGGGTGGCATTGGTCATAGAGCTCTAACCTTGGATACGAACCTAGATCCCTATGTTGGTGGTAGAGCTTAAAACCCTGATGGTACCTAGAGTTGGCTAAAGCTTGAGTCCCCTTTGTCCCACCAGGATAGAATACCCTAGACTGGGATAGTTATCTAGTCTGCAACACTAAGTGCGCTAGAACTCTTCGTAGTTCATTTTGAGAACTTCCATGTACCTCTATATATTTGTAATTATGAATACCTCAGTAGTTAAGAGGGAGTGTTGAAGAATGTAACTTGTTTCGGTCTTCGTAATTATATTTGAGTCATGATGTAATGTATTTTTCAAAAGAAAGAAAAAGAAATTTTATTATTAAAGAAATTGACTTATTAAAGCATGGGTTTCATTCTTGGGTCAATTGGTTTTAGGTCAAAGCCTCCATTGAAGGGCCAAGGCTTATAAGGTTTATGTTAAGTGTCCTTGCCCATGTGATAATGTAAAAGACCCTTCTTGGGCTTTATTCGTCAAGAAAGAAATTTATTTTATTGTAAAATAGGTCAATTACGCCTCCTCCACCAAGTCGGCCTCAAGGAAGGACAAGTCGGCCTCAACAAGAGAATTTGACCTCACAAACTCACTATATATTGGAGCAACTGACCTCATTTGGATCACTTACTCAACAAGTTTGAATTGCAGTAGTTGGAAGCAGAAAAAGTGTGAAATTCAAGAAGGAAGAAGGAGTGGGCTAGCGAAGGAGAAGGAGGTCATTATTTTACTAACGAAGTCAAAATTTTCTCTGTCTTGTCTCACACATGCGAAGAAACAAAAGCTACAGGAGGGCCGAAGTTGCAATCTTGAAGTTGGGCCGAAATTCTACTGCAGTAGGGTCGAAAATTTGTCCTTGATGCAGTATTGATGCAATATTGAAGCAGTGTTGATGCAGTCTTGAAGCAGTGTTGATGTAGTATTGAAGTAAAGAAAATCAGATTTGGTATAAGATAATTAACACAAAGGAGAGAATGGTGGGAATGTGAGAGGGAGCATCAGGGCCACAAGAGGTAGCATGGTTCTATGTGTTGAGAAATGCAACTAGTATCGGTCTTCATAATTGTATGATGTAATGTATTTGTCAAAAAGAAAGAAAAAGGAATTTTATTATTATTTAGCATGGGTTTCATGCTTTATTATTTTTTTTCTAGGTCAAGCCTCCATTGAAGGCTTCTAGGGTTGAATCATAAGTCATTGTCAATATCAGACCCTTCTTGGGCTCTCCATATCAAAGAAGAAAATAAATTTTATAAAGTTATTTGTCACTTCTCCATCAAGACGGCCTCAAAAGTACAACCTCAAACCACTATAAATAGCAATGAACTCGACCTATTATGAATTCAATCTGCAATTCTCTAATGAAAAGGAAGAACAAAGTGTTGAAAAATACAAGGAGGTGGCAGTTAGATGATTTATCTTAATATGACATTATCTTGTGATGTTTTTGTTATTATTATGTGTTCTTTCAATTGATCTTTTCTTATCATCAAGACTAATGCTAATCAACAAATAGAAGAGGACACAAGATATAGGCACACTGCCAGGGAAAAACACCACTCTTTGTGGAAAACCCAGTCAAATGTCTTCCTCCAGTAGATTCAAGATGAGACAACCAAGACCTAGACTAGAGACACCCTCCATCAAGTCATCCTTGTTTGTTCTTTCTTTACTTTGTTGGCACCGAGACATCACCACCACCGAGATCTCATCATTGTCATGGCACCGATATATCGTCATTGTGATTCCATCAAAACCTCAACATCGTCATGTCACTGATACCTCATCTCTCTGGTGACACCTAAACCTTTGACTATAGTAGCCCAAGTTTTTTGCACTATAGAGCACCGAGACTGTGTTATCACTATGACTGTGACAGTATGACCCTAAGGTAATACCATGGTAGCATTGTGGTTGAGTTGTGGTAGTACTGAGATCATCCCTATCCAAGCTTCTTCTTGCAATAGCACTGAATCTGTGGTAGAAGTGCAATGACACTGAAACTTGAGAAACCTCTAAACTTTATCACTGTAATATCTCTTGAAATTATCACTATAATATCTGAACTGTTGAGATTTTGAGGTAGCATCGGGTGTGCTCTAGACCTGAAATTTTGTGGAGGGGCTAAGATACACATCACCTACAAAACCCATAAAGCGTTTGGAGAAATTTCATTTGGTGTGTGAGATATTAAAATAATTAATTTTTTTAACGAGGACCCTAAGTCTAACTTAGGGAATTAGAAAAATTAAAGTGAATTAATTAAACACATGTGATGAAATGTTCTAAGTGATGCGAACCCAGCAGTGTTTTAATCTAAGCCGTCGATAAGAGATTAAATCACGGTCGTTGATGTGTCAACGAAAAAAGTATAAAAGAAAGGCTTGGGGTCAGTTGGAGACACACACAGAGAGTCTAAGAGATCGAATTCTTCTAACAGAGCAGTGCTTGGACAAAGATCAGATTTGAGTGACTCAAAGTTGCAGCGAGGGGCAGATGCAGTGATTGGTCAGGAGGGCCAAGAGTACAGTGCAGAGCAAGGGTAGAAGGGACGCAGTGGAGGCAGCGCAGCCATTAGAGGGAGTTACACAGTCCCTCAGGAGTTTGACGTAGGCCCATGCAAAGGCAGCGCAGAATCTCCAAGGAAATGTCCTAAATTTTGTCTGAAGAAGGGTTTATGAGCCAATAGGGCTAAAACCGAGATCCAGGAGAGGCAGATCCATGCAGAGCTACGGTGACGCAGATATTCAACCAGGCTTACGCAGAGGCTACACAGAGTCAGCAGGAGTTTCACCAGTTGCTCATCTGGATCAGCCAGGATTTGCGAGAGTGAGGTATATCTCACATTGTCTTTGATTGCCGAGGTTTTCTCTGTTGGGTTTGCCGAGTTTATGGCACCCTAGATGTACTCAGAAACTGTTGCTTAATAATAATAAACCCGCATATCTATTGCACTAGTTTTCCCGCATTGGGTTTTTCCAGAGACATTTGTCCGAAAAATCTGTGTCACTTTGTTGAATGAGCAAACTGTTCAGTAAATGATCTGTATGTGTGTAGGCTGCTAGTTGTGTTTACTTCGGTATTTTCAGAATATTTTCTGAAAATAATTTGTATAATTAAATCACAAGTAGAAGTAAATCAAGATACTGCAGTAGGATCTTTGTAATGTTGTATTCAGAAATTTTCACATGGTATCAGAGCGATTGCAGATCAAGCTGAATCTCTAGCAAATCAGCTGAAGACATATTTACTGCAGGGTAGCAGCTGAAGCGACAGAGAATAAGGAGAGGGCATCGCAACACCAAGAGGACGCAGTCTCAGGAGAAGTCACGCAGGGGTTGACGCAGTCCCAGCTAAGTGATGCAAAGACAACGCATTGCCTTCCAGAGGGACGCGGGAGCAGCCTGCGCTGTGCAGTCGTTGTGTTGAGCCAGTGATCTCACGCAGAAGCCAAACAGAGGGACATAGTCCAATTTTGGGTTGTTGTGCAACATTGTCGTGGTCCGGAAGCAATGTTTTAGATCTTCAGCAGTTGTTGGTGTGGTGGAGATTCTGCCGATGCAGAATTGTGCCTAGCCAAGTTGACAAAGAGTGGGAGGAAGACAGTTACTCAGCAGATCTGCACCAAACAGATCTAAGATTCGATCAGGAGGGTGATCGTAGAGAACTGTTCGGTTGTATTTGGCTAAAGATTTCCAGGAGGGAAATAAATTGTCGAAGGGAGAAGCTACTATAGAGGGTTTCTAATTGCCAAGAAACCCAGATCCAGCATTTCTGTTGAGAGTTGCAGCAGAAAGAGGGAGAAGAGTATCTGTTGTGCCAGATTTGAGCTAGATGGCCTCTCATGGACTGAGAGATCAGGACAGGTTGGACAGTGTGTCCAACTTTGTCATCTGGAGAGCCAGGATACTTACAATCCTCAATGAGTACAGCATTAAGAACCATGAAAAAAATGTCCTAGTTGTGCCTATCGATCCAGATCCTCTGAAGAAATTCAATGAAAATCAAGCACGAGATAAGCATTTGATCATGGATGGAGTCAAAGATCACGTCGTGCCACATAGTTGGGAAGAACATGGAAAATGAGATGTGGACTGCTTTAGAGACGATGTATCAGGGAAGCTCTATTCAAAGGAAAATGCTTCTAGAGAATCAGATGTGGTTGTTTCAGATGCAGAAGGGTGAGAAGATAGATCTCTTCCTTTTCCAACTTCAGACTATCCGAGATCAACTAATTGCCATGGGTGCGACCCCGGATGAAGGGCTCTTGGTAAGGACAGCCCTGAATGCAATCACCGAGGAGTGGGGAATGTTTTTCTAGAGCATATTGGGCAGGGCAGCATTGCCATCCTGGGCAGACCTGTGGGCAATCCTCCGTCAAGAGGAAATTAGGAGATTCGCCAAGAGGCAAAACAGCGGCAGCAAAGTTGTCAAGGTGAAGAAAGAAGAGGAAGATGATGCAGTTCTTGCATCAAAGGAACAAAGGAAGCAAGGGAAGAAGAAGAGGGACCTATCCAAGGTCTGGTGCTTTAATTGTGGCGAATTTGGACACTTCGCCAACACTTGTCCTAAGAAGAAGGACAAAGGATCTTCTGAATCCAAGGCAACAACAACAAAGGACGATGGGAGTGATGATGACGTAGCCATGAGTGCTCATGAGTCACGTAAATGGGGAGATATGGATCTGTAGAGAAGCTACAAATGAATTTGTGGCGGGATCCTTGAGTAGCCCAACTCTTGGATCACATACGAACTATTGGAGCCTTAAGACAGTAGTGGGACAAGTGGAGCAGTGGGTGTAGAAGATCATAGTGAAGCAGAGGGCAAAGCTGAGATGTTGTAGGAGCAGCATAGTGCAGAGGCAGCAACAACGTAGAAGCAGCAGGGCTAATGGGACTTTAGCAGTGCAAAGAGGCAGTGCTTACGCAATGCAGAGCTGCAGCAACGCAGTGGCTTCAGGAGGACAGCGCAGAGCAGCAGCCAAGGAAGCTTCAGTGATGATATGCAACCCGACTTGTCTGTCAATGATTGGGCAGGTGTCCTTCAGTTGCTTACTTCTCAGCAACTGAGTTTCAGTGCAGCAGTTAGCAGTGGCAGTGCTATGGGCAGCATGATGCAGCTATTTGAGAGGGAGTTGCAGTACAAATGTGGCAATGTCAGTGGCAGTGACATGGGCAGCAGTACAGAAAGCAGCAGCGCAGTGGATGGAGGGCAGCAAGCCAAGCATCAGCAACGCAGAGACTAATTCTGAGATCTTGTGATATATGGTGTGGATGTATTGCTAGAGCACACTCCGTGCTAAGAGGGAGTGTTGAGATTTTGAGGTAGCATTGGGTGTGCTCTAGCCCTGAAATTTTGTGGAGGGGCTAAGACACACATCACCTCCAAAACCCAGAAAGCGTTTGGAGAACTTTCATCTGTTGTGTGATATTAAAATAATTAATTTTTTTAATGAGGACCCTAAGTCTAACTTAGGGAATTAGAAAAATGAAAGTGAATTAATTAAACACATGTGATGAAATGTTCTAAGTGACGTGGATCAAGCAGTCTTTTAATCTAACTCGTCGATAAGAGATTAAATCACGGTCGTTGATGTGTCAACGAGAAAAGTATAAAGGAAAGGCTTGGAGTTAGTTGGAGACACACACAGAGAGTCTAAGAAATCAAATTCTTCTAACGGAGCAGTGCTTGGAGGAAGATCAAATCTGAGTGAATCAGAGTTGCAGCGAGGGGCAGATGCAGTGATTGGTCAGGAGGGCCAAGGGTACAGTGCAGAGCAAGGACAGCAGAGACGCAATGGAGGCAACGCAGCCATCAGAGGGAGTTACACAGTCCCTCAGAAGGTTAACGCAGGGCCCAAGCAAAGTTGCAGCGAGGGGCAGATGCAATTATTGGTCAGGAGGGCCAAGAGTACAGTGCAAAGCAAGGGCAGTAGAGACACAGTGGAGGCAGCGCAGCCATCAAAGGGAGTTAAACAGTCCCTCAAGAGGTTGACGCAAGCCCATACAGAGCCCACGCAGAGGCAGCGCAACATCTCCAAGGAAAAGTCTTGAATTTTGTCGGGAGAAGGGTTTCTAAGCTAGGAGTGCTGAAATAGAGATCCGGGAGAGGCAAGTCCATGCAGAGCTAAGGTGACGCAGTTCTTTAGCCGGGCTACGCAGGCTTACACGGTTGCTGTGCAGAGCCAGCTAGGGTTTCACCAATTGCTCATCAAGATTAGTCGGGACTTGCGAGCGTGAGGTATATCTCACATTTTCTCTGATTGCCAAGGTTTTCTCTGTTGGGTTTGCTCACTGCAATATACGAGCTTGATCAAACTTGCATCTCTATAATTTATGAACTTTAGAAGTGATCCTAACTTTCTTGACTGTAATGAAGTCCTTAAGCTGGTATTTATAGTGGTTTCCCACAATAAATAAGCTGACATGACTTTGTGAATAGTTGTGACTTCATTTAGGCCGACTTCAGTTCATTTTGATAGTAATTCCTTGAGGTCGACTTGAAGATGAAGAGGTTGAGTTGATGAAAAGGATGACATCGTGGAGGATTCTCAAACAATAAATGACTTTGACAAAAACCTATTTACATGATTCAAAAACCCAGAATGGGTCAATTCAAATACGTAATGACTCTATAAATCCTAGAAGTCCACAATGGGGACTTTGACCTAAATAATATGACCCAAGCATAAAACCCATGCTTTAATAAGTCATTTAATACTAATAAATTATTTTTGACAAATATATTAATAATGAAGACCAAACCTAGTTACATTCCTTAACACGAAGAAGTCTAAAAGAGAGGTCTACTAAAGAGGAGCCAAGATCCTTTATCTGGCTACCACACGTATGGAGGTACAATTGCAGAGGACCAAAGTATAGTTGTAGAGGACTGAAGTACAGTTGCAAAGGACTTAAGTACAATTGTAGAGGACCAAATTACAATTGTAGATAAGATAAGATAATTTTATTAATGTCCATCGAATGACCACAAAAAGGTCAATGGGACTGCTGATTACAATGCTTTCATCACACTAGCTAGTGGACCAAACGGTCCCCTGGGTGGAGGGGGCTGCCTGGTTCTAGAACGCCAAAGAGGTGATCTGGTGGGAAGAGAAACCCGAATCCGCACTGATCTGGAGTCATGATCTATGGAATGATCGGAGGTTCTCTTGGTGCCTCCTGAACGGAGACCAGCTCCTCCTTACATCCGAGGTCGATAGAAGAGCTCTGAAGAAAACATGTCAATGTCTGTTGCCTTGAGGAGGAGTTGGATTTGGATTGTAGCCACTGCGGCCTGGAGGATTTGGGGCATCCCCTGGGTGGAGGGGGGTGCCTGGTTCTGGAACGCAGAAGAGGTGGTCTGGTGGGAAGAGAAACCCGGATCCGCACTGATCTGAAGTCATGATCTATGGAATGATCGGAGGTTCTCTTGGTGCCCTGTGGTGCTGAGAGTACTCTGAAGAAGTTTGTGATCCTCTGAGTGGTGGCCAAAGTAGATGGAGGTTGGAGTAGAGTCGAGCGGTATCTGAAAGTCTCCTGGAAGTAGAGAGCCAAGCATCGCTGGTCCGAGTATCTGAGGAAACTAGCCAGGTTCTAGGGGCCTCTGAATAAGCAGTAGAAGCGCCCGCAGATCTCATAGTAGACCAGGCATCTGATGATGAAGTGTGACTCGTTTTCCACCTCCTTTAAGTGGCAAAGCTAACAGATCCTCTCCATTCTGTCAATATGGTGGTCGGTTTCCACCCGAAGCCTGTGTAACCCAACTTTGAGCTGCCCCAGGGGGATCCTAATGGCATGCATCCAATGCTGGAGAGTATATGGAGTCGAGTGATGAGCCCATCTCTGATCTCCAAAAAGTGTTCAGCGTAAAAGGCCATTTTTGGGCGCAAACCGCCTAGAGGATTGACCCATGTGGTCTGAATATACTGCCTATAGATGTCCTCCCTGATTATTTTGTTAAGTTCCTGCTGGTTTGGAAGAAGGTGCCCCAGGGCGTTCAGTGAATACTGGAAGGGGGGGAGATGAACTGGCTAGATATCGATAAGACCAAGGAGTTCTGTCATCCCTGTGAACCAGCATTTGGTGCGGCCAGTCTGGTTATGAGCGATGTTCTCCAAGGAGCAATAGGCCAGGTATGGGTATCTGTCTCTCCCCTCTCTCGTGTCTGCCAAGCCACGCATCCAATGAAGATAAGAGACTATCCTGAAGATTGCCTCCAGTCGGAAGGGTTTAGCTCCGAACTCTGCTAGGATTATGTTTTGAGGGACTGTCTGCTTGCACCGGATGAAGCGGCGCAGAAGAAGAGTCTGGACTCGCTCAACCGAGGCCCAATCTGAAACCAGTAGCGAGGGGCCCCAAACTTCCGATTCATAGAGCACAGTGGGGCGGATCAAGGTATCTATGATGTTCATCTTGGATGGAATATCCTGGAAATGGTGGCAGAAGAATTGTCTCTCTAGAAGGGCCAAGGATCTGTATCCTTTGTTTATCATGGGCTAGAGGGTCGGCTGAAGGCTGAAACGGGGACCCGAGAACTGCACTCCCAAGTAGGTGTAGCTGCTGACGACTTCAATTTCTTCCCCTTTGAATAGAAAGTGGAAACTCGAGGATTTCTTCACCCCATTGAAGATTATAACTTTGGTTTTGCTCAGGTTCACCATCAAGTGCCGAAGGTCACAGAAAGCTGCGAGGGCATCAAGCTATCCCTGTAGCCCCTCCAGGGAGGAGGCCAGGAGAACAATATCATCTGCGAAAAGCAGAATGGAGATTAGGACCTAGTGGAGAAGGGCATCCATCGGACTCCTGGATATGCTCTCAGAGAAAAGATTCCAGCTCATCGATGTAGATCCCGAAAAGAGTGGGGGAAAGCGGGCACCCCTGTTTGACTCCAATAGTGCTTCGAATGAACTCCAACATCCCTCCAACTGTGCGGAGACGACTAAGCACGGACTCGTAGAGACGCATAATAGCAGTCAAAAGAGTCGAAGAGATGCCAATCTCTCTCAACCTCTGAAATAGGTCCTCCCTCGGGACCAAATCGAAGGCCTTCCTGAAGTCCACAAAGCAGCAGTACACTTTGGAAGACCTATGTCGGGCCTCCTCGATTAGTGCCCAAAGAGTGAAGATATGGTCGATGGTCTAATGATCCGGTCTGAACCCAGCTTGCCCCCTGGCCCTGAGTTGCTTCTGTTCTAGGAAGCTGGAGAGTCCCCTGTGGAGGGCAGTAGCATACAATTTGGAGAAGATGTGCCCAACCATGATCGTTTTGTAGTTGTTCAGGTCAGAAGTAGACCTGCTTTGTGGATAGGATAGATAATATGATGGGACCATTCCTCAAGGAAGCCTTCACGAATGACCTGGTTGAAAAGATCTGCTAGATAGCCAACTAGAGGACGAAGCCCAAACTTGAGGAATTCCACCTGGAAGCCTTCTTCGTCTGCGGCTTTGCTGCTGTTTAGAGCCTAGATTGCCTCTCAGATGTCTCTTCTGGAGAAGAAGTGATAGGTGGTTGGGGGGGAAACGACTTGAGTGGGAGGTTGCCTAGGGATATCATACAGCTTGGTGGTGTGGGAGAACATGGAAGTGGGGTCAAGGTCGATAGGGGAGGGAGATCGCCTGGAAAGGACGGTGCTCCAGAACTTCTTAGGAGAGTGGAGAAGAAGATCAGAAAGAATCAGTCTCTGGTGGGAGATAAAATGGCGCTTTTTGCTGCGAAGGAGGCGGCGGTAGGTCGAACAGATAGCGGGGTATGACGGCCGGGCGTGTCTAAAAGCGTGTCGGAGATTCCGGTTCAGGGACTTACACTCGTGATCATACCATTTATTCATAGGGCATCCTCCAGGTCTAGAGGATACGGAGGCGGAGCGGGTGGAGGAAGGGAAGGGCTGGAGTGCAGCATCCCATATTGCAGACAAGAGGCAGTGATATTTATCGGTGGCAGACACGAGGGAGGTGAACTGGGCTATAGGAGGAAGTGCGTGCTTGATGGTAGAGGAGAAGACGTCAGGATCGCCTTCTTCGAACTTGAAGAGGGTGTGGGGCGGGCCCTGCAGGGTTAGGGGGGGCTTGCGCGTGATGCCGATCTGAAGAGAGAGTGAGAAAAGTGCATGATCAGCTAGGGGAATAGGAATGATAGAAAAGCTTTGAATGCGCGGAAGGAGATCGAGGCTGGCAAGAGCGTAGTCGACCACACTTGCACCCCCTCCGTGGGGTCGGCAAGTAAAGAAGTGGGAGGAAGGAAAGCAAGGGAGGTCGTTCAGGATGATTATCTCGTGAGACTCCCCCATCTATAGAAGGTGCTTCCCGTAGGCTGTCGTGGGGCCCAGGCTATCCTCTAATGTACGGTGCATGTTCACCGAGGTTGGAACTATCCCTCGGGTGCAAAAGACATCCTCTGTACGATCATGAATGGGTATCTGGAGGTCCCGGTTCAAGCATTAAAATCCCCCATGATAATGATGTCACCTACAGTTGAGTACTTGGTAATGTCAGGGTACAAGTTTGTGAAGGGGTCGTCGTCACTACTATGGATGGCAAAGGTAGAGGAAGTGGGGGGGAAGTAGCATACCGCTATGTAAATGTTTCTCAGAGGGGGGGCGCTAGCCCTGATCTGCATCCACATGAATTTGGCATGATCGTCAGTTGCTACCACAAATATTCTATCACTGAGATCCTCTCTGGCGAGGTACGCTACTCCTCCAGAACCTCTGACTCCTCCTGAGCTCCGTGTCTCCTGTCTGCAAGCTGAGGACCACTAATAACCTGTGATGTCCGGGAGAGGGCGGACAGGACTCACGTGTGTTTCGATAACAAGCAAGATGTCTGCTGAAGCGAGGGCATCATGCAGTAGGCCTGGGGATGACCAAAAAGAGCCATTACCATTCCAGCAGTGTACCGAAATACTCGTGTCCTGTCTCCTCTCCTCTCGGGCCCGTCATTTGGAGCTACTGGTTCGAGGTGCCCACCCCAGGGGGAAGGAGTCTCGAATAACCGCGCGGAGATTTCTGATGATTGCCCACTTTCCTGCCTATCTTGTTGCTGCGACCTATTCCTTGGCCTGTTTAAGTTCAGCTACTTGTGTTCTTGTGAGGTCCTCGTCCAGGAATATTTTGTCTGGAAGGGAGAATAATTTCCGTTTTGCCCGAAGCGCCCAAAGCCTATCTGTGGTGTTGCGGAATCGGAGAAAGAGAGTGGAGTCCTGTCCCAGCCATGCCCTATCCAGTGTTATATCCGGAATGTCTAGTGTGTCCCGGAGAAAACTATGGCCTAGCTCTAGTATGTCCGATGAGGAGGTGGGTGGAGGAAGTCCCCTTACTTTGAGGTTTAGTTCTCTTGCTTGCCTGGTCCTTTCTTCCACAAGTTTGCCTATACAACCTCTTCCACCGCTGTGAAAGGTGGGGCCTTCTCTTTTCCTCTGACTACCTGTCCCCATGAGCTGATATGTGATTCAGTTTCCTGTTTGAAGGATACCTGCTCTAACCTGATTTCCTCCCGTTTATCCTTGAGACCCTAGATCTCTGCCTGTAGAGCCTCATCCGTCGGGCGTGTTGCAAAAATTTCCTTGCACTCTTGTAGTCGGTTCTTCAGAGATGAGTTGTCTTCCTCGACCGCCCTGATCCTATTGGACAAGGTGCCCACCTCGGAATGCAGCCTGAAGTTTTCCGCTTCAAGGAATTTTGTTTTCCTCAGCAATTGCTTGATTTGGGAAGTCCAGAAGACGAAGTCGGATTCTAGCGTGATGTTGGTGGGGCTGTACACAGCTCCCGGCACATTGTGGCACTGTTTAATATACTTGAGAGGCCCCTTGTCATTGAAATTCAGGGAGTTGGAAAATTCAGGCCCCTTCCCGGGGTCCTTGTTCTCTTTCCTCTCTGTCATTCCCGTCAATGTTGCGGAGACGGCTGCGTGGCAGATGGAGGTTGCGGGGGAACGGTCGGTGGTTGGGGCTCAGAAGGCCAAGTGGCGGGGTGGTTGCGGGAGGCAGCAGCTGCGGGGGGGCCGAGCCGGGGGCATCGGGAGGCTGCGGCTGCGGCTGCGGGAGAGCTGAGGCAGCAGGGAGGGATGGCGGCTACGGGAGGGACGGCGGCTGCGAGAGTAGTCGGGGAGGGCTGGAGGCCGCGAGAGAGCTAGCGGCTGCTGGAGCAGTCGGGGAGAGCCGCGGGAGGGATGGCGGCTACGGGAGCAGACAAGGAGAGCAGCGGGAGGGTTGGCGGCTGCGGGAGGGATGGCGGTTGCGGGAGCAGACAAGGAGAGCAGCGGGAGGGTTGGCGGCTGCGGGAGCAGTTGCAGAGAGCAGCGGGGGGCCGAGCCGGGGGTAGCGGGAGGCTGCAGCTGCGGTTACGGGAGAGAATAGTTAGAGAGAATCTCGCACATGTGGAGGAATGAAGTACAATTGCAAAGGACCAAAGTTTGTTGCAGAGGACTAAAGTACAATTGCAGAGGACCAAATTACAGTTGCAGAGGACCGAAGAACAGTTGCAAAAAGGACCAAAGTACAGTTACAAAGAGGACCGAAGATTTCAATGTTGCAAAAAGGTTAAAGTTACTTGTTGAGTTGACATGTATTGACTTATGAAAATGGACTAGAGTTGGAGGCTGACTTGTTGGATGGAGATTCATTGTCTAAAGGTCCTAGTTGTCTCATTTGATTTGGTTCTTGAAGAAGAGAAGAGTTTTTGGGTTTTCTCCTCAAAGAGGGGTTTTGCCCTAGTCGCGTGCCTACATCTTGTGTCCTTGATCTTCATGCATTTATTGTTTTGATAGTTGCTTGATGAATAGAAGCAAAAGAAGACATAAGGAAGTAAATAATAATTAAAGTATATCACAAGTAACTATCAAAGAAAGAAAATCTTTCTGCCTTTATGATTTTCCAACACTAGGGTCTGAAAGCATCCAAGCTCGCAAAAGTGACAAGGAGAATGCCAAAAGAGCCAACCACATGCTTTTTATTTCTAGGAGTGTGCTCCTAAGGGTGCTCCCTAGGCACTCCCACTTGGAGTGCATTCCCTAGGTGGGATCCCCCAAGGGGGAATGCTCTTAGTAACACTTGTTGAAGAATGTACCTAGGTTCGGTCTTCATTATATATCTGTCAAAAGAATTTATTATTATTATTAAATGACTTATTAAAGCATGGGTTTCATGCTTGGGTCATATTTAGATTAAGGTCCTGTTGACCACTCTGTGTCAACGACCCCATAGCAGTACACCCCTTTTTCGCAAAAGGGATTTATCATGTTCAAGTGCTCGCATCATTCAGATTTCATCATCAATCGGCAATTTGTTAAAGATGTAAATCCATTCTGCATGTTTGTAATATAAATGATCTTAGTAAGACCATCATGTATGTAACAACCTAGGTAAACTTATTATTTTGGTGACGATTTTTATCATAGGAGGTTGTATGTCTCACTGATTCATCTGTGTCTCTTAACACAAATGGTTGGCAGAGTTTTTCCCTCCAACCTCACCCCAAAGCTAGGGTGGATTTTGTCGTCAAGATATTAAGTGAGTCTTAGTGTTTTTTATCCAGTATTTGTAAAAGTAATTTGAGAATAATTCTAGCTAATTGCCTAGATTATTTTATTACAAATTATTTGGTCTACTAAATCATATTTTTTGAATCGCATAATTTGGTAGATATTTAAGGGTCTATGACGAACGAGTGTTCCCCCTAATGGGTTAAATGTATTTATCTTATGTAAAGAGGGTTGGAAAACATCATTAATCCCTCGTGTCAATTAATTAAATTTTCTGACAAAGATAAACTAAAAATCCAAAGTTAGAAATTTAATTAATTTGAGTCAATTAATTAAATTTTTTGGCAAAAATAAATTAAAATTATAAGCCAAAAATTTAATTAATTCTAAGTCCTAGGAAAAATTAAATTCTCCAACATTTAAAAATCGTGGATTTTAAAGTTTTTATTTTTTGGAAGTCCTCGACCAAGGGAATATTGAAAATTTCAAGATATTTTGAATCCTTGGGGCATAGTAGTTAAGTCAAAGTCAATTTTTTGAGACAATTAACTCAAAATAATCATTTTTTATTTAATTAAAATGAAATTAAAAGTAAAATTCGAATTTCCTAAAAAAGTAACTTTATTTCAACGGTATTGATTAAAAGATCAATTGATCTTCATCAACGGTTGAGATTGCTTTGACGGGGATCAAGCCATCTAGCTGTTAGAGAATTTATCTATAGATTAGAGGTCTCTCCTCATTATTTGGATCTGATCATTGAATCGTGTACTTGCTCTGAAAAACTCTTGTAACTTTTCCTGATTAATAAAACTCAAAGACCTTGGGGTTTCAAACCATGGTGTTTCTTTTTCAGATTTATGTGGTAATATTGCTCTTAATACTCTGCTACTTTTATTTGCATTTGTTGGTTAATAGTCTTTGAGGATTGATATGTGCACAGGTATCTTGCATAGATTTCTGGGTTTTCTTAAAATATCATTTTGGTTTGATAGAACTAGCAGGTATATCTATTTCTTGATGATCTTATGACTATTTTGAATCTCTATTAATCTAATAATCAGATTTAAGTGGGCAGAAGTTATTATTCAAGATTTGAGCGTTTGGGGAAATCCTCAACTGGATCAACTGACTCTCATATTACATAATCTAAAAAGGCAACTGTTTTTAATTTCTGAAATCATCTTACAAAATATTTTAATTGCAAGGTTTTTCTTGGGCTTGTGCCTCTTTAAAATTTCCAGTTTATTTCTAAACTTTTGCAAAATTGTTTAAATCTGGCTAATATAGGGCTTTGATCTGCAGGTCTGCTAGATCTGTAGAATATTATTGTAGATTTGTAAATATCAATTTTTTTAATTCACTGGGGTTTTGGGTATTCATATTTTTGTATATACATGTTTTAGGTTTCTATCTTTTGCCTGTGCAAGGACAGATCTGAGGATTGCCGATGATTTTCGTGGATTTTAGAGACAAATATAGGCCATGGAGGGCAAGATCTGATCTCCATTTTATTCGCAAGTTGAAAAATATTTTCAGAAAGGAAACTCGATCCAGGTTTTGCAGATTTTCCGAAAGAGCATGGGCAAATTTTTTTTAGGGCCTGGAGGGGCCCTACGCTGGCAATCTCCAGCCCCCTGCTCCCTTTCTTTCCTCTCAACCTAGCTCACGACCTCTCTTTCTTTCCCTCATTTCACCATAAATTTTCACTAAAAATTTTAACAAAAATTGAACGAAAAATTTCTCAAAAAAATTTCTCAGTTGGCTTTTGGATTTGAAGATATTCAGTGACTTGGGAAACTTATCTCCAAGCGTTTTCAAGCCCCTAGGGGCTGACTGGTACACATCCTCTAAACCCTTCCCCCATTTCATTTATATGATTGAAAGCAATACTAATATTGGCATAGAGTTTCAATTAGCCGAAGTTTAGTAGCAAATTAAGTTTTCATCTTTTACTCCAATACATTTCAGAAATAGATTTATTTTTCAGAAAATTTTGGATGCTAGTTGACAAATTTCTAAACATTATCTCACTGTTTTTGTTTCAGTAATTTATGTCTGAGTTTTAAGATCAAATGCATCACTAGATTGGGAATAGTTAAACTCAGAAATTTTCTGAATTATTAATTATCAGTTTGTCATTTGAAGTTTGTGCTATTACACATAGAAAAATCTTAAACTAAGAAATTTTATGAATTATTAAATATATGTTTGTCATTTTAGAAAAAATCTGAATCTTGCATGGTTATAGTACCACTGGTTTAAAATAAATTGTTGGCATTATCATTTGTTTAAAAGCAGATTACTATAACTGATACTTCATAATTTGCATCTAGTTGTTGTAATCTGAATTCAAACACTTAATCTAATTCTTGAAGTACATTTGTTTTACATGCTCATTCAAGTAGACTAATTTATTTTTACTTGTGCATTTAATGATCTCTGATTGAGTACCTCATACCAATGTTTTGAAAATCGCAATCGGGATTAAATCGGCGAGGGGAAAAAATCGGAAAAAATCGTAAAAATCGGGAAAAAATCGGTAAAAATCAAGAAAAAATCGGCACATACAAAAATATTTATTTTTTTTCAATTTTTTTAATATCTAAAGCACCCACAACATAAAATAAATGCATTGACACATAAATATGAAAAAAAAAACTAATATATAAGATGTGTAATATCATGTCTAGTGCTACATCACACATAATGGTGAATCATGCCCTGAATACTAAGTCCTGAGTCTCAACTCAACCTCAAAATATCAACAAAAATATAATAATGTATCTCATATCATGAGTCATAATGTTATATACAAAGGAATGCACCAAATAACCTATACTACTGATTTCCTCTACCCCTCTTGCGAGAAAAATGTCAAATTTTCCCTCTAGACGAAGTTGGCGTAGGCCGGGCACGAAACTTATTGTGCTCCAGATCCTGAAGCACCAGGAGCTGAAGGAGGCAGATCACGTCCTCTACCGGTATCAAGGGTAGGTGGTGTCACCTCCTCCTCCTGCTGTTGCTCCTCCTCCTCCTCCTCATGAAACTCATCATTGATTCATCGCTACTAGAAATGGGATCATCAACAAGAGATACATAAACATCATCTAGCTCAAAGTCTTCAGACTTGGATTGCTCAAACTTATAACATGATAGAAATTGAAAAAGTTTAACATGCCTAACCAATGATTTTGGTTTGAGTGAAGGGTTCATCTCCTCAACCTTAAAATGCGGTAGAAAAAGATTAACATGCCTAACTAGTTGTTTTCCTTTGAGTGAAGGGTACATTCTTGTTAAGGCCATAGTAGGGGAGTTCAACAATCAATACCACCAACATCAACAAAGTTCAACAATCAATGCCACCAACATCAAGGTTCTTGAAGGACTTCATACCCTTGATCAAATGCCAATCTCATACCCTTACACATAATAGAATCAAATGGAAACAATGCAAATCCCCAAACCATGAAACCTTGAAAACCATTAAGTCTGCTGAATTTTGAGTGAAATCTAAAATTCTAGTTTCTCCATATGAAATCCAATGAGGTCGAAACCACTCTTAAACATCCTGAGTCACTTCATGGTAATGTTAAAAATTTAAAGGATGAAAATGAAAAATAAAGGAAATATCACTTTTACTTTAAGAATTTAACATTACCATTCACTGCCAACAGGGTGTGTCAGGAAAATGAAAGGGTTGCAAAAATGACAAAAAAAAAATCGATTTTTGAACTTATAGGGTTGCTATTTGATGGGCCCACGATTTTTTGGCGATTTTTCCAAATCCAAAAAATCGCCCAAAAAATCGCCGATAATATTGTTTTGTTCAAAAAATCGCGATTTTTTCAATTTATCGCGATTTTCAAAACCATGCCTCCTACAAATGGGTTTCTGAATATAAAGTGTTTTATTTCCATCATTATACATTGCTTTCCTGTTGTGATTGCAGTAATTATTTGTGCAGACTTCATATTTCTGGTATAGGTATTTGTTTTCACATTAAGATCATTTTTCTGAGCATTAAATTAAAAAACACTTACATATTTTTCAGAAATAACTCATATTTTAGGCCCTCCCTTCGCCATCACATCATTTCACTTTGCACTTGCATATAAGACAACCAAATCTTTAGCAGCAGTTTTCCATCCATTACTTGGCCTTTATTTCCTTCGCAAGATAGTTGACTCCGCAAGGCACTAGTATCATTTTCCTCAAATCTAATTGAATCCTTCAAAATCTTGTGCAATCTAAACAAGTATTGGTTGCTTAGTTGTGTCTCCCAGATTGGTTGGTTCCCAACTAATCTTCTCTCATTCCATTTCCATAGGGTCTACCCCCCTAGTCTGTTATTGGAAGACAACTCAAATAGAAATATTAGGGATAAAGGTGATAGCCCCCAATCTGAGCCGTTGTCGAGGTGCCTAGACATTTTGTGCGACAACATTTTTTGGTTCCATTGTCGGGGACCAAATTATTGGACCTTGGCTTTGTGACATTCATCCCATTCATTTTTCAATCTCTTATCATTTTTTTTCCCATCAACGCCACATTTTCTGGCGCCATTTCATTTCTGCATCTTTTCATCACCTTATCTTTTTCCTCTCGCTAATCCTTTCATTTTCTCAATTTGCACCTTTAGCACCTAAATATTTCAGTTGGTTTCCTATTTGGCTGGCGACTCCACTTATTCATCCATTATTTCTCACACAAGAATCCCTCTTTGATATCCATCTGTTTCACCCTTACTAACTTTTCGGTTCTTACCCTTTGGATTTTAGAGTTACATTCATGTTCAAGTGGCGACTCCATTTCTTTGATTTTTTACAAGAATTTCTGCTAGAAGCTCGCTTTTTGTGGACTTCTTGTTTTTCTTGAGCAAGAATCTCTTTCTCTAACATCCATCGGCTCCTTTCCCCTTTAAGCAAGTCATCATGGATGACTTGCTTGCCCCATGTCATTTTACTAACAATCTTCATGATATCCCAGAAAATGCCTTTGATAAATTGCCTTTGTTCACAGGTAATGATGCAATCACTACTGCAAAGCATTTTTTAAAGTTTACTCGTTGTATGATAATATTTTGTAGCTCTGCACAATATAATCATGAAGATGCCAAAGTGTAGCTCTTTGTCCTTTCCTTGGAAGGTGATGCTAGAGATTGGTTTTGCATCTTTCCTCATAACTCTTTTGATTCTTTACAAGACATCATCCAGGCTTTTAAAGATAAATATGGAGATCAAAAGAGCTCACCTTATGCTCCTTGTACTATAAAGAAAGATGAAATTGCCTCTATAAAAGACCCAGTTATCGAAGCAAGATTTGAAGAAAATGCACCACATCAAAATGTGCCATATTGCAGGCATTGTGACTATTCAAATGATGAATCCACTTGTACCATGACAAGACAAATCCATGATAGTGGAGAAGCAGAAACAGTTTTTCAAGTCGGTGTCGACAATGAGAGGGAAAATGATAAGCATTTTATCGTGGAACTAAAGCAAATGGTTAAAGACATGCATTTTAGCCAAACATAATTGATGAAAAACATGGAACTTAAGCAAGAAAAATTAATAGCAGATCACGCCAAGGGTATGAGGACCTTGTACACCAAATTAGAAAAACGTGATGAGGATCTAGAAACCATGAAGGTCAATCACTTCAATGAGGTGACCACCATGCAGAATCATTTGATCACAATAGAAGAAAATCATGTCAAAGAAATGAACTCTATGCACAATTTCTTGATGGCCATGAAAGCAGATAATGACAAAGTAATAAAAGATATGGAAGTTGGTCAGATATGTCTTCAGAACAAGTTGTTGACCATGGAGGAAAGCCATGACAAGGAAGTCAGTGCTATGAAGGTTGAACATTCTAATCAAATAACTATTATTCAAGATAAGTTGGATGCCATCAAAATTGAAAAGACCACTCTTCAGGATAAGCTACAAGTAATGGAAAAGATACAAGTACAGGAATTCCAGCATGGATCAAAGGATGAAAGAAACAAAGAAGCGTCAACAGATCATAAGCCTTCCTGTCTGCCAAAGCAGTTCCCATCTCATCGCGGGGATGTCAGCTTTCCCATCAAGGACAAGTTAACTATGGTGACAAGGGAAGTTAAGAAAGATCAAGCTTATGTGTCACCATTGACAGTGTAATATTCCAAATTAGCAGTCAACTAATTGGAATATTAATTTTGAAATTTTTTCCTTTTTCTAATGTTAGCGGAAAAATAAAGTTGGTAAAGGTGACCCACAAATAAACCTCATGATTAAATTACTTTCCTAAAGTCACTAAGGCAAAGATTAAAGCTGAAGTGGGACCCATGGGGGGCAGCATCACGCAGTAGGGAGAAGCCTAGTGGCAGCGCAGGAAAGGAAGCAGCATAGGTAGCGCAGAGACAGCGTGCGGGACAGCAATTGCGCAGTGGCTGCGCAGGGATTGGCAGGAAGAGGTGGCAGTGCAGTCCAGTGGGGCTCAAGGAAACGTTGGGGGCTCAACTAGGTAAAAGAGGATGAGAGCAGCTCATTCCTCATTCATTCAGTCATCAGCGAATTTTCTATCTGGTAAACCAGAATCACGCTTGAGCTGTTTAGTCGAGTCTGCAAGTGCTATTTAGCACAGAGATTTCCGAGCAGAGATCTCAACCTCATCCTCGGGGGACTTCGAGTGCCTTCTTAGGAGAGAATTTTCAATCGGTTTTGGAGACAGGTATCACAGGTACACTTCAGGATTATGCAGTCCCTTCCAAGGTAGCGTAGTCAGCCAGGAGATTACGCAGTCCAGCAGTGGAGCAGCTTCGGGGAAGGAGGAAGAAAGATATATTTCAGCCGAGATTTTTGTGAGGGGGTCAGCCACTCCTTAGCAGAGTTCTTGAGCAGTGTCCAGCAGTTCAGCCACAATCCCAGTGTGCCCAGCAGAATAACGTACCTAGCCCAAGGGGGTGAATTTCCGGGGTTAGCCTTTCGGAAAATCCCTCGCGAGTTTTTCTAGGTTTGTTGAGGAGAGTCCGGTGTCCAAGTCCCAAAATTTTCTAAGTAGTAGAACAACACCAATACGCAGTCCATTTGAAGCCAGCAACAGCATTTTCAAACAGGGCAATGTAGAGGAGGAGCCACATAGAGCAGTAAGCAGCGAGGATTTTTGAGCAGGGATTGAGGGATTATTTCAGTCTACTTTGTGTAGGCCAAGGTGCCATCTTCCTAAGCAGCATCTTGTACCTTTCCCATGCAGAAAAAATTAATAAAATGGATCAGCAGTTTTGGCTCTTTTTTGGTGTTTTTGATATGTATTTATGTTTGTTGTAGATTTAGTCTTTGTATGCTTTGTATTACTGTTTGTTCCCAATTTGGGATATTACAGACAGAGTATATTCAAAATAAGATTGGGCACACTTCAGTTTCTTCAAATTTTTTGTATGAACGTCTTCAAGATCAGGACAGAAAATCTACAGTGGTGTCATTGTTGACATCACAACCCACTAAGAAGAAATGCAAAAAGCATAAAAGAAGAAGTGGTTAGATGCGTCTGATGGTCGAGAGAAGCTTGATATTCGGATAAGACAGAGTCCTACAATATGCAGGATCGGGCATGACACATCTGAGAAGCAACCCACAGATATGTCTAAAAGCAAGCAAATGTTCAGTATGCACTATTTTGAACAAATCTGATACCCCAAGGCATCCTTTGTATTGTATCTCTAATCTTACACCCTCTTATTTCAGCATTTTCACTTTCTAGTTAGATTAAATTTATATTTTCATGTTAGTAGAATAGTTAATAAATGAAGAGATTCTATTTTCATGTGCTTAATGTTATATGACGATATTTGGATGGGACACTACTTATATAATCTTGTGTGTTGTTGGATGCAGATTTTGGATTCTCACATTCCTCCGATGAAGCACTGTGTTCCCAAGTAGAGCCACATGTTGACCACTCTGTGTCAACACAACCATAACAGTGCACCCATTTTTTTCGCAAAAGGGATTTATCATGTTCAAGTGCTCTCATCATTCATATTTCATCATTAATCGGCAATTTATTAAAGATGTAAACCCATTCTGCATGTTTGTAATGTAAATGATCTTAGTAAGACCATCATGTCTGTAACAACCTAGGTAAAAGTTATTATTTTGGTGATGATTTCTATTCTAGGAGGTTTTTTGTCTCATTGATTCATCTATCTCTTGACACAAATGATTAGCAAAGTTTTTCCCTCCAACCTCACCCCAAAGCTAGGGTGGATTTTGTCGTCAAGATATCAAGTGAGTCCTAGTATTTTTTTATCGATTCTTTGTAAAAGTAAATTGGGAATAATTCTAGCTAATTGGCTAGATTATTTTATTACAAATTATTTGGTCTACTAAATCATATTTTTTGAATCGCAGAATATGGTAGATATTTAAGAGTCTATGAGGAACGGGTGTTCCCCCCTGATGAGTTAAATGACTTAAATGTATTTCTCTTATCTAAAGAGAGCTGGAAAAAATCATTAATCTCTCATGTGTCAATTAATTAAATTTTCTGGCAAAGATAAACTAAAAATCCTAAGCTAGAAATTTAATTAATTTGAGTCAATTAAAATTGGCAAAAATAAATTAAAATTTATAAGCCAAAAATTTAATTAATTCTAAGTCCTAAGAAAAATTAAATTCTCCAACATTTAAAATTCTTGAGTTTTAAAGTTATTAATTTTTTAAGGTCCCCGACCAAGGGAATATTGGAAATTTCAAGAAATTTTGAACCCTTGGGCCATAGTAGTTAAGTAGAAGTCAATTTTTTGAGGCAATTAACTCAAAATAATCATTTTTGAGTTAATTATAATGAAATTAAAAGTGAAATTCGAATTTCCTCAAAAAGTAACTTTATTTCAATGGTGATGATTAAAAGATCGATTGATCTTCATCAACGGTAGAGATTTCTTTGACAAGGATCAAGCCATCTAGTTGTTGGAGAATGTATCTATAAATTAGAGGTCTCTCCCCATTATTTGGATCTGATCATTGAATCGTTTACTTGCTCTAAAAAGCTCTTGTAACTTTTTCTGATTAATAAAATGCAAAGACTTTGGGGTTTCAAACCGTGGTGTTCATTTTTCAGATTTATGTGGTAATATTGCTCTTAATACTCTGCTAATTTTATTTGCATTTGCTGGTTAATAGCCTTTGAGGATTGATCTGTGCACAGGTATCTTGCACAGATTTTTGGGTTTTTTTAAAATATCATTTTGGTTTGATAGAATCAACAGGTAGCTCTATTTCTTGATAATCTTATGATTATTTTGAATCTCTATTAATCTAACAATCAGATCTAGATATGCAGAAGTTATTATTCAGGATTTGGACGTTTGAGGAAATCCTCTGCTGGATCAACTAACTCTCATATTATAGTATCTAAAAAGCCCACTGTTTTTAATTTCTGAAGTCATCTTACAAAACATTTTATTTGTAGAGTTTCTCTTGGTCTTGTGCCTCTTTAAAATTTCCAATTTATTTCTAAATTTGTGCAAAATTGTTTAAATCTAGCTAATAGAGGGCTTTGATATGTAGGTTTGCTAGATCTGTAGAATATTATTGTAGATTTGTAAATATCATTTTTTTTTTAAATTCACTGGGGGTTTTGGGTATTTCATATTTTTGTATATACATGTTTTGGGTTTCTATCTTTTGTCTGTGCAGGGACAAATATGAGGATTGTCGATGATTTCTTTGCATTTTGGAGACAGATATATGCCCTGGAGGGCAATATCTGATCTCCATTTTATTTGCAGGTTGGAGAATATTTTCAAAAAGGAAACTCGATCCAGGTTCTACAGATTTTCCGAAAGAGCATGGGTAAACTGCGCTGGCAATCTCCAACCCCCTGCTACATTTCTTTGCTCTCGGCCTAGCTCACAACTTCTCTTTCTTTCCCTTCTTTCACCATAAATTTTAAATAAAATCTTAACAAAAAATTTATCAAAAAATTTTGAGTTGGCTTTTGGATTTGAAGATCTTCAGTGACTTGAGACAACTTATCTCCAAGTGTTTTCAAGCCCCTAGGGGCCGACTGGTACACATACTCTAAACCCTTCTCCCATTTCATTTATCTGATTGAAAGCAATACTAATACTAGCATAGAGTTTAAATTAGCTGAAGTTTAGCAGCAAATTCAGTGTGCATCTTTTACTCCAGTACATTTCAGAAATAGATTTTTTTTCAGAAACTTTTGCATGCTAGTTGACAAATTTCTTAACATTATCTCACTGTTTTTTTTTCAGTAATTTATTTTTGAGTTTAAGATCAAATGCATCACCAGATTGGGAATAGTTAAACTCAAAAAAATTCTGAATTATTAATTATCAGTTTGTCACTGGAAGTTTATGTTGTTACACAGAGAAAAAATCTTAAACTCAGAAATTTTCTAAATTGTTAATTATTAGTTTGTCCTTTGAAGTTTCTGCTGTTACACAAAAAAAATCTAAACACGGAAATTTTCTGAATTATTAATTATCAGTTTGTCATTTGAAGTTACTGTTGTTACACAGAAAAAATCTGAATCTTGCATGGTTATAGTACCACTAGTTTAAAATAAATTGTTGGCATCATCATTTGTTTTAAGAGCAGATTACTAGAACTGATATTTCATACTTTGCACCTAGTTGTTGTAATTTGAATTTAAACACTTAATCTACTTCTTGAAGTAAATTTGTTTTACATGCTCATTCAAGTAGACTAATTTAGCTTTACTTGTGCAATTAATGATCTCCGATTGAGTACCTCATACAAATGGGTTTATGAATATAAACTGTTTTATTTCCAGCATTTTACCTTGATTTCCTGTTGTGTTTGTAGTAATTATCTGTGCAGACTTCATATTTTACATTGGTGGTATAAGTATTTGTTTTCACATTAAGATCACTTTTCTGAGCCTTAAATTAAAAAACACTTGCATCATATTTCAGAAATAGCTCATATTTTAGGCCCTCCCTTCACCATCACATCATTTCACTTTGCATTTTGCATATAAGACAACCAAATCATTAGCAACGGTTTTCCATCCATTATTTGGCCTTTATTTCCTTCACAAGATAGTTGACTCCATAAGGCACTAATATCATTTTCCTCAAATCTAATTGAATCCTTCAAAATCTTGCACAATCTAAACAAGTATTGGTTTCTTAGTTGTGTCTTCCAGATTGGTTGGTTCCCAACTAATCTTCCCTCATTCCATTTCCATAGGGTCTATCCCCCTTAGTCTGTTATTGGGAGACAACTCAAATAGAGAGATTGGGGATCAGGTTGACAACCCCCAATCTGAGCCGTTGTTGCAGTGTCTAGACATTTTGTGCGACAACAGGTGCCAATTGTGAACTTCTAGGTTAGTCATTACATATTTAAATTGATCCAATTTGGGCTTTTAAATCATGTAATATTGTTTATTATTTGGTCAAAAGACTCCTCCATCAAGTCATCTTCTTCAAGGTCATCATCCTTGGTCTCTTCAGCAAAATATTCAACTCATCTACTTTAGCAAAAGTCTACAAAGTTGGCCTACATAACTCTCCTACAAGTCAACCTCACACAAGTACTTAAGTCAGCTTCAATAAAGACACGTCTCTTCACTCTGTCATGTCGGCTCATTTTCTATGGATAGACTACTATAAATACCAAGCTAGGATTTCGCATTTCTACTCGTAATTTCGGATTTCTCTGAAATTTTAGATCATATGACGAGGTGCAGTTCAGATCATTACCACAGAAAGACAAGGTCTCATATTATTTCAGAATCGGGTCACTTTTACGTTATATCTATTTCGAAGAAGCCACAGCAAGACAATGTCTCAGTGATGATGTTCAGTGATACAATGTTATCTTACAGCAAGACAAGGTCTCCGATATTTGCCACAGAATTAGTAATATGATGTTATTAGTGATGCTCGGTGATGACGTTCAATTATACAATGTTACCTCACTATGATGCTCGGTGATCTCACTTATGATGTCCAATGCTATGATGATGCTCGGTGATCTCAGTCATGATGTTCAATGTTACGATGATGCTCGTTAACCTCACTCAGGATGCTCAGTACTATGATGATGCTTGGTGCTATATTGCTATCTCAAACTCGGTCAAGTTAATGAGGATGAAGTTTCGATGCAAGAAAAGGAGATCTCGGTGTCATGGAGATCTCAGTGCTAACACAGTGAGGGGATGACTTGATGGAGGAAGTCTATAGGCTAAGGGTCTTTGTCATCTTATCTTGAACCTATTGAAGGAATAATTTTGACTGGATTTTCTCCAAAAAGTGGGGTTTTTCCCTGGCAACATGCCTACATCTTGTGTCCTCTTCTATTTGTTTGGCATTAGTCTTAATGATAAGAAAAGGTAAAACTTAAGAACAAATAATAATAATCACAAGATAATATCAAGATAAGAGAAACTAATTAACTTCCATTTCTGCAACATGGTATCAGAGCTATGGTCATGATCAAAGGCAGTTTTGATGATCAATGAAATCAAGTTAGAAGGATTCAAAGGCATCTTGATGAACTAACTTCAAAAAAGGTTCCATATGTATCAACAAAGAGACTCGCTATATCTCTAAAGGAATTTCATATATCTCATAGATTATCTCTTATAACAGAAGTGAGGAGAATAAGTTATACTTACAGTAATGATAATTCGGTTCAAGATAGGGATATAACTACAGTGATAAGGCTTGGTGCAATCCCTACTACAGTGAAGATCTTCAGGTCAACTACAGTCTTGTTGCAGTCATGATTTTGGTGAAATTATAGTGATAAGGGTGCAGTTTCAATCTCATAAAGAGAATGCCATTACAATTCAAAAATATCAAAGTGAAGGTGCCATCATAGTTCAGTAAGAAGGATGCTGCTTCAGTTCGGTGGTATCACATTGTCCTTAGTATAGTGATAAGGTCTCACAACGTATATTATTTCAGCATAATGCTCCTACAATAAGATCTTAGTGATACCTTAGTACAATCTCCATCTTATAACTACAAGGGTGTCACAATTTAGTGCTTCCACAATGACATGGTCAATAGAATTCAGAGACTTGTATAGTGAAACAATAAGGTCAAAGTAGTAATATGTATGTACAATAAAATAAGGATCTCGAAATAGCCGCCTATATTGAGTTTGGAAAGAATCTGAAGTTTGTCTAAATAAAGTTGACAGTGCTAGGAACCATCTAAGATGAAAGGGCTCCCTAAAGATCTGAAGTGCAAGGAACCAAGTAAGTATTGCATATATCAAATCAAAGGTATGTTACTACAAGGTACGTATGAATTTCTAGATTTGTATAATTCTTATAGCTAGTCTAATTTGTGATAGCATACATGTTAGAATCTTGATCTTTAGGATCTACAAAGTAAAATAAATGTCTTCTTGTCAATTAAATTGATCCTTGATATCTTAGAATTCCATCCCTCATAGTTGCACAGAAGATTTAACTTGATAAATAAAATTATCCTCTTCATATCACGTCTTGCTTAAAAGTATGTAGTATAGGTATAGAAGACCATGACTTGATAAATTCTCAAGAATTATGAAAGAAGGCATCACAAATATTTGAAGCTAAAAAGGTTTGTCTAAAAACTAAGGTATGTCTCAAATTATAAAGCTTTGTTATTTTCATTGACAAATTAAATCTACTCTACTAACATTTGTTGTGTTTACCTCTCTTGAATCTTAAAAGATTTTGGGGTAATTCATCATCTAATGAATCTACCCACCTTATACATCTCTAATTGTCTGCATGAAAAGAACCCTGAGAGGTTCTCTGAAAAATCCTAACCTAAGGGTATGTTGATAATGTGTGAAACCCTAAACCTATTTAGGGTCATTAATGAAGAAATTGTTGTACTAATTGATATATTGATAATGTCGTGTTCGAGATTTTGATATGATTATAGAAGCTCTAACTTATTAGGGTCAAAATGATGTTGTTCAAAATCTTGAACCTTTGAAGTTTTGATATAATAAAGGGTTTGCTTTGACAATGAACCAAAACCCTAGGTTTTGGTTAGGTACAAGCAAAATCCCTGTTATGAAAAGTTTTAGGAATGAAACGCTAGGTATATATTTCTTTGATTGAATCCCTAGCTTAGTCTAGGTCAATGTGTGTCTGAAATATTAAATATTGTCTAATTACATGATGTAATCTCCTAGAAATATGTGTTGATCAAATTTCTAAAGATCATGAGTTCTAGGGTTTCAAAATCAAGCTCTAGTCAAAGTTTGAAAGTTCTAGGATGATGTTTGAAAAGTCTAGGGTTTTACATCTAAGCTCTAGTAATGATTAAATTCTCTAGTATGTGTATTCATCTAAATCGATATTATGTTGTTGAGAATTCATAGATGGAAAATCTAGGGTTTACATCAAACCGAAGCCATTCATGATATGTTTTGATGATCAATTAAAATCTAGGGCTTGCAACTATCTCTAGTGGAAACTCGTCATATTAATGACTAACTTGTGATTGACTTTGATTGATTCTAGGATCCTTGTGGGGCGTCTAATATATATGAACTTTGAAAGATATTAGACACCTTTTCTTTTGACTTATTTCTAGGGATCACTATATGATAGAACTAATCTTCTGTCATCTTTATTGAATTGCTGATGTAATTTAGGGTTTGTAACAAACTTGGAATAGAAATTGAAGTAATGGAGTATACTCTCTTGATTGATTATGTAAAGTCTAAATGCTTCCGCTACTATAAAGTTCTTGCTATAACTAACTTCATGCTTCTACAGAATTGGTTGTACTTGCTATCTAAGTTACGCAGGTACATCATATTGGTGAAGAAGTCTGTAAAAGAAGTTGATATGATCTACATGATGAGAGGAATGGAAGCCATGAAGGATTCTCCAAAACCGAAGTAAGAAGTTAATCTTCCTACATTAAGAGAGGCCTGGATAGAAGAACTCTCCCTAGTTAAGAGGGAGGCTACATCATAAGTCTCGGTTGAAGAATATATACTGGAAGAAGTGTTGCTACATGTGAAGTAGGGAAAGGAATCTTCTCTCAAAGATTCAACTGATAACCCTACTGAAATTAGTTGAAGAGCAACATCGAAACCCTAAAGGTTTGCTTTGATTATTTACTTGAATGTGTATTTCTGATTGGAGTTGTGTTTGTACAGGTGAATCTCTCGAAGGTTTTGATAGCATGTTGGTTACCAATCAGTTTGATTGGGAGAGATTGGTTATCCTTGATCTTCTGGATCAAGGGGTGTTGAGGCTTTGTGAGTGAAGCATTGCCTGGAAAAGACATCGGGTCAGCACTTTGTGTTGATGTCTGGTAGGGAGGGTGACATCGGGTGGATGTGCACCTAGTTCCCTAGATTGATGGTTAGTAAGTAAGCCTGATGGTACCTAGTCTGTGACATTGCGGTGCCTAAATTGTTGAGAGAGAAAATAGATAGATTGCCCTGGTCAGGAATCTAGACCATGGCATTGCGGTGCGTAAACTTCTTCACAAATAAAGTGAGATCTTCCATGTACTTCTTTTATGTATGAATACCTCCCTAGATAAGAGAGAGTGTTGAAGAATGTAACTATGTTCGGCCTATATTTGTCAAAATAATTTATTATTATTATTATTATTAAACGACTTATTAAAGCGCGGTTTTCATGCTTGGGTCATATTTAGATTAAGGTCCCAATTGTGGACTTCTATACAGATTTAAATTGATCCAATTTGCACTTTTAAATCATGTAATATTAGGTTTTTATTATTTGGTCAAAAGGCTCCTCCATCAAGTCATCTTCTTCAAGGTCATCATCCTCAGTCTCTTCAACAAAATATTCAACTCATCTACTTCAACAAAAGTCTACAAAGTCGGCCTACATAACTCTCCTACAAGTTGGCCTCACACAAGTATTTAAGTCGGCTTCTATAGAGACACATCTCTTCACTCTGTCATGTCAGCTCATTTTTTATGGACACAATACCATGAATGCCAAGCTAGGATTTCACATTTCTACTCAGAATTTCAGATTACTTTGCAATTTCGGATCATATGACAAGGTGCAGTTCGGATCATTACCACAAAAAGACAAGGTCTGATTATTTCAAAATCGGGTTACTTTTATGTTATATCTATTTCGGAGATGCTACAGCAAGACAAGGTCTCGGTGATGATGTTCAGTGATACAATGTTATCTTACAGCAAGACAAGGTCTCCGATATTTGCCACAGAATTAGTAATATGATGTTATCAGTGATGCTCGGTGATGATGTTCAGTGTTACAATGTTATCTAACTATGATGTTCGGGTGATCTCACTTATGATGTCCAATGCTATGATGATGCTCAATGATCTCAGTCATGAAGTTCAATGCTACAATGATGCTCATTAATCTCACTCATGATGCTCAGTACTATGATGATGCTTGGTGCTATATTGTTATCTCAAACTCGGTCAAGTTAATGAGGATAAATTTTCGGTGCAAGCAAAGGAGACCTCGGTGTCATGGAGATCTTGGTGCTAACACAATGAGGGGATGACTTGATGGAGGAAGTCTATAGTCTAAGGGTCTTGGTCATCTCACCTTGAACCTATTGAAGGAAGAATTGTGACAGGGCTTTCCCCAAAAAGTGGGGTTTTTCCCTAGTAGCATGCCTACATCTTGTGTCATTTTCTATTTGTTTAGCATTAGTCTTGATGATAAGAAAAGATCAAACATAAGAACAAATAATAATAATCACAAGATAATGTCAAGATAAGAGAAACTAATTAACTGCCATTTCTCTAACAACACTAGCACCAACATTGACCAAATTGTTGAATTCAAGGAAGTATATGTGGGCTCAAAAGTGGTGCGACAAATTCGAATTATTAAAGAAAAAGTTGACGAGGGCACCAAAATCAGTTCTTCCTTGTTGATTTATGGTAGCATTGGATGTGTTCTATCCTTGTAATTTTGTATATGGTCTAAGACTCATGTATTCCATAAAACCCATAAATAGTTTTGGAAAATTCCACTTAGAGAAGGTTTAATTAAAATAATTAATCATTTTTTAATGTTTTCGTAAGTCCAAACTTAGAGACATTGATTAATTAAAGGGTATTAATTAAACTAAGTGTGAATCTTCTAGATAAAGTCATGGATCACCTCCAAGTTAATCTTAGCCATTGATTATGTTTTAATCTTGGCCGTTGAAGGTTCAACAGAAGAATATGAGGAGGGTGAGGGGCCTGTGGAAATTACATAAGATAGAGAAAGAATCAAGAATTTGATTTCTTCAGTGAGAGGAAGTATTGAAGTGATTCTCATTTGCAGAGAGGGGAAGGTGAAATCTCCGGGAGGGAGAATTTATGAAGCATAGAGAGTGCATGAAGAGGAGTGAGAGAGGAGCCAAAGCTTCACCGCAGAGTTACCCTAGCAGCAGTTATGCAGGGACAGCGCAGAGAAGTAGAGGGAGTTAAGTTTTTCTGTTGGAAGGGCAGCTGAGGGTTCATCTGGTGTTGGGAGGACATTTCAGGAAGGAAGGAGCTCTCTAGTCTCATATAGCAACAAGCACAGAAGCAGTGATGCAGTGACAGCATGAGTGACGCAATCACTGTGCATAAATCATGCAAAGCACGTCAGTGTGGGTGCAGGTCAGTGCCGATGTGAGAATTGTCTCACTCAGCGTTTTCTCATCAGAACTCTTCAGGTGATTGATTGATATTTACAATCACACATTTGTACTCAACTTCTGCATAATAAAGAAACCCTCAGATCTGCCGCACCGGTTTTCCCACATTCGCTTTTTCTAAGGACAATTGTCCAAAAATAACGGTGTCTATGTGTGATTACTTGTGCTATTTTTATATGTGATTTGTTAATCGTGAAGTCTGCAGCATATTTTATTTTCTTATTTAACACGAGAAATGTTAAATAATTGTGTTTGACAATGCAATAGAAGAAATCTAATAAGTAGCTGCAGTAGAATTCTCCATTATAGAATTTTCACATGGTATCAAAGCTATCAAATCCAAAGGAAGCAAGGTCAGGAAAGGGACTGCATAAACCAGAAGCTTCAGAGTGGACGCAGCACAGAGAGAAGAAAGCATAGATAAGTATGACAGACTTAGATGTTTTATCCTCTAGGTTAAAAGAGGATGATACATGCCTAGCAAGTTCAATATCTGCAGGAATCTGGTATATTGATAGCGGGGCTTCAGCTCATGACTGGAGTATGAGAATACTTCTTGAGCTATAGGGAAGAGCAAATGAACTTCCAGATCACTATGGGCAATAGCACAAAGTACACTCCAGTTGGGAGAGGATCGGTAGTGTTTCAGACGGAAGCCGGAACCAGTGTCAGGATCATGGATGTACTACATGTGCCAGGGCTTGGGATGAACCTAATCTCAATATCCCAGTTGCAGGACAAAGGGTATGACATATACTTTACCGGAAAGAAATCATATGTCAAGCATCCCAGTTGGAAGCAAACAGGGCAGATCAGAATCAGAAGCAACAGACTATACAGGTTGCAGATCGAAACCCTGATGGCACTAGTCAGTAGTAATCTTGAAGACAAGAAAGGGTTGAATGAATTTTGGCATAGAATAATGGGACACCTGCATGACGGTGCATTGAAGATGCTTAGAGAAACAGTTGATGGGGCACCTTTTCTCAACACGGAGCATGATGATGTATGCCGACGATGCGTACTTGGCAAGTATGCTAAGGCAGCGTTTCCAAAAAGTGAAAACAGGGCAGCAAGCATTTTAGGGTTGATACACTCAGATGTATGTGGACCAATGTCCACTAACGCTCTCAAAGGTGGCAAATATTTTGTCACATTCACCGATGATCACTCTAGGAAAACCTAGATCTACCTCTTGAAGAAAAAAGATGAAGTCTTTGAAAAGTTCAAAGAATTCAAGGCTCTTGTTGAAAACATGATGGGGAAGAAGATCAAGACATTGCGTTCAGATAATGGTGGGGAATACATAGATGGAGACTTCACAATTTTTTGCGCAAAGGAGGGCATCAGGAGAGAGTGGACTGCGCCATACAATCCAGAGCAGAATGGTGTGGCAAAACCAATGTTGCACGAAGCGGGGACGTTTTTTGGAAGCGGAAACGCGGAAGCGTCATTTTCCAAAAATCTAGGAAGTGAAGCGTCTCGGAACCGTCTACCATATATATATATATATATATATATATATATATATATATATATTTGCATTTATATTAAAAAAACATCAAAAATACCAAACTAGTAGTAGAAGATATGAAAACATGCATATTTGTATACAAATCAAAATAGATATGGCATCCATACATCAATGGTTAATTATTCAAGCATCAACCATCTAGAATATAGATTCTTCTCCTCTTGTCTCGCCTTTGCCTCTACCTCAATTGTCCAGGGATATTAGTCAACATTTCCCAATTTTAATCAAACTACCTAATCCAAGCCTTAAAATATGGTGGAAAAAGCTTAACATGCTTGATCAATGATTTTGACTTGATTAAAAGGTAATTTTTTGCTAAGGCCAGGACAAAGGAGTTCAACAATTAACACCACCAACACTAGGGTACAAGAGCACATAGAGGGCTTGGTGCTCTTCATTAAATGTCAATCACATACCCTCATACATGATATAATCTAATGAAAAGCCACAATCTCATTGATCCTGAATTCCTTAAAACTGTTAAGTCTGTTGAATTTTGAATGGGATATGAAATTCTATTTTCTCCATATAAAGCCCAATGGGGCTGGAACCACTCTCAAACATCGTGAATCATTTCATGGTAATGTTAAAAATTTAAGTAAAAGGATGAAAATGAAAGATAAGGGAGAATGTCTTTTTTACTTTAAAAATTTAACATTACAATGACGAGGCATCTAGGAAGCACCTAAGGAGCATCAAGGAAGCACCTTGGAAGTGTTTGGGAAGCCCTAACCCAACTTGAGTCAAAGAATTTTTTTATTTTTTTTTTAGAACCCCGCGGAACTGCCCATCTCCCTCTGGATCCACTGGCGATCCGCGCGGATCCGTGCCCAAACCTCCATAGATCGCCAACGAATCCTTTTCTCAATTCGCAGATCGAGAATCCGAAACCACGGATCAGGCTTGTGTGGTTCCAAATTTCCAGGAATCGCCTCAAAACGGCAAAACCACAGATCTGATTTTTGGATCCGCGATTTTGTCGGAGGATCGCCTAAGGATCGGTACAAGACGCGATTCTGACCTTCGCTCCTTGTTGGGGGGGGGGGGGGGAGGATCGTGCAACACTGGGCAGAACGAAAGAACAGAACAATTGTAGGAGCAACCAAGGCCATGTTATTTGACCTTGATTTACCCTGATACTTATGGGTTGAAGCCTGCAATACGGCAGCGTATATCCAGAACATGACACCTCATAAAGCCTTGAGTAAGAAGTCCCCTAAGGAAGTTTTCACAGGGAAAAAAACTGGAGGTAGGGTATCTTTGGATATTTGGTAGCATGGCTTACTGTCATGTACCTAGCGAGAAGAGAAGCCAAATAGATCAAACTACAGAAAGGGGGTATCTTATAGGGTACAATGACACCTCCGAGGCATATAGGATCTATATTCCTGACAGTAGGAAGGTTGTGATAAGACGTGATGTTAAGTTCATGGAGGATAGAGCGTTTCAGAAATCGCGTGATATGTCGGTAGAGGATCAAACTGCAAAATTTCCCTTGGTCCAAGAACAGCATGGGCACCAAGAAGAACAGACAGGAAGACATACATTGGTACTAAGGACAGGTACTAACATTTTCATTGAGGAAGATCAAAAAGATACTCAGTTAGAGGAGTTGTTGGATCAGGAGGAAGAGTTGAGAGAGCAACCTTCCACCAGTGGTCGGATCAGCAGGGAAGCTCAGCAAATACTGAGGGACGCAGAAAACTTTATTGGGACTCCCAGGAACAAGAAGAGAGAGCGCAGACCCCCTGACAGGTACCAGGCCTTGGTGGCTCAAGTAGAGGAATCTTCCAGCTTCCAGGAAGTTGTTCAGCACCAAGTATGGGTAGATGCCATGATAGAAAAGTATGCTTCTATCATGACAAATGATGTCTAGGAAGTTGTGCCCAGACCTCACAGCAGATCAGTTGTTGGATCACGCTGGATCTACAAGATCATGTACGCTACAGATAGCAGTGTAGAGAAAGACAAGGCAAGGTTTGTGGCAAAAGGGTATGCTCAGAAGGAAGGCGTTGACTATGAGGAGACCTTCGCACCAGTTGCCAAATATACCTCCATCCAGACTGTCGTAGCTGCACAGATGGGATGGGAGATTCATCAAATGGATGTCAAGACAGCATTCTTGAATGGAGAAATTGAGGAAGAGGTATATATCGAACAGCCAGAGGGTTTGAGACTCATGAAAGAAGGTCTCATGTATGTAGATTGAAGAAAGCCTTGTACGGGCTTAAGCAGGCTCCGAGAGCATGGTTGTAGAAATTTGACAACCCAACCCCGGTTTTCAATTTCTCCTTATTTCTCCATATAGTTAAATGCCCATTCCCATAGCCATACATTCAACAAGCTGAAAAATAAATATTTTCTGAAAACACAAATTCTAGAAATTTTCAAATGCTGGAAATTGCAGAAATAAAACTCAGCAAAATAAATCAGCCACACACAGAAAAATAGACACACTGATTTTTTGTCAATGTGACCCTGAAAAACCCCCCTACAACTCTTGGCGAAAACCAGTTCGAAAGCTCTTCTTATTTCTGGAAAATGCTTTTACAGTGAGAGAGAAATATTCAGAAAATTTCAGCAAGTAATAAATACAACTTATCTCGTTTTCCATGCTTAACCACCACCTCAAAAAATGTGTACACAGCAAAAATAGAAACAACAATAAATGTTGTACGACCTCCTCGAATTTTGTGCCCAGAATTTACATAATTAAATGTTGTTGTACGGACTACCTCAAAAACTGTGCAAACAGCAATAAATGTTGTTGTACGGATTTCTCGATTTCCATGCAGAAAAAACAGCGAAGCTGCTGTATGGTTTTCTGCCTTGATTTCCGTGCACAAATCTGCCTTGAAAAATGTGCCAAAAAATCAACAACCTGCTCCTCGAAATCTGTGCCAAACCTTGTTGTACGACCTCCTTGGAATATGTGCCAAATCTATTGTATGGTCTGCCTTGAAACTCGTGCCCAAATCTGCCTCGAAATCAATGCCTCTCCTTACTGTACGAACTTGCTAAAGTGCTACCTCGATATGTGTGCCAAGTTTTGTCCTCCTTTTCACTGCCCAGAAATCTCCTTTGCTCTCTTTCTCTCCTTCTCTCAATCTGCTCATGAAAGAATGAATGATCTTTTCCCTCCTTTTCCTCCTTTAACCTAACCCTAAGTGACTTTTGGAGAATCCCTAAATCCAATGGTTGAGATAGCTTTAGATCTAGGGTTGAGATTAAATGCTCATTTAAATCTCACTTTCTATTTTTTAATTCACCCTACTTAGTCATTTATTTCCAAAGTCACTTTTCCTTTCTACTTTCACATTGACTTTATTAAAGTCACTTTAAAATTAGACTTTAGTAACTTTATGACTTAAAGTCACTTTTAAATTAGATTTGACTTTATAACTTTATAAAGTCACTTTAGGAGAAAAATTAAATTCTTTTGGACACTTTTCCCTAGGCCAAAGATCAATGCCTTAGGGAACCACCTGTACTCCGGTAACCAAATTTCAACAATGGTATGGTCGGATAGATAGCTATTTGCAAAAGATGGGATTTGTCAAGAGTGATGCAGATCCCAATCTTTACTACTTGCTGGTAGAGGATGAGCCATTGGTACTAGTACTATATGTAGATGATTTGTTTCTCACAGGATCATCCAGGCCCATCAAGGATTGCAAACGGAATCTAGAAGTTGAATTCGACATGAAGGATTTGGGGTTGATGCACTATTTCCTAGGATTGGAAGTTCGTCAGAAAGATGGAGATATCTTCATAGGACAGGAGAGGTATGCCTTGGAAATTTTGAAGAGATTCAGAATGCAGGATTGCAGACCCATGGCTACACCCATGATCACCAATTGGAAAAATATAGATGCATCAGAAGATACATAGGTAGACCCCATCTTATACAAACAGCTCATCGGGTCATTGATGTATCTGGTTAACACCAGACCAGATATTTGCTTTGCTGTCAACACTCTTAGTTGGTTCATGTTGGAACCCAAAAGAGTGCACTGGGCCTCTGTAAGCCACGTCCTGAGGTATGTACGAGGAATAGTTAGATTCGGTATTAGATATGGCAGAGGAGAGGATGTCAGACTCAGTGGATTCACAGATGCAGATTGGGTAGATAGCTCAGTGGACAGAAAAAGTACCTCTGGGTACTGTTTCAGCGTTGGATTAGGAATGGTGTCCTGATGCAGCAGGAAACAGAAGTCAGTAGCATTGAGCACAGCCGAAGCAAAGCACATGACAGCGAGTACAGCTACATGCGAAGCAATCTGGCTTCAGAAACTTCTTATGAGTCTATTCAGAAGCAGGATGGAGCCAACTAGTGTTTACTGTGACAATCAGAGTTGTATCAAACTCTCTGAAAATCCAGTATTTCATGATCGATCCAAACATATTGACATCAGATGTCATTTTATCAGAGATTGTGTTCAGCGTGGGGCAGTACAACTCCAATACATTCCCACAGGAGAACAAACAACAGATATACTCACTAAGGCTCTGGGGAGAATTAAGTTCACTCATTTCAGGGAACAGCTGGGTATCACTAAAAATCCATTTCAGTAAGAAATGGATCCTCAGTGCAGTTGAAGGAGGGAGTTGCAGTACAGTAGGAAGTTGGCAGCAGTAAGCAGAGTCAGCAGCAGTACAGATGCAGCATTTCTTGTGCAGTGTTGGTGAGCAGCATCAACAACACAGCAGCAGATGTTACAGAAATTAGAATAGCAACACATTGAGTTGATTTGCTAAAGCACTTTCTTCACTAAGAGGGAGTGTTGATTTATGGTAGCATCGGATGTGTTCTAGCCTTGTAATTTTGTATAGGGGCTAAGACTCATGTATTCCATAAAACGCAGAAATGGTTTTGGAAAATTCCACTTAGAGAAGGTTTAATTAAAATATTTAATCATTTTTTAATGTTTTCCTAAGTCTAAACTTAGGGAAATGGATTAATTAAAGGGTATTAATTAAACACTGTGTGAATCTTCTAGATAAAGTCATGGATCACCTCCAAGTTAATCTTAGCCATTGGTTATATTTTATTCTTGGTCGTTGAAGGTTCAACAGAACAATATGAGGGTGAGGGGCCTATGGAAATTACATAAGACAGAAAAAAAATCAATAATTTGATTTCTTCAATGAGAGGAAGGATCGAAGTGATTCTCATTTGCAGAGAGGGGAAGGTGAAATCTCCGAGATGGAGAATTTCTGAAGCATAGAGAGTGCATGAAGAGGAGTGAGAGAGGAGCCAAAGCTTCAACGCAGTGTTACCCTAGCAGTAGTTACGCAGGGACAGCACAGAGAAGTAGAGGGAGTTTCGTTTTTCTGTTGGAGGGGCATTTGAGGGTTCATCCGATGTTGGGAGGACATTTCGAGAAGGAAGGAGCACTCTAGTCTCATACAGCAACAAGCACAGAAGCAACCACGACAAGCAACAAAAGCAGTGACGCAGTGACAGCGTGAGTGACGCAGTCACTACGCAAAAATCATGCAAAGCCAGTCAGTGTAGGTGCAGGTCAGTGCCGAAACTCAGATGGTGATGTGAGAATTGTCTCACTCTGCCTTTTCTCATCAGAATTCTTCAGGTGATTGATTGATATTTACAATCACATATTTGTACTCAAAATTTCTGCATAATAAAGACACCCTCAGATCTGTTGCACCAATTTTCCCACATTGGGTTTTTCTGGGGACAATTATCCAAAAAAAATGGTGTCTATGTGTGATTACTTGTGCTATTTTTATATGTGATTTGTTAATCGTGAAGTTTGCAGCATATTTTATTTTGTTATATAACACGAGAAATGTTAAATAATTGTGTTTGACAATGCAATAGAAGAAATCTAATAAGTAGTTGTAGTAGAATTCTCCATTATAGAATTTTCACATTCCTAATGTTGATTTTTGTGTAACTTGGGAGATACTCCAAGCCGTGGTGTTCGAGGGTTGGAGGTCAAAGCACCACAAATCGGCTTGTGGGCTTGAGATCCAAGCTTGGGGGTTTTACACCCATTCGGATTTGGGCCAAAACCATGAGTTTGAGCATGAGAAAATTTGAAGTGATAAAGCTTGGCTTGTCGATTACAACGCTTCAAAGATCACTCAACTTGGAGCTCTAGAAGTGAAGTTATGAATTTTTTAAGTTATGGTTGGGGTTGGCACCATAAGTGTCAAGGTCAGCCTAAGGTTATTTTAGGCAGGTGACAGTTGCACAGCCCCTAGGATGACGTTTTGGAGTGCTTGCTTATAGGTATATATATAAGGTGAGTGAGAGAACATTTCCTCGTCCATTTTGTGTGACACTTGCCTCACAAGAGCTCGGTGGAGAGAGGTATTTTCTGTTCTAGGCCTCAGCAAGGAAGTCTGGACCAACGTCGGTGAGAGGGCCTGTTTTGATGTCATTTTAGGAGCACCGAATTGCTGAAGGATAGCTGCAGTGCCTCGTTGGCGCAAGAGGTGGGGTTTGTTTGAGGGCTCGTTTCGGGTGAGACAACCCTCAAAATAGCTTGTCGTAGACTGTCTGAAGGGTTGAAAAGGAGTCGTTGTCATAACAGGAAGGACAGTCCATGTTTAGGGCTAGAAACTGCCCATACATTGCAGCGTGGAGGGAGATCACTTCCCTAAAGGAGAGTCGCAGTCCTTAGGGGCAATTCTAGGCAGAGATAAGGGTTGAAAAGGGGACTGTCATGATGCCCTAGTTTGCAACGGTGGAGCAGCGTTCAAAAAGTGGACACAGGTACGTGTTTAAGTGAATGTTTGCAAGTGTTGGATCCTAATTTAGAGTATTAGTTTTTGATCGGTTTGGGAAACCTATGGAAGTCAAGGAGGAGGGGCGGATTTGAAGATTAGATGCCCTACACTAGTGACAGATTCCACAATGATTGAGCAGCAGCAGAAGGTTGTTGTGACTCAGGTCAAGTGTTGACTATTGCTTGGGTCAGTTTGTGCGCTGCTTGTAGGAGGCCTTAGGAGTTGTTTGGAGGAGCCCACGTGGACTATTGGGAGGTCTACCAAGCAGCCAAGGTGACAGTAGGCACATTAGATTGAGAGGCAAGAGGACAACAACAAGATATGTTGCAGATGGACCCGTATATCATTAGGGGAATTTTGTTGTCTAAAATGGGCCTCTTAAGAAAAATGTACAACTAAAATAAACTTTAAAAGAACCAATAGGATTCAAGATGATGATGTCAACCATGGGGGATGATTCACTATTTTTGGAGTAAAAAAATAAAAAGATTAAAAAATAATATAATAATAAAACTACTTTTTCAACTCGTATTTTGAACTTATCTCCCTAAGGGTTTGCTCAAATTTCGAGCAGGAATACTCTTTGGATGCAAAATTTAATTCCTCATCCAAGGAGTACCCATGTTGCATACTTTTGATGGACCCTGCTACACGCAAAACGAGAAATACATAAAAATACATTATTGCAATCACGTTTTTTATGTATTTCTCATTTTTTGTGTAGCAAAGTCCATCAAAAGTATGCACCATGGGTACTTATTTGATGGGAAATTAAGTTTTGCATCCAACGAGTATTCCCGCTCGAAATTTGAGTAAATCCTTAGGGAGATAAGTTCAAAATACGAGTTGAAAAAGTAGTTATTTCTCTTTTCCCTCTAAAATTTGATGATGTAATCAAATCTTATTTTATTATTTCCACTATTATTTTATAATTTCCTTAGGAGGCCCATTTTAGACCTCAAAATTCCCCTAATGGATGGATTGCTGGTGTCCTAGGTGAGGACATATTGAGGTGCCTACATTTACGCAATAGCTCCTCTATTGCAGGGCAAAGGGCGGATTGATGAAGACTGTGGGTAGCCATGTGTAACGATCTCCCATCTGTGGGGATGCCCTAACTAGGAGCAAATGCTACAACGTGGACTTGGTCTCTCATGGATTGTTGGAGGGAAGCGTGAGAGAAGACCAAGTGTGGACATAGATTGGGCACTTATGGTCTGTTGGAGGACAAACTGATAGTGTTCATGTTGGAGCCGAAGTGCAGCACCTTGGTGGACAAAGGTGACTCCTAGCCTGCCAGTTGTTGGAGATTAAGGTTCTGATCAACTAGGAGTAGGATTGTGGAGCCCGAGACTTGTGTGTGGAGAAGGACTTATATAGCAGATGATGGGCAATCCTCCTAGTCCGTGTTCATTGTAGGAGATGGACATCTTGCAGTGATAGGTGGCAGCCCTTCATGCCCTATGTTGGTCTTCATCGTAGCAGTGCACGAAGACCATAGTGGGATGAAGTCCCTGAGTAGTTGAGGAGCAGCAATGCATAGATTGAGAGTTGTTCACAAGTGGAGCTATGATCAACTCGTCAGGAGTCTCGATGTGTTGTGCCCTTGATGGACAAAGGGACCACTAGAGAGCAGACTGGATAGTCGAGATTCAATGGCCAGATGAACTTGGAGCATTGATAGAGGCAAGAGCTGCAGATCGGGAGCCGAAGGACTGGGCAGGTACAGGGCACAACCGAGAGGAGCTGTTAGAGCATGCTACACCTAGATGGTCAGAGTATCTTGTCTTGTACTAGTGGATGTATGAGGGCCATTATCCCTGGTACAGGAGCCCTAGACTGTTGTGTTATATGTTGTTAATATAACAAAGTTGGGTTGAAAAATCAAAATGTTGTGTATATTTGTGTATATGTGATTTACTGCTTTATATTTCTGTTGTGTAAAGTAGTTTAGTGGTTGAGACTCTTAGTCTGGTAGCGTCAAATATTTAAGACTCTAACCTAGACCCAAGGTCGTGGAAATTCAACATGGTTTCATAGCGTATCTAAGCTACTTTGGAGGACAGCGAATCAGAGTGTGCATAGCAAAGCAACTCAGAGGGAGTTGTCAGAGTCTGCATCATGGAGCAGAGGGTTCAGCTGGAGACATGGAGATGTGGTCTTGACTAGCTTGGAAGTGAGATTGGCTGGGAGTTCTGGTGGATTGGTGGTGAGCCCGGTGAACAACAGTTTGTTGTGGGGCAGGTTGTTGGTCATGGACTTCCGTTGATGTGTCATGGATGGTTGGGACAACTCGAGGATTTCTTTGGCATGGACGAGATCAGGATGGCTTCATGTGATGGACTAGATATTGGCGGGCTAGAGTCTTCATCGGATCGTGGTGTTGCATATCTGAGATTGGTGGGATTTGCACGGGTGGTATTTGATCTAGGAGGATGAGTGCTTGTAGGACTGAGCCAGTCGAGTTCGTGTAGGCTAAGAGGGAGAAGCCCTACGAAGATTCGAGATCTTCAAGTTCGGATGTGATGAGGCACAGGCACTACCGAGATTGTCGGATTCATCTAAAACGTATGTAGCAGTGATGTATGCCAAATGACCTAGTGTCGTCGCTAAAGATGATGATTGCTTCCTAGCTTTGGAAGCACCTCCCTCGCTAAGAGGGAGTGTTGATTTTTGTGTAGCTTGGGAGGTATGTCAAGCCCTGGTGTTCGAGGGTTGGAGGTCAAAGCGCCACAACTGGGCTTGTGGGCTTGAGATCCAAGCTTCAGGGTTTTGCACCCATCACGATTTGGGCCAAAACCATGAGTTTGAGCATGAAAAAATTTGAGGTGATAGAGTTTGGCGTGCCGATTACAACACTTCGAGGATCACTCAAATCGGAGCTCTAGAAGTGAAGTTATGAATTTTTGAATTTATGGTTGGGGTTGGAACCATAAGTGTCAAGGTCCGCCTAAGGTTATTTTAGGCATGTGATGGTTGGACAAACCCTAGGATGACATTTTGGAGCCCTTGTTTATAGGTATATATACAAGGTGAGAGAGAGGACATTTCCTCATCCATTTTGTGCAACACTTGCCTCACAAGAGCTCGCTGGAGAGAGGGCATGTTTTGATGTCATTTCAAGAGCAACGAATTGCTGAAGGACAGTCGCAATGCCTTCCTGGAGGGCCGCAGGAGGTGGGGTCTGTTTGAGGGCTCGTTTGAGGTGAGACAACCCTCAAAATAGGTTGTTTGCAGACTGTTTGAAGGGTTGAAAGGGATACAATGTTATCACAGGAAGGGCAGTCCATGTTTAGAGCTATAAACTGTCGATACATTGCAGCGTGGAGAGATATCCCTTCCCTAAAGGAGAGCCGCAGTCCTTAGGGGCAATTCTCGGCAGAGATAAGGGCTGAAAAGGGGCCTTTCATGATGCCCTAGTTTGCAGCGGTGAAGCAGCCTTCAAACAGTGGACAGAGGTACATATTTTAGTGAATGTTTGCAAGTGTCGGATCCTAGTTTAGAGGACCAGTTTTAGATCGATTTAGGCAGCCTGTGGAAGTCAAGGACGAGGGGTAGATCTGAAGATTAGATGCCCTACACTAGTGACAGATTCCACAGTGACTGAGCAACAATAGAAGGTTGTTGTGACTTGGGTCAAGTGTTGACTATTTCTTGGGTCAGTTTGTGGGTTGCTTGTAGGAGGCCTTAGGGGTTGTTTGGAGGAGCCCACGTGGACTGTTAGGAGGCCTACCAAGCTGACAGCAGGTACATTAGATCGAGAGGCAAGAGGACAGCAACAAGATATGTTGCAGATGGACCCATGTATGATGGATTGATGGTGTCCTAGGGGAGGACATATTGAGGTGCCTAGATTTGCGCAATAGCTCCTCTATTGCAGGGAAAAGGGAAAATTGATGAAGTCTGTGGGAAGGGATGTGTAAGGGTCTCCTAGGTGTGGGGATGCCCTAACTAGGATCAGATGCCACAGCGTGGACTTAGTCTCTCGTGGATTGTTGGAGGGCAGCGTGAGAGAGGACCAAGTGTGGACATAGATTGGGCACTTATGGTCTGCTGCAGGACAGCGTGATAGTGTCCATGTTGGAGCCAAAGTGCAGCACCTTGATGGACAAAGGTAACTTCTATCCTGCCAGTGGTTGGAGCTCAAGGGTCTGATCAACCAAGAGCAGGATTGTGGAGCCCGAGACTTGTGTGTGGAGAAGGACTTCTACAGCAGATGATGGGCAGTCCTCTTAGCCCGTGTTCATTGTAGGAGATGGACATCTTGCAGTGATAGGTGGCAGCACTTTGTGCCCTATGTTGGTCTTCATCGTAGCAGCACAGGAAGACCATGGTGGGATGAAGTCCTTGAGTAGTTGAGAAGCAATAGTGGGCAGATTGAGGGTTGTTCACAAGTGAAGCTGTGAACAACTCGACGGCAGACTCGATGTGTTGTGCCCTTGATCGACGAAGGGACCACTAGAGAGCAGATTGGATAGCCGAGATTCAGTGACCAGATGGACTTTGAGCATTGATAGAGGCAGGAGCTGCAGATCGGGAGACGAAGGACCAGGCAGGTAGAGGGTACGACCGAAAGGAGTTGTTAGAGCATGCTACAGCCAGATGGTCAGAGTGTCTTGTCTTGTACTAGTGGATGTATGAGGGCCATTATCCCTAGTACGGGAGCCCTAGACTGTTGTATTATATGTTGTTAATATAACGAAGTTGGGTTGAAAAATTAAAAAGTTGTGTATATTTGTGTATATGTGATTTACTGCTTTATATTTACGTTGTGTAAAGTAGTTTAGTGGTTGAGACTCTTGGTTTGGTAGCGTCAAAGATTTAAGACTCTAACCTAGACCTAAGGTCGTGGAAATTCAACACCTAACCCATCTAATTTTTTTTACATTTATAAAGATGCTAATGGCATATCCATTGATGTTAACATCGAGTGATTGCTTAAGAATGTGGGAACATAAGTGAAAATGAGCAAAGGTCACACAATTTGATAAGGAATTGTGGGCCATAAATCATGTACATAAAACATTGTTGCGAACATGGGCATTGGGATAAAATCGGCAAGGGTCCTGAAAACCAAAAAATCGTAAAAATCGGGAAAATATTGGCAAAAAATCGGCAAACATCGACTAGGCCAAAAAATCATGATTTCGAGATAAAATCGGAATGTTATCGAGATGTTCGCAACACTGATCTAAAAGCCAACCTTGAGGTCATCAAGTTGATCTAACCCTTGGCTTCATATGATATATGGAAATACATAGGAATATCCAACAATGTCATCACTGAGAAAGCATATTCCTAAGATTTGTTGCTCCAACTTCTTGCCGCAATATCCAAAGGTGTCCTTGTTGAATAGACAAGCATATCTATGAACAGAGAAGTTGACGTCAAATATATATTTAGACAAATTTTAATGGGTGCAACACATCTATATACAAATTTATACAGACAAACTTGTCATTGCACAGAGATTCTATATGATCAAAGTTATGGGCAAATAAATTGACACTACATGATCAAAAACACCATTCAACATTTAGTCTCACTTGCTTCTATACCTCTTATAGAACAAAAACATTCTACCTGCAGATAGTACATATGACAGATACACACCTCGGTAATATTGTTTTCCACAATCTTCATTTCCAATGGCGACATATTTCAAATTGAAAGGATCAGGATGTCCCATTGCTGCACGGACAGAACCCCATGTTGAATTGGAAGGACCTCTAGCAAATTCAAAACCGTTCAAGATATCCTACAAGAAAAATAAAATACTCATAAGATATATGGTCATATTTATGAAGTTTACTGCACAGGACATGGATTTTGTCAAACACTAGCAATTGTGATTCCATAACTATGCTTTAACTATTTACTCTCGAACTCAATGTAATTGAAGTTACAGCATTCAATGCTGAAATCAAAATTATGCACTCTTGGAATGTTAACAAGCGAAGAATTACTGTAATGCCATGCATTTCATTAAACACTGAAATTCCTTATTCCTAATCCTGTACCTACACTTTCAATATTGACTTTAAAATTTGCAATCATGTCAATAAGCTTAGAATTCAATGTCAAATTTAAAATGGTCAGAAGAGAATGACATAAGAGAAAACACATCTAAAATACTACAATTCGTTATATCAGCAAGTAGCAAATTTAGCAAAGATCTAAGTCAATGTGAAACACAATCATAGATTCATAACAATCCCTAAACCCCCAATAACCAGAAAATTGATAACTAAATATCAAGTCAATAGATAGACTCCATAGATAATGCACTCCATGTTAAGAAGGCAAGTGATAGACAAGGAAGAGCCATCAAAAAGGCCAACTGAAAGATACAAGGGACTTGTCTTGGAAAGGATGCTAGCAGAGGTCCTCCAGCTAAGCAAACCTGCTATGAGTGGCATTTTTGAGACACTTTTGTGCCATCAAAATCACCTAGGACTGGCCCTTGGCATCATCCACAACACTTGAGGAGAGGGGGGATGCTTGATCAAGGCCTCAACATTAATACAAGTTTGATTACCATCCAACTGGCTGCTGAACCACACTCCCATGGGCTGAAAGGAACTTATTTAGGAAAGGTATTTCCCTTTAATCTAGATTATGAATGGATTCTAGGATCATTTTGCTTCAGATTTATCTCAGTTGATGGCTTTCCCTAACCAAAGAGGTATCCAGTTTTTCTAGGTCAAAATTTGTGCTCAAAAGCTACATTACAGATAACATGATGTCAAAGGGTGGCTACTATGTGAAACAAACCATAAACGAAAACCCCATCAAAAGCATCATATTTGGAACGTGTTTCCTGCTTTTGTACAGGTAACCATAATGTATTGTGGGAGAAAGTCATCCCATTTTGGGAAAAACCTCCATGTTTCTCAAAGAAATGCCATCATTACTATCCCTGTTTCTCAAAACCTATTTTAAAAAATGAAGCTATCCTAAAATATTTATTTAAATCCACAATAAAAGCAAAAAACAAACAAAGACTGAAACCCTAAACATAAATCCATTAATTTTTAAACTCATTATATACCAGTTTCCATTGCCATTGGCTTCTCTCATAAAGTGCCAATATGTCTAGGGTTGTTAGTTTCCATGTTGCTCAAACAGTGTTTGGCTCTTGCTATGAGAGGGAAGCATCTATGGGAGAAAGTCTCATGGAGGCAAGTTGTATCATAGACCCTTTGCATCTATTTCTGCCATTTGGAGTTAATTAGGACTAGGAGGGTGAACTACTTAAGCTTTTACATAAAAACATATGGTATTGCATAAAAATATGTGGAGTCAATGAGTTGGCACACGTGGGAATGTGCTTACATGATGACATTGGCACATTCAAGGGGCACTACATGACTTAGTTACTAGAGAAGCATGCTTAGCAAGAGCTGTTAGGTTAGCACCTACCCTTAGCACATGTGAGGTGCTCTAGTTGGGGAAGATTCCCTTGGATAGTGCACTCTCTTAGGTTAGTGTCTAATCTGGTCATGTGGAGTGCTCAATTCTAGAGGCTTCCATTATACCATTGTAATATCGCCAGATGGGGATTAACAGTAAATAAAGTGCAAATAGACAACAACTATAGCAAAATGGAAAACACCATTAAAAATACATGAAATGAAGCCAAAATCCAACGTTGAGCCATTTTATTAAAATGCTTGGAAAGAGTACAATATGGTGCTTAGAAGAATAGCACCTAGGCCTGCTCAAGGCAGGCTGAAGAACAACTCTAATCTTAGCAAATCATCTATTGAAGTATACTCTGCATGGCTCTCCCACTACGTTGCCCAATCCTAGAATTTGTTGCTACTGCCTGGTTTTAGACTGTTGGTTGCCCTAGCTCCCATGCTCAGAAAATTCCGGGAATCAGTCATCGAACCCCTCTCAATAAACCCACAAAAACCCACGAAAGAATTGACCAAATGTTGACACCGGAATTTCGACCCAATTTCCTCTCGCTCCTCTAGTTGTTGGCTGAGTTCGGATCTCTATTTGGCAACTCAAATCTACCCCGAAAATTTTGCAAATTACTCTTGGCTTCTCAAATAACCCAGAAAGGGTTCGCCCAAAGCTTAAACTCCGAAATTGGCCCTCTTGGGCTTGGCTCAATAAACTGTTGGGGAAATCGAACCACTAGAAGGGACTACTGGAAAATGCCTCCGGAATTTTACAATAATCCCTGGTAAGAGGTGGCTAGCCTCCCTTCCAAATCTCCTGGTGTGAATTCCCTTCTCTCTAACCTCCCAGCACGAACTCCACACTACACTGCGTCCTCCACTATGCAGTCCAAAAATGGCTATGCTTCCTCCTAATGTTGCTAATTGAAAATCCCCTCACAAAAGGTGGAACTCCTCTCCTGAGCAGACACTCGAAGTCCCCTGAGGCAAAGGTTGAGATCTTCGCTTGAAGGTCTCGTGTGCTAAACAGCACTGCAGACTTGGCTCTCTGGCTCAAGCTTGCTTTGTCAAAATGACAAGAAGAAAATAGTTGAATGAATGAATGTCAAATGAACCTTCCCTTCTTCCTTTGATCCATTGAGGCTCAACATATGCCTTGGGTCCCACCTTGACCTGCGCTGCCTCTCCTTGGCCAATCACGTGTTGCCTTCCTCTAGCCAATCTCACGTTGTCCTTTTCGTGCCTCTTTTACACTGCCATCTTGTTGAGATTTTGTGTATTGGGGTAGCATCGGATGTGCTCTAGCTCCCAAATTTGTGGAGGGACTAGAGTACACCTAATCTACAAGACCAAGAAAGGGATTTGAGAAATTTCGTCCGGTTTGGGAGATATTAAATTAATTAATCTTTTTTAAGGACCCGAAGTCTAACTTAGGAAAATTAAAAGATTAAAGTTAATTAAATTAAACATGTGATGAAATTGTCTTAAGTCACACAAATCAAGCTTTCTTTTAATCTTAGCCATTGATTCAAGATTTGATCACGGTCGTTGGTTTCCCAACAAGAAAAGTATAAAGGAAAGGCTTGGGGTTATTTGATCAGACACAAAGAGGCAGAGCACTGAAGCTAAGCTGAGATTCTAGGGCAGGGCTTGGTAAGAATTCTCAGAAGTGTTTCAGCTGCAGAGAGGGGAATTTAAGCAAAGGGGATGATCTGATCCCAGTGCCTAGAATCCGCAAGAGGCAGAGAGAAGCTTCCAGAGGCAGCGCAGAGAAGCAAGAGCAGCACCACCAAAGAAGGCAGCAGCTGCGCAGCTCAAGGGCAACTACAGCTACGCAGGTGCTACGCAATCTCTCCCAGAGCAACGTTGGGCAGCAGGAGACCGTCAGGGGTTACGCAAAGTCCCTCAAGGGCAGCGTAGAGTCTGCGTCACCCATTTTGGGGTTACATAGCCCTCTCCAGGCTAGCACAGAGGGACGCAGAGGATTCAGGGGCAGCGCTGGGGTTTCTAGGGCCAAGATCTGGCTGAGTCCTGTAAATCTCGTTTGAGGGTGTGGATTGTTGAGATTTTGTGTATTTGGGGTAGCATCAATTGTGCTCTAGCTCCCAAATTTTGTGGAGAGACTAAAGTACACTTGATTTACAAGACTCGGAAATGGATTTGAGAAATTTCAAGTTGTGTTCAAGTTATTCAAATAACTAATTATTTTTAATGGATTTCCTAAGTCTAACCTAGGAAAATAAAATAATTAAAGTGAATTAATTAACACGTGCTGAAATTGTCTCAAGTCACATGGATCAAGCAGTCTTTTAATCTCGGCGGTTGATGGATAATTTAATCTCGGTCGTTGAAGGGTACAACGAAAAAGTATAAAAGAAAGGCTTGAGGGTCAGTTGAAGACACAATTTCTGTAGAACTAACAAATAGATCTGGAATTCTAGGGTGAGTTTGCTAAGAATTTACGAAGAAAATTCCTGCAGTGAGGGGTAGTATTGGCCAAGGGAATGTTCTGATTCCAGGGCCAAGAGACAGCAAGAGGCAAGAGGACCAGCTCAAGGATAGCGCAGAGGGGATTTAGAGCCACGTAGTCTAGCAAGGACAGTGCAGAGGCAACTAGGGCCACGCAGGGCTGACGATGGCCTAGCAGAGGCAGCGCAGGGACAGCGTAGACCCTCCAAGGGTGACGCAAGCCCTCCTAAGGCCGCGCAGAGGCTGACGCAGGCATTCTAGGGCAACGTTGGGGCTTCAGAAGCTGCGCTGAGGGTTTCTAGCGTCAGATCTGGGCTGAGTCCTGTAAATCCCGTTTGAGGGTGTGGATCAGTCAGATATTTGGCACTAGATCTTCAGGATTAGCTGCAAATTTGATATCTTTTATTCTCTATCGGGTTTTCCAAGGTTGGAACCCAGATTTGTTGTACTCAAAACTACTTAATAATAAACCCTCATATCTACTGAACCGGTTTTCCTGCTTTGTGTTTTCCCGGGGACTTATGTCCAAAAATCAATGTGTCACTTTGTTGCATGAGTGAATTATTCAGTAAGTGATCTACATGTGTAGGCTGTAGTTGTGTTTATTTTCGGTATTTTCTGAATCTAATTTCTGGAAATAAAATGTATAATTAAATCAAGTAGGAGGAAATAAACTAATACACTACAGTAGAATTTTCACATGGTATTAGAGCGATAGCATATCAAGCTAAATCTCCAGAAATCAGCTGAAGAAATATTTTTTTTGCAGGGTGGCAGAAGAAGCAGCAGATCCGAAAAGGGCATCTTAATAGCAAAGGAAAGCAGATCCAGGAGACAGCGCTGAAGCTGCAGAAGGCCTCTAGGCTTACGCGGACCCTTCCCAGGGCAGCGTAAGAACTGTCACCCAGTCTGGGGTTATGCAGTCCACTTCTGAGCAGCGTTGGGACTGCGCTGGGCCAGCCAGGAGGACGTTGTCTAGTCACTTCTCTTGTTTCAAAAGAATTTTGCCAAGATCTGGAAGCAGTGCTTCAGATCTTTAGCAGTGCCGATGGTGTAGAGAAGATAGTCATTCAGCAAATCTGAGCCAAACAGATCTGAGATTCGATCAGAAGGATCGAAGAATACTGTCCGTTTGAGTTTTAGTGGAAGATTTCCAAGAGGGAAGTCAGTTTTCAGCAGAAGCAGCTACTAGAGGATTTCTAGTCACCAAGAAACCCAGATCCAAAGGGAGAAGTATTGTTTATGAGCAAAGATGGCTCGATATGGATTGAGGGATCAAGATAGATTGGATGGCATGTCCAACTATGTTATCTGGAAGACCAGAATCCTCTCAGTTCTAGATGAGTACGGTCTCAAAGATCATGCAGAGAAGACACTTGTTGTACCAATTGATGCAGATCCACTCAAGAAGTATGAATCAAATCAAGCACGAACGAAGAGGTTGATCATAGGCGGAGTTGAGGACCACGTGATTCCTCATGTTACTGGTAAGAATACAACACATGACATGTGGTCAACTTTGGAAGTGATGTACCAAGGAAGCTCTGTGCAAAGAAGAATGCTTCTTGAGAATCAGATGCAGATGTTCCAAATGATGAAGGGTGAAGAGATAGATCCATTCCTCTTCAGACTTCAAGCTATCCGTGACTGGCTGATTGGCATGGGTGTTAATCCAGATGAAGGGTTCCTAATGAGGATGGCCCTAAATGAATTCTCTAAAGAATGGGAAATGTTTGTCCAGAGCATTCTGGGAAGGGCAACGTTACCATCATGGGCAGATATGTGGGCTATTCTCCACCAAGAAAAGATCAGGAGGATCACCAAGAAGTAGTCCAACGGTGGAGGAAGTGGATCAGCCAGAATGAAGAAAGAAGAGGAGGAGGATGTAGCCCTTGCATCAAGGGAAAAAAAGCAAGCGAAGAAGAAGAAAGACCTCTCCAAGGTCTGGTGCTTTAACTGTGGTGATCTTGGTCATTTTGCCAGCAGTTATCCTAAGAAGGACAAAGGAACTTCTAATTCCAAGGCTGCAGTAGCAAACGATGATGGCTCTGATGATGATGCATCCATGAGTTCTCATGCACCTCAAGAGAAGAGGTCGGGTGACATGGATATATAGAGTATCCATATTTTGGTGGGGATCCTTGATTCAACCCTACTCTTGGATCACATACGTCCTACGGGAGCCTTAAGATGGTAGCGGGATGAGTCAGGAGATGGTTGCAAATGACCACATTGAAGAACAAGAGAGAATTGAAGAGTTGAAGAGTGAGCAGCGTGATGCAGAGGCAGCAGCAGCGTGGAGACAGCAGCACAGAGAGGCTGATGGGACTTCAGCAGCGCAAAGAAGCTGGGCTCACGCAATATAGTGTTGCAGCATGACAGTGTCTCCAAGGGGACAGCGTGATTCAGCATCTAGGAAGCTTCAGTGGTGGAGGGAAACTTGACTTATCTATCAGATAGTTGCGCAGAGGCTTTCAGTTGCTTACTTCTCAGCAACTGAGTTGCAGTGTAGCAGTTAGCAGTGGCAGTGCTATGGGCAGCATGATGCAACAATTTGAGAGGGAGTTGCACTACAGATGTGGCAGTGTCAGTGGCAGTGGCATGGGCAGCAGTACAGAGAGCAGCAGTGCAGTGGATGGAGGGCAACAGGCCAAGCATCAACAACACAGATCCAGTACTCAAGATCTTGTGATACATGGTGTGATGTATTGCTAGAGCACACTCCTGAAGCTATAAGAGGGAGTGTTGAGATTTTGTGTATTTGGGGTAGCATCAGTTGTGCTCTAGCTCCCAAATTTTGTGGAGGGACTAGAGTACACTTGATCCACAAGACCTAGAAATGGATTTGAGAAATTTCAAGTTGTGTTCAAGTTATTCAAATAATTAATTATTTTTAATGGATTTCCCAAGTCTAACTTAGGAAAATAAAATAATTAAAGTGAATTAACTAACACATGTACTGAAATTTACTTAAGTCACATGGATCAAGAAATCTTTTATCTCAGCCTTTGATGGATGATTTAATCTCGGTCGTTGAAGGGTTCAACGAAAAAGTATAAAAGAAAGGCTAGAGTGTCAGTTGAAGACACAATTTCTGTAGAACTGAGGAATAGATCTGGAATTCTAGGGCGGCTTTGCTAAGAATTTCTTTAGGAATTTCCTGCAGTGAGGGTTAGTATTAGCCAAGGGAATGTTCTGATTCTAGGGCCAAGAGACAGCAAGAGGCAAGACGAGCAGCTCAAGGACAGCCCTGAGGGGCTTCAGAACCACGCAGTCCAGCAGGGACAACGCAGAGGCAACTAGGGTGACACATGGCTGACGCTGGCCTCACAGAGGCAGCGCAAGGGCAACGTAGACCCTCCAAGGGTGATGCAGGCCCTCCTAGGGCCACGCAGAGGCTAACGCAGGCATTCTAGGGCAACGCTGGGGCTTCAGAAGCTGCGCTGAGGGTTTCTAGGGTCAGATCTGGGCTAAGTCCTGTAAATCCCGTTTGAGGGTGTGGATCAGTCAGATATTTGGCACTAGATCTTCAAGATTAGCTACAGATTTGATATCTTTTATTCTCTGTCAAGTTTTCCAAGGTTGGAACCCAGATTTGCTATACTCAAAACTACTTAATAATAAACTCTCATATTTGTTGAACCGGTTTTCCCGCTTTGGGTTTTTCCGGGGACTTATGTCCAAAAATCCATGTGTCACTTTGTTGCATGAGTGAATTATTTAGTAAATGACCTGCATGTGTAGGCTGTAGTTGTGTTTATTTTCGATATTTTCTGAATCTAATTTCTGGAAATAACTTGTATAATTAAATCAAGTAGGAGGAAATAAACTAATACACTGCAGTAGAATTTTCACACAGTAAATATTATGCTTCAGAACAGCAGGTTCGCTGCAGATCTATATTTTCTCTGTTGGGTTTTCCAGATCTGGAACCCAGATTCGTTGTATTTAGAAAAATCTTAATAATAAAACACTCCAGCAGCCAGAAGACCAGTTTTCCCGCATTGGATTTTTTCGGGGACTATTGTCCAGAAAATCCTTGTGTCACTTTGTCTATGTGTGCATTTACTTTTCTATTTTAGATCTGAATCGGTGAAAGTTTGTTATGTGTTTACTTCGATGTTAATCTGAAGTTTCAGTATTGATAACTTAATTAAGTAGGAGAAGCATAACCAGATCTAACAGTAGCTTTCTGCATAAGTAACATTCAGAAATTTTCACATGGTATCAGAGCAATTGCAGATCTAGTAGGGTCACCAATAGAAGACTAAAGGATCTTGCTGCAAAAAGCAGCAGGAAGAGCAGCAACAGCAACAGAAGGCCAGATCTGAAGGGACAGCGCAATTTTAGAGGGAGAAGAATCACACAGAGGGCAGGGTGACGCAGTCTTACGTTTTCTCCATGCAGACCTACATACTTACAAGGCAGAGGTGGTGCTGGGATTGTCTGAAGCCAACCAGGGTGACACAGATCTGAAGCTCTGATCCAAAAGTGCCTGAAGCAGAGCTGCAGAACTTCAGAAGGTGTTGGTGGGGTTAAATTTATGATGTTTTCAGAATTTAGCGTAAGCACTAGAGACAAAGAACAGGAGGAGATCAGCTTCTCAGAGGGTTTCTAGCCAAAGAAACTTGCAGATCGATCAGAGGATCGAAGAGAGCTGAATCGTTGATTGATTTGGCAGATTTCCAAAGGAGGAAATTAGTTGACAGAGGGAGCAGAAAGTGTTTGTTTCGCCAAGGACCTTAGATCCAAATCTCTAGCACAGAGAAAAGGAGCTCTGTTAGATTTCTGAGCAGATGGCACTTCACGGACTGCATGATCAAGACAGATTGGATGGCCTATCCAACTTTGCAGTTTGGAAGGCTAGAATCCTGATAGTCCTAGAGGCATATTATCTAAGAGACCATGATGAACAGGTCCTGGCCACACCGTCTGATGTAGATCTCCTGAAGAAGCATAATGAAGCTGTGGCACATGCCAAGTGGCTCATAATGGATGGATTTAAGAACCATATTGTCCCACACATAGCTGAGAAGAAAACAGCTAATGAGATGTGGAAGGCCTTAACATCCCTATATGAGGGAAAGTTCATCCAGAGGAAGATGCTTCTGGAGACTCAGATGCAGTCATTCATGATGACCAAGGGGGAAAACATGGAACATTTTCTCTTCATATTACAGTCGATCAGAGACCAGTTGGCTGCCACGGGTGCAAAGGTGGAGGATGATGTGATGGTCGGGACTGCTCTCAATGCAGTCACAGATGAGTGGGAAACCTTTGTCCAAAGTATCTTGGGAAGAGCGGACCTTCTCGACTGGGACAACTTGCGGGCAATCATGCATCAAGAAGAACTCCACAGATTCACCACAAAGCAATACAACACGGGATCGAGTAAGGTGAAGAAGGAAGATGAAGAGGATACAACCTTGTCAAAAAAGAGGCAGCAAGGGAAGAAGAGGCGGGATCTATCAAATATCAAGTACTTCTAGTGTGGCAAACTAGGACATTTTGCAAGCAATTGTCCTCAGAAGAAAAAGGACAAGGAAGCTTCTTCTTCCAAGGCTGTTGTGGCAGATGATGGGTCAGAAGACGATGTAGCCATGAGCACTCATGAACCACAAAAGTGGGGTGACATGGATCTGTAAAGTAGCAACAAAATGAGGGCAGGATCCTTGAGCAGCTCATCTCTTGGATCACATTTGAGCTACAAGAGCCTTAAGACAGTAGCGGGACAAGTGGAGCAGTGTGTGCAAAGGTCATGGATGAAGCAGAGGCAGATCTAAAGGCTGGAAGGAGTAGCGCAGTGCAAATGTAGCAGCAATGTGGTAGCAGTAGCGTAGGGGCTGATGTGACTTCAGCAGCACAAAGCAGAGTTTCTTACGCAGAGCAGAGTTGCAGCAGCGTGGAGACTTCAAGAGGACAATGCAACTCAGCAGTAGCGTGAGAGATTTCAGCACAAGGGACTAATGTGACTTCAGCAGTGCAGAAGGAGTCTGTTTACACAGTGCAGAGCTGTAGTTCTGCATCATCCTCCAAATGACAACACAGATCAGCAATCGATGGAGCTTAGGGGATGAGGTTGCAGCCCAACTTACTTGTCTGTCAAAGATTGGGCAGGAGATTCAGTTGCTTCTTTCAGCAACTGAAGTTACAGTGCAGCAGTTAGCAGTGGCAATGCTATGGGCAGCACAGATGCGGCAAATTGAGAGGGAGTTGCAATACAGATGTGGCAGTGGCGCTAACAACGTCATGGGCAGCAGTACAGAATGGCAAAAATAGTGCAGTAATGAAGGGCAGCAGGCCAAGCATCAACAGCACAGAAAATAGTGCCCAAAATCTTATGATACATGGTGTGATGTGTTGCTAGAGCACACTCTGTGCTAAGAGGGAGTGTTGAGATTTTGTGTATTGGGATAGCATCGGACGTGCTCTAGCTCCCAACATTTGTGGAGGGACTAGAGTACACCTGATCTACAAGACCCAGAAAGCAATTTGGGAAATTTCATCTAATTTGGGAGATATTAAATTAATTAATCTTTTTTAAGGATCCTAAGTTTAACTTAGGAAAATTAAAAGTTAATTAAATTAAACATGTGATGAAATTGTCTTAAGTCACACGGATCAAGCTTTCTTTTAATCTTAGCCATTGATTCAAGATCTAATCATGGACGTTGGTTTCCCAACAAGAAAAGTATAAAGGAAAGGCTTGGGGTCATTTGATCAGAGACACAGAAGCAGAGCACTGAAGCTAAGCTAAGATTCTAGGGCAGGGTTTGCTAAGAATTCTCAGAAGTGTTTCAGCTGCAGCGAGGGCAGTTTAGGCAAAAGAGATGATCTGATCCCAGTGCCTAGAATCAGCAAGAGGCAGAGAGCAGCTTCCAGAGGCAGCACAGAGAAGCAAGAGCAGCAACAGCAGAGAGGACAGCAGCTGCGCAATGCAGGGGCAGCTACAGCTATGCAGGTGCTACATAGTCTCTCCCAGAGCAGCGTTGGGCAACAGGAGACCCTCAGGGGTTACGCAGAGTCCCTCAAGGGCAACGTAGGGTCCGCGTCACCCATTTTGGGGTTATGTAGCCCTCTCCAGGCCAGCGGAAAGGGATGCAAAGGCTGACGCAAAGGCTTCAAGGGCAATGTTGGGGTTTTTAGGGCCAAGATCTGGCTGAGTCCTGTAAATCCCGTTTGAGGGTGTGGATCAATCAATATTTTGGCTTCAGAACAGTAGGTTAGCTGCATATCTATATTTTCTCTGTCTGGTTTTCCAGATCTGGAAGCCAGATTTGATGTATTCATAAAACTCTTAATAATAAAACCCTCCAACAGCCAGAAGACCGGTTTTCCCACATTGGGTTTTTCTAGGGACTATTGTCCAGAAAATCCTCGTGTCACTTTGTTTAAGTGCGCATGTAATTTTCTATTTTAGATCTGAATCAGTGAAACTCTGTTATGTGGTTCCTTCGATGTTAATTTGAAGTTTCAGTATTAATAACTTAATTAAGTGGGAGAAGCATAACCACATCTAAACAGTAGATTTATGCATAAGTAACAGTCATAAACTTTCACACATCTAAGGCCAACTCGACCCCACCACTCGAGCCTCAATTTTCCCTTAGGGACTTTAGGAAAAGACTTAATTTGGAATAATTATTAATTGTGGATCCCCTACCCACTTTATTTCCACCCAACATTAGGATTTGCCAAAATTAATCAAAATTAATATCCCAATTAGTTGACTGCTAATTTGGGGATATTACAGTCCTCCCCGCCAAAAATTGTTTGTCCTCAAGCAATGGCTGAACAGACATCCTCTCTAGCAGATGCTCCCCACTGTCACTGCGAAGTTGTGCCAGGGTCCCAGATGCGCCACTGAATCGTCCTTGACCTTTGCATCCCCCGAATATGAAGTTATCCCTCAATACCCGAATCCCAAGCCATCATGTCCAACATAAAGCCCCCCCTGCTCCACTCACTATCCTGCCAGGAACAAGTAGCAAAAGCCCTCTGAACATCATCAATGAGTAGGGAATCATGATAATGTGGCATTATGCCCAACTCCTCATGAAGTTTCCCTACCAAGTAGTCCATCCCACGCACTCCAAGAGTAAACCCTCAAAGATACTGCCTAATCCCTGCAGAGATAGCGTCTCGCTCACATGAGCTCCTCCTGCTATCATCTCGCTGACCAACTTGCCATACTAATGAAGTCCCCCACTCCATCAGTGACTCGCTAAAGCCCAATGGAAGATCGACATGATCTCCCCATGTAGTATACAACTCACCCCTAGAGGTTATCGAGCTGTGTAGAGTTGTAATGCTCGGGTCCCCTGCTAATCTCGTAGAGGTGCCACCATGTTGTCGTTGCGCCAATCTGACTATGAGATACCCCCCATCATGCGCAGAATGTATCCCTCTCTCCTAGGGCCTTGTGACAAAAAATCTATGAAGGCAAAGCTCATCCTGCCCGGGCATCTCCATGATGCTGATATCTAACCCTCCATTGTCGATCATGACCCTGAGCAACAACATGATAAGTCTGCCTCGCCATGCAATGGAGGTCTCAATGCTCCCCCACGTGTCAAACCCAAGGTGCACTGGATCACCGTCTGCTCTATCCCTACTCATCACAAAGTGAAGTGATCCACCTGCCCAACAGACCCCTGTATCCCCCAACCATACTGGGAGCTCACAACTCCCACTTCCCTCGGGATGTCGCTGCGTAGTGTTGCTACCTGCTAGAACCCATTTGGCCCTCATCTTTGACCCCTGTATGTATCCCCTAGGTGGACCCCAAGTATGAGGAGTCTGTCCCACACATGTGTACCTGTCGTGCTCCTACCAGACCACGTCGTGATATGCGTTATCCCAACTCCTATTGATACAACTGGATACTACTCCGAGTCTAGGTACCCTCCTGTAGGTGAAGCCTACCATCCACCATCCCTCAAATGTGAGCCCATGGGTGGAACATATGCTACCTTGGCAGTCAACGATGCCATCCCTAAGCCTGGACCCATCAACTCGTTCACCTATCAAGTGTCTCAACTAGAGAGTCTCTTCCTGACTCATGATAGGCGGTATCTCATCCAACTATCCAGGGTCAGCCTCCCATGCACTGGTGCCTGAATGGAGAGTGTGAAGGGGCACCAGCCAAACACTTCGCAACCATAAGCAACACTGGAGGATGATGGGTAGGTATGTCCCAAAGGATTTGACCAAGAGTCTACTTGAATGCTCAAGAGTAATCCTCCAAATGACACTCTCTCTGCTTCAGATTTGCTGATAAAACCCTCGTAGCCCTGTCTCCGCTAAACATGGCGTCTCTAGTTGCTCAACAAGATCCTCATCGATCCTAGGTGAGTTGCATCCCATGGTACACCTACTGCTCTTGTCCATATGCCTCTTTCGAGGCAACACTCCATGAGCCCATTGCTCCGCATCATGTGTCACTACATACCACCAAGTATCACCGCACTCCTCGACCTGCCACTGTATGTCGCAACCTGTCCCTGTACACCAATGGATACCCCTGGCAACAGCTATACCGTCTTGTAACGTCATGTGTCCATCCTGCGTCACCGCACGTGTCACTCCCCGCATGTACTCAATGCGATAGGCAACACTCCTACTCCACAACGCAGTCCGACATACTACAACACACCCCCATGCATCTCCATGCCCATCTACAGACGACTTCCCAATGATGGACGCTCCTACACATCCCAGGGTGTGATGGCCTAAGGTTGTATCCATATGCGTCAGTCCATACTCGATCGGTACCATCACCTCCTCTGCCGCATCACTATACTCTCTAATGAATGGATCTCCCTTCCAAATTCTCCCATAGGGACCCAAGAAGTGAATGTCCCTAGGTACCAGTAGCGATGCCAATCCTGCTCTACTCCTCTGTGTCCTCTGTGCCCCACACAAATGCGAAGAACCCCCAACTCCATACAAGGCACTGTCTGGTGGCCTACCAATGCCTCCTCCTCTGTCAAACTCCTGCCAGAGTATGTTGATCATCCCGTGATCCTGTGTACAATCCTCGTACCAAGATAACTCAAGAAGTATGTACCTAAACTGGTTGGACACTAGTGCTAGTTGAAACTCCCCTAATGAATGTGCATGCTCAACTGTTAGATCAATTGTACCCTTCAGGTCGTAGTCCACTGCCATACCTGGGAAGTGATAGGTAGTCTCGCCCAGATCCCAATGCCAGTCTGGGCTTCCAGTAACCCCAATGCTTGGAAGCTCGTGCTGAGCTACACCTCGTTGCATCACCATCTCCATAACCCACTCCCCCGAGTACCAACTCAGAATCCCTCACCATCCAACCCCAAGAGAGGGATCGAATGCGTCAACTCCTGCACCTAGAACAACCCTGACATGCAGATGTTGCACCCTATGCAACTCAGGTCGTCTCATCCCGCTATCCAAGTCAATGCATGAGCTCTGACTAGGTAGCTCCGTCTCTCTCTATCCAATGGCCAAAGGTGATCCAACAGTGCTGCTAGTCCCATCTATGTATGCCTGAAGGGAGCTGCTCCAACACTCCAATGTGCCCTCTAGCTGTACCACAAGTTGCTCTGGCTTAATCATCACAAGTGACTCATCATCCTGAATATTTCCCATAGAGTCCCTTGATACCACATGCACACTGGAATACAAAACCGGCCTACTGTCATCAACTCTGCATGACTGCTCATGCTCCCCAAAAGCATCCTCATATAAATAACCACATTCACTCATCCAAATTAGAGTCATCATCCTGATTCCTGACATACAAAAGGAAATTCCTCCTGCTCTACCTTTGTATCTCTTAGTGCCTCATCAAAGGTGGATACATCTCCTGGCACCTCACCCATCTGTTGCGTGCGGTTGTCACCCAAAAACTCGGACATGACTCCGGTCATCACCTCAATGGATGGCTCTACTAGGGTAGGTTATACTCTCTTCACTAGGATGCCAACTGACACGGTCAAGGAATTCTCCAACAAGGGTGAGTCTTGCGTCACACTAGTTGTATCTACGATCTCCCCACAATCCTGTGTGCCCTCATCCTCCAAGCACGAGGTAGCCATTTTGATGGCTTCCCCCTCTATTATTCGGCCAAGCTGGAAAGACATATCCAACTTTTCCAACCGATCCCGAGCCGTGCAATCAGTGGATCCATCATATGTGGGAAAAGGTGTCCTATCAATGGTACACTGCAACTCTGAACTCTACGTGCTAGAGCCCCGACTGTTCCTTCCTTCTTCATCCCACCTGAGCTGGCAGTAATCTTTGAAGGACAAAGACGCTTTGAAGTTTTCCCCCATGGACTGCCATTCTCAGAAAAAATCTCCCATGGGTATATGATCAGGCTGCGTACCTTGCTCACTCGGTACTAGAGGTAAGAATGTAGGCATTCTGATCCTCGTTGGCCTACTGAAGGCTGGCAGGTGAGTGGCTAGTAAAGGGTGGTCACCTAAGTCACAGGACACGACCGAAGGGTCATGTGTCCCGTATTTCACATGTCAGACACAAAAAACGACCTAAAACGTGTCCAATACGATTTTGGTCGTGTCCTCCAAAATAGAAAATGTGCCCTCCATTTTTGAAAACGTATCCTTTGTTTTTGAAAACGTGTCCTAGGATATTTCAAGATAGAGCATCTTTTCTTGAGGTGGAGGAAGGCTTTGTAGAGTTCTCCACTCGCACTAGGAGATTTGGCGGGTATGATGTACTTGGAGATAAGGGGGTCAAAGATGCCTATGTTAGGTGGGCAACTCATGGGGCAGCATGCCCTATTCTACAACAATTAGCCTTGAGGGTCCTCTCTCAAGTTACTTCACCTTCTTGTTGTGAGAGGAATTGGAGCACTTATGCAAATCTATATAGTTTGAAAAAGAGTAGACTTGAGCAATCCAGAGCAGAGACAATGGTGTATGTGCACACCAACCTTTGTCTGATTTACAAGTAGAGGCAAGAATGGTTGAAGGGTAAGACAAAGATGTGGGATGTGTTTCCTGATGATATGGGTTTGGACGACAGTGTTGAGTTGGCCTTAGCCAACATGGATCTTAATGACCTAGTGCTAGAGCCAGTGACTTTTGATGATGTCTCTTGAGGGGTCATCCTCCAAACCAGCAAATGTAGTAGGCGCAGGAGATCTTGGATTGGGCATAGAGGAGGAGGATGGAGTAGGGTCAGATGGCAATGGCAGTTATGGTGATTATGACATGGAGGAGGACATGAACTATTGATAGAGTGATGAGTCATGGACTCGTGGCTAGTGACTTGATTTCTACTTATTTTGTATCTACTCTTTTGTATTTTCCAGTGGCATTCCCTCAGTAGTTATGTAATACATTTTGATTTTGATGACTTTATGGGAAATCTGCATTTTATGGTTTTAATATCTAAGTTCTTCTAAATTTCAAGTTATTGTTATGGTTTTAACTTTTAAATTTTAATGACTCATGAGTCATTGACTATTGTTGTGGTTTTAATGACTATTTAGTATTTCTTATGTGCTTGTAGCCTTGTATAATTGTAATTTGTTAATATTAATTTATTATATATATATATAAAACATGTCCCTCGTGTCCTGTTTCCGAGGTCACAATGTCTCATGTCGAATACTCGTATTTACGTGTCCTCCGTGTCTCGTGTCCTCATGTCATGTGACTTAGGTGGTCACATTGTTGTCAGACCCCTAAAGTCTCCCCAATTAGGAACTCATGATAGATGCTCTTATCCCTATTCTGTTGCTTGAGTCCTTCCAACATTCCCTTCTGTTCTTTGGCTAAATCATTTCGGGCCTTTAAGATGCTACCAACTGTTGATTCCCCTTTGCTTCTTAACTCCCCCATATTTGCCACTTCTACTACCTACCCTCCTTGTTCATAGGAAAAGATCCCCACGACTAAGCCAAGAACGAAGCTCTGATACCACTGTAATATCCCCAAATGGAGTTTAACAGTAAATAAAGTGAAAATAGACAACAACTATAAAAAAATGGAAAACACCATTAAAAATACAAGAACTGAACCCAAAATCCAACGCTGAGCCATTTTATTAAAATGCTTGGGAAGAGTACAATATGGTGCTTAGAAGGATAGCAGCTGGGCCTGCTCAAGGCAAGCTGAAAAACAACTCTAATCTTAGCAAATCATTTGTTGAAGTATGCTCTACATGGCTCTCCCACTGCATTGCCCAGTCCTGGAATTTGTTGTTGCTGCCTGGTGTAATATCCCAAACGGGATATTTTACTAAAATTGCAGAAAATAAACTTGAGCAACAAATAAATGGAAATATACACACAACCACAAATATTACACAATGGATGTCGATAAAATCACTAAGCCATTTTATTAATCCATGGTAAAAAGTACATCAACATAAAGGAACAGCAGAACCTGAGCTTGCCAAGCAAGTGGAGAAAAACCCAGAAAGATCTCTAGCCCAACTGATGAATCACCCTGGCAATGATGTAGATGGATCGACAAGAACACTGCTGCAAATCGGCTATGGCAAAACTGACCTCTCCAAACTCCACTGAACCACTGTGAGATCTCTGAGTGAAACCTCCTGAAGAGCATTGGGATTCCGTCCAACACTCGACAAATCACCTGAGGGTTTCTGTCCTGGGGCTACAGCTGAAGTAGAGAACCACGTTCTCAAACCTCTCATACACAAGAAAATGATCTACTCTAAAGAGATCTCTCAATGGCCTCATCCTTTTCTTTTATAGATCTCTAGGAGCCTTCTAGAGCCTTATTTTAATATTATTTTATTCATGGAGCACTTTTCCCTCTTATTAAAATATTCCTTTTTAATGCAAAAAAGGGTAAATCGGCTACCACGCATTCTCTGGTCACTGAAACTCGTGTCCAACCATCCCATCTTGTAGTTATCTTCGTCTCAGTTCCAATGAGCTATTACGCTAAGGTGTTCCATCATGTATTCCTCCCAGAATGCCACCTTGAACGTAATCAACTGAGTTAAGCCCACAAATAACTCAAATTTCCGAAAAATGTCAGAATGCACTGGAACGAAAGCCAAACTGCTCGGATGATGGAATATATCAAGTGAATGCCACCCGACTGCATTGAAACTCCTCAAAACCCCTCCAAAACTCCCCTGGGCCCGCTGACGACACCAACCTGTACCTGTGACCGGTCTGCTCTTAACTCTGGAAGTCCATCCTAGCCCTGTCATAGGTGACACCAAAAAAAAGGAATATTATAGACCTTTCGCCCCAAGATTGCTTGCCCTCAAGCGATCCAAATATGTGGGCCACCCTGTGGGCCTAATGAAACTGAGATCCAATGCTCGGATCCCATACAAACCCATGGGTGCTGCTATGCACCTCTGTCAAGCCACTCGGAATAGACCCCTCAATGTTGGAATCCCAAACTAATCTCTCACTGAACCAGTCAACAAACAATCCTCCCAGACCCCAACGCCACCATGGCCAAGCATCGCCCAAGTCCCACGGCTCGGACTGTGCACTGCCTTTAGCTATAGCTGATGCCCCATGAAGTGAAGTCCACCAACAAGCATCAATGCTCCCTGGCTCCTGTTGTGTTGTACCTCTAACTATATAAGCTTCCCCACCAACTGCGTACCAACTCATCACCCCTCTCCAATCCAAGTCCTGACTAAATCCCATGTTGATCTTGCTCTCCTGAAATCAAGATGGAGTGCTGAAGAAATGACGGCCTATGCCCCACTGCCAGCTGGAATCTGTAACATCTGCTATGTCTAAGGACCGCTACTCTGTCGTGCTCCCTACGAAGAAAATCGTGCCATCAAGAGGGTACCAACTCATGATCTCCCGCTAATCTATCCTGGAAGAAGAATCCAATGTAGTGTCAATTGCATACAGAAGATGCCTAGAGAACTATCACCAGCTCATAATCACATCACACTATTTTGTCCCGTCTGTCGACGAAATCTACCTGTGGAAGGAAACCCCTCTTTCTATAATGGGCCAAAGTGTGGAAGATATCCTGCAAGCCCCATCGATGTACTCCTGGAGAGTGCTACTCACTGAAAGCACTGCAACTCTGCTGACTCCATGTACATCTATATGCACCTCATCAATGTGTCGGCCCAAAGATTGATGCTCCACCATCTCCAACAACTCACCCCTCCCCTGATCGAGAATGTAATGCTCCTACTGTCCACTAACCCCCTATCGCACTATCCCATCAACCTCCAACATCTCTAGAGGATATGGATCTGCAACTGTTGTCACCGTACTTGGTGTCTGTGCATCTGACTGCTCCTCCTCAGTGGTTGACTCCAAGGTTAGTCGCATATCCATCATAGACTCAATGTGAGCCTCCATCTGGCTCTCCCTCAAGGGACTATCATGCATGATGTGCATAGTATCCTCCTCTGCTGACTCAGGCTCCATCATATGCTGCTCTGGCTGAATCGTCACAAGTGACTCATCACCCAGAGTATCTCCCGTAGAGTCCACTGACTACTCACCCTGCACACTGGAATGCAGCTCCGGCCTACTGTCATCAACTCCGCATGACTACTCTCGCTCCCTAGAAGCATCCTCAACTGATCCCATGGACTCATCTGAAGAAGAGTCCTCACCCTGGCATACAGAAGGAAGTCCCTTCTGTTATGCCTCTGCCTCGTCATCTGGATCACTCAAGCATGAGTGATCAGGCCCCCAAGGTTCTTTTCAGATGAAGCAAAGTGCCTTCCTCCTCAGCTCATTTCTCCTACCAGATCCACCAAACTAGAGCAGCTCCTCCCTAGTCAACTGTCTCCTGAATAGCCCAATATTTTTCTCAACCAGCCCTTGGACTAGCTCATAAGCAGCAGGTGAGACCAACTTCTCTCTCCTCCAAATGCTCAACAACCTAGTCTGAAACTCTCGGCAAATGGTCTCATGGTCTCTCATACATGACGACAAGATGGACTGCATGTGTGCTATGACGGTGTCAGGATGATGTCTCCTAATGTTGAAGAAGCATTGGAACATCCGCAGAATCAAGACATCACACTCAAGATCAAGCATGATGACATACGTCTCAAATGTGGCCATACTCCCTAAAATCTCAAGCTTCTTCCCGAAGGTAGAGCTTGCACTATTGTCCAAATCCTGATAAGTCTCTACTATCAACCTCATAATCCTCTTCATAACATCATCATTGTATGGAGCTATAGGTGCGATCAACTTCATGATGTTACCGAGGCATGATGCAACTGGAAGTCTGACCCCCTCACAAGGTTCCTCCAAGAATTTGGGTTGTATAAGAGCAAGCATAGCTAGTTTTAAAGCCCAAATCAATTTCTTTACTTCTTCTTGGCTTATTTTGGACAAAAGTTCATTAAGCTCATCGAGTTTGGACAGAACTCTCCATGTCATCTACATGTGTTTCAAATATGTTCCAAGTGCAAAAATTCTGTGACCAATCCCCAATTCTCCCTGCAAATCTTTTGGCTGTCCTTTTTGAAGGCTGGCATAAATCCCTCTTGAAAAGAGTCCGTTGTTCAATTTTGTTTTCTGGTCATCTGATGCATGGTGTTTCAAGGAACCAATTTTTATTCTTCTCAAGTTGTTTAGGAACCCCTCCATGGTTCAACCAATGATATGATCACTATTTTTCTGAGTTTAATGCAATTTCTGTGTAATTTCAGGCTATGCTACTGTAAAATTCTGTTATGAAATTTCTGAGTTTTTGGTAATCTTCTCTCAGTGAGAATTTTTGTCGAACAAGTTATACACGCACTGCTGTAGGTAGAACACACAATGGCATTTGCATGACATAACTGATATTTCGTTTAAACTCAAATTTTTAACAAGATTATTGATGGGGATTCATGATTGATATTTTGGGCATTCACAGACAATAATAATAAGAAATCCCAATAGAAATACACACCAAAGGTTGCAACTTGGCACCTGGCATACGACGGCACTGTTGTATGCTATCCCACAATATTTAAAAGCTACAGCACTTGCAAGCTGCTCCAGACAGTCTTACCCTATTAGGAATTTGACTTCTGTGATCCATAAATTATGTATCAAATCTTTCGTAGAAAATCACATTGGAGACTTCTGTGATCCCTAAACAAGCTTGAACTACTTCACGTTCTGTCTTCTATAGCAACAAAAAAACGACCCTCTTTTTTTTCTACTTCATGCTGCTCAAGAAGTTTGAGGACAGTGGACCGATATCATACGCAGAAATACTCTACTTCTTTCTTGCATCTAACCCCGTGATACATCTCCCTAAACTCAATTGTCATCCATACGCAGCAGTGATACCAACCTCAAAAATTTGTTACACGCATTCCTTTGCGAGAAAGAAATATTTCAGTCCTCTGAAAGAGAGAGCAGCATCGGCCCCCTACAATCTGTGCATTCGGCCCTAAAACCCGTGAATCAAACCCGCGTAATGAAACGTTGCCTTAATCTTACAGCGCATACCCAGCTCATGCCTAGAAGTCGACTCTCGATGGCTCGTCCACCTGCAACTATATCACCTCACCGTTCTTAATAATTTGGCCACCCTCCAGATCATTTATACGCTCAGGAAATTTCTGTGGGCCATGCCCAATGTAAAAACTCCCCCAACGGTAGAAATACGATCCCAACAAATGAAAATTTGTTTAGTCATTGAAGATGAGGAGATTCGATATCCTTTCCTTCAAGAAATTCTCGTCCCGACTGTAGAAATGCATCCAGCAAGGATAGCTGAGGGTGATGCAGTTTCTTCCTGCAACTCGATCTCTGAGGTCGAATAACTCGGCCTTTTCTCTTTGAAAATATCCCTTTAAGTTTGGCTACCAAACCTGGGCTCTTGCACGTTAATTGGCTCCCTTGCGATTCTGCCCTAGAAAAATGAGAGCGGCCTGATCTGAATGTGTTCTCGTTGCACAAACCAAACCATAGTTCATCATTCACTAAAAACACACGCTACCGCCGCCAGATTGAAGGATTTGTCACTATCTATCCCTGAGTTGAGGCAGATGTGCGGATTTGGAATGCGTGGCCCGACGTGGAGAGGGAAATGCACCACCCACTGCACAACACTTCGATTTCTTGGGGTAATGATGCGTTGGCTGGCCCCGACTTTGCCGGTCACCCTGAATTATCGTGGGCCTTGCCGTCTCCTTGATAGTAGTGACACGACCCAAACACACATCAGCAGTCAAAAGAAATCGAACCTTATACTTGCCAGCTTATTTGAGAAATCATCAACGTTCAAAGAAATCGAACCTTCCTTGGCCACTTTAATTTTACGGCTCCACTTAAAATAATATGCCCCTTCTAATAATTTGATGGTCGCGTCTCTTTCAATGCAATAGTCAATTAGCGGCAAGTTTATTAAGTAGCAGACAAATTAGCAAGAATTTGTCTAACACTTGGTAAAGATTTTTCTTTTTCTTTTTCTTTTTTTTTGTAGGATGTTTAAAAAAAATTTCTCCAGGGTTGTCAAAATAAGCAAATGAGTTGGAGAATTCAACACTCTGCAGAATTATTGCAAATAATCCTGAAACCCTAGAACCATAATAGTTGCAACTGAAGACTGGAAACCCGTAGGCTGATCCAAGATTGAAGCTCCGACACCACTGTAATATCCCAAACAGGATATTTTAACTAAATTTGCAGAAATTAAACTTGAGTAGCAAATAAATGGAAATATACACACAGCCACAAATATTACACAATGGATGTCGATAAAATCACTGAGCCATTTTATTAATCCATGGTAAAAATTACATCAACATGAAGGAAAAGCAGAACCTGAGCTTGCCAAGCAAGCGAGGAAAAACCTAGAAAGATCTCTGGCCCAAATGATGAATGACATTGGCAATGATGTAGATGGATCGGCAAGAAGACTGTTGCAAATCGACGATGGCAAAACTGACCTCTCCAAACTCCACTGAAGCACTGTGAGATCCCTGAGTGAAACCTCCTCAAGAGTATTGGGTTTCTGTCCAACACTCGACAAATCACCCAGGGTTTCCGTCCTAGGGCTACGGCTGAAGTAGAGAACCACATTCTCAAACCTCTCATACACAAGAAAATGATCTACTCCAAAGATATCTCTCAATGGCCTCCTCTTTCTCTTTTATAGTGGTCTTGGAGCCTTCTAGAACCTTATTTTAATATTATTTTATTCATGGAGCACTTTTCCCTCTTATTAAAATATTTCTTTTTAATGCAGAAAAGGGTAAATCAGCTACTACGCCTTCTCCGGTCACTGAAACTCGTGTCCAACCATCCCGTCTTGTAGGTATCTTCGTCCCGGTTCCAATGAGCTATTACACTAAGGTGTCCCATCATGTATTCCTCCCGGAATGCCCCCTTGAGCGTAATCAGCTGAGTGAAGCCCACAAATAACTCAAATTTCTGAAAATTGTCAGAATGCACCGGAACGAAAGCCAACCTGCTCGGATGATGGAATATATCAAGCGAATGCCACCCGACTGCATAGAAACTCCTCGAAACCCCTCCAAAAAGCCCCTAGGCCCGCTAATGACACCAACCTGTACATGGGACCAGTTTGCTCCTAACTCTGGAAGACCATCCTAGCCCTGTCATAGGTGACACCAAAAAAAGGAATATTACCGCTGGTTGGCGTAGCTCCCGTTCTCAGAAAATTCTAGGAATTGGTTACCGGACTCCTCCCAATAAACCCACAAAAACCCGCGAAGGAATTAGCCAAATGTTGACACCGAAATTTTGACCCAATTTCCCCTCGCTTGTCTAGCTGCTAGCTGAGCTCGGATCTCTATTTGACACCTCAAATCTGCCCAGAAAATTCTGCCAAATTAATCTTGGCTTCTCCTCAAATAACCCAGAAAAACCTTTTCACCCAAAGCTTAACCTCGGAAATTGGCCCTCTTAGGCTTGGCTCCATAAACTATTGGGGAAATCGAACCACTTGAAGAGACTGCTGGAAAATGCCTCCGGAATTTTACAATAATCCATGGTAGGAGGTGGCTAGCCTCCCCTCCAAATCTCCTGGTGTGAATTCCCTTCTCTTCAACCTCCCGGCACAAACTCCATACTACACTGCATCCTGCACTACGTAGTCTGCTCCTCTGTGCAGTCCATAAATGGCTACGCTTCCTCCTGATGTTGCTGATGGAAAATCCCCTCACAAAAGGTGGAACTCCTCTCCTGAGAGGGCACTCGAAGTTCCCGAGGCAGAGGTTGAGATCTCTACTTGAAGATCTCGTGTGCTAAAGAGCATTGCAGACATGGCTCTTCGGCTCAAGCGTGCTTTGTCAAAATTACAAGAAGAAAAAAGCTGAATGAATTGATGCCGAATGAGCCTTCCCTTCTTCCTTTTATCCATTGAGGCCCAACATATGCCTTGGGTCCCACCATGCCCTGCGCTGACTCTCCTTGGCCAATCATGTGCTGCCTTCCTCTAGCCAATCTCATGTTGTCCTTTTCGTGCCTCTTCTACGCTTCCATCTAAGGCCAACTCAACCCCACCACTAGAGTCTCAGTTTTCCCTTAGGGACTTTAGGAAAAGACTTAATTTGGCCTAATTATTAATTTTGGGTCCCTTACCCACTTTATTTCCACCCAACATTAGGATTTGCCAAAATTAATCAAAATTAATATCCCAATTAGCTGACCACTAATTTGAGGATATTACAAACATCCCCTCCTCTTACTCTATAAAAAAGGAGAAGCATATTAAATTATACAGTAATAGTTGGTATGGAAGAGATGTGGTTGCTAGTGATGGTGCTTCCCTTCATGGGTTTGTTAGAAGTTGGTTGATTCTGCTTTGTATGCTTGGGAGAAGCTGATTTTGTTTTTTTAATCTTCTTTTATCCTTTAATAGAAAGATATGTTTGCTAGTAGAGATTGTGTGTGTTGATCTGATTTTTTCACATCTGATTTATCTCTTTCATTGTTGGGATGGTAGTGCGCTAATCTGGTTTCTTCATAGATCTGGTATATATTTTCTGTTGATTGCCACTATAGCATGCTGATTTGATTTTCCAAATCTATCTTTCCTTAGAATTATTCATGTTTGTTGCTGGAAAGATCTAACGTTTTGCCATGCAATGTCTACACTCTTGAATCTTCAATACATTATTTTGATGTTTGCAGATCTGAAGTTTTGATAGCTGTTTCAAAAGGTTTCAGATTCAGTTGTAGGGCGGAAGTTCTATGAGTGCAGATCCACTGTCATGAGATGAAATTTTAACATGGCATCAGAGTTGTGCTGCTAAAATTTTCCATCAAAATGCATGGAGAATTCAGGTACCTATAAGAAGGCACCGAGAATAGAAGATTTCAACAGGTATGGTGCCCAAAAAGCTCTAGTGGTTTAAGTCTCAGTTTTGACCCTTTGGATGTATTGGATGAAATTTTGTATAAATTGCAAACAAGAGTTTAAAATGGCAGGATAATTAGAGGCATGGCTAACACCTGGTGAAAACATCCTTGAGATGAGTTAACCTTCTTGGTTCAGATGTGACTTTTGCGGGAAGATTAAACCTCATTTACTTATACCACATCAGAATCTTGCAACATTTGAAGGGAGACAAAATGTTAAATGTGTCATACTATCTGATTCACCAAAATCACAAAGCTGATTCAGAAGCACACCATAAATTAGCAGAGAAGGTTATATCACCATGGCCTCATCAAGTTAATCAGAGAATGGGAACTAGAGAAGTATGAGCAGATTTGGGATCAGTTTCTCAAAGATAATCAGTTTGTTGAAAATATCTGTGAGGAAAACAAATAATGGAGAAAGAAGCTCCAAGGGAGGAAGAGGAAATAGTTGAGATACCTCCAACTCAATCTCAACCAATACAAGCACCAAGAAAAGAACCCATCACGTATAGTAGAAGGGTCACAAGAGCCATGGAAAGACAAAACCAGGATGAACAGAAAAAGGAGCAAGCATTTGCCAATGTGGCAAAAAGACAAAGATCTAAATTCTCTTCAACAAATACCTTGGGGATACATGAAGACCAGCAGATATTGTATGACTATATTGAATCCTTGGAAGCCAGGGGTAAGGAACAGCAGCAGAAGTCATCAATAAAAGGTACAGATGAGAAATTAATGATGCCAAAATAATATACCCTCACTGATGAAGAAGAGAATTCCCCTTTTGAAGAATAACTAGTTGATATATTGAAAAACATTCCCCAAACAGAAAAAGGCAAAGCTACCATGAGTACTATTGAAGACGCTGTTGTAACTTATTTTTACCCTTACAATAGTTTGTAAATTTCTTTTTATTGCAAAAAGATAAAAAAGAAAAATAGAAAAATAAAAATAAGAAAAAGAAAGAAATGAAAAAAAAAAAGGAAATAAAGAAAAGAAAAAGAAAAATATTTTTACCTTTGAAATAAGCGTGCACATTTAAATGCCACTAAATTGTGCAAAATTTTATTTGACAATTATATGTTTTTCACTATGTTGTGGGGACGAGTACATCACTTTTTGAAACAAGGTGCGTGGGTTCTTCGGGGATATATATATATTCATTCAAATTTTAAACAAGAAAAACAAAATATTTATGATTTAAAGTTCAAACTTTAAATATTTAAACATGCACATCATTGAACATTCAACATTCACATTGATTTTTTAAAATTTCTAGTTTGATACCAAGTGCAAATTGGAGTTTACATATTAATAAGTATCATGATATATGTCCATTGTCATACTACGTTTAAAATTTGCCTTAAGGCATCTCCAAACATGAACTAGGAAATTTCAAAATAGTGAACAATGGCTTCCTCAAGTTATGTCATCAGCATGACTTGGATCTTCATTCAACATGCTCTCCAGCAACATAGCTAAAATAGTAATGACCTTAACATAGCTACAATAGTAATGACATTCGGCCTACACAATGAATCTACAGTGGCAATCTCTAGGTCGAAATTGCAGAAAGAGAAGTAAAAAGGTAGAGCTTGAAAAGAATTACAACAAAATCAATAACAAAAATTGACCATAACATTCCCGATTTTGGGGTTCCACGCACCCGTTGTCGGGGTTCCACGCACCCATTGTCGGGGTTTGGCGCACCCAATTAGACAAAAGAACCCAAATTTTGATTGTGAAGAACCCGGTGCTTACTCGGAGAACTTGATTCTTTTGGGCGCGTTTTAGAAGAACTCGTACCCGAACTTGTTACTTGGGGACAAGAACCCCACCCACGGGTTCGCGAACCCGTGCAACATAATCCATATGCAGCTTTCAACAATCACGATGGTGCGCTCCCAGATCGACGACAGCAGGTGGATTTCGGGGCCCCCCATATTCTTGATAGTTAATGGAGGGGTGGGGGTTCGCAAAGCGGTTTCTTCGATCCCGCTTGTCTATACGTGTCTTCATCTCATGCATTGCGGGACCACCCTGGCTTGAAACCACATACCACCACCCCCCACCCCTCACAAACCACTTATCCTCCTCCGGTAATTATTCCTGCCATTTTCACCCTCCGCCAGCCTTCCCCCATTTCTAGTCCCAACTACTTCTCCCACTAAACTAGCTATGCAACGATTGTTACATTTATAACTCTCGCCAACATTCAAAGCATTTATTTCCCTTTTCCAATAACAATTAATTCAAAAGAAAATCGTTATGAGAAAAATGATAAAGCCATTTCCATGCCAAAACGAATCCTTTAACCTCCTACCTGCAACCAGAATTTCCAGAGCATCATCTGAGCGAATTCTAGCGATCAACAACTATCAATCACCACTACTCTCGGGTAAATTCTCAATTAGCCCCAGGAATTTTGATTTGTTTCCCAAGTGGCCAACCATAAAGGAAAATCTAAAGTGTCTGTAAGGAATCCCATTGTTACATCTTGTAATTAATTTAAATGAATTACCTCTTATTGGCACTCACTTCAAGATTACTGAAACCAATTGCGAATTCGACTTGTACGAGCTTCGCAATTAGGCATTTGAAAAGTATGAAGACGCCCAGCGACGAATTCTCTTTCTAGGAGTCTTTACTTCCTCAGTTTTGTTTCCCTCAGACACAGCATTTTGCAGAGTTTGTCACCTGTTGTGGAGCTCGATACCTTCCAAGTCAAAGAGCTATAATTGCTCAAAATAATGAGACTCTTTTCTCCATAACCTCTAAGTCGATTTGTCAAGTCCTGCAACTAAATCCTCAGGACTCGCTTCACCCTTTTTCTACTGATGCCCTTATGGATATTTACCAAAAGCTTTCTTTTTCAGACAGAGCTCATATTTTTGAGTCATTTCTACCATAAAATTTTGAATTACCCAAGAATAACCCACCTTATCCCTCTACAATATTTCCTCAGATATCTAGGTAAGTTATTTCCATGGTCTCCAGTCTGTTAGAACTGAGGATATCCAAACGATCAATGGGTAGATGAGGTTATCTTAGGGTTCTTATCAGTGGTTTCATCTGGTAAGAAACCCTCAATAATGTTCAATTACAGACAATTTTTGTCAGATGTAATTCATGATCAATTCTTAAAGTACAGTGTTGAAGGATCATTCAAGCACCAGTCGATTTTCGTTTACTTGTTTTTATATCATCAAACAGTAAGGTTCAAATTTCCTCTACAGTAATTGGAGGTTGAAAGAAAGCCACAGTTAGTGATTCATTGTACTTCATTAGTGGCGAAAAATTCCGAAGATTTCACTTTCAATGACTTTGTCAATTAATTTTTGTATATGGAAATTTGTTTGTTAAGAAGTGATGCAGTTCCCAAGATTTCCACAAAGATTAAAATGATCCTACATTTAAGTGAGCATTCTAAAGTTGGAGACTGGTATTTATACCAGAATTTTTCAGAAATTAGAATCTATGGTTGTGAGTTGTCACCTTACAAACTACCAATTTGTAATATTCCCAATTAGCAATAGCTAATTGGAAATATTAATTTTGACTATTTTGCCTTTATAGAGTTAAAATATAAATAAAGGGGGTGAAGGGGACACTTAGCTCACACTTAGGATAAAAAGTATTTCCTAAAGTCACTTTAGAGACATGTCTATTTGGCAACGTGGGGCCTAGTGGTCAAGTGGCAGTGTAGGAAAAGCAGCAGCGTAGACAGCGTGGGGCCTAGCCAGCGCAGAGTGAGTTGGACAGCGTGGGCCAAGGGGGACAGCGCAGAGATTGGTGGGGCCTAGGTGAGGGAAAGGCTCACCAAGCATAAAAGGAGGAGGCGTCTCCTCATTCTCATTCATTCTGATTATGCATCTTTGAGAATTGTCTTCTAACATTGAGCACGCTTGCTATTTAGCAAAGTTTGCACGTACTGTTCAGTACATCGGGTGTCTCCGTTCGGAGATCCCAACCTTAGCCCCGGGAGACTTCGAGTGCCTGCTCGGGTGAGGAGTTTCATCCTTGTTTTGTCGGAGAGATTTGCAGCGACCACAGGAGGAGCATCCACTCAGAGAGACAGCATAGTCAGTGAGAGGGAGGACGCAGTCTTGAGAGGAGGTGGTTCTGGATTGGGTGTTTGTTGGTGGATTCAGCCTGGGATAGTGGGTAAGGGGCCAGCCCTTCCCTATTCCAACATTTTGGAGGAGTTAGGGGCCATTATTTGGAGCAGATTATTCAGAGCCAGCATCCCTCCTTGAGGAATAGCGTAGTGACTCAAGGGAGCCATTTTCGAGGGTCGGCCATTTCTGAAAAGCTTTTTCGGCTTTTCTGGGTATTGGGAGTAGAGGCCATTCCCGAAGTTTCAGAGTTTTCCGAGGTGAGGAGCAGCCCCAAAGATTCAGTTCATTCTAGAAGTAGCAACAGCGCAGTAGCAATACCAGCAGCTTGGGAGATAACGCAGTCCAGAGGGAGCAGCCATTCCGAGTCATTTCCTGAGAGTCTTTCTACGCTTGCCTAGTGCAAGCCGAGGTGCCATCATTCTGATCACCTCTGTACTCATTTCCATTTCTCAGTAATAATAAAATGGCTCAGCGTTCTCCATATTGTTTGTTTCCCTTATGATTTGTCTATAGTTGTTGTATGTCTTTGTTTATGTGCTTGTATTGTTGTTTATTTCCATTTGGGATATTACAGTGGTATCAGAGCTCATAGATGTGGCTCAGCTTGTGGAGCAGATTGTCTATGACACCAGTAGGAAAACCTTAAATCACTTACCGAGGAAGGAAGTATAAAGACAAAGAGCGGAGATTAGAGCTCACTTTCGGGAAAGGAGACAGCGTTCCAGTGGTGGACGCAGAGGAAGAGAAACCAATGGCAAAGGAAAGAGATGTCGGGAAGGAGTTCGGGGAACTCCTCCTCAAACCAATGCAGGATTTGTCGAGGCGAATAAAGGAGATGGGGCAGAGATTCACGGCAGAGTCTAGACAGTGCGAGACCCTAAGGGGTTTCCATGTTGGAGAGGGCTCAAGCACCTCCCATCATTTACAGGAGCACCTCACAGCGCAGCAGATAGCATCGCACACACCCCCCTGTTCCACGATGCCGACATTTCTTGGCGCAGACATTGGGGCAGAAGCACAGCAGGAGCAGGAACCGACACACATGGGAGATTATTTTGCTGAGTACCAGTCATACGGTTAGGAGTTCAGAGATGCCCTCACTTTCCATGATTTTGTTCAGCTCAAGCGGGACAGCAGACCCTGCAACCATCACAGGGGGAATAGACATTCACATGACGGGGACTTACAGTGCACGGTGGGTAGATTCCATCTACTGACATTTGACGGATCGGCCAAGTGTTCAGCAAAAGCTTGGGTGGAGAAGTTGGATATATATTTCCAGCTTAATCAGATGGCCGAGCTAGAGGCCATCAAGGTGGCAGCGCTGCACCTAGAGGGCGAGGCCCAGGATTGGTGGTTTCATGGGATGGTTACGCTGGGGCACTCGAGAGTGACAGCATATGTCGAGTTTACGCGAGGGTTGGTAGAGCGTTTTGATCGGAGGGATCCAGAGGAGCATTTTGTTGAGCTAACAAAGCTCAAGCAAACCGAGAGGCCGAACACGTACATCTCCAAGTTTTTGAGACTCTCCATGATGGTACCTGATTTATCCACAGCTCGGATGATCTATATGTTCATAGATGGATTGGTAGAGCCTCTATGGGGATTAGTCAAATCGACGAGGCCCGCAACACTCCATGATGCAGTTGAGAGGACTCCAGATTTGCAGGATGCACTTCCCAGGACTAGAGCTCCTTTTCCCTAGAGATCGACATTCCAGCCAAAGGGAAAGGATGAGAGGGTTCCACCTACCAAGGGGAACTAGGGCAGAGGGTTTGGAGATGATGAGGTCAGGAGAGACCTGAAGCGGAGGAGGTTATGCTACACGTGTCAGGAGCCATGGGCAGCAGGACACTGTTGTGCCGCGGGGAAGGCACATTACATCGAGGTCTTCTCCGATAGTAGCGGGGAAGAAGAAGAGTATGAGGAGATGGAGGCTAGAGGCAACAGTACAACGTAGAGAGGGGATCATCTGCCACCTCCACCACCTAGAGCAAGAGGTGCAGCTTTTGCACCTATCGAGGGAGCCCTTGCAGCGTTGCGGGGAGTTCCCAAGAACTTGACACTGCATGTCCGAGGCACAGTACGAGGGCAGCGTGTGTCGTTGTTGGTAGACAGTGAAGCTACCCACAATTTCAATGATGCCTAGTTGGTAGAGCGGAGGGGTATGTAGACAGAGACTTTTGATGGGTTTTCGGTACTGGTTCCAGGGGACCGGACCATGCAGTGTGCCAGGTATGTGCTAGCCTTGGCAGTGACGATGGGGACGTACACCCTGACAGATCATTTCTTCATGATGGACATTCTGAACACCAATGTGATACTTGGGGTACAGTGGCTTATCACACTAGGGAAGGTCACCACTGACTGGGAGACCTTGGAGATGGAGTGGACGGACAAGAAGACTGGGAGGCATGAGAAGATTAGGGGTATGCACACCTATCCACCATAGACAGTTTCAGCACACCGGATGGAGGCAGATTTCCGAAAGGGAGATATAGAGTGGGCAGTGGAGTTGCGTGTGTTGGAGGCAGGATCTACAGGGCAGGCCGTACACCTAGATGTACAGTCCATTCTCGACAAGTATGCTACGATATTTGGGGAGATACCACCAGGACAGCCACCAAATCGGGGGTTTGAGCACACGATTGAGCTGGAGCAGGGGCATCCAGGTTGTTATCACTACACCCTATAAGCATCCCAAAGCCTATCGGGATGAGATTGAGAGGGCTATCCATGAGCTCCTAGCCCTTGGACACATCCGTCCTAGCACTAGCCCCTTTGCTTCTTCAGTAGAACTTGTGAAGAAGAAAAACAGCATGTTGAGGATGTGCATTGATTACAGGGCCCTGAACAAGAAGGCCATGAAGAACCAGTACTCCATCCCACGAATCGATGAGCTGGTGGATGAGCTGAGGGGGGCCAAGTTCTTCTCAAAGATTGATTTGAGATCCGGGTACCATCAGATTCGCGTGAGGGGGCAAGACATTCCCAAGACCGCATTCAAGTGCCATTACAGCCATTTTGAGTTTTTGGTGATGCCTTTTGGGCCCAATGCCCCGACCACTTTCCAGTCATGCATGAATCACATCTTCCGCAGTCATTTGAGGAAGTGTGTATTAGTGTTCTTTGACGACATTCTGATTTACAGCAGGACATAGGAGGAGCACCTCCTACATATAGAGGCTGTCTTGCGCATTTTGGAAGAGCAGCAATTTTATGCTAAGCTCTCCAAATGTGAGTTTGAGCTGATAGAGATGCTCTACTTGGGGCACATCATTAGGGTGGACAGAGTGAGGGTCCACGAGGAGAAGATCAGGGCCATCAGGGATTGGCCAGAGCCGAAGAACGTGACGGAACTTCGGGGATTTGTAAGGATCTTCACCTACTACCGGAAGTTCGTCAAGGGATTTTCCCAGCTTGCTGCACCCCTTATAGACCTTACCAAAAAGGGGGCATTCAGTTGGACAGATACAACGCAGAGGGCTTTTGATATGCTCAAGGAGGTGATGAGCAGTTGTCCAGTGTTAGCATTGCCAGATTTTACAGAGCCCTTTGTTTTGGAGTGTGATGCATCGGGGGAGGGGATTGGCACAGTTTTGATGAAGGGAGGCCACCCCATAGCTTTCAAGAGCCGGAAGCTATTGCCACATGAGAGGTTGTATGCTATATACGACAAGGAGATGTTGGCCACATGCATGCCTTGGCCAAGTTTCGATAGTCCCTGGTAGGGAACAAATTCAGGGTGAGGACGGATCACAACAGCCTCCGATTCTTTTTAGAGCAGAAACAGTTACAGGAGAGGCGGCAGAAGTGGGTCAGCAAGATCCAAGCTTATGACTTTGACATCAAGTATGTCAAGGGGAAGAACAACGTTGTGGCAAATGCACTTTCCCGCAAACTGGCAGCGTTGTCCTTCATGAGTTTGGACACAGACTGGAGGGCTCAACTGCTGGTAGAGTACTCCAAGGACCCTTTTGCTTGTGAGATTTTGGATGGACAGGTGACAGATGACAGGTACAGAGTGATGGACGAGGTAATCTATTACAGGGACAGGATCTTCTTGACTGAGGGCTCCCAGCTCAAGAAGAAGATATTGCACGCCTCGCATGATTCTCCATTATCAGGCCACCAGGGGTTTACCAAAACCTATAGGGCCATCAAAGAGAGGTTCCCTTGGAAGGGCCTCAAGGAGGACGTGTTCCAACATGTCAGGGAGTGCGAGGTTTGCCAACGTAACAAGGGGGAGATGAACCATCCGACAGAATTATTCCAGCCTCTTCCCATACCTAAAGGGAAATGGGAGGGTATTTCGATGGACTTCATTACAGGGTTCCCCATGGTACAGGGCAAGGATTGCATATTTGTAGTTGTAGATCAGCTGACTAAATATGCTCATTTTTTCGCCATATCGGCACATTACACTGCAGCACAAGTAGCAGAGTTGTTCTTTAGGGACGTTTTCAGGTTGCATGGTCTCCCAAAGACCATTGTCAGTGACAAGGATAGCCACTTCATGGGCGGATTTTGGCAGGAGCTTTTCCGTTTGGTGGGCACTGAGTTGACACCAAGTACTAGTTACCACCCCCAGATGGATGGACAGACCGAGATAGTGAACAAGTGGCTGGAGGGCTACTTGCGTAACTATGTCAGCGGGCAACAGAAGGCATGGTTGAGATGGTTGCACTTGGGGGAGTACTGCTACAACAACACTCATCATATGTCCATTGGTATGTCTCCATTTTATGCATTGTATGGATATCATGCTTTATCTTTTGCTGATATGATGTTTGGTACTAGCAAGGCTCCTAGAGCCAAGGATTGGATCCCAGAGAGTCAGGATATACTCCGAACTCTCAAGGATAACATGGCTACAGCACAGAACCAGCAGAAGTTGTACGCCGACAGGAGACAAGTTGAGAGGGAGTTTGAGGTAGGGGACTTGGTCTACCTACAATTGCAGCCATATCGGCAGTCCACGCTGAAGCAAAAGGGGGCTAAAAAGCTCAAGCCTCGCTTCTATGGACCTTACAGGGTGATACGCAGAGTGGGACAAGTTGCATATGAGTTGGAGCTACCCAAGGGTAGCAAGATTCACAACGTTTTTCACGTGTCATGCCTGAAGAAGGCACTAGGGCAGCCGGTGACTGCAACAAAGGAGGTTCCGCCCACAGATGATGAGGGGCACTTGGTGCTACAGCCGGAGGCCATTATTGACACTAAGGAGAGGTAGCTACGGAGCAGGACAGTCAGGGAGTACCTAGTGAGATGGAGGAATTTACCGGATGAGGATGCCACCTGGGAGAGTGAGAAGATTCTGCAGCATCCATCATTACAGTTGCTTGAGGACAAGCAACGTTTTGCCGGGGGAGACTATAATATTCCCAATTAGCAATAGCTAATTGGAAATATTAATTTTGACTATTTTGCCTTTATAGAGTTAAAATATAAATAAAGTGGGTGAAGGGGACACTTAGCTCACACTTAGGATAAAAAGTATTTCCTAAAGTCACTTTAGAGACATGTCTATTTGGCAATGTGGGGCCTAGTGGTCAAGTGGCAGCGTAGGAAAAGGAGTAGTGTAGACAACATGGGGCCTAGCCAGGGCAGAGTGAGTTGGATAGAGTGGGCCAAGGGGGACAGCACAAAGATTGGAGGGGCCTAGGTGAGGGAAAGGCTCACCAAGCATAAAAGGAGGAGGGATCTCCTCATTCTCATTCATTCTGATTATGCATCTTTGAGAACTGTCTTTTGACATTAAGCACGCTTGCTATTTAGCAAAGTCTACACATATTGTTCAGTACATCGGGTGTCTCCGTTCGGAGATCCCAACCTCAGCCCCGCGGGACTTCGAGTGCCTGCTCGGGTGAAGAGTTTCATTCTTGTTTTGCCGAAGAGATTTGCAGCTACCACAGGAGGAGCATCCACTCAGAGAGACAGCGCATTCAGTGAGAGGGAGGACGCAGTCTTGAGAGGAGGTGGTTCCGGATTGGGGGTTTGTTGGTGGATTCAGCCCGCGATAGTGGGTAAGGGGCCAGCCCTTCCCTATTCCAGCATTTTGGAGGAGTTAGGGGCCGTTATTTCGAGCAGATTCTTCAGAGCCAGAGTCCCTCCTTGAGGAATAGCGTAGTGCCTCAAGGGAGCCATTTTCAGGGGTCGACCGTCGGCCATTTCTGAAAAGCTTTCTGGGCTTTTCTGGGTATTGGGAGTAGAGGCCATTCCCGAAGTTTCAGAATTTTCCGAGGTGGGGAGCAGCCCCAAAGATCCAGTTCATTCCAACAGTAGCAGCAGCACAGTAGCAGTACCAGCAGCTTGGGAGATAACGCAGTCCAGAGGGAGCAGCCATTCCGGGTCATTTCCTAAGAGTCTTTCTACGCTTGCCTAGTGCAAGCCGAGGTGCCATCATTATGATCACCTCTGTACTCATTTCCATTTCTCAGTAATAATAAAATGGCTCAGTGTTCTCCATATTGTTTGTTTCCCTTATGATTTGTCTATAGTTGTTGTATGTCTTTGTTTATGTGCGTGTATTGCTCTTTATTTCCATTTGGGATACTACACAATTTTCATTCCAATGAGAATTTTTGCATTAGAATTTATCAAATAAATGATGAACATGGATGATATTAATTTTGTTTCTAGGAAGCAAAAAGCTCATTTTAAATTGAAGGCACAAGTTGTCCCATTCATAGTCAATACTAGAGCTACAGAAAAGGAAGTTAATGTTTGTTAAGTAATAAATTCTGAAGATGTTCTATGCTAGATGCAAATATACTTTAAACTTGTAGGGCTCAATGAAAGTAAGATGCAGATAGAACATACCAATAGATCGATGGAAGACAAGCCAAAACAGAGATAAAAAATGGTGGCATTACGGCGATCAGCATGATGCTTCAACCAGCGAAGACTTCATAAGGTCAGCCTCCCACATGTGTCCACAACCCCAAGACGTCTCATCAAGAATGCTCCACCAAAACGCTGCACCAGAAGCCCTAAACGCAGAATCGAGAACGTTGTTCCAACACCATCCAAGAAAGAAGAGAATGCCTCCACAAAATCTGTGCATGAAATGAACTCCAAGTCTCTCCAATATATAGGCATCATTGGGGGTGTGTGACACATCTCTTATGCATGTGGGATAAATCAGGCGGACCTTGCACATGTGGAATAAGTTCAAGATACATGTTCTGCTCATCCAATCAAGATGATCTTTAATTCGATCTTGCACCTCACCGAAAGGGGAATCCAATAAAAACATTTGCATTGTCATCTGAACATCACACCATGGAGTTTGGACCTAGTTCTCCAAAATTAACACTCCCTCTCAACTAGGGAGAACTCCATCCACCAGTGCCATCCAAACATCGTGCGTCATCCCGCCGTAACTTGCTTTGTTGGCTCTTTATTTCAAAACAAAAGGTGAGTCACAAAGACATCACTCCCAGCTAACCCGAAGTCAGCTCAGAGGTCTGAAACCTCTATAGGACTCAAAGGAGTCACATACCAACTCAAAGTTGGTTAAATTGACCCGAAGTTAGTTGGAGATCCGAAACCTCACTTGGACTCAAGAGAGTCATATACTAACCCGAAGTTAGTTTAACTGACCCGAAGTTAGTTGGAGGTCCGAAACCTCACTAGACTTGATCCTAGATCAAGTGGTTGGACACGTGCCATCCTAGACATAGAGAGTACAACAATCTCTGATGCATCCATCGGTCTTGCTATTGGTCTCTATCCACATTTCCCACCTCATTGGCCAAATGAGAGGTACTTCCCATGAGTCCAGTACTACATGGGTAGGATGCATACGGGGCACAGATCAAAGAGAGGTAAACCAACTCAATATCATCATGGTGGGGAAAAATCACACCAACAAGGTTCGACAAGCCCAGCCCTATGTTTTCTTATAGCTCCAAGAAGCTATCCCCAAAGCACCCCTGGAGCTCCTAGAGCTCATCGTCAAACAGGACCCTCCAAATAGGGTCGTTCCACAATTCCAAGATTCTCACGCAAGGTTAGGAACTTGACCTTCCCCAAGGGCTTTGTGAGAGTATCCACAACCTGGTCATTAGTTCCTATATGATTGAGCCTTATGGTGCCTCGCTGTACCATATCCCGGATAAAGTGGCACCAGACATCAACATGCTTGGATCGATCGTGGAATACGGGATTCTTTGACAAACGAATCCCCCCTTTAGTTATCACAAAGGATAACGATGGCATCTAGCACATGCTCGAACAGCTCACTGAAGAGCTTTCGCAACCAAGTGGCTTCACAATAGGCCATACATGTTGCAATGTATTCGGCCTCAGCGGTGCTCAAAGCTACATCTTCTGCTTCCTATTCGAAGCAGACCCAAGTGTGAAGCAGCATCCAGATGTGCTCTTGCGATCCACCACACTGCCAACCCAATCGGCATCAGTATATCCAAGGAGTGTCACACTCACGAATGTATCTCAACCCATGGTTTATCGTGCCCCGAAGATATCTCAACATATTCTTGGCACCAACCCAATGAATGTGATGAGGATCAACCATGTGTTGACTCAAAGTGTTCATTGCAAAACATACGTCCGGACAGGTGTTCACTAAGAACATTAGGGCCCCTACAGTTGACGATACTCAGTAGGATTTGCTAGCACGGGCCCAGTAGCGCTACTACTCAACTTTTTAAAGTTGAGCTTCGTCGGTGTCGATACGGACTTACAGTCCACCATTCCAAATCTTTCCAGCAGCTTCACAATATATTTTCCTTGAGAAAGGAAAATCTCGCCAGGTCTCTGCCAGACCTCCAGGCCTAGGAAGTAATGCATCAATCCTAAGTCCTTCATCTCGAACTCAGAAGCGAGCTCCCTCTTACACTGATGAATGAGAGGGTCAGCACCTGTCAGGAAGAGGTTGTCCACATACAGCACCAAAATGAGAGGCTTTTCTCTATCAACCTTGAAGTAAAGGTTCGAAGCAGCACTACTACGAGTGAAGCCCAGCTTCATCAAGTAGCTATCTATCCTCTCGTACCAAGCCCTGGGGGCTTGCTTCAACCGATAGAGGGCATTCTTCAACCTACAAACATGGGTGTCTCTATCCTTGACTTCGAACCCCAGAGGTTACCCCTCATACACCTCTTTCTTTATCGCACCATGCAGAAAGGCAGTCTTCACATCCATCTGATGAAGATTCCATCCTTGCGTAGCAACAAGGGCTATGATAGATCGGATAGTGGTATATCGGGCCACAGGTGCAAATATATCATCATAGTCTAAGTCTTCCTCTTGAGAGAAGCCTCGGGCAACGAATCTTGTGTTGATTTATGATAGCATCGGATGTGCTCTAGCCTTGTAACAGCCTTGTAACTTTGTATATAGGCTAAGACACATGTGTTCCAGAAAACCCAGAAATGGTTTTGGAAAATTCCACTTAGAGATGGTTTAATTAAATTTATTAATCGTTTTTTAATGTTTTCCTAAGTCTAAACTTAGGGAAACTGATTAATTAAAGGGTATTAATTAAACTAAGTGTGAATCTTCTAGATAAAGTCATGGATCACCTCCAAGTTAATCTTAGCCCTTGATTATGTTTTAATCTTGGTCGGTGAAGGATCAATGGAAGAATATAAGGAGGGTGAGGGGCCTATGGAAAATACGTTGAGCACATTGAGCATTTGGCATTTTTGAGTTTGTATGAGGAGACACAGCTTTTGGTCAAAATCTAATCACTAGGGCAGGGTTTGCTAAGTGATTTTGATTGAGTGATCAAATTCGGAGAGGGGCAAAAGCAGAGACTAGTCAGGAGGACAAGGAGTGCATTGCAGAGAGAGGCAGCATTTATGCAGAGAGAGACAATGCAATTTTCTGAAGGGGTGATGCAGTCCCTACAAGAAATCACGCAGAAGCAGCGCAGTGTCTCTTGGAGTCAGTCTGGAGATAGCTAGAGGCTGGGGTTTCTGAGCCAGGAGGACCAAAATCCAATCTCAGATCAGCTAGATCAGTTGCAGAAAGAGGTGACGCAGTTTATCAAGCTTGCCTACGCAGGCTTACGCAGATCCAACGTAAGCACTCACGCAGAGGCAAAAAAGGGCTTCACCAGCGTTGTTTAGATCAGCCAGAGACTTGCAGAGTGAGGCATATCTCAAAATTACATTTGTTGTCCAGATTTCTCTGAAGGGTGAGCCAGATATTGGCACCCTAGTTGTACTCAAGATTTTGCTGATTAATAATACAAAACCCTCAGATTTGTTGCACCGGTTTTTCCAAGTTGGGTTATTCTGGGACTTAGCCCAAAAATAACTATGTCAAATGTGGATGTTTTTCATTATATTTTGTTCAAATTGTTTCAGCACTTAGATTCATTCCGCAGTATTATCTGTGTAGACTGCTTCAAAAATTACTTCAATATTTCACTGTAATGAAATAATTATGAAACATAATAGGAGAAGTAATTCAGATTTGTTGCAGTAGGAATCCAGATTTAGGATTTTTCACATGTTATCAGAGCTTATTCAAGCTATAGTGCAGGTGAAACACAAGAAAACCAGCAGATCAGCGCTGAACAGTCTGGGATCTGCGTAAGCAAACAGCAGACCCTCCCAGAAATTACACTATCCAAGCCAAGAGGGCATTCCAGTGCAGAAAAGACTCCCTCTGAGAGAGTTGACAGAGAGGTAAGATTTTTTTTAGTTGCAGAAGAGGTAGCGTAGCAGACCAGCGTAGCTGAAGGACGCAGTTACTGCACAGCAGTAAGAGCTGGTGCATAAGCATCAGAAAATTTCTGAAAAGCACAGTCAGGGATTTCTTGATCTCAGAGGGTTTCTTACTCAAAGAAACTCAGCTTTTCCCATCCAGCAGCAGAAGTAGAGTGACTTACCCCTCAAGGAGTGCGTAAGTCTAGCTAAGCAGAGGGTTAAAGGAAGATATCGACAAGTTGAGGAGATGGCCAGCAATGGATTGTGTGACCAAGTGTAATATTCCAAGTAGAAATAAACATCAATATAAAGCAACATAAACATGAAACTACAGCAAATAGAGAGACATCATACATAGAATGCAAAACATGGAGAATGTTGAGCCATTTTATTATACAACTGAAAGTGAAATGAGTACAAAAGGTGATCAGAATGATGGCACCTTGGCTTACACAAGGCAAGCTAGAGATACTCTCAAAAATACTCCCGGAATGGTTGCTCTATCATTGACTGCGGTATCTCCAAGATGTTGTTGTTGCTACTGTCGGACCACTGCTGCTACTGGAATAAGCTGACTCTTTGGGGTTGTTTCCCTGCTCAAAAAAATATGGGACTTTGGAAATGAGATCCTCACTCAATACCCAGAAAAGCCCAGAAAGGGTTTCCGGAATGGATGACCCTGGAAAATCACCTCCCTAGAGAAATCACGTTGTCCCAGTGGAATACGCTGGCCCTAAAGGTGTCTCTGCAAGTGGTGGCCTCCTCCTCTGCCAAAATGATGGAATAGCTAAGGGCTGGTCCCTTCTCACTATCTCGGGCTGAATCCCCTGATAAATCTCAGCTCCCAGCACTACCTCCGCCAAGAACTGCATGGTCTCTCCTCAAGACTATGCTGCCCAAGCAAGTGCGTAATCCTTGCTGAAGATGCTATAGCTCCCACCTGAAAATCAAATTATATAACTCCTCACCCGAGCAAGCACTCGAAGTCCCCCAGGGCTGAGGTTGGGATCTCTGCTCGAAGACACCCGGTGTGCTAAACAGCGCTTGTAGACTTTCCTCAACAGCAAAAACGTGCTCAATGTCAATAGACAAAATCACTTAGCAAACCCTCTTTATGCTTGGAGTGCCTTTCTCTCCCATAGGCCCCACCAAAATTGCGCTGTCCCTCTTGGCCACATTGTCCATCCCTCTCTGCGCTGCCTTGGACCCACGCTGCCCATGTTGCCACTGTCCCCACGCTGTCACTTCAACCCCCTGGGCCCCATGCTGTTAATTAAATGTGCTCACATGACTTTAGGAAGTGTTTTAATTCCTAAGTGTAGGTTGAATGTGTCCTAACTCACTTTATTAACTGACTTTAACTTTATAAAGTAAATTGGCCAAAAATTAATATTACCAATTAGTTGCTGCTAATTGGGAATATTATAGTCCTCCCCGCCAAAACGTTGCTTGTCCTCAAGCAACTGCAATGATGGATGCTGCAAAATCTTCTCTCTCCCAAGTGGCATCCTCATCCGGCAAGTTCCTTCACCTCACCAAAATACTCCCTGACTGTCCTGCTCCGCAGCTGCCTCTTCTGGGTGTTTATGAAGGCCTCTGGCTGTAGCACCAAATGCCCCTCATCATCTGTTGGTCGAAGCTCCTCTGTTGCAGTCACCTGCTGCCCTAATGCCTTTTTCAGGCAAGATACATGGAAGATGTTATGGATCCTGCTACCTGTGGGTAACTCCAACTCATATGCAACCTCTCTGATCCTGCGTATCACCTTGTATCGTCCATAGAAGCGGGTCTTGAGCTTCTCGGCCCCCTTCTGCTTCAGTGTGGACTGCCGGTATGGCTGAAGCCGTAGATTGACCAAGTCCCCTACCTCAAACTGCCTCTCAACCCGTCCACTGTCAGCATACAGTTTTTGTTGGTTCTGTGTTGTAACTAAGTTGTCCTTGAGGGCTCGGAGTACATTCTGACTCTCTTGGATCCAGTCTTTGGCCCAGGGGGCTTTACTAGCACCAAACATCACGTCAACAAAAGATAAAGCATGATATCCATATAAAGTGTAAAACGGAGACATACCAATGGACATGTGGAAAGTAGTGTTGTAGCAGTACTCCCCTAGGTGCAACCATCGTAACCATGCCTTCTGCTGCCCTGTAACATAGTTTCGCAAGTAGCCTTCCAGCCACTTGTTCACTATCTCTGTCTGCCCATCCGTCTGAGGGTGGTAACTGGTGCTCAGAGTCAACTCTGTACCCACCAAACGAAAGAGCTCCTACCAAAAGCCGCCCATGAAATGTTTGTCCCGATCACTAACAATGGCCTTTGGAAGACCATGCAACCAGAAAACATCCCTGAAAAACAACTCCGCCACCTGAGCTGCTGTGTACCGTACTGATATGGCAAAGAAGTGTGCGTACTTTGTCAGTCGATCAACAACTACAAAGATACAATCCTTGCCCTGCATTGCGGGCAACCCTGTGATGAAATCCATCGATATGCTTTCCCATTTCCCCTCTGGAATGGGAAGAGGTTGTAGTAACCCTGCTAGATGGCTCATCTCCCCTTTGTTCCGCTGACATACTTCGCACTCCCTGACATGTCGGAGTACGTCCTCCTTGAGGCCCTTCCAAGAGAACCTCTCCCTGATGGCCCTGTAGGTTTTGGTGAACCCCTGGTGGCCTGATAGTGGTGAGTCATGTGAGGCACACAGCACCTTCTCCTTGAGCTGAGAGTCCCCAGTCAAGAAGATCTGATCTCTGAAGTATATCGCCTCATCCATCACCCTGTACCTGTCATCCGTGGCCTGTCCGTCTAAGATCTCATAGGCAAAACGGTCTTTGGAGTACTCTACCAATAACTGAGCCCTCCAATCCGTGTCTAAACTCATCAGGGACAACACTTCTGGTCTGCGTGAGTGAGCATTGGCCACCACGTTGTTCTTCCCCTTGACATACTCAATATCAAAATCGTATGCCTAGATCTTGCTAGCCCACTTCTACTGCCTCTCCTTCAACTGCTTCTATTCTAAAAAGAACCGAAGGCTGTTGTGGCCAGTCCTCACCCTGAATCTGTTCCCCACCAAGTACTGCCGAAACTTTGTCAGTGCATGCATAACAGCCAGCGTTTCCTTGTCGTATATGGGATACAACCTCTCATGCGACAATAACTTCATGCTCTCGAAAGCTATGGGATGGCCCCCCTACATAAAAAATTGTGCCTACCCCTTCTCCTAATGCATCACACTCAAGGATGAAAGGCTGTGTGAAATCCGGCAACACAAGAACTGGGAAGCTGCTCATCACCTCTTTGAGCCTGTCAAAGGCCCTCTGCGCTGTGTCTGTCCGACTGAATGCCCCCTTCTTTGTAAGATCTGTGAGGGGTGTAGCAAGTTGGGAAAACGAACTTCCGGTAGTAAGTGCAGATGCCTACAAACACCCGAAGCTCTGTCATGTTCTTCAGCTCTGGCCAATCCAGGATGGCCCTGATCTTCTCCTTGTGGACCCTCACTCTATCCACACCAATGATATACCCCAAATAGAACATCTTCGTCAACCCAAACTCACACTTGGAGAGCATAGCATAGAAATGTTGCTCCTCCAATATGCACAACACAGCCTCAATGTGTTGCAAGTGCTCCTCCCACGTCCGGCTGTATATCAAGATGTCGTCAAAGAATACCAGCACAAACTTCCTCAGTTGACCACGGAAGATGTGGTTCATGCAAGACTGGAAGGTGCCTGGTGCATTGGTTAGCCCAAAGGCCATCACCAAAAACTCGAAGTGACCGTAGTGACATCTGAAAGCGGTCTTGGGAACATCTTGGTCCCTCACGCAAATCTGGTGGTACCTTGATCTCAGATCAATCTTCGAGAAGAACTTCTATCCCCTCAACTCATCAATCCGTGGGATGGGGTATCGATTCTTGATGGTCTTTTTGTTGAGAGCCCGATAGTCAATGCACATCCTCAGTGTGCCATCCTTCTTCTTCACCAGTACAACAAAAGAAGCAAATGGGCTAGTGCTAGGACAGATGTGCCCCAGCGCTAAGAGCTCATGAATGGCCCTCTCAATCTCATCACTGTAGGCCTTAGGATGCCTATAGGGTGTAGTAATCACAGCCTGGATGCCCTGCTCCAGCTCAATGGTGTGCTCACACCCCCGATCTGGTGGCTGCCCTGGTGGTATATCTCCGAAAACCATGGCATATTTGTCCAAGATAGACTGCACATCTGGCTGTACGGCTTGCCCTGTAGACCCTGCGTCTGAAACACGCAGCTCCACTGCCCACTCTATCTCCCTTCCTGAAGTTTGCCTCCATCTGGTGTGCTGAAAGTCTCTGTGGCGGATAAGTGTGCATGCCCCGAATCATCTTGTGCTTCCCAGTCTTCTTGTCCGTCCACTCCTCCAAGGTCTCCCAATCTGTGGCGACCTTCCCCAGCGTGATCAACCACTACACTCCCAATATCACATTGGTATCCGGAATGTCCACCACAAAGAAATTATCTATCAGAGTGTAAGTCCCCATAGTCACTGCCAAGGCTGGCACATATCTGGCACACTACATGGTTCTGGCACCTAGAACCAGTACTGAAAACCCATCAAAGCTCTCTGTCGGTATGCTCCTCCACTCTACCAACTGTGCATCAATAAAATTGTGGGTAGCCCCACTGTCCACTAATACCGAAACACGGTGTCCCTGCACAGTACCTCGAACACACAATGTCAAGTATTTGGGAACCCCTCGCAAAGAAGCAAGGACTCCCCTAGTAGGTGCAAACGCTGCCCCTCCTGCTCCTATTGGTGGAGGTGGTGGATGATCTCCTCTCTGTACCACACCGTTGCCTCCTGCCTCCATCTCCTCATACTCATCCTCTTCCTCGTCACTATCGGAGAAAACCTCGACATAGTGTGCCTTCCCCGCGGCACAACGATGTCCCAGTGCCCATGGCTCCTGGCATGTGAAGCATAGCTTCTTCCATCTCAGATTTCTCTGGGTCTCATCATCCAAAGGCCCTCGGCTCTGGTTCCCCTTTGGAGGTGGAACCCTCGTGTCCTTCCCTTAGACTGAAATGTCGGTCTCTGGGGGAAAGGAGCTCTGGTCCTAGGTAGGGCATCTTGCAAATCCCTGTTCCTCCCAACTGCATCATGAAGTGTAGCCAGCATCGTCGATCTAACTAACCCCCAAAGAGGTTCTGCCAACCCATCAATGAACATGTAAATCATCCTAGTCGAAGACAAGTCAAGTACCATCACAGAGAGTCTCAAAAACTCAGAAATGTATGTGTCCAGACTCCCAGTCTGCTTGAGCTTAGTCATCTCAACAAAGTGCTCCTCCGGATCCCTTCGATCAAATCGCTCTATCAGCCTCCGTGTAAACTCTACATATGTTGTCACCCCTGAGTGCCCCAGCGTGCCCATCCCGTGGAACCACCAATCATGGGCCTCGCCTTACAGGTGCAGTGTTGCCACCTTGATGGCCTCTCCCTTTGCCATCTGATTGAGCTGGAAGTAAATATCCAACTTCTCCACCCAAGCCTTTGCTGAACACTTGGAGGATTTGTCAAATGTCGACAGGTAAAATCTGCCCACTTTACGTTGTACATCCCCATCCTGTGTGTATCTAGCCCCTCTGTTCTAGTTGCGGGGTCTGTTGTCCTTCTTGAGCTGCACAAAGTCATGGAAAGTGAGAACCTCACCAAACTCTCACCCGTAGGACTAATACTCAGCAAAATAATCCCCCATGTGAACCGGTTTCGGTTCCTGAGGTGCTCCCGCCCCCGTGCCTGTAGCTAGAAATGTGGGCATCGTGGAAATGTGGGCATCGTGGAACTGTGAGGTGCTCCTGCAAGTGATGGGATGTGTCAGACCCTTCTCCAATGTGGAAACCCCTTGGGGTTTCATGCTCTCTGGTCTGTGGTGAACTTCTGTCCCATCTCCTCTATCCTTCTCAACAACTCCTACACAGACTTCAGGAGAAATTCCCCGAAATCCTTCCCTTCATCTTTCTCCTCTACCATTGGTTCTTCCTCTTCTGTGTCCACTACCGGAATGTGGTCACCTTCTCCAAAAGTGGCCTTAAGCTGCCTCTCTTGGTCCTTATACTTCATTCCCCGGTAAGTGATGTATGGTTTACCTGCGGGTGTCATAGACAATCTGCTCCACAGGCTGAGCCAAGTCTATGAGCTCTGATACCACTGTATTATTCCAAGTAGAAATAACAACAATACAAAGCAACATAAACATGAAACTATAACAAATAGAGAGACATCATACATAGAATGCAAAACATGGAGAATGTTGAGCCATTTTATTATATAACTGAAAGTGAAATGAGTACAAAAGGTGATCAGAATGATGGCACCTTGGCTTGCATAAGGCAAGCTAGAGATATTCTCAGAAATACTCCTGGAATGGCTGCTCTATCAATGACTGCATTATCTCCAAGATGTTGTTGTTGCTACTGCCAGACTGCTGCTGCTACTGGAATAAGATGACTCTTTGGGGTGGTTCCCCTGCTCAGAAAAAAACGGGACTTTGGGAATGAGCTCCTCACTCAATGCCCAGAAAAGCTCAAAAAGGGTTTCCGAAATGGATGACCCCGGAGAATCACCTCCGTAGAGAAATCGCGTTGTCCCAGTGGAATATGTTGGCCCTGAACGTGTCTCTGCAAATGGTGGCCTCCTCCTCTGCCAAAATGATGGAATACCTAAGGGTTGATCCCTTCTCACTATCTCGGGTTGAATCCCCTGATAAATCTCAGCTCCCGGCACTACCTCCTCCAAGAACTGCATGGTCTCTCCTCAAGACTGCGCTGCCCAAGCAAGTGCATAATCCCTGCTGAAGATGCTATAGCTCCCACCTGAAAATCAAATGATATAACTCCTCACCCGAGCAGGGACTCGAAGTCACCCAGGACTGAGGTTGGGATCTCTGCTTGGAGACCCCCGGTGTGCTAAACAACACTTGCAGACTTTGCTCAACAGCAAAAGTGTGCTCCATGTCAATAGACAAAACAAAGATGCATAATCGAATGAGCAAATTAAGAGCCTCTCCCCCTCTTTATGCTTCGAGTGCCTTTCTCTCCCCTAGGCCCCACCAAAATTGCGTTGTCCCTCTTGGCCACATTGTCCATCCCTCTGTGCGCCTTGGACCCACACTGCACACGCTACCACTGTCCCCACGCTGTCACTTCGACCCCCTGGGCCCCACGTTGTTAATTAAATGTCCTCAAGTGACTATAGGAAGTGTTTTATTTCCTAAGTGTAGGTTGAATGTCTCCTAACCCACTTTACTAACTGACTTTAACTTTATAAAGTAAATTGGCCAAAAATTAATATTACCAATTAGCTGTTGCTAATTGGAAATATTACACCAAGATAGATTGGAGGGTGCCTCCAACTATGTTATTTGGAAATCAAGGAAAGATTTTCTTCTTGATGAGCATGATCTAAAGGCCCTCATAGAGAGTGCATGTGCAGAAACTTTGGATGCAGCACATCTGAGACAATTCAAGAAGAATATGGCAAGAGCCAAGCGATTGATCCTAAATGGTGTGAAGGATCATATCGCACCCCACGTAGCAACAAAGACCACTGCTAGAGAGATGTGGGTAGGGCTAGAAAAGCTATACCAAGGATCTTCCGAGTAGCAGAAGATGTACCTTAAAGAGAAGATGCGTAATACCAGGATGAAGAAGGGAGAGCATTTTGACTCCTTGTCTCGTATTCAGGAAACCGAGATCAACTGTCAGCAATAGAATCTTCTCCTAGAGACTCAAAGCTAGTAAGGCTCACTCCTAACTCTGTTTCAGAGGACTATCATGTCTTTGAAGTATTTTGGGCAGAGAAAGACTTCCAGGATGGGAAGCGATGTGAGCAGCCCTACAGCAAGAAGAGTTAAGGATAGATCTCCTCAAAATCCATTTGGAGTATGGCAGCAGCGGTTCAAAGGTCAAGAAGGAGGAAGAAGATAACACTGCCCTTGCATCAAAGGGGCAAGAGACGCAGAAGAAGAAAGATTTGTCCAAGATCAAGTGCTTCCGGTGTGGGGAAATGGGACATTATGCCACAGAGTGTCCTCTAAAGAAAAAGGATAAAGAGGAGAAGGAAGATCCACAAGCAGGAGCTGCCAAGATTGAGACAGAACAAGATTGTGCTATGTTATCTCATATTCCGAAAGGAGAGAAGTGGGTTGACTTGGAGTTATAGAGCCAGAATCTACAAGTGGCAGGATCCTTGAGTGTTTTCCAAACTCTTGGATCACATGCAAGCTACGACAGCCTTAAGATAGTAGCAGGATGGACAGTTGTAGAAGAAGATGAGAAGACAGTGCAGTGGCTAGCAGTACTAGAGCCTGATCAGCGCAGAGAGGGAGCAGCAGCATCAGCAGATAAGCAGCAGCAGCGCAATGCACACTGGTGCAGCGCAGTGCAAAACAGTGCTCATGCAATGCAGAGTAGCAACAGCGCAGTATTTTTCAGAGAGCTAGTACAGAAACTAGCAGAAATCAGTCTTATTTTTCAGTTGCAGATTTACTTGTCCAATTTTGAATGTTTTTCTGTTGCAATTAGCAACAGTGCAGCAGTGCAGCAGTAGCAGTAGTTGAGCAACAACAGCAGATGAGCAGCAGCAGTGCAGTGCAGAGTAGTGCTCACGCAGTGCAAAGCAGTGCTGTAGCATGGTTGCAAAATTCAGAGGGAGTTGCAGTATAGTGGCAGTTGGCAGCAGTATGCAGAGTCAGCATTAGTATAGTTGCAGCATTTTTTGTGCAATGTTGGTGAGCAACATCAACAACACAGTAGCGGATGTTCCAAAAGTCAGAACAGCAACACATTGAGTTGTTTTGTGAGAGCACTTTCCTCGCAAAGAGGGAGTGTTGATTTATGGTATCATCGAATGTGCTCTAGCCTTGTAACTTTGTATATAGGCTAAGACACGTGTTCCAGAAAACCAAGAAATGGTTTTGGAAAATTCCACTTAGAGATGGTTTAATTAAATTAATTAATCATTTTTTAATGTTTTCCTAAGTATAAACTCAGGGAAACTGATTAATTAAAGAGTATTAATTAAACTAAGCGTGAATCTTCTAGATAAAGTCATGGATCACCTCCAAGTTAATCTTAGCGCTTGATTATGTTTTAACCTTGGCCGTTGAAGGGTCAACGGAAGAATATAAGGAGGGTAAGGTGTTGTAAAATGTAACTAGGTTGGTCTTCATGTTAATTATGAAAAGAAGGAGATAAAGATAATAAAATGTGTTTTTGTAGTTGCCTCATGGGTTTCATGAGCATATTTTAGATGGACTTCTTCTTGATGTCCTTTAGGGTTGAGTTAAGTGTCATATCTAGTTTTTTTATATGCTTCAAGATCTTCTGGAAGAAGCCTACATCAACCCTCAAGACATCAATGATAGACAAATGAAGAAAACACTTGTTCAACGATGGGATAAACCTTATCAAGTCGGCCTAATTCACAAGTGTATGGTCGGCTTAAATTGAATAAATGTACTCTATATATATAGATATGATATGTGGTTATTATGGAATACATCAATCGAACATACATCGCAGAGAAAACATCATTGCGGGAAGCACAGTTAATCAAGATCACTGGTATGAACTTAAGTGCGGATACATATAAATACAGCGTTGACCAAGACAGCGAGGACCATGACTATCGTGGACGAGGGAAGTTATATAGTATGAAAAAGGAGCAAGAATTGCGGTCAAAGGTTATGCAGCAGATAATTGGTTGTGGATAAGTTTAATATTGGATAGCATAGAAAGAAGCAGATTTAAGACAGAATTAAGTGCGGACCTATCTAAGGTTACTCAGAGTTTATATTCAGATATAAAGGACAGCAGTTAAGTAAAGAACAGAATGTGAATTGTGAAGTTGTGCAGATAAGATCACGGACATGTGCTGGACGGATGTAGTGAGAATAGAATTTTGAATTGATCTCAAGCCCTACGAATTCTTAACATGGTTTCAGAGCTATGGTCATGATAAAAAGGAAATTTGAAGATCAGTTCAGTGCATCTGTATTAAAGTTCAAATCAAAAGGTTTCAAAGGCATCTTGATGAACTGTTTTCATTTCAGTAAACAGGTGATCAAGCTATATCAACTATGCAAGTTCAATAAGAAAGTCAATCACTATGAAGAAGTTCGAATTGTCTTGGTTCATGGTTGACGAAACACGAAAATCAGGAAAGCGGCAGCACATCAAGATCAAGAATACCTTTAGAGCAGTTGCCTCAGAATCACACCCGCCGCTATGGAGCAAGGGCGAGACAGAGCAGCAGCTGATGTAGACGTAACAGTAGACACAACAGCTGTGGAGCGATCGTTACAAGAGTTGGTAGATAGCGTTGCGCTTCTAGAGCCGCTGCCACTGTGCAGCCAGCTACGAAACAGAGTATTGAGAAACTTACGAAACAGATTATTGCGAAACAGAGTAATGAGAAACATAGTGGCACTTGTGAAGCGGTTGCAAGAAAGAAGGGCATATTTTGAGCAGTTGCTTAATAGAGCCGCATCTCTGGAAGACTTGCGAGACATGGCCACACTTATGGAGCAGTCGCGTGCGATAACAGTTTCAGAGGAGCATATCAATGATGATAATAGTATCAGTTCAAGCTACCCAATTCAGATATCTAATCAAAGATGTACACTCGATACAGTCACAGTGAGTCAATTTCGGATCAGTTTGATGAATGCAAAATTAAGGTGCAGTACTTCAACAGTTTCATTGTTTCCACAACGTCAAAGGTGCTATCACATAATTTGGATGTAAGGGTTGTACCAATGCTATGCTCATGATGATACTATAGTCATGACGCTATATAGATTCTCAATGATATCTCAGAAGACAAGTTTCGGTTATCACAGTACCACTACTATGATAAGGGTTAAGTTCCTTCACTGTGAGAAGGTTTAATTGTCAACAGAGTGAGAGGGTCTGGACTCTGGATACATAACATTGGTGTTATTACAAGGATTTGGTATTTTCACATATCCATAGTTTCAGTGATATTACAAGATAACAACACAATGATACCTCAGTACTACCACAAAGAGGAAGTTTCGAGACTCCTACAGTGAGACAAGATAGTTTTGATGCCTCCACAGTGACAAAGATCACAAACTTGATGGAAAGATGATTTCTATGCTTCCATAGTAGGCTTCCACATAAAGAAAACTCGGTCATCACATAGAGAATTCGAAATCCATGGAAATCAAAATTGTCAGTCCAAAGAACCAGCTTGAAAAGAATCTGAGTACGAGGAACCAAGTAAATATTTTTCATTCTTTAATCAAATTTGGTTAAATGACTTTGTTTTTGCAGGGAGATCTATGAGCTGGTTGGGCTACCGAGAATCCCTACATAAGGAGGATGGTCACAGTCCTCGAAGAAAGCAAAGTCATGAAAAGTCAATAAAGATCAAGATTTATCGGAGTATATATGGAAAGGGATAGAAGGGCTCAAAGATTTCTTATGGATTCGGTCAAAGTGCTTACATCCCTCTGTCTATGAAGAATTGAAGACACCAAGAAAATACATGATAAGCTATAAGAACTATTCTATGCAAAAATGTTGAAGGATAACAGACTCAAATATTCACAAAAGAAAAGGAAAAGTTTAAGTAAGAGACTTATAAACATTACTAATGTAAATCAGTGATCAAGAACAAAGGTCATCATGGAAACATATTTCTCGGATGTGATGACATATTGATGAAGCAGGCCAAGGAAATGAAGCTCTTCATTCTTGAGAAATTGCTAAAGGATGACTCAAGGGAAAAAGATATAAGGTATGTATATATTTATATGCTGACATTGGATGTTTTGAAGTCATGTCATGTGGTTGCAGGTAATGGACTTCTGAACTTAGAAGTATGATCTCTGGAGGAGTATCTCTCAATGCACGGACAGATGAAATCAACATAATATGCCCTCATGGAATATGAGGTGGTTGTATATGAACGAGAAACTAGGAAAGTTGTACGTTCCTGGGAATCAAGAATGTGTAGAAAGGAAGAGATCATGAAATGCAACCATGTCAAGAGGCAATTATCACCCGGAGGCCAAGAAGATGTGACTAGGAGATCTCCTGGAGAGATATGTAGTCTCTAACGGAAGTCTGGTAGAGATGTGTCAATCTGTATAAAGGATGTCGATGCTTACAGGAACATGTCATGGTGAAATATCATCACTGAGGTAACTTTTGTTTTAAAAGGGTTCATATGTAAATGTTTATCTGGATGAATTTGTGCAGGGTTGCTAATCATGAGAAAATATGTATGATCCTGAGAGATGATTCAAAGGAAAGCAGCATGGCACAATAGTGGACCAGATAAGGAAGTCTGGTGAATCACTTTGATAGCTAACAAGACTCAGGAGGGAAGTGATGTATGATCTATGCCCGATGAAGCTAAAAGATGGAGATTCCTCAATACCAAAATCCATGACATCAAGGACAGGAATTCTTCATGAGCAACTAGGTGTCTCACCATTGTTGTTGGAGGTCCCTGGTTAAGAGGGAGCCTGATGGTAAGTTTCTTACTTGGAAGAAACTTGGTAATTCCCAAGGATGAGCTTAGGTATATTCTTTGTATAAGGATGAGTACATTCCCTTGTGGAATAGGTCCTCCCTGAGAGGGAGAGATAGACACATCATTCTAGTCTTGGGAAGACAGAATGGAGGATTGGGTAATCATCTGGAATTCGATACTCTTTGAGAATGTGATCGGGCATTCAAGATAAGAGTAGTCGGGGACCGATATTCTTTGAGGGCTAGCTACCCAAGAGAAGAATAGTCCAAGAATGTCATAATTTGGGAACACCCGGGTGGAGTATGTACCTTGGAGAGGCAATGACAAAGGTGTCTATAAGTCATGTGTCTCACCAGCATTAAAGCCCATTGTCTTGTTGAAGAGATGGGGTTGTTAGTCAAGGCCTTGCACTAGTACAATGCTGGTTGATATGATGCTATACAGATGCGATTACCAATCCGATTTTTCTTAGAGATTCTCTAAGTTTAAAAGTGATTATGTAACTATATGAATACCTCCTTAGTTAAGAGGGAGTTGTAGAAATTTCTCATTTCCCACCCCGGTTTTCAATTTCACCTTATTACTCCAAAATAGTTAAATGCCCTTTCCCATATCCATACATTTAACAAGCTAGAAAATAAATTTTGCTGAAAACACAAATTCTGGAAAAAATTACAGAATGCTGAAAATACAGAAATAAAAATCAACAGATGCAAACAGCCATTCAACACATTTAAACACAGTATTTTTTTGTCAATGTGACCCTGGAAAAACCCCCTACAACTCTTGGGGAAAACCAGTTCGAAAGCTCCTTCTTATTTCTGGAAAATGCTTTTTACAGTGAGAGAAATATTCAGCAAAAAATCAGCGAACAGACTTTACAACTTATCTCGTTTTCTGTGCTTAACCACCGCCTCGGAAAATGTGCAAACAGCAAAAATAGAACAGCAATAAATGCTATACGTCCTCCTCGATTTTCGTGCCCAGAAATATGCAATAAATGCAGTTGTACGGCCTCCTCAAAATCTGTGCAAATAGCAATAAATGTTGCTGTCCAAAATCTCGATTTTTGTGCCAAAAACACAACAAAACTTTGCTGTACGGAATCAGCCTCGATTTCCGTGCAAGAGGACAGCGACTTGCTGTACGGCCTGCCTCGAAATTCGTGCCAACTAAACCAGCCTTCTGCTGCCTCGATTTCTGTGCCAAACTTGTCGTTCGGGTCACGTACGTGCCTCCTTTTCTTAGAAATTGTGCCTGTAGTAATCGCTTTCATCAGGTTAATCACCAGACGGCCTGCTGGGAATGTCGCTTTCTTGAATGTGTGCCAAGTCAGCCTCCTTTGCACGTCTTAAATCTCCCTTACTCTTTTGCTCCTTTTCTCTCAACTGCCTCATGAAAGAATGAATGACCTTTTCCTCCTTTTACTCCTTTTAACCTAACTCTAAGTGACTTTTGGGGAATCCCTAAATCCAATGGCCGAAATAGATTGAGATCTAGGCCGAGATTAAAATGCTCATTTAAATCTCACTTTCTATTTTTTAATTCAATTCCCACTTTAATAAAGACCCACTTAGTCATTTATTTCCAAAGTCACTTTTTCCTTTCTAATTTTACATTGACTTTATTAAAGTCACTTTAAAGTTAGACTTTAGTAACTTTATCACTTAAAGTCACTTTTAAATTAGATTTGACTTTATAACTTTATAAAGTCACTTTAGGAGAAAATTGAATTCTTTTGGACACTTTTCACTAGGCCAAAGATCAAAGCCTTAGGGAACCACCTGTCCTCCGGTAACCAAATTTCAACACTCTCTCTTACCGAGGAAGGTGTTCCTCACCACACACATCTTGTCTCTCTGAAGTAGACATGCTTGCCCCGTGGTAAGGCTTTGGTAAGAATATTTGCAACCTGCTCATCAGTGGGAATATACTCAAGCTTCACAGCTCCCTTCTGAACATAGTCTCTGATGAAATGATATTTGATCTCGATATGCTTTGACCTGTCATGAAATATTGGATTCTCCGTGATTTTAATGCAACTATGATTATCACAATAAATCACTGAAGGTCTCAATGCTTGACCAAACAAGCCAAACAAAATCTTGCGAAGCCATATGGCCTCACAACTAGCCAAACTAGCTACCATGTACTCTGCTTTTGTTGAACTCAATGCTACTGACTGTTGCTTTCGGTTGAACCATGACACCACTGCAGAACCCAACCCAAAACAACACCCTGAAGTGCTCTTCCTATCATAAGCACAACCTGCCCAATCAGAATCAGTGTAACTTGAAAATCTCACTCCATCCCCCTGCCTATAATCCAGACCATAATCCACTGTCCCCTGCAAGTACCGCAAAATGTGTTTTGCAGCCACCCAGTGAACCTTCCTAGGCTCACACATAAACTGACTCATCGTGTTGACCGCAAAACAAATATCTTGTCTAGTGTTGACCAGATACATCAAGGAACCAATCAGCTGTCTGTACAATGTGGGATCCACCAACTCGGAATCCGAAGCATGAAGCTTCTTCCAGTTGGTGATCATCGGTGTCGACATGGGTCTACAATCCTCCATGTGGAATCTGCCAAGGATGTCCACAATATACTTCCCCTGTCCCAGGAAGAAATGCCCCTCCTCCCGCCACACCTCCAAACCCAAAAAGTAATGCATCAAGCCGATGTCCTTCATCTCAAACTTCGCCGCAAGATCTCTCTTGCAGTACTCTATGAGTCTCTCTGCACCTGTAATGACCAAGTCATCCACATACAGCACCAGAATGAGAGGCTCCTCACCTATCACAATATAGTAAAGGTTTGGATCTGCCTCACTCTTTGTGAAACCCATCCCCTGCAAGTATGTATCTATCCTGGAGTACCAAGCTTTGGGAGCTTGCTTCAGGCCATAAAGGGCCTTCTTCAGTCTGCACACATGGGAATCCTTCCCATGCACCTCAAAGCCCTGTGGCTGCTCAATGTACACCTCCTCCTGTATGAAGCCATTGAGAAATGCGGTCTTCACATCCATCTGGTGGATCTTCCAACCCATCTCTGCTACTATCGATATAATGGAGCGGATCGAAGTATATCGAGCCATGGGAGCGAAGGTCTCCTCATAATCAACTCCCTCTACCTGGGAGAACCCTCTAGCCACAAACCTCGCTTTGAATTTCTCAATGCTGCCATCTGCAGCATGCTTTACCTTGTAAAGCCATCTGGAAGTAACCACGGATTTGCCCTCAGGCCTCGGCACCACCTCCCAAACATTATTCTTCATGATAGAAGAATACTCCTCCTGCATGGCCTCTCTCCAGACCTGCTGGCTAGCTGCCTCCTCATAGCTAGAAGGCTCAGAGTCAAGGATGCTGGTAGCCATTGCCATATAGCTACAAAACCTCTCAGGTGGTCTGCTCTCTCTGACCGGCCTCTTAGGCTCAGCAACAGATGTGGCATCTCTCAAGGTGTCCCGAAGCCACTTGGGCTTCCTCTTCCCTGAGCACGACACTTCTCCGCTCGAGAATAAAACCTCCTCCTCAACATCAAGAGCTCCAACTCCCGATCGTTTGTCTCATCCCCCGACCGCACCCGAACCTCGTAGATGCCGAGTACCGTGCAGAACTCCATCGCTGGACTCCTGAATCGGCTTCGTGGATCCATGGGCATGCTCGCCCGTAGCACCACTACCACTGACTCTGAGCCACTCCCACCGACCTGACTCCGACATCGTCATAGATGTACCTCCGTATGATCCTCCCGATCCCCGCCCACCAGATCCCCGCGATCGACTCAACTGGCCGAGGGTCCTGGCTGCAACCCGTATACTTCCAACCCCGTGACCCTCTCGAAGGCCCCTGTCCTCCTCGAACTTCACATCCCGCCTGACAACAACTTTCCTCTGTGCAGGAATGTAAATCCGAAAGGCCTTTGAGGTCTCACTATAGCTCACAAAGATACCCTTCTCTGCGGTGGGCTCTAGTTTGGTCCTCTTCTCCTTGGGTATGTAGGAGTATGTGATACACCCAAAGATACGAAGATGACCACTATCAGGCTTCTTCCCAGAAAAAGCCTCCTCCGGAGTCATGTGCCCCAAGGCACGATGCGGACTCCTGTTCTGCAAGTAAACAGTTGTGTTGCAGGCCTCTGCCCACAAAAACAATGGCAACCCCTGATCATGTAACATGGCTTTGGCGCCCCTCCGATGGATCTGTTCTTCCTCTCCGCAACCCCGTTCTGCTGGGGGTTGTAAGGAACAGTGAGCTCCCTCCTAATGCCTGCCTCCGCACAATAGTCAACAAACTCTCCAAGGGTGTACTCTCCTCCATTGTCCGACCTCAGGGACTTGATCTTCCGAACTGTCTGTGTCTCCACAAGAGCTCTGAACTCCTGAAACCGCTTGAAGACCTCACTCTTGGTCTTCAAGAAATAAATCCAGGTCCTCCTGGAGTGATCATCAATGAATAACACATAGTACTCATATCCACTCAAGGAAACATGAGACATCCGACCACTCACATCGGAATGAATCAAATCAAGTATCCCAATCGCTCTGCTGTCACTGCTGGGAAAAAGGGATTTGGCAAACTTGCCCATCGCACATCCTCTGCAAGTATCAAAGTGATCAGTACTGAAATCTGGCACACTTGTAGTGATCTCCCGCAAAGTCCTCAAGGCTCCATGATACATGTGCCCCATCCTGCGGTGCCAAATCTCACACTGCTCAGAACTGCTAGCTCTGCTGTCGGTACTACTGCTCAATGCCAAAAGGGACTGTAATGCAAACTTGTACACCTTTGCATGGCGTACACCTATCACTCTAGCTGAATCAGCTGGAGTGCCCCTGGGATACATCAACACCTGTCCTCCCCTGAACAGTACCTCATATCCTCTGTCCTCCAAAGCTGAGACAGATATGAGGTTCTTCCTCATCCCTGGTACATAAAGAACATCTGACACCTTCAAGGGAGGTTTGGACTCCCTCTGAAATGTCAATGTTCCCACACCGACTGCTCTAACAACTCTGTCATCACCGAGTACTACCTCTACATCAGTGCCACTCTCTGAAAGCTCTGAGAAGTACTCACGGACTCCTGTCATGTGACGTGAAGCCCCACTGTCCACATACCAAATACCCGAAGATGCTCCGCTAATCGAGGGAAATGCATGCTCCCTCTGAACCTCTATGGTAGATAATCCCGCACTAGAGGACTCACACGCAGTGAACCCAAACTCCCGGTCAAAACGATCTGCAAAGTCCTCAACCTCTGCTGAAGCTGCCATGCTCTGGTTCTTCCCCTTCTTCTTCTTCTTCTCCGAACACACAACTGCATAGTGTCCCATCTTCTGACAATTCCAACACTTCACTTTGGAATAGTCCTTCTGTGAGTTATCCTGTTTACCTTTACCTTTGCCTTTGCCCCCACCATTGCTTGTGGAAGCCTGCTTCTTCCCTTTGCCTTTCTTGCGTCCCGCCAACAGTGCTACATCCTCATCCTGCTCAACTGGCTTGGCTGCCCCAAGCTGACCTTTCCTGATCTCTGTCTGAATGCAATCATCCCAAAACCTCTCCCATGTGGGAAGGGTCTCACGTGCACAAACTCCATCAGCAAAGTTCATCCATGAACTGGGGAGGCCATTCACTGCAATCCGCACCAACTCAGTGGGTGGAATGGCCTCTCCAATCGCTGCCAACTCATCTCTCACATTAGTAATCTTTGTGAGATATCCAGCTGCACTATCAGTCTTAACCATCTTAATGTTCTTCAGCTTCTCCTTCAGGACCATTTTCCGGTTCTCATTGGTACTCTGGTAGAGGTTGGTCAATGCTGTCCACATTTCATGAGCATTTCTCTTTCCTCTCACATGAGGAATGCAATGGTCTTTGATTCCGTCTAGAATCGATCTCTTACCCTTGTTGTTCTTTTTATTATATGTTGCCAACTGAGTAGCATCAGTAGGCACATTTACAGGGTTCTGTGCGGTATGCACCATTATGTCCCAGACTTCCGCCTCCTCAAAGATACTCTGCATTCGCTCCTTCCAAACACTGTAATTGGTATGCCCATCCAACCTATCCTCCACCCTCAGTCCCAAAGACATCCTGCTATCCTAAAACCGAAAAATAGCACCGCCGTAGTAAAAGGCAAAATTTCATGAAAAAATCAGCTCGCCGGAATTTTCGTGGGTAAGAGGCTCAGCCGTATTTTTCTCCTTAGCTTCCCAAACTACACTTCAAGACTGCTCATACTCAGAAATTTTCATTTCCCACCCCGCTTTCGCTCACTCATTTCTCCAAAATAGTTAAATGCCCTTTCCCATATCCATACATTCAACAACTGGAAAATAAATTTTGCTGAAAACACAAATTCTGGAAATATAACGGAACGCTGGAAAATGCAGAAATAAATATCAGCACATACAAACAGCCATTCAACACATTTAAACACAGTGATTTTTGGTCAAGGTGACCCTGGAAAAACCCCCTACAACTCTTGGGGAAAACCAGTTCGGAAGCTCCTTCTTATTTCTGGAAAATGCTTTTTACAGTGAGAGAAATAATGAGCAAAAAATCAGCAAACAGACTTTACAACTTATCTCGTTTTCCGTGCTTAACCACCGCCTCGGAAAATGTGCAAACAACAAAAACAGAACAGCAATAAATGCTGTACGTCCTCCTCGATTTTCGTGCCCAGAAATCAGCAATAAATGCATATGTACGGCCTCCTCAAAATCTGTGCGAACAACAATAAATGTTGATGTCCAAAATCTCGATTTTTGTGCCAAAAACACAGCAGAACTTTGCTTTACGGAATCAGCCTCGATTTCCGTGCAAGAGGACAACCACTTGCTGTACGAATTGCCTCGAAATTCATGCCAACTAAACCAGCCTTCTGCTGCCTCGATTTCTGTGCCAAACTTGTTGTACGGCCTTGATGTACGGCCTCCCTTTCTAGAAAATCGTGCCTAGAAAATCTACCTTTCACTGTGCTAACTCAGCTGTACGGTCTTGCTGAAATGCTGCCTTGGAATGTGTGCCAAGCTGCTGCCTCCTTCTCCTCACTGCCCAGAAATCTCCCTTGCTCTCTTGCTCTCCTTCTCTCAATCTGCTCATGAAAGAATGAATGATCTTTTCCTCCTTTTCCTCCTTTAACCTAACCCTAAGTGACTTTTGAGGAATCCCTAAATCCAATGGCTGAAATAGATTGAGATCTAGGGCTGAGATTAAATGCTCATTTAAATCTCACTTTCTATTTTTTAATTCACCCCACTTTAATAAAGACCCACTGGGTCATTTATTTCCAAAGTCACTTTTTCTTTCTAATTTTACATTGACTTTATTAAAGTCACTTTAAAATTAGACTTTAGTAACTTTATCACTTAAAGTCACTTTTAAATTAGATTTGACTTTATAAAAATTATAAAGTCACTTTAAGAGAAAAATTAAATTCTTTTGGACATTTTTCCCTAGGCCAAAGATCAAAGCCTTAGGAAACCACCTGTCCTCCGGTAACCAAATTTCAACAGGAGTGTTGTAAAATGTAACTAGGTCGGTCTTCATGTTGATTATGAAAAGGAGATAAAGATAATAAAATGTGTTTTTGTAGTTGCCTCATGGGTTTCATGAGCATATTTTAGATGGACTTCTTCTTGATGTCCTTTAGAGTTGAGTTAAGTGTCAGATCTAGTTTTGTTATATGCTTCAAGATCTTCTGGAAGAAGCCTACATCAACCCTCAAGACATCAATGAAAGACAAATGAAGAAAACACTTGTTCAACGATGGGATAAACCTTATCAAGTCGGCCTAATTCACAAGTGTATGGTCGGCTTAAATTGAATAAATGTGCTCTATATATATAGATATGATATGCGGTTATTATGGAATACATCAATCAAACATACATCGCAGAGAAAACATCATCGCAGGAAGCACAGTTAATCGAGATCACTGGTATGAACTTAAGTGCGCATACATATAAATACAGCGTTGACCAAGACAACGAGGACCGTGACAATCGTGGACAAGACGAAAGTTATATAGTATGAAAAAGGAGCAAGAATTGCGGTCAAAGGTTATATAGCAGATAATTGGTTGCGGATAAGTTTAATATTGGATAGCATAGAAAGAAGCGGATTCAAGACAAAATTAAGTGCGGACCTATCTAAGGTTACTCTGAGTTTATATTCAGATATAAAGGACAGCAGTTAAGTAAAGAACAGATTGCGAATTGTGAAGTTGTGCAGATAAGATCACGGATATGTGCTGGACGGATGCAGTGAGAATAGAATTTTGAATTGATCTCAAGCCCTACGAATTCTTAACATAAGGGGCCTATGGAAAATATGTTGAGCACATTGAGCATTTGGCATTTTCGAGTTTGTGTGAGGAGACAGAGCTTTTGGTCATAATCTAATCACTAGGGCAGGGTTTGCTAAGTGATTTTGATTCAGTGATCAGAGTTAGAGAGGGGCAGAAGCAGAGACTGGTCAGGAGGACCAGGAGTGCATTTCAAAGAGAGGCAGCTTTTACGCAGAGAGAGACAGCGCAATTTTCTGAAGGGGTGACTAAATCCCTACAGGAAATCACGCAGGAGCAGCGCAGTGTCTCTTGGAGTCAATCTAGAGATAGTTAGAGGTTGGGGTTTCTGAGCCAAGAGGGCCAAAATCTAGTCTCAAATTAGCTAGATTAGTTGCAGAAAGAGGTGACGCAGTTTCTCAGGCTTGCCTACGCAGGCTTACGCAGATCCAACATAAGCACTCACGCAGAGGCAGAGAAGGGCTTCACCAGCATTGTTTAGATCAGTCGGAGACTTGCAGAGTGAGGTATATCTCACAATTACATTTGTTGTCCAGATTTCTCTGAAGGGTGAGCAAGATATTGGCACCCTAGTTGTACTCAAGATTCTGCTGTTTAATAATACAAAAGCCTCAGATCTGTTGCATCGGTTTTCCCAAGTTGGGTTATTCCGGGGACTTAGTCCAAAAATAACAGTGTCAAATGTGGATGTTTTTCATTATATTTTGTTCAGATTGCTTCAGCACTTCGATTTATTCCGCAGTATTATTAGTGTAGACTGCTTCAGAAATTACTTCAATATTTCACTGTAATGAAATAATTCTGAAACATAATACGAGAGGTAATTCAGATTTGTTGCAGTAGGAATCCAAATTTAGGATTTTTCACATCTTGCCTTGAACTTTTCAGCACTACCATCAGATCCATGCTTGATCTTATAGAGCCATTTCGAGGTGACAACTTCTTTGTCCTTCGGTCTTGGAACCACATCACAGACATCATTCTTCATAATGGACTCCTGTTCTTCGTGTATAGCATCCTTCCAAACTTGATGCTTTACGGCTTCTTCAAATGATCCAAGCTCATATTGTACTCATGGCTGCTAGATACCCTTGGTATCTATACGGCTTCTTGCTTTCTCCGAATGTCCCCCTTTGGGGCCATATGTCTCTTGGCATCTTCGAGAGAGTCTTTGAGCCATGAGGGTCTTCTCTTCTTTCTTCCAGCAACATCATTTGCTCAAGAACATACATGGTTGTGGTCTCGCTCTTAATGCCAGCTCCTCTTGTGAGAGAAGACATCTATAAGAACATCCTCCCAAACATATCAGATATGTCAGAGTGTATCGGATGTCTTTGTGACACTTGAAGAATGAAGAAAAGTCCCCTGTGCTTTCCTATGGCACAAACCCTGACAAATGCTTTCATGATTATTTTTGAATTCGGGCATCCCAAACACCAACTCGGAAAGGGCTTTGTAATCATAGGCATGAATCTTACTCACCCACAGTCAAGGCCATACAAGAATCATAGCCATATACTGCCATATATCTGTCATACATCTTGACAGGTATCATATATTGTCATATCATTGATTACAGTGTTGCCATAATATTATCACACACATCACTATCATAATCATCACTGCCATACAGAACTGAAGATATCAAACTTCATGGTTATATATATTTTTCCATATGCCTCTAAAGATACCATAGACCAAGTTCATATAGATTATGCCCTATACAGTGAGGTCATATGTCACTGTTCTAAGGTTCATTGACCAACCATTGATATTATCCTTAGATTTCCTTAAACATCATTCAAAGACAAACAAAATTTCCATGTAAGAATTAATTTTACATACCTCTTCTTTTGTCCGACTTCTTACAGTAGATTTCCAACATCATTGCCCTAAATAAGTAGATGACCCAATCAAAAACTGCCATTTTGGCATTTGGACATTAGTGATCAGATGGTACCTTCCTCAGCTAGTCATGATGGAAACTTTCCTGAGTTGTCCAAATAATGGCTTCCAAGATACTTCAACCAGAATGCCTGAAGGTGTCCTTACAACGGTTCCTCTTCAAAATATGGCCAACGATCTACTCCAATATGCCCTCTGTCAAGATCTTCTTCACTTGTGCACTCCTCCAGGTTCATTGTTCACTACTTTAATGTCAAAATATTTTACTGCTCATTAATTATTATTCATAGGACTGCAATGGTTACTGTTTGAGTCCCTCATAAATTTGAGTCTTCCCAAGGGAGACAGGTACAAGGCATTCAATAGTGTTTGCAGTTGTATGTAGATTATGTTCAAGAGATTTGACAGGTAATTAGCATTCTTAAACAACTATTGTCCTCTAATTTGTGACAGGTCCGAGCTGAAACAAATCTGGCCCCTCAAAAATGCTATCCACGGTTTATGTCTTGCTATCTGAGCCCTCCACACAGGTTATCAACAGGATCGAACTTATAAAAGTTAGAAGTCCATTTTTAACCCTTGACCGAAACATAGAAAAATAAGGCAGTGTGTCCTCTTCAGAGGTGACAAGTTGAGTTTCAAGGTATGTGTGCTATAACAGGTAGGAGAACCTAATGTTTCGGTCCTCTGCAATTGAGATTACTTCAAGTGGACCGAGCTTCCTTCTGCTGTGACTGTTGTCTACATACAGTGATGTAATTTAAGTATGCATTGACCAACCTTCGCATATTAACAACTTCGACGTCAGTGTTAGAATTCGAATGCCAGTCTTCGAACACTTATTTTTCTACCCATAACTAGATATGATATTACAGTTCGACCAATTTGAAAAGTTAATTTTGAAATCCGATTGAGCTGGAACAAAGATCAATTCTTCTGTCTTCCGGCCTTGCAAGCTTGACACCTAAGGTTTAAACGACTGTTTCAAACCCGAAATTCTGAGATGACGACTCAACTATCTTAGTCGGCTCCTTTTCGGTGTGTTTTGGATTAAATTTGGCTTGGCAGTTCCACAAATTCGACCCTCTGCTACCACGATGTCTCTTCCGCCTGTCGGAGAACCAACTCATTGATTTTATGTTCTCCGCCCATTTCTCCCTTCGACTTGGATTTGGCTGATGACGGGATTTCTGATTCAAGGTGATATGGGCCAGATTCGGGATTTTTCTGGTCTCTCTTTTGTTGGAGCTCCTTTGCTCTTCTTCGCAGATTCTGTCAAGCTCTCTCTGCTCAATTTCCGACTGCTTCACGAACTTTCGTCCCTCAAAAATCGGAATCCACTTTCAATGTCGTTTTCGTTCCAGATTTTTTCTTTTACAAGCATTGAAAAGGAAATGTAGGAATAGTGAAGTTCCAGCTTTGTAAACTCTGTACTCCATTTCCTGTTATGTCATGCCAAAAATATGATCTTTGTCAAGTCCAGAAGGAGCTAATGCCATTTTTATATTCCTCGATGCAAAGAGCTAAGTGCAGTCCGAGGGCCTCCAAATCGACGGGATGTGTCGCTCAGTTACGGGCCACGGCACCTCAACGCCACATAAATATGCTAGGATTCATTGGCATTTACCCATACATGCTTTGTAAATCTGATGTCCTTCGATTGATTGGATTTCTAGCCTAGTTGTTTTGCGACAATGTGTAATATTCCCAATTAGTGATAGCTAATTGGAAATATTAATTTTGATTAATTTTTCCTTATATAGTTAAAATATAAATAAAGTGGGTGAAAGGAGAATATGACTCACTTAGGATAAAACGCACTCCCTAAAGTCACTTAGGAGATATAACGTTGTGGCCAAGGTGGGGCCAAGGGGGCCAAGTGACAACGTAGAGGGGTGACACACTTAGACAGCATGGGCCCAGCCAGCACAGTTGAGTTGGCAGCGTGGGCCAAAGAGAGGCAACGTAAGCATGGTGGGGCCAAGGAGAGAGGGAGGCTCACCCAAGATAAATAGAGGGGAGGCTATCTCATTTCTCTCATTGTTGATTATGCATTTTGGAGATTGTCTCTAGACATTGAGCATGCTTGCTGTTTAGCTAGTCTGCACGTACTGTTCAGTACACCGAGCGTCTCCGTGCAGAGATCCCAACCTCAGCCCTAGGAGACTTCGAGTGCTTGCTCGGGTGAGGAGTCCTACCGTATATTGCAGGGGGAGATCAGAGCTTCAGTCATTGAGGAGCATTCCTTGAGAGGGACTGCGCAGTCTTGCAGGGGGAGGAAGCAGTTCTAGTTGGGGAGAGTTCCGGATTGAGGTGATTTGGGTGGATTCAGACCGGAGGATTAGGGAAGGGATCAGCCCTTACCTATTGGAGATATTTTGCAGAGGGAGAGGCCATATTTTGCAGTGTTGCCTTCAGGGTCAATGTTTTCCCTCGAGGGATAGCGTAGTGCCTCAAAGGAGGTATTTTCCAGGGTCAAACATTCTCGAAAAGCTCTCTGGGCTTTTCTGGGTTTTGGGAGAGGAGGCCATTCCCAGAGTTTCAGCATTTTTCCGAGTAGGGGAACAGCCCCAAAGACTCATTCCATTCCAGCAGTTGCAGCAGCACAGCAACATTTTCCAGCAGCTTGGAGATTATGCAGTTGATAGAGGGAGTAGCCATTCCATACATTGTTCTGAGAGTATTTCTACACTTGCCCTAAGCAAGTCGAGGTGCTATCATTCTGATCACCTTTGTACTTTCCTTATTTCTCAATATTAATAAAATGGCTCAGCGTTCTCCATATTTTGTATTTTGTCTCGTGATTTATCCTTAGTTGTTGCGTACCTTGTTTGTGTGCTTTACATTACTGTTAATTTCCCTTTGGGATATTACAGTGGTATCAAAGCCTCATTCTTGGCTCAGCCGTGGGGATCTTTGCCTATGAACAAAGAGGGTAGGCAAAATCTTACCCACCAAACGCAGTAGAGGTGGAAAATATGGGGGTCTCACAACAGTGTGACCAGCATTTACCAGCCTTCAATAGGCCAACCAAGATCACGATGCCTACATTCTTACCTCCAGCACCGAGTGATCAAGGGAGGCAACATGATCATATACCCTTTGGAGATTATTTCCGCGAATGGCAGTCCATGGGGAAAAACTTCAGAGCGGCTTTGCCCTTCAAAGATCACTGTCAGCTCAGGCAGGATGAAGGAGGAAGGAACAGTGGGGTTTCTAGCCTGCAGAGTTCAGAGTTGCAGTGTACCACTGGGAGGACACCTTTTCCCACATATGATGGATCCACTGATTGCACGGTTTGGGATCGGATGGAAAAGCTAGATACCTCTTTCCAGCTTGACCGAATAACGGAGGGGGAAGCCATCAAAATGGCTACCTCGCACTTGGAGGATGAGGGCACACAGGATCATGGGGAGCACGTGGATACATCCAGTATGACGCAGGGGTCACCTATGTTGGAGACTTCTTTGACCATATCGGTTGACATCTTAGTAGAGAGAGTAGAGCTTACCCTAGTAGTGCCATCCATTGAGGTGATGACCGGGGTAGTGTCTGAGTCTTCGGGTGGTAGCAGCACGCGACAGATGGGTGAGGTGCCAAGAGATGTATCCACCTTTGATGAGACACTAGGAGATACAGAGGTATTGGACGATGGTCGCACACGAAGGTGTCATCAGCTTCGAGCCGACCTTCTAGTTTTGAAAGGGAAGGCCACATCAGTACAAGAGGCTATTTTGTTACAGAACGAGGAGCTAGAGGGCATGAGAGTGGTTTGTGCCAAGTCAGCGGCCAAGTTGGCCCACATTGGGGAATGACTGGATTCCCTAATGGTACAGCTAGAGGGCACATTGGAGTGTCAGAGCAGCGCCCTTCAGGCATGCATAGACGGGGCTAGCAACATTGTTGGGTCATCTCTTTCCATTGGAGAGAGAGAGGCGGAGCCACCTAGTCAGATCTCATACGTTGACTTGGTTAGCGGGATGAGACGATTGGCAAGACATTTTGAGTTGGTACCCGGTGGAGTGGGTTATGGAGATAGTGGTGGACCCGAGTGTAGTTCAGCAAGAGTTTCCAGGTGCTAGAAATACAGGAACCCCAGACTGGCATTGGGATCTAGGCGGGACTACCTGTCGTTTCCCAGACAGGTCGGTTGACTATGTCTTGGAGGGTACAGTTGGCCTAGCAGTTGAGCATGCGCATTTTCTAAGGGAGTTTCAGTCAGCTCTAGTGGCCAACCAGTTTATGGGCAGACTCCCTCGGTGTCTTGGTATGACACTTGTACGCGGGGTCATTGGGTGATCAACATACCTTGGCAAGAGCTTGTCGGAGGAGGTGGCACTGGTAGACCACCAGATGGTGCCTTGTATGGGGTCAAGGATTCTTCACCTTTGTGTGGGGCACAGAGGTCACAGCGGAGTCGAGCAGTGGTGGTATCACTACTGACACATAGGGAGATTCACTTCTCCGACCCCTCGGGGAGGGTTTGGAGTGATGATCCATTCGTCAACGGGTATAGCGTTGCGATAGTGAAGGTGATGATATCGATTGGGGGTGGTCTGACATGTAGAGACACAACTCTAGGTCATCACATCCAAGGATGTGTGGGAGCCTCTAGCATTGAGCAGTGGACTACCGGTGGACATGGAGTTGCATGGTGGTGTACCATAGTGTGTGGGACTGCATTGTGGAGTAGGAGTGTCCTACATCACATTGAGAACACGCGAGGAGTGACCGATGCCTTGACACAGACAAGGCACAAGACGGTACAGGGTGGTACAGCAGTAGTAGGGGGCATCCAGCGGTGTACAGGGGTATGCCTCAGTGTGCAGTGGCATGTCGAGGAGTACATGGATGATCGGTGGTATCGAGGGCGTACGGTGTTGCACAGTAGGGTCTTAGAGTATTGCCTCCAGGGAGACTCACGGACAGGGACACCGAGCTTACCTTTGGGGGTAGTTCACCCAGGATCGATGAGGAGACAAATGAGCGATACTTGACGGTATCTGTGGGGAATCACGCACCTGACCCTCCTCTACATCACTCACGGGCATAGTCGCTTTTGTTGTTGTCCTTAGGCACTTTGGGCATGAGCAGCGAGGTACGCGAGGCTCACCCAAGATATTTGGACGACACTAAGGGAGAGACTTCTCAGCAGTGGCACTGGGTCGGTGCGCTAGTTGACAGCCACAAGTTAGGGGATGAGATGATCCTCTGCAGGGGTGGCACATCAGTCATCATTGAGCCTACGCTTGGGGAGCGGGTCATGAGGGAGACATGCGTCCCTCTTTTCTCAGGGCATGTCGAGACCATGCATGAGCAGAGGATACTAGGTACAGCAAAGGTAGCATCCCAGTATGTGTCTGGGCTCCAGACAATGTATCGACACTTTATCAAGAGGGTGGATGGCAGATCCAGTGGAGATGGTTGGCAGGGATAGGAGGGATCCACATACCTTGAGTCTATTGCAAGTATCAGGTATCTATCTATTGATTGCATTCAGGGGGTGGCTATTTGTCACATATGGCTTCCCGCGGTCATCGGTACTATACAGTGGCCGACACAGGGCAGGTTAGCGTGCAACATATTTTCCCATGATATATGGACCCTCTATATTGGTCACGAGCAGGGACTAGAGATGAGGCATGGAGGGATTCCCACAGTTGTCAGAGCTATGGTGCAGCAGGTCCGACTATGGGATGCAGAGATTCAGTTGATTGATAGCCCATTCTGTCTCATGATGGTCGGAGTCAGGATAGAGAGTGATCTAGTTCGTCGTTGGGTTGGCACATGGGGGTACACAGAGGCCTTCATCGGATGGCAAGGCAGACTTTCTCTATTGCTGCATAGATTCAGAGTTGCATTCGAAGGGGTAGGTGTTGGCATCATGGCGATGCTTGGGTCGGATGAGATTTTCTCTCATAGATCTCCTGCCACTAGGTCTTAGGAGAGGGGGATACAGTTTGTGCATGACGGAGAGTATCTTATGATCAGAGTAGCGCAGCATCAGCATGGTCGTGCCTCTTCGAGATTAGCAGGGGACTTGAGCATTACAGCTCTACACAGCTCGATAACTTCTATGGGTGAGTTGTATACTACCTGGGGAGATTATCTATATCTTCCATCAGGGTATAGCAAGCCACTGATAAAGTGGGGGACTTCATTAGCATGGCAAGATGGTGGGTGGAGCAGGTGGAGCTTCATTTTGGATAGGATGGCTTGGGATCCTGGCATTGAGAGATCCCTCCATATCATGGTGATACAAAGGACAGGGAAGATTCAGTGGCGCATCTAAGACCCAGGCACATTTTACAGTGATGGTGGGGAGCATCAGCTAGAGAGGAGGCTTGTTCAGGCATTGCTTGAGGACAAGCAATTTTTGGCGGCGAGGACTGTAATATTCCCAATTAGCGATAACTAATTGGAAATATTAATTTTGATTAATTTTGCCTTATATAGTTAAAATATAAATAAAGTGGGTGAAAGGAGAATATGACTCACTTAGGATAAAACGCACTCCTTAAAGTCACTTAGGAGATATAGCGTTGTGGCCAAGGTGGGGCCAAGTGACAACGTAGAGGGGTGACACACTTAGACAGCGTGGGCCCAGCCAACCCAGTTGAGTTGGCAGCATGGGCCAAAGAGAGGCAACATAAGCACGGTGGGGCCAAGGAGAGAGGGAGGCTCACCCAAGATAAATAGAGGGGAGGCTACCTCATTTCTCTCATTGTTGATTATGCATTTTGGAGATTGTCTCTAGACATTGAGCACACTTGCTGTTTAGCTAGTCTGCACGTACTGTTCAGTACACCAGGTGTTTCCGTGCGGAGATCCCAACCTCAGCCCCGGGAGACTTCGAGTGCTTGCTCGGGTGAGGAGTCCTACCGTATTTTTGCAAGGGGAGATCAGAGCTTCAGTCATTGGGGAAAATTCCTTGAGAGGGACTGCGCAGTCTTGCAAAGGGAGGACGCAGTTCTAGTTGGGGAGAGTTCCGGATTGAGGTGATTTGGGTGGATTCAGATCGGAGGATTAGGGAAGGGATCAGCCCTTACCTATTGGATATATTTTGCAAAGGGAGAGGCCATATTTTGCAGTGTTGCCTTCAGGGTCAACGTTTTCCCTTGAGGGATAGCGTAGTGCCTCAAAGGAGGTATTTTCCAGGGTCAGACATTCTCGAAAAGCTCTCTGGGCATTTCTGGGTTTTGGGAGAGGAGGCCATTCCCAGAGTTTCAGCATTTTCCGAGTTGGGGAACAGCCCCAAAGACTCATTCCATTCCAGCAGTTACAACAGCACGGCAACATTTTCCAGCAGCTTGGAGATTACGCAGTTGATAGAGGGAGCAGCCATTCCATACATTAATCTGAGAGTATTTCTACACTTGCCCTGAGCAAGTCGAGGTGCTATCATTCTGATCACCTTTGTACTTTCCTTATTTTTTAGTATTAATAAAATGGCTCAGCGTTCTCCATATTGTGTATTATGTCTCGTGATTTATCCTTAGTTGTTGCGTACCTTGTTTGTGTGCTTTATATTACTGTTTATTTCCCTTCGGGATATTACACAATGTTGAATCACCTACTTGTGTTATGCATCTATCACGCTAAAACCCACGAAGTTACCTACACCCTAAAGACTGCGGCTGTCTTTTAGGGAAGGGATCTCCCTCCACGCTGTAGCTTACGACACTCTTATTTCGCTGCCCTAGATTCTCAATAGGATGGGCTTTGTCTCCTCCTAGCTCTGAAACCATGTTAAATTCTGAAGATGTTCTATGCTAGATGCAAATATACTTTAAACTTCTAGGGCTCAATGAAAGTAAGATGCAAATAGAACATACCAATAGATCGATGGAAGACGAGCCAAAACAGAGATAAAGAATGGTGGCGTTACGGCGATCAGCAGGATGCTTCAACCAACAAAGACTTCATAACGTCAGCCTCCCACATGTGTCACACAACCCCATGACGTCTCATCAAGAATGCTCCACCAAGACGCTGCACCAAGAAGCCCTAAACGTAGAATCGAGAATGTTGCTCCAGCACCATCCAAGAAAGAAGAGAATGCCTCCACAAAATGTGTGCATGAAATGAACTCCAAGCCTCTCTGAAGCAACAAAACTAGTAGGCTTGTTGACTTTAATGTAAAAATACAAAAGAGGTATTTGTAATAATAATTTATTATATATAAAAATGTATAAGTGATGATAAATGTTACAATGAGGCCTTGCTTATATACCTAAGCAGGTGACCTTTCATTAATAGGCATGTCTTTTAGACATGGCTTTTCAGTTAACTAATGACTACTTAACATAATCCTTATTTGACTTTTAGTAATTACATTTATTTGTTTTTATTCTATTAGTTATGAATTATATTCATAACATTGCCCTTTTCTTCAAAAGCTTTGTCCTCAAAGCTATATTGTTGACAATTTTCTTCATGTTGTCCTCATCATTTTGATAAGTGTGGTGGTCACAAATTTATTCATGTTTGTCAAACATCTCAACGTTATTCAGTCATTTATTTATGTATAATTCGTCACTTGTCTAGAAACGCAACTCATCAATAACCTTCCCATGGAATTTTTTTCTATTTTTTTTTAATAATAATATATAATAACTAATGTTTATATTAACCTATATTAAAATTATGTAATATATATTTTTTTATGGTTATAATTAATATTAATTAATGATATAATTAATATTACTTAATGAAATAATTAATGGCTATGAAAATAAATCATGGAAGGTTTGTGGATATTGGAATAATACGACTCCCTGAAACAACGAATCGACCACTTGAAAATCAGGCAGAGATATCCGAGTTGGCGACAACACAGTACACGACAAGGGGTTGGTCGGGGACAGAGGATGCGGTGGGGATTGGTCGAGTACAAGGGAGAAAGACAACGGTACGAGAGAGGACGAAAGTGGTTGTGGACGAATGGTGGCAGCATTAGTGAAGGACGAAACACCACGATTGAGTTGTTTTAGAGGCCTTGATGGTGGGTCGACGATTGAAAAAGAGTTGCGATGTACTGGAGCATTGTTGGCTGTTGAATTGGCAGCAGAAGTAGACAACTACAGCGGTTGGTGAGGATGCAGCGGGAATGGAAAGGCATGGTGGCAGTGCAATGGGGATGGCGGTGCGGACAATGTATTTACAGGGAGCAGTGTGTAGCAGATTGCGTGGCGTGGGTGGAATTTTTGCAGGGAGAAACGTAGAATTATAATTCACATTACCGTCGACAACATGAATGCCATTAGAGTTTGGAACGCTCCAGCCTGCCATTAGAGTTTGCACTGATAGTTTCAAAACCTGGGTGGCCCCGAAGGATTTCGGATTCTGCTTTTCATTTGCCAGCTTGCAAGATAACTGATGCCCATCATCTATTGTCTTAACCGGCTCTTCCAGAGCATGTTTTGCTACCTCCACGGTCTTGAAAATAAAGAGGGTGTATCCCCTCGCCCTGCCCGTCTTTTTATCAAACCCTAGTGGCCCTTCTTCGATCTCACCGTACTGAGAAAAGAAGCTGAAAAGACAATCGGCCTCCATGCCCACCGGAACATTTCCCATGTAAATCTTGCGCGCATTGACATCGACGTGGGTCTCGGACGGGCGGATGCCAACCAAAGCAAACTGGCTCACTGTCATGTGACCGTCGATTTTTTTGCTTGGTTCTTCCATGGCGTTGAGGACACCATCAATGTCAACAAAGGTGACGAAGCCATAACCCTTATTCCTCCCGGTGCTCTTGTCCACTGTTAAACACCATGTTAAAGCACACACATGGTGTATGAGAAGGATGAACACACACACACAAGAGACTCAACACAATGAAGGATAAGCGTGAGGCTTTCTTATTTTCCATTATATAAAGATGTACATTTATAGTACAATGGTGTGACTCTTGGTTTCATATTCCAAGGTCGCTTGGACTCCATTGTGACTTTTCGCATTCCACACCTACCCATGTAGGATTAGGTGTTCCAACATCCCCCCTTAATCCGAAGGGGTATGTGTGAGTCCAAGAAGAGAGTTGTAATACAAATATGCAAAGTATACATGGCAACACTTGGGCTGAATAAACTCTCTGAAATGTTGGAAAAAAGAGGTGGTTTTAGGATGACCACAAACACTGGAACGCAAAACTTGTTGCAGTTCCCGGAACTCTTCCAAAACTGGCAAGAAGCTGAAGGCTTCTGCTAGAGGAATTGTCCCTCATAAAAAGGGAGACCTTCAACCTAAAAGAAGGGAGGTCTACTACCTATGATGGTTTTAGGATTACCAACAACTCTGGAATGCTTGAAGCATTTCCTGGAACTCAACCAATGCTGGCAAGAAGTTGAAGGCTTCTGCTAGAGGAAGTGTTCCTCATATATGAAAGGGAGACCTTCAACCTAAAAGAAGGGAGGTCTACTACCTATGATGGTTTTAGGTTATCCACCAACCAAAGATGATGGTTTAAGGTTGTCCACCAACCGAAGGCATGCTCATGGGCATCCGTGTCTCTGGCTACATCTCTGAATCCGGAATGACGAATTGTGGCTCGGGCTCGCTTGAACTGCTGGCTACAACTCTGAACATGGAATGAGAGATTGTGGCTCAGGCTCGCTTGATCTGTCGTCGAAGCTTGTACATGACCACCATTTTCCCCCCTGTCAGGGACAAGGTGAGATGATGGCGAAAACTCAACTGCAAGTTTACTGACTTTCTTCTGATGAGAGTCCTTCACAATCTTCTGAACAGAAACAGGTTCAGAATGGTGATTCTTTTGCTGAAGTTCGTCTTGTTGGAGCTGAGATTCCAACTGCAAAAACTCAATCTTCTCATGTGCATCTTGCAAACAACTGTGAATTTTACAAAGAGCATCCTTGCTCATTTTTATCATGTCATCAACATTTGAATGAATGAGGTCATTCAACAACACTAATGCCTCATTGATTCATTCATTCAACAACACTAATGCCTCATTGATTTTAGCCATTTCAACAACTTAGGCTCAAAAATGAAAGGGTGTCGGCTACAACCGAAAATGCACCCGTTTACAATGTGATTCAACAACAAATACAAATGACACAAGGAATTCTCAAAGTACAAAGTGTGCTCCTCAAATGATGGAGGACAATCAACAATTACATCAACAACTCAAATTCACTGATTCCAACTATGAATGAAGAGGCAAATTCCACTCAAAATACAATGTTAGCTCAATACATATCTCTGCAAAATATTTGTAAAGGTGTAGCTGAAAACACGTGCAAGAATCTTTTTATGGCAGCTGAATTTTCTTCTTCAAATAGCTGTTTTGCAATGATGGAAAACTTGTCTTCAAATGTCAATTTCTTCAAAAAATCACCCTTATGCCACAAATCATAAAATGTCAAATCTGCTTTTTCACTATGTATTTAGTCGATCTTCTTCATATGTCAATTCCTCATTATTTCTGCTGTTCATACTCTCTCTCTGCTTTTTTTTTTTTTTTTTTTTAATTAATTAAAAAAATGGGAATAAGTTAAAAAGGGAAAGGGAAATATTAAGATGGAATGGGAAACTATATGGTGGGGAGGGGGGTTTTATAATGGAGGGGAATAAATTAAAAAAAGGGAGAGTAATTAAAAGGGAGGGGAATGGAATTTAAAAAAGAGGGAAATTGATTGGGATGAGGGGTATTGTATTTATATGGGAGGGAGAATTAGTTTTAAAAGTCGAATTTAAAATAGGGGAGGGGGGGCTATTATATGGGAAACGAAATAATTTAAAATGTGAGGTTGGGAGGGCAGACTTTTAATTGGGGGGAGTTTTAAAAATAAAAAAATCGAATTGTAATGGGAGGGGAGGCCAAAAGGCCGTAGGAGGCGGAGGGACGTGTGATTGCAGAGAGGCCGAGGGTCGATTGGTAGTTGCAGAGAGGAGATGGCGGGGTAACAGGGTAGGAGTGTTGCGAGTGGAGATTGGAATGGCCGGCTATGAGAGCCGAGGGCAGGTAGCGTGTAGCTCTCAACAAGATAGGAGGGCGCCGTGGGAAGAGTCGAGAGTTAATGTGTGAAGCGTTTAAGCCGAGCAGGGGTGCTGTATGTAAGGTGTATGGAGTATTAGGTTAGGTTGCGTAAGGCAGGTATGAGTTGAGGAACGTTGAGCGTTGAGCAGAGAGGGCGTTGCCGTGAGAGATGGCGCAGGGCAAGGGGAGCGTTGTAAGTTATGGAGGAAGCTTCCGTATGGAAGGGGGGCGTATGGTCGATGTGAATAATGTGTTATAGGCGGAGTAAAGAGTGAGGGTATGCACAGAGAGAAGTATGTTGTGCTGGTGCGTAGTTTAAGGCGTGGTCGAGTGTAAAGAGGGTGGAGCGATAAGGGGAGAGGGGGTAGGGCATGGTAGCTGTTTGCAGGAGGCAGAGTTTAGTATGGGGTGTGAGGAATGGAAGCTCTTTGAAGGTTATGGCGTGGGGTGAGGTGAGGAGAGTGCGCAGAGAGGGCTTGTAAATGGAGATAGCAGAGGCCGTGGGAAAGGCCGAAAGGCCAAGAACAGTAAATCTTTTTATTTTTTTTATTTTTTTTTAAACAACAGAGTAGAGCAGGAATTCCACTTAAAAACAGCAGCAGATTTTTCTAGGTACACAGCAAAATAAATTGCAGGAACTTGTAGACTTGCAAAAATGATTTTTCCAGCAGCAGAGAAACTCAGAATTATCTTCAAAAACCGTCTTTAAACTATTTTCCAGCAGCTTAAAAATGCAGAAACTTTCAATGGAAAAACTCAGAAATTTTCCAGAAACTTATTTTAAACACTTTTCCAGCAACTCCAAAATGGTGCAGAATTTAAAATGCAGAGATTTTAAATGGAAAAATAAGCAGTGAGAAAACCTTCAGATGCACAATGCTGCCAATTTCTGAATGCTGCTCCTCCTCAAAACCAATTTCTGAATGCTGCTCTTTCTTCAAATCAATGCTGCTCTTCTCAAAACAAATTCCTGAATGTGGCAAAAACACTACTGCAGAAAGTCTCTAAATGCTGCAAAAATGTCAAGAATTTTGCAGATATCCACAGGCCATAAACACAAATGGCTCACTCAAATTGGAGCAGGGCCAGCAATCGCCCGCTCTGATATCATGTTAAACACCATGTTAAAGCACACACATGGTGTATGAGAAGGATGAACACACCACACAAGAGACTCAACACAATGAAGGATAAGCGTGAGGCTTTCTTATTTTCCATTATACAAAGATGTACATTTATAGTACAATGGTGTGACTCTTGGTTTCATATTCCAAGGTCGCTTGGACTCCATTGTGACTTTTCGCATTCCACACCTACCCATGTAGGATTAGGTGTTCCAACATCCACGATGACAACGCTTTCAACTAATTCATCGAATTGGGAGAAGATTCCCTTGAGTGACTCTGAATTTGTCTCTAAGCTTAGACTCTGCATGAAGAGTTTTCTGATAGAGATGTTATTGTCAGCGATGTATCGCACTCTCTCCCAGAACTCCCGATGTTCTTTCACAGCCTCCTGCACAATTTCCAATTTCAATGCTTCACGAACTGCCATTTGATTGGAACAGGATTTATTGAAAAAATATATATATGACTCTGCTTTGAGGATGTCAATAATTTCGGTAGCATCACTAGGGAGTTGTTCGAGTGCCACCCTGACCTCTTCCTCATTGATAGCCAATTTAACTACAAATTCATCCTTGTCACTTGGTGGATCAAGTTTACCAAATTCATTTAAGGGAACATTCTGCATAGCTTCAAATGTTTCAAGGTCATCTTCATAGTTTTCTTCAAAAAAGTCTTCTTCTTTTTCCACATTTTCCTCTCCATCATAATCTTCATTTGGATCATAATCTTGATCTATATCATTCTGATCCATATCAAGATCAACTTCCGCTTGACCCTTACCTTGATCGATATCATTTTCATATTCATCATTTTGATCAAAATCTCTTTTTCCTACATAATTCATATTAAAACAAGTTGTAGCTTCCGCAAATGACTTTTCTAATTGCTCAAGCTTTCCTTGAATTTTTCTAATCTTCTCACCTTCTTCAGGATCTACACGTAATGGCACATTGTACGGTAAACTATGTTCATAGGCTTGTAAACTACGTTCATAGGCTCGTAAGACTATATTGTGCCACATGGCTTTGATACCACTGAAGCAACAAAACTAGTAGGATTGTTGAATTTAATGTAAAAATACACAAGAGGTATTTGTAATAATAATTTATTATATATAAAAATGTATAAGTGATGATAAATGTTACAATGAGGCCTTCCTTATATACCTAAGCAGGTGACCTTTCATGACTAGGCATGTCTTTTAGACATGCCTTTTCAGTTAACTAATGACTACTTAACATAATCCTTATTTGACTTTTAGTAATTACATTTATTTGTTTTTATTCTATTAGTTATGAATTATATTCATAACACTCTCCAATATATAGGCATCTGTGGGGGTGTGTGACACATCTCTTATGCATGTGGGATAAATCAGGCCGACCTTGCACATGTGGAATAAGTTCAAAATACATGTTCTGCTCATCCAATCAAGATGATCTTTAGATCGATCTTGCACCTCTTTGAAAGAAGAATCCAATAAAAATATTGGCACCGTCATCTGAGCATCACAACATGGAGTTTAGACCTAGTTGCCCAAAATTAACATTAAGTCAGATGAAATTTAAATCAAGTTCCAATTGGTCATATGATCCATTAGGAGTAATATCAGCCATGAGATTTGAATAGAATTTTGCACCATATGTACATATTACAAATCCTGAAATAGAATTGTATGCTAACAAAGAAGAATGGGAAGAGAGCACACTGCAGGGGGTTGGAGAACAATTTTCTAGTCAAACAGCATTGGAAACTCCAAGGATGACAAAAAAATAATTGAAAATACCGAGAGAAAGCTTATCCCCAGTCGGATCAGAGTTACAGAGGGAAACATTCAAAGTGTTTAAGAGAAGAAAGTCCATAAATGTTGAAGAAGAGTCATCAGAAGTTCAAACTTTTGAAGAGCCTACCACAATCATACTTTCAAGAGAGTCTGCATTCTCATTACAGCAAATAAAAGAAACCTCCATGGATTCTTCTTCTTCTCCTACTTCAAGACAACATAGTATTTTTGCAAAATTCTTAGAGATGAAAAAGAAAAATGAAGCATAAAAAGCTTCAACATATGTAGAGTTTTGGAAATAGTCTTCCACAACTCAGAGCAGATTACGATCTGCTTTAGATAGTGAAAGAGGATAATTCCAATTAGCATTTCTGGAATTGAAGGTCCTTGTTCCTAAGAGTGTTGATGATTATAAGACCTTTGCATTTTCATTTGATACTAAACAGATTCATCCTATAGATCAAATTGATCTCCATAAACAAGTAGGAGAAATGATCAATACATCATTGACGAGCTCTGCCATGGCAGTGTCCAAACTACAGGCATCTCTAAACAACATTCACTCTCAGCTGAAGCTAGAAAAGATGTCTTCTCTAGCTAAAGATATCAAGATTAAGGGGCTAGAAGATTTGGTTTTAAAGTTATAATTGAATCCTAAAGATGTAAAAGCAGCTGAAGAAATAATTAAAAGCAGAAATGCAGACATTCAGGCACTGAAAAACAATTGAAGTTACCAACAACAGAACATCCCTAAGCACAAGAAGTGAGACAGCTAGAAAAAGAAAAAGAAAATACGCTTCGAATGATTGTTGAACAAAATGTGCAGATCCAAAAAATGGAGGCAGAGATGATGAAATTAATCAAGGAAAGAGAAATTCAAATCAGCGCTAGAGCAGAGACATCTACAACAGCAGTATCAACAGCAGAAATAGAGTCTACAGTCAGAATCAAGCAGAGCAATTGTCAAAAACTATGGGAGACCTATCATTGAAGGATATGGAGATTGAGAAATTAAGAGTTCAATTAGAGAAGACCCAAGATACTAAAATAAAGGTTGATAATGCATATCTTGTTGAAATACAGAAAAACTTTAGATTAACCAAACAACTTGAGAAATATGAAGATGAATCATTGATAGCACAAACGTTATCCAAAGCAAAAGAAAAAATATGGATTGATATAAATTCAACCATAACTGAACTTTGGACATCTTTTGAGATCATTTTTTAACAGGAAGAACTGGTAAAAAGATCAAAGGAAGCCATAACAGAAATCAAAGAAGACTTAGATCACAAGCCAAGAGAAGCAACCAGAATAATCAAAGTGTTGAATTCCAAAATAAAAGAAGAATTAGAGGAATTAGGAATTGAAGATAGGACTGATACAGTCCTAGAAGTAAGAAGAATTTTGACTAAAAGGAAATTTTTGTTGCAATTAGAAAATAAATGTCAAAACTTAGATGAACAAGTAAAGAAATTCCATAGAAAATTCAATGTCTTATGCCAAAAGGGACTTCCACCTCTAAGATATTCTAGTGGCCAATTGATTCCACTAGAAAATTACCAGCATGGATTACATGAGATAGCAGCAGATAGATCAAAGTTTGCTAAAGTCAAAGGGATAATCAGTGGTAAAGCATTTATCGAAGGTCTAGAATATGATCTATTTATCCAACATGAAATTCAACATTTGTTTATTACGATGCCAACTTTTGAGAAGTATACAGAGGTGGACGAAGAATATAGAAAAGTAACAAAATTTTCCATTCCAGATGATAAAAGATGGGATAAAATACTTGAACTAATCAAGTAAAATAGAATGCAAGATTTCAGCAGCCAGTTGCAATGAAAAGAGAAGAAAGCAGGATAACAGGAGCATAAAGCAAAGAATTCAGTTTGAAATAGCAGGCATCAAACAACACCCTCGAATTGTGTGTTGATACCTTAAATCAGTTCAGAAAATCTATTTTTGCGTTCTATTTTTGTAAAAATCCAAATCAGTTTTGGATAATATTGTATTTTGTAAAGAATTATTTTTAAATCTAGATATTTTTGAATTACACTCTATAAGTATTTTGTAGTTCGAAGTAAGAAGGGTTGAACCCTTGTGATGAGCCAGTGACGTTATTGTACCAATCTGAAATTTTCTGAAGATAATCAAAGGATTCTAACTTCATTCTTAACAATTTTTGTGGTCATATGAGTCGTTCATGTTATTCATTTATGTTTTTTCATAATCTATTTCTGCATATGTTCAAGGTAACATAGGAGTTAGGGCAAGGCTAGATTTATTATCAATCTCCCTGACATCTCACTACGAAGTTATAATCATTATGGAAATTAATACTAAACAGTTTGTTTAAGTTAGTTCCTCTACATCTTTTAATTGTTGCCTTCTGTCTTCTTTTGAACATACTGTTTGGCTGTAGAATTCTTCTGCACGCATCAACTGCATTTGATTAATTAAGTATTTAGTATGGATGTTTAATTATGATATATCTTCTTATTTTCCACTTTCAAGATCAATTAAAAGGTTTATGTTGTTATGAATGAAGATCATCCCTTTTGCACTTATCAAAAATATTTGGATTTTACAAGTATTAAAGATTTAATACATTGGTCATCCAATTCAATTAAACCCTTACTTAGATGCTTTGGCACAATTCCCCAACCTAGAACTGTCTACAAAGATACAGCATCATATTGGCGTCGTCGTCGGGGAACAAAGTTTGAAGTGTTTTCCCTAGTACAACGATTAAACTTACCTCTTAATGGTGAATAAGAGGTTAGTAGGATAAAATCTTTCACATGGCGACTTCACATATTAAATTTGGCTTCATGCAAGCATACCAGATCTCATTCAGATCCGGAGCTCTACTCTCCTTTATCAGATCCAGAGAGACTTGTGAGAATTGCATCTATTAGACGTAGATTAGAACCTTCCACTTCTAATTTTGCCTCTCTTTCACCTGAAGCAGTATCACAAAATGAGCCTTTTCAATCAACCTCAATCCCTGTTGAATTATCAGGTTTACCACCTAAAGTTTTAGAACTCCTTTCTAAAGGAGTAGATCTTCAATCTACATTACTAGTTCATTAGCTTGAGTCTTTGAAATTTCCTCTTGCCCATTCAAAACCATCTGATACTGATGAAGATCCAAAACTTCAATTACCTGAATTGAAACCAGCTAATTTTGTTTCTTCTACCATACAAACCTATCCTTCTATTTATCCCAAGCCTGAAGAGGAACTTAGCATTTATACTAATCCTCTAGCCTTTGAAGATCATGAGAAAATCATACCTAAAGTCCAAAAATTAGTTATTCAACCTCAGTTTTTTAAAAATACTAAACCCCCATCTCAGTCATCTTCCAGCAAAGTTGTCTCTCCTAAACAAACAGTGTTACTACAACATCAAATGGCTAGATTTGGGCCAATTGTAACAACTCGGTATGCAGCATTAGTACTTCCACCAGCAGCTCAACTCCATGATTTTCTTGAAGGGTATTTGAAACACTTACCCAAATTTAATGGAGAAACTAGGCCATCTATAGAAGATCATTTGGCCGCATTCCTTGATTTTGCAGACAATATGAACATTGAACATAAGGATGTTTATACAAGACTATTTGTTCAATTATTAGAAGGAAATGTCAGAATATGGTTCAGGCAATTACAAGCAAATTCTATAAATTCATGGACTGAATTAACCAATATCTTCAAGAATCAATGGGGAATTAAAAAGGATTTTTTTTACTATTTAACAGAATTTGAAGATTTGAGAAGAAACCATGGTGAACCTGTTGCAGACTTTATCAAAATATTTATTAAGACTTACAATAAGTTGCCACCAGAATGTAAACCCCCAGTCACAATAGCTAAATTTAGATTTTCTAAAGCATTTGATGATGATTTTCCTGTAATGCTTAGAGAAAGAAAATTTGAAAACTTAGCAGACATGCAAACCAATGCAATTGAGGTAGAAGCTAACAGGTTAGCATCTAGTAAATTGAAAGCAAAGATAGAAAAATATGAAGGAAAAATGAAAGCTAGAGAGGAAAGTACTTCATCGTTAAAAAATAAATATCACAAAATTGAAGAAATAACCTCTTTATTAAGAAATTTGTCCAATTGAATTTCAATAATGGAAACTCAGCTCAAGGTAGCTCAACAGGTTGCATATAGACCTCCAGTTCAATATAGGAGACCCTTCCAGCCTCAAATTTTGCAAAGACCAAATGCTAGCCAGAAAATTCAACCTACATTAACGATTGATGATCAAGACCCTGAAGAAGTCATCTCAGTTATCACAAATGATATCAATTATTTTGAAGATTCATAATCTCAAAATGTTATTGTCACTATTAATCGGGATCAGCCTCTTGTTCAAAATAAAGAGTCCTCTCAAGTTTCTAAATACCAAGTTTTTTTCTGAGATTCTCATTGTTGAATTGAATAGGAGATATAACCTGAGACCTAGACAAGGTCCTGGTATGCCTATAAAAAATGTTACCTTTAATGAGCCTCAAGAAAAAGTTGTTGAAGCTCCATCTGCCCAACCTTAAAATCGGTTACAAGAGCAAGCTTCTACAGAAAAATTTGTTCCAACTATTTTTAATGTTGAAAGAGAATAAGAAAGGATTAAAATTCCAATTCCCTTATTTGAACTTTCAAGGAATCCAGGTTCTAAACAACAAGTCTCCAAATGGATACAATCTTCAAGTGTAGATGTTGAAGGATATGTAATTAGCCTATAGGATGAGAAGCCTTCAGTTGTTTTTGGGCCTAATTCAGACATGATTGATGAAAGTGTGCCTCCTTTCTATGTTATTACATTAAAAGTTCATTATTTTCTTTTATACAATTGTATGTTAGATTCTGGTGCTTCCCATAATCTGATGCCTAAAGTTATCATGGACCAACTTTAGTTGCAAATTACCAGGCCATATCATGATCTATACACATTTCAAGAATTTTTTGGTTTACATGTTGAAGAAGAAAACAATCATGAAATAAAATCAAATGATGGTGATTCAAATATAAACTTTAAAAAGAAAATTGTTGATCATGATATCATTCAGTTATCAAATGATCATGTTCGAAAGGGATTAGTTCCCCTTCAAAAATTGTTTGATCAAAATGATCTATAAAAATCTTCATTGCTAAGTTCACAATGGGAAGATGTACAAGACTGAAATATTGGTACTTTGAAGAAATCAAAAATGTTAAAATCTCAACCAGTTTGCCTCAGAACATAAAGGAAAATTATGTCAATTTGTTTCAAGAATAAAGAGATGGATTTGCATGGTCATATGAAGAATTGAAAACTTATGACACAGCTATTATTGAGCACAAAATTCCCTTGAAACCAGGGGTTAAGCCATTTCAGCAACACAACCTATTATTGAGAAAAAAGTAAGAAAGTTGTTGGATGCCAAAATAATTGTTCCTTTAAGATATTATGAATGGATAGCTAACTTGGTACCTGTTATGAAAAAGAATGGAGAAATAAGATTGTGTGTTGATTTTAGAAACTTGAATAAATTGTCCTTGAAAGACTGTAATGTTCCTAATAGAGATTTACTGTGATAATCAAAGACATGCAATAATTTCAACACAAAAAATTACTCAGTGAACACACATAAACATAAATTGTGCTCAGAACACCAAATCAGCCAATTTTATTAAATATAGGTACTAGAGTACAATAGACGATGAAAGAAGTGTACCTGGGCTTGCACAAAACAAGATACAAGCCTCGGGAGATCAATACAAAAATGTCCAACTACTTTAGCAAATTTGTCCTCCAGAAAACTGCGTTGGCCCAGTAATTTTGCACTGTTGGCTGACTTGAGACCCTGATTTTCCCCCTCAAATCTACCCAGAAAATTCTACAAAATTAGATTTGAGATCCTTGTCAAAAACCCAGAATAACCCAGAAAGATTTTTCTTTAGTTTTGATGCTCCAAAATTGACACAAACTTCCCAACACTTCTCTACTGCCAGTAAATTTCGGTCTACAACAATTTTTATCTTTGCAGCCCTCCAAAATAGTGTAAAATCTCTCGTCTCCCTACTAACTCCCACTCAACAGTCCAGCTTCAAATACCATTGACCAAGACCAGCCACAACAATTCCTTCCCAAATACTGCGCAGGCCTGAGCAATACTGCGTAAGCTTTAGCCAAGGAAATTCGTACTGATGAGATGGCTCCTTTTGCCCTGCATATTCTCTCCTCTCCTCCAGCAAATTCAACAATGGATTACCCAGCAATTTTTTGGTTTCTAATTTCTGGCACCAACTCCCCGAAGACAGCATAGCTCTAAATCTGTGTCTCAGCTAAGCTCAAAAATTTTTTGGTACCTGTGTTATGCCTCTCCTTGCCTCCTCAAGACAATGGCGATACCTTCTTAGGGTGGCACTCGTAGTCCACCGAAGAGAAGGGTAAGTTTCCTCCTTGGGAAACTCTTGTTCTCAACCACACTTTACTGACCCAGTTAAACAGCTTGAGCAAACAATGTTCCAAATATCAAATTAGCAAAAGATACCAATTGCTACCCCCAACCTTCTGGCCCAAGAATCTCCACGATGTCATGGCCTACCCATCCAACACACACTCTAATCCGTAGCAGTAACAAGGAAAACCAACCTTTCTATGCAACAAAGGCCTCAACGCTCCCCCACATGTTAAACCAAGTGTGAGTTGGGTTATCCTCTATCCTGATCCCACTCATCACAAAACAGAGTGTCCCATCAACCAACCAACTCCCCAAATCCCACAGCGAGAACAATTGCAGCATAGTCCTGACAGTTGTTGGCACCAACCTGTACCACGTCTCAAGCCCCGACATGAAATCAATATATAGACTCCCTACATCACGAACCAATCTGGTGCATGCAAAATTTCCCTACGCCGGCCATACCACGTAGTGGGATCTGTCATCTTGCCTCTTGAAGCGCTCCCAAATATTGACTGGAATCTAAACATCCATCTGCAATTAAGACCCATCAACCACTGTAGATGCTCTTGAGACACCTCAGAATGTCTCACCAAAAGGTGGTCATGCATCTCCCTGAGTGTGGGCTCAAGGGTGTTGAAAATGTTACCTCAATAGAAGATTGGACTACCCCCAAGCATGCATCCATCAACTTGCGCCTTGACCATATGCCACAGCTAGAAAGCCTCTCTCCTGATGCACCGTGTCCCATCCAATTGTCTCAGACCATCCTCCTGGGTCCTGTTGCTCGTGATGTGAGCATCAAGAGACGATATCCAAGTCCCCTGTGTCAGTGTGCAATGTTGGAGAGTTATAAAAGGAAGCTCATAATCAGCCCTGTGTTTAACTCGCTCTCTGAATCTGTGTTCCAAACCCAATGGTGTGCCCAATGCCCTCATCAAGAGATCTCTCTGGCGGAAACACTTCAATCCTGTCCTACATCATCATCATCCGCTGCACTCAAATACGTACCCCTACACTCCTTTGCATAGCACCGAACTCTGTGGCACAACTCCATGCACCACTGGATACCAATTCTCAATGCCATGCCATCATGTACCATAGGGTATCCCATATGTGCCCATGCATCCACCACTCTACTAGTATAGCCACCAGATGTGATCTACACATCCTCATCTTCCAGGTACACCTAAGTGGCCCAACTCCTCACATGCAATCAGGAATAACGCTACCATGTCGAACCTCAGTAGCTCTAGTGCCCAATACATCAATGAGAGGGCACTGTCTCCATATGATGCCCTGTCTGGTGGCCTGACGATGCCACCTCCTCCTACCAACTCCTGTCAGAGTAGTCTAATCATCCTACAATCCCATGTACACCCAACTTGCCATGACAACTCATGAGATATGCCTGCTCCCTTATCAATCCATCCTGTCACTAGTGTTATCAAGAACTCTGAAGGGGATATGAAAAGGTGTGTACGCCCAACCGCTGATTCCATCACGCAGCTACTACCATCACCTATCGACTCCATGACGTGATGGAGAATCCCACCAGATCCCAACGACAATGTGGCCCTCGAGCCCCTCTGAAAATCCATAGCCTTTGTTGAACTGTGGCCATGGATGCATCTAACGTCCTAACCAGCTCCACTGGATGCCAACTCAATATCTCTCTCCATCCAACCTCGAGAGAGGGATCGAATGCATGAACAACCATACACGGAACAGGTCCTCCATCCTGCAAATGTTGCACCTTGCGCAACTCGTGTCACCCCATCTCACTAGTCTGGCCAGTCCATGTAATTTGCCCAGGTAATGCGGCCTCTCTCTCACCAACATGCGGAGGTGGCCCAATAATGCTGCAAGCCCCGTCAATGTATGCCTGAAGGCGACTATCATCTAAAAGTATGACATCTTTGTTGGCTACCGATGCATCTGACTTCTCCTTATTGATGGTCAACTCTAAGGATGGTTGCTCATCCTCCTCCAACATGGGCTCAACAGGGGCCACTAACTGTCCCTCCAAAGATAGCTCATCGTGCATAACATCCTCAACAATCAACGATAAGTAGCTATCGTCTGGAAATTCACACACAGATCTAGATAACTCTGTACCTATCAACTCCTCATAAATAGTGGATATGTCTCCCCGCACCTCATCAACCTCGTGTGTTGTTATCACCTAAAAACTCGAACATGGCCCTGAACACCTCATCAATGGATCCCTCAACAATGGACGACAACTCATCCATGGGTCGCACCTCATCAATATATGGCCCTCTAAGTGTATGTTCTACACTCTCCACTAGGATGTCAACCGAAGCTACCAAAGGGATCTCCAAAAAGGGTGACTCCTGCGTAACACTAGACACATCGACACGCTCCTCACACTCTTGTGTTCCCACAATCTCATGCTCAACCTCCTCCTCAGACTCCTGATATCTAAAGCTAGGTCTCCACCAACAAAAGCGCCTCTCGGTCTCATCCTCTAACTATCCTCCTCTATGCTCCTCAAACGAGAAAGCCCTCATGATCCTAGAGTCCAACGTTGCACACCCATCAATCCTATCCATGGGGGGCCTCATCAAATTTGCAAAAAATGTTTGGTTCCCTCTCCTTCTCCAGTTCACCCAAAAATGAGGCATGGTAGGTCGGTTGGGTTGGCCATGTGTATTGTTCTGCTGAACTGAGTGTGCAAGTGTGTGGCTTCTCTCCTAGTTATTTATCATTTCTTGCATCCCCTCTAAAATTTGTTAGTTCCGCCTCACCAATTGTTGGCTCTACCTCATCAACTCTTCCATGATCCCCTGTGTACTCGTTCCTTTTTGTGTCATTGGAGTGTCCATAAGTTCACCAATCACTGTGTTTGTGTGTCTAGCACCTCCATCATCTTGCTAGCTTCCCCACAGCTGGCCAAGATCATGCTCTGATACCACTGTAATGTTCCTAATAGAAATTTACTGTGATAACCAAAGACATGAAATAATTTCAACACATAAAATTATTCAGTGAACACATACATAAACATAAATTGTGCCCAGAACACCAAACTGGCCAATTTTATTAAATACAAGTGTTGGAGTACAATAGAAGATGGAAGGAGTGCACCTGGGCTTGCACAAAACAAGATACAAGCCTCAGGAGCTCAATACAAAAATGTCCAATTGTTGTAGAAATTTTGTCCTCCAGAAAACTGTGTTGGCCCAGTTATTCTGCACTGCTGGCTAACTTGAGACCCTGATTTTCCCCCTAAAATCTGCCCAGAAAATTATGCAAAATTAGATTTGAGATCCTCATCAAAAAGCCAGAAAAACCCAGAAAGGGTTTTCTCTAGTTTTGACGCTCCAAAATTGACCCCAAATTCCCAAAACTTCTCTACTGCCAGTAAATTTTGGTCTACAACAATTTATGTCTTTGCAGTCCTCCAAAATAGTGTAAAATTTCCCTTGGCTCACTTCTAACTCCCACACAACAGCGTAGCACTAAATACCATTGACCAAGACCACCCACAATAATTCTTTCCCAAATACTGCGCAGGCTAGGGCAATATTGCGTAAGCATTAGCCAAGGAAATTCATACTAATGAGATGGCTCCTTTTGCCCTGCAAATTCTCTCCTCTCCTCCAGCGAAATCAGCAATGGATTACCAAGCAATTTTGTGGTTTCTAATTTCTGGCACCAACTCCCTGAAGACAATGCAGCTCTAAATTTGTGTCCCAGCTAAGCTCAGAAATTTCGTGGTACCTGTGTTATGCCTCTCCCTTCCTCTTCAAGACAATGGTGATACCTTCCTAGGGTGGCACTCGTAGTCCACCGAAGAGAAGGGAGAGTTTCCTCGAAAAACTCTTGTGCTCAACAACACTTTGCTAACCCAACTAAACAACCTGAGAAAACAATGTTCCAAATATTAAATTAGCAAAAGATACCAATTGTTGCCCCCAACCTTCTATTTATAATTGTTGCCTTACTTTTCCTTGTGGGTCCCTCTCAAATATTTCGACCTCCTTGCCTCTTCCCTCTTCCCTCCAATTCGATTTCCTCAAGGAGTGTGTTTTTTCTCATGGAGTGGCCCCCACATCCCACTATGTGATTAATCTTGCATTTGTCTAATGTTTGGGGCCTCCTCTACCATACAAAATTAAATTAATTAATTATCACCCGTTTTTTCTGAATTTGTACCCAAAATTTTCTCCATACAAAATTTTCAAAATTTGAGAAAAGCACTTAGCAAATTTTTATTGGAAGGGATATTACAAAGAAAATTATCCATTACCAAAAATGGATCTATTACTTCAAAGAGTATCAGGGTCTGACAGGATTTCAACGTTGGATGGTTTTTTGGATACAACCAGATTTTGGTCAGTGAAGAAGACAAAGAAAAGACAACATTCACAACTCCATCGGGTACTTTCATGTATGCCAAGATGTCATTTGGTTGAATCAATGTTGGAGCAACTTTTCAGAGGGCAATGGATCTACAATTTCTTGGTAAGGTAAATAAATTCATAGTCATTTACCTTGATGATTTGACAATATTTTTCGATTCTGATGCTAAACATATCAAACACTTGAGGAAATTTTTTGAGAGATGTAGAAAATTTGGGGTTTCTCTTAATCCTAAAAAGTCACTCTTTGCCATGAGGGAAGGCAGATTGTTAGGACATATTATTTCAAAAAAATGAGTTATAATTGATCCTAAAAGATTTTCGGCAATTCAGTTAATCAGTTTGCCTAGAAATCAGAAAGAAATTCAGTGATTTTTAGGGAAGATAAATTTTTTGAGAAGCTTCATACCTAATTATGCTAAAATTGTTAAAGATATTACTGATATGCTCAAGAAAGATAAGGAAGTTAAATGGACATCTAAGCTAGATACTCTCTCTCATATCAAGAAGGCAATTTTTGAAGCTCTAGTGCTTGCTAGTCCTGATTATTCAAAGTTGTTTAGTATTTTCTCCTTTGCTTCAGAAACTACTATAGCAGCAGTTTTATTGCAGAGAAATGAAGATCAACGTGAACAACCAATTACTTTCTTTAGTAAGGTCAAGAGAGATCCTGAAATGAAATATGACATCATAGAAAAACAAGCTTATGCCTTCGTACAAGCTTTGAAAGCATTTAGGATTTATGTTTTACATTCTCCTATAATCGCTTATGTGCCTAACAACACAGTAAAGACAGGGTTGACTCAGCCTAATAAAGATGGAAAGAGGGGGAGATGGATTGCTAAATTACTTGAGTTTGATTTGGATATCAGACCTACAAAGTTGGTGAAAGGACAGGGTTTAGCTAAGTTGTTGGCAAAACCAAACTACAAAATACTTGGTATCAATACCATAATGCAAATTTCAAGGGAAAAGAATCCACAAGAACCTTCTCATTTTTCAAGAGAGAAGAATACGCAAGAACCTTATTCCAGTTCAGTGCCTATACCTCTTCCTTTACACATTGATGATAAGTTTTTATTATGAAATTGGCACAAATATATTGTGCATTTTCTACGTGATTTTCAGTATCCACCTGATTTGACAAAGAATCAGTGTAGATCCCTCAGTCTCAAAGCAATAAAGTACTGCATAATAAATGCAAATTTGTATTGGAAGGATCTCTTAAATATCCTTTTACTATGTTTGATTGAAAGTGAAACAGATGGAGGATGGAGTTTGTGGAGGGCATTATGCTTGGAAGGAAAAAATTATTGACACGTTGAAGCAAAGGTGAGAAGTTGTATCCCTAGTCAGATTTTTGCAAGAAAACTGAGGTTAGCAGCACTTCCTCTTGTTCCAGTTTTAATAGAAACTCCTTTCTCGCAATGGCGCTTAAATTTCATTGGTGAAATAATTCCTACTTCCAGTAATCAACACAAATGGATATTAATAGCCATTGATTACTTCACAAAGTGGGTTGAAGCAATTCTTGTAAAGAATCCAACTGATACATTGGTGAAAAAATTTATTGAAGAAAACATTTTTTCTAGATTTGGTTGTCCTGGACAAATAGATATAGATAATGCTCAAGCTTTTAGTAGCATTAAGATGATTGAATTTTATCAAAAGTATCAGATTGCCTTACATCACTCTACACCTTATTATCCACAAGGGAATGGGCTGGCAGAATCATCAAATAAAAGTCTAATTAAATTCATCAAGAAGGTGTTCCCGGATCATAAAAGGAACTGGGATAGTCATCTAAAATATGCAGTATGGGAAAAAGGGGTTTCACCTAAAATCTCCACTGGTAAATCTCCTTTTCAACTTGTTTATGGAATAGAAGCTATCTTCCCCACTCAAAAAGCATTTCCAGTCATGAAGTTTTTGCAGGAGTCATATGAAGAAGCAAATGATTTTTCAAGAAGGATACATCAAATTATTGAGCTAAATCAAGATAGAGATGAAGTTCAACATAAACTTTCAGAATATTAGGAAAAAATGAAGAGATTGTTTGAAAAAAAAGCTAGAGAAAGAGATTTAAGACAAGGATATTTGGTTCCGAGATGGGACGCAAGAAGAGAAGAAAGAGGCAAGCATGGAAAGTTTGATAATCTATGGTTAGGACCTTTCAGCATTGCAAAGGTCAAAGGCAATATTACATTCATCCTACGTAATCTGGAAGGAGAATATTCCTCATTGCCAGTCAATGGGCAATATCTCAAGCATTATATCCAGTATTGAAGGTCTTTAATCATCATCATTGTATATTTCCAGTTTTCCTTTAAAATTTACAGAGCAAGTGATTTTAACAGCAAAGACTCCATAGCCCGGGGAGAAGGCACATGGATCTGCAGGTTCTCTGCATCTCGCAGGGGGAAGCAGTGCCCAAATGGAGTCAATGTTGTAACTTATTTTTAACCTTATAATAGTTTGTAAATTTCTTTTTATTTCAAAAAGAAAAAAAAAGAAAAATGAGAAAAAGAATGAAAAAATCAAAAGAAAGAAATGAAAAATTAAAAAAAGGAAATAAAGAAAAGAAAAAGAAAAATATTTTTACCTTTAAAATAAGCATGCACATTTAAATGCCTCCATCCCACAACACCGACAACACTCACTCCGTCGATCCTCCACTACCTGGAATGTTAACGTGCCTCCCTCCGGTTATTGTCCAACTCCCTCTAGTGTCAGAATGATATAGCAGCTAGTGCTTATCTTTCGTTGTGCCACCAAGAGCTGAAATACTAGTGCCTCAAATAGAAGAAACTGTATATATTTGATAATGCGATAGCTACTGGATTTGCAGGACTCCTACGCATATACACTGGTGGATTTACATGGTCAATTCAGAGATCTCATGTGCTTGTTTGATGAGTAAGGTTGCAGGAACTTTAACTGTGAACCAAAGTTATATATTGATGTAAGAAATTCAGAGTATATATTCCTACCAGTGAAGCGAACATCGCGATATTTTCGGTAAAATGATAAAATCGCCAATTTATTGAGCGATTTTTTTATTTTCAAAAAATCACAAAAAAATTGTGATTCGATCAATAAAAATTGTGGGCCCATCAAACAGCAACCCAATAAACTTGAAAATTCATTTTTTTTTTTTTCATTTTTGTAGACAGAGAGCAAGAAAGAGAGCTAAGGAGGAGAAGTCATCTAAAAGGGCAAAAGAGGAGAAAAGTGAAGGAATTTAGCAACCCAAGACAACAAAATTCAAGTTTGGACCAAGTTTCAATAGCAAAACGATTTTTCCAGGTATGGGCATCAAATTTGACCCTTTTCTTTTGTTTTTTCTTGTTCTTCCATGGGTTTCTATCACCCATGTATTTTCCATCATTTTTGTTTGCATTTGATTGTGTTTTTTTTTTTTTATTGAGTGGGGAGGGTTTATTTTAGTCAAAAATGCAAAAATTTGGTTGTTATATTTATTTTTTTCATTTCTTCTTGTGCTCCTAGAATTTTTCCATTATTTTTGCTTGGGTTTGAATGTGTATTTTTTCTCATTATTGTTGCATTGAGTTGAGGGGTTTTTTTTGGTGAAAAAATCAAAATGTTGTATTTAAAATTGTAATTTTTTATTTTTATTTTTTAACTTGCAATTTTTCTTGTGCCCTAGGTTCAAATTTCAAAGTTCAAACTTCATCTTACAGTAAAACTCATGAGTTCAACAAATTTACAAACATGCCTATGAAATTCGACCCTATGTGGGAATTTGGTGAACCTGATCAAGAGTTTGACAGATCAAATTTGACTTGCAAGTTATGTGGGCACCACATGACAGGGGAGTATATAGATTGAAATACCACCTTACACAAATTCTTGGACATGAATTAGGGCCTTGCACAAATACCAATCCAGAAATAATCTGAAGAGCCCTCAAATCATTGGAAGGAATAGAAACAACTAAACTTAGCAAGGTAGCTCTGAGGAGTCAAATAGCAGGGTGTGGAGGTGACCGTGAGAGTGGTAGTGGTTCTTCACCATCAACATCTTCTACACCCAACCCTGTAGCTGTCTCATCATATTTTGTTCCTCGAACCACGCCTGGAGCACAGCCATCTATCTCCTCAATTATTAAAAAAAGGGAGAAGGAAGAAGTTGACAATTTGTTGGGCAAGCTTTTTCTTTGGAGTGATATTCCTTTTAGTGTTGCCAGGAACAATCCCTTTTACTAGGCTGCTATTGATGCTCTCACTATTGTTGGCCCAGGATACAAATATCCTTCATATGATGACTATATAGGGAGCATTCTTCAAAATGAAAAGGTTGACTGCACCAAGAGATTGGAGGAGTTAAAGGGATCATCGGAAGTCACAGGATGCACTGTGATGTCATATGGTTGGACTGATCAAAAGGATAGCACCTTTATTAACTTCTTGGTCAGTTGTCCCAAGGGGACAATATTTATGAAATCTATTGATGCATCTGCACATGTCAAAGATGCACGATTAATATGCGATTTATTGGATGTGTTCATTCTGGAGGTGGGTCCACAAAATGTTGTCCAAATCATAACAGACAACGCTGCAAATTATTTTGTTGCTAGAAAGATGATTATGGAGAGACATTCTAGCACATTTTGGACACCTTGTGCTGCACACTGCATTGATTTGATGTTGGAGAACATAGGAAAAATTCCTTTTGTCAAAGATATTGTTGAATCATCAAAGACCATTACAAAATTTATATATAATCATACATCTGTGCTTCATTTGATGAGAACATTCACCATCAAGGAGTTGGTGCGCCCTGCGATTAGACGGTTTGCCACCACTTTCATATCTCTTCAATCCCTCCTGAATTCTATGTGGGATTTGAAGAGAATGTTTCTTTCAGAGGAGTGGCACGCTTTGACATACAACCGCAAACTAGAAGGAGAGGTCACATGCAGGTTGGTTTCATATCAGGAAAGCTTCTAGGTGAGAGTGCAGGAGGTGTGCAGCATTACTGAACCTTTGGTAAAGGTTCTTAGATTAGTTGATGGAGAGAAGCTCGCAATGGGCTACTTGTATAAGGCCATGGATAGGGCCAAAGAAGCCATTCGGAGCTACTATGAAGATAAGGGGGATGAAGGGTTTCAAAAACAACTTCTTATATCAGAAGTAATTGATGAGCGATGGAACAACACACTCCATCGTCCCATTCATACTGCAAGGATCTTCCTGAACCCCGAATTTGCTTACTCATGTGGTTTCTTATTTGATGTTGAGGTCATGGACGGTTTTTTCACTTATGTTCAGAAGATGGTGTCATCTCCATCAAAACGTGCAAATATTTTCAAATAAATGGAGATATACAGAATGGCAGGTGACACATTATGCTTTGACATGGTTGTCCAGGATAGGAGTACTAAAATTCCAGGTAATACTTAGTTTGTTTCAAAATTCATTGTCTCTTCAAGTTCATAATTTCATACTTTGCTTCAACTTTCAATTTTCAGATTTTCATTATTTTAAAAATTTTCTTATATTTATAACTTTATAAGTTTATCTTATTTGTTGTAGATGCATGGTGGACGAGCTATGATGGCAGAATACCAAAACTCCAAAGGCTTTCCATTAGAATACTCAACCAAACATGTAGCTCTTCACAATGCGAGTGCAACTGGAGTATATTTGAAAAAATACACACCAAAAAGCGCAACAGGTTAAAAACTTAAAATATTACAACTGATTTTTTTAATTCATTAAATAATTTTTTTATAATTATTAATTTATTATTTATAATATATATTATATAATTTATTAATTTATGACCCTTGTATAGGTTGGAGTCCCAACACCTCAATGACAAGGTCTATGTCTACTACAATCTTAGATTGTGGGTGAGACAACTTGAGAGGACACTTGATATGGAGGCCATCTCTTTAGATGCGATTGACAACACCACTGCATGGAGGGTTGAGGCCGACAGGCCTAACATGGAGTCAGCCCTTGATTGAATAGAGCAGGAGGTAGTGGAGGGGGAGCGGGAGGAGGAGGAGGAGCAACAGAAGGAGGAGGTGACACCACCTACCCCTGTCACCAGTAGAGGACGTGATCTACCTCCTTTAGCTCCTGGTGCTTCAGGTTCTAGAGCACAACAACGTCCATTTTCAGCCCCACCAGCTTCTTCATCTAGAGGGAAAGCTGTTACATTTTCTTGTAAGAGGGGCAGAGGAAATCAGTAGTATAGGTTATTTGGTGCATTCCTTTGTATATGACATTATGACTCATGATATGAGATACATTATTATATTTGTTGTTGATATTTTGAGGCTAAGTTGGGACTCAGGACTTAGTAAGTTAGTATTCAGGACATGATTCACTGTTATGTGTGATGTAGCACTAGACATGATATTACACATCTTATATATTAGTTTTTTTTCATATTTATGTGTCAATGCATTTATTTTATGTTGTGGATGCTTTAGATATTAAAAAAATTGAAAAACAAATTAATATTTTTGTATGTGTCGATTTTTTCCTGATTTTTTCCCGATTTTTACGATTTTTTTCCGATTTTTTCCCCTCGCTGATTTAATCCCGATCGCGATGTTCACAACACAAATTCCTACTCTGTGGAAAGTGGTAGGAATTTTTTGTTATTTCCAAGGGGCACGTATGATTATTGTATGTGCTTATGATCTCTTCCTATTCTGATCCTCATATGTGCCTTTGTGAATTTATCGGTTCCATAAATATTTTTTATAAGGTGAATCTTGAGTAAATTGAGGATAAGTGTATGCCTCACATTTTAAATGGCTACCTCTTCACTATGATCTCTTCCTATTCTGTTCCTCATATGTGCCTTTGTGAATTTATCAGTTCCATAAACATTTTATATAAGGTGAATCTTGAGTTAATTGAGGATAAATGTATGCCTCACATTTGAAATGGCTACCTCTTCACTGTGATTTTGTTTCTTATCCTTATTGCAAGTTGGGGTGAGGATTAGAACACGTAGAGCAGTTGGATGTGAATTGTCCGCAAGATAGCGAGTTGGATAATGTTCTATGAGCATACATAAATAAGTTGGAGAACATGTAGCTTAGAAGAAGTGGTACGAGTCTAAAAAAAAACGCTCTACAGTTGCATAGTCACATCGTTGGAATTGCCTCATGAAGAAGTTGAAGGTTACAAAATTGAAGAAAACCACAAAGTCGAAGCCATGAGCAGCCATGGTGTTTAGATCTCACATTATCTTATTACCGAGAACCTCATGGAAACGCTGGAAATAGTTCATGAAAGTGTCATTTAAGGAGTAAGACACGCTGGTATGCCAAAAAAATTTAGAAATTAAAATCTATGGTTGTGAGTTGTCACTTTACAAACTACCAATTTTCATTCCCATGAGAATTTTGAATTAGAATATATCAGACAGATGATGAACATAGATGATGTTCATTTTGTTTCTAGGAAGCAGAAATTTCATTTTAAATTGAAGGCACAAGTTGGCCCATTCATAATCAATACTAGATTTGTAGAAAGGGAAGTTAATGTTTTGTTAAGTCAAATGAAATATAAATCAAGTTTCAGTTGGCAATATGATCCATTAGGAGTAACATCCATGAGATTTGAACAAAAGTTTGCACCATATGTACATATTGCAAAGCCTAAAATAGAAATGTATGCTGATAAAGAATAATGGGAAGACAACACTACAAGAGGTTGAAGAACAGGTTTCGAGTCAAACAACATTGTAAACTCCAAGTATGACGGAAAAAGAATTGAAAATATCGAGAGAAAGCTTATCCCCGACAGGATCAAAGTTACAGAAGGCAACATTCAAAGTGTTTAAGCGAAGAAAGTCCATAAAAGTTGAAGAAGAGTCATCAAGAGTTCAAACTTTTGAAAAGCCTACCACAATCATGCTATTAGGAGAGTCTGCATTCTCATTACAACAAATAGAAGAAACCACCATGGATTCTTCTTCTTCTCCTACTTCAGGACAACAGAGTATTTTGGCAAAATTCTTAGAGATGAAAAAGAAAAATGAAGCATTAAAAACTTCAACACATGCAGAGTTCTGGAAACAAACTTCCACAACTCAGACCAAATTACTATCTACTTTAGATAGTGAAAGACGACAATTCCAATTATCATTTCTGGAACCGAAGGTCCCTATGCCTAAGAGTGTTGATGATTATAAGACCTCTGTATTTTCATTTGATACTAAACAGATTCATCCTATACATCAAATTGATCTCCATAAACAACCAGGAGAAATGATCTATACATCATTGATAAGTTCTGCCATGGCAGCATCCAAACTACAAGCATCTCTAAATAACATTCACTCTCAGTTGAAGCTAGAAAAGATGTCTTCTCTAGCTAAAGATACCAAGAATAAGGGGCTAGAAGATCTACTTTTAAAGTTAGGATTGAATCCTAAAGATGTAAAAGCAGTTGAAGAAATAATTAAAAACGGAAATGCAGACATTTAGGCACTAAGAAAACACCTGAAGTTACCAACGACCAAACAACCCCAAGCACAAGAAGTGGGACAGTTGGAAAAAGAAAAGGAAAATATGCTTTGAATGATTGTGGAACAAAATGTGCAGATCTGGCCACTTTAATGATTAGTATCATGGACCATTGCTAGAAGGGGTCTTCCAGTGACTCTATAGAGTCCTTCAAATCTAGATCCCAATGTGAAAGCATCTCTCATAGGGCATTCCACCGGGCAAGTAAGTACTTTTCCCTTGATGAAGGCAACCCTCATTCCTTTGTCCTCCAAAGTGGATATAGATACCAAATTCTTCTTCAATCCCTGCACATACATCACATCATGGAGCAAAACAAACTCCCCAGAATCCATATGAAATTTAACAGACCCAAAGCCTTTAACGAGATGAGTGGAGTTGTCTCCAAGAATAATCTTCAACAGATTTGTCACTATGTCTAGGAACAATTTCCCAAACCCCATTCTTCATGATGGATTGATATTCTTCATGCATTGCTTTCTTCCATTCTTTTTTATGAGCGGCTTCTTCAAAGGTAGTTGGTTCTGCTTCGATTAACTTCGTCATGTATGCTACATATCCTAAGTATCTCTTTGGTATTTTTCTTTCTCTAAAATTTCCTTTAAATGCTCCATGTCCTTCAGCATCTTCAAGTGTAGCTTTTAACCAATTTGGCCTCTTCTTTGTTTTAGGAATGATTATAGGTTGTATAGGCTCACTTGGTCCTTCTTCTTCTTCTTGGTTTGTAGATGTCTTGTCATGTTGCTCTTCTTCTTGAAATAGAGGTACATCTTCATCATCGGATTCAATTGGTATATCCTTGGATCTTTTGTAGGCATGGTTTTCATCAAATATAACATCCCTGCTAACTTCAATTTGTCTTCCTTCTTTGATGTAGATTCTATAAGCATTTGATGAAAGGCTATAACCAACGAAGATACCTTTTAAACTTGTAGAGTCTAACTTCTTTTGCTTTTCTTTTGGAACATGAATCTATGCAAGGCACCCAAAGATTCGAAGATGGTCTATACATGGCTTCTTCCCTATGAATGCTTCTTTCGGTGTCATATTATCAAGGATTCTATGAGGACTTCTATTTTGTATGTATATTGTTGTCATGACTGCTTCTCCCCATAGAAATTTTTGTAGATCTTGATCAAATATCATAGTCTTTATGCATTCTTCAATGGTTCTATTGTTTGTTTCTGCTACTCTATTATGTTCGGGGTTGTAGAGAACAATGAGCTCCCTCTTAATGTCTGCTTCTTTACAATATGCTATAAGTTCTTTTGAAGTGTATTCACCTCAATTTTCGAATCTCAAATTCTTTATCTTTCTCTCGGTTAAGGTTTCAACATCGGATCTAAATTCCTTGAACTTTTCAAATACTTCGTCCTTTGTCTTGAGAAGATAGAGCCATTTCTTTCTAGAGTGATCATCAATGAAGGTCACATAGCAAAGATGGCCTCCAAGAGAATTATTAGGCATGGGTCCACAAACATCAGAATGAATGAGGTCAAATATCTCCTTAGACCTTGTTCATTGCTTGTAAAAGGTTTCCTAGTATTGTTTCCCAAAGCACATCCCTTGCATGCTCCTTCATGATCTTTCTTGATGTTGGGGATGCCCTTTACCATTTGACTTAGAGAAAGGGTATAATCTTGTAATGAATATGCCCATATCTCCTATGCCAAAATACGATGGAATTGATCTCCATGTGAACTAGGGCTTGAGGATATGGTGTTATAACTCTATATAATCTTCCTTCACGAATTCCAATAACCTGTCTTTTCAATACTTGAATCTTTTCCCCAAACCCAAACTTTACCATCTACAAAAGCAACCATATCTCCTCTATCTTCTAAACAAGAAATGGAAAGTAAATTCTTGTTCAAACCTAGGACATAGAGGATGTTGTTGAGGTATGGCTTTACTCCACTTTCTAGCCTCAATGATGTAGATCCAAGGCCCTTGACTAGATAGTTGTTGTTGTCCCCTAGCTCCGCTACATGTGATGATGATTCTCTTGATAGAGTATGAAGTTGTCCACTTTCTCCTACCATATGTCTTGAGGATCCCTATCAATGATCCATGCATTTTCATCATCAAAAGTACTTGTAACTGCTGCCAAGAATCATTCACTCTTGACTTTTCTAGATAGATTGTAGATGATCCTTCCAACCCAGCTTCCTGCAATTTTTATGATATTGAGTCCCCTCTTCAAATAACTTGTCATTGAGGGGGTGACCTTTTCTTCCAAATTGCTTTTCCCTCCTTCAATTGATAGTCAACAAAGTGATCTTCAACTAGTCCTTCTTTAACCTTAGCTTTGATACCATGCTAAGAAATCAACGCTTATGGGAATTAGGATTTGATTCATCTTTCTTGATAATTACTTGAGATTTATGTTGGCTTCTTTTACTTCTTTGTTAGTTTATCTTTCATCAAGAAATTACCAAATTAAATGTATATGAAGACCACAAGAACAAGAGACACAAGATGTAGGCACTCAGCCAGGGCAAAACCCCTCCAAGGGGAAAACCCAGTCCAACTCTTCCACTAGTAGATTCGAATCAAGATGAGACAATCCAAGACCTTTTAGACCTAGACAAAGACCTCCTCCAATCATCAATTCAACCCTTCCTTCCAGTAGATGATCCCTGCCAAAGTCTCCAAGTGTTAGCTTCATAGATGCACCTTCAATCCAAAATTTCAGCCCTTAGCTACAAAATTTCGGCCCCCAGCTTCAGAATTTCGTACCTGCAGTAGAATCAGAAATTTCGGCCCCAGTTACAGTCCAATAACTTCACACATGTTAGAGAGAGATGCCCAAAAACTCGATTCTTGTCTTCCCCTACTTCTTCCTTCTTTCTCCTCAACTTCGCACTTCTTCTTTGCCTCTTTCTCTTGTAGATCAAACTTGTTGAGTGTGTACTACAAATGAGTCGAGTTGCCTCTATATATACTCCTCCTTTTGGGTTGAATAGCCCTAATCTATGCCAACTTCATGGGGACAGGCCCGACTTGGTGTGGAGGTGACAAATGACTCTTTTGACTCAAAAATAATTATTTTTACATGATACAAAAGCCCAAGAAGGGTTTAATAAAAATGACAATGACTCTATTGACTCATGACAAAACCTAGAAGCCTTCAATGGAGCCTTTGACCTAGAAAATAAATAAAAGAGCATGAAACCCATGCTTCAAAAAAAAAATTCTTTTACAATAAATTTATTTTCATGAATTACAATTATGAAGACCGACACTAGTTACATTTTTTTCAACAGATAGGTCATAAACCCTAGGTCTTATGTGAATCCAGTCTAGGACTCTCAATTTTAGCAACACCTATATTGGAACTTGGCAGCAATCGCTCATTTCTAAGAGCTTATTGAGAGGTCCTATATCATCTTGGAGATCATGGTTGTAGATATACCAAACCTCATTGTATCATCATAAATCCCTAGATCTTGATTTCTTGCTCCTTAGGTCTTTCTTGGAGAGCCATTAAGCTTCATTGAAGCAAGTGTGCCTCATATTGAGCCTCTCCTTTGAATGGGCCTTGGATCATTGATCCTATCATCCTAAGTGATTTCTTCCATACCGGGACTCTTCCCATCGGTGAAAGTCCGTAAAGAGCAAGGGACACTGACTGAGGTGGCAGTGGGTCTCTGTCCCATTGTTGTCACCAAGTCTAGTAGTTGCCCCACAAGTACCCATCCTAGGACCCCTGCTAGATTGTGTGGCAACAAGATTTAGGAATGAGCCTTTGTATATAAGCATACTTCTTAGTAAAGTTTTTGCTATTAAAAAACAATTTTCAAGTGACTTTCATAGACGGTTTTGATGTTTAACTTTTGATTTCATGACATATGATTCTATTTGGCCTGATGAAATTTTTCTGCTCCTCAGTGATTGATATTTATGCATAATTGATCTCAATATATCCCCTTCACAACATTATTCCAGTAAGGATTCATATTTTTTGGTCATAACTTCTCCTTTCTCTTATTGAACAATCCATTAGGTTTCCATTCATGATCATCTGTATATGACATATGAGATAAGAAACATACCAGAATGAAAGGAAGAATAGTTGAAGTCGAAACCTCATCAGTGTGGCTGATGCCTGCAGAATATCCAAAATGCATTAAGAGATTCATAACTTCAGAAAAGAATGTAAATCACATGTTCCATACATACAAAAGCAATTTGTACATTTAATTCACTATATTGCAAAGGCTTATTTGTGGATACCATTATTGAAGACCCATATTGGTAATGTATTTAGATCCTCAGCAAGCTGCAAATCATCATACCCCAAGAGGTGCAGAATGGTGAAGATCTATGCAAAATTGGACAAATTGAAAGAATAGCAGAAGTTTTCAATAAACAATAAAAATTACTAAGATCTACCAGGAAGATAAAGAGACATACTTGAAGAAACTCATAAAACCCAAGCCCATCATCAGTCCAATAGCCCCATACATCACCAAAATGACCAGGCCTCTCCTCCCATGGTCCAATTGATTGCCTCCAGGGAAATGCATTTCTAAGCCATTCCCCTTCCACAAAACAACCACCTGGGAATGCAACAGTTCAAACTTCAGCAATTTGTTAATTTTTCATGGAAGAGACAAATGTTGTATGGTGTCTTCTGTTTTACTCTACATTGTACAATGTTACTTCTCTATTGAAACGTCACCAAGTGAAAAGAATGTGGTTTGATACACCACAGGTTAAAATCCAGAGGGGGGTAGATATGTACACCTCCATAGACTTTAGCAGTCAAATCACAGTTTGAAAGGGGGTCTATTATCCCACAAACAAGGAGGTTTCATACACCAATTTGGTGTCTGGCTTGGCTGTGACCTTAAAATGAGATTATTATTACTATTATTATTAATTTGAGGTCCAAATGGAGAGCTATATGGTAATCAGTAGCTTTCCCAATAATTTATTTTCCCTGTAATGTAAATCCCAGAATACATGACAAATTCACAGAATAAGTTAACGAATTTTTTCTTCTCTTTGTTGACTAAGAGTTTCATTGACTTCACTTTGTTAGCTAAGGCTTGATAAGGAGAAGGAGGTTGATTTTGCCAAAGGGTCTCTAAGGAGATGGATGGTTGACTTCATGTCACTCTTCATTAGTTAACGGTTTTTATGGAGTGCCCAATAAGCATTTTCAGACATGTTTCTCGTGCCCAGGCCCCAGAGTGCCATTCCTTACTTACAAATGTATATATCACCATGTGGATCCAGATTCCATATTTCAAGACTGGTATTGGGAACTATGAACACAGATATGCCACACAACCTCCAAGCAAGATGATGCTGCAAAGTAGATTCATCTGTTCCTAACCTAGATATTTTTCTTCCTATGCAATTTTATTATTACCTGCATCATAAAAACCTTCCCCCCCCCCCAATGAACACAGATATGCCACACTACCTCCAAGCAAGATGATGCTGCAAAGTAGATTCATCTGTTCCTAACCTAGATATTTTTCTTCCTATGCAATTTTATTATTACCTGCATCATAAAAACCTTCCTCCCCCCCCAACAGATCATTTTATTCCTGTTCCTTTTTCACTTTATTATTTATTTCTCAAGAACATTCCTCTGTTAATTTCCTTGTATCTGCTATAAAATTTGACCAGAGAAACTTATAGAAGAGTTTGATATAAGATTTGGAATTTTAGAAGAGAGAGAGAGAGATGAGTAATCTTGCCCTAAACACAGTGTACATTTTGCTGGCACAATGTACCTGGGAATCTGATAAAAGCTGGTTTCAGATCGGCAAGCATGGATGCTAGTCCTTTTCGAAACCCATGTCCCTGTGATAACAAATAAATATTAATCAACAACAAATTCAGGAAATAAAATGTGTTACGAAGAATATCAAAGTTATCTAAACATTTGAAAGATCATTTACATGTTCTTTTATTAATAAGAGCCCAAAGGCTATACCTGATGTCACTGAATTTAGAAAATAGTTTACCTGTGGATATGGAATCTGGATCTTCGATGGAGACACCAAATGGGAGTGTTCAGCAAGGCACCCGTATGTCATTAATCTATTGTCCTAAAAATGGAGCTGTCACAACTAGGCAGCCACTCAGGGTTTGAACTCTAGAGTCTAGACATTTTACCAGTGGATATGGATCCTTCATTAAAACACTAGACCAGGGTGTTTGGCAAGGTACGCATATCATTAGTCATTTCTCCTGTAAATGGGGGGTTGTCTCTACTAGGAAGCCACTTGCGAATTTGAACTTGAGATGTTTTCCATACAGATTAACCAAAACACGAGACCAGGGCATTCGGTAAAGTACATATCAGTGTTGCGAACATCTCGATAACATCCCATTTTATCTCACGATTTTTTGGCCTAGCCAATGTTTGCCGATTTTTAAAGATATTTTTATGCTATCTTAATTTTGCCGATGTTTGCCGATGTTTTACCAATATTTTCTGATTTTTATGATTTTTCGGTTTTTGGACCCTTGCCGATTTTATCCCGATGCCGATGTTCACAACATTGTTACATATCATTAGTCGTATGTCCTCTAAATGGGGCTGTCAGAAATAGGCAGCTACTTGGGGGTTGAACTTGAAACTTTTTACCTGTGAATATGAATCCTTAACCAATACACCAGACCAGGGTTTTGAGTGAGGAACATACGTCATTAGTTCTTTGTCCTATAAATAGGGTTTTAACAACCAGGCAACCACATAGAGGTTTGAACCCGAGACTTTTTACCTATGGTATAGATTATTAACCAAAACACCAAACTAGGATGTTAGGCAAAGTATTTATGTCATTGATATTTTGTCAATAAATGAATTTGCTGTGAATAGGCAACAGCGTTGAGGTTTGAATTTGTTACCCCTCATATAGCATAAGGATTATCCCAAGTTGAAGACACTATCCAAGCAGGCTGCATTTGAGGGATGTTTTCTGGCTTTCAAGCCAAGGTGTTGGCAGTTTGATGCATATTTAATAATAGATTATCACCTTTTGTTGGAGGTTTGCATTTTGTATGTATGGAGTGTTTGGTGACTTCATGGGGCTTTTCTTACTGTAATGCACTCTTGATTCACCCCTAGCACATTTCTGGAAGGAATACCCATCAAATAAGGGTTTTCCTAAGTAATATTGGTTATTTGTTGCTACTTGATGTTGTACATTGGTGGCTTGGTGTACTTACAGGGTTTCCCTATGTTTCCCGGCATATTGTTGTTCATGTTTGATTTGACACTCCTTGACATACTCCATTCTCACTTTGGGGCACATATCCTAAGGGCACATCCCTGGGAAAATGGTTTTTCATTAGATGGATGAGATCTATTATTGATGAGCATTGCACTCTAGAGTACTTGCCTTGGAGTCCTTGATGGATGGTTGGAGATGATTGAATGCTTTCTTGAGGAGCGTACTTGTGCACATTCTCCTAGAGTGCCCTCTTTCTTTTCCCTTAGTTTTGGAGGTGTTGATTGTATTGGCAAGAGGTAATGGCTTTAGATATTTTAAGCTTATTTTTAGAGAGTGTGCCACCCTTCATGCACATTCTCCTAGGTCATCCATTCTTTTGGGCCTTTGGATTGAAGAGGATTTGTTGTTCGCACATGGATCTATGGCTTGGCACACTTGACAAAGAGTTTTATTTGGTTATAATGCATAGACTGAGGTTTCATGCACATTCTCTAAAAAGCATTATAGTTCTAAGTAGTTGCTTTAACAGCTATTACACACTTTACACTTATATCTATGCAAATCCACTTTATGTGGGGTTGGTTAGCAAGAATTGAGGAGTGCCCCACATCTTATTGGCACACATGTTGAGGTCACCCTATGTTAAAGGAGTATTTATAACAACTAATGGACCATTGCCTACACACTTATCTATGATATCCACTTCTGGAGAAGTTTAAATTTTTAATAGATTTAATAGAGGGGTGTCCTAGTTCATGACCAAAAATCTTTTGACAGAGTGCCTAAATTGGTTTTATAGTAGTGCTGGTAGATATAGAATGTCTATGGGATTTCAAAATTGTGGTCATAATAGAAATTCCAACAACTATTAAGGAAGCTATGGTGGTGGTAAATCTGCCGCCTTAAAACATTTTTTTTATTTTGACCAACATTTTGAGAAACGTCCCACCAGTGTTGTTTGAGCATTTTGGTTATTTGGGAAGAATGAGATTAATGAATGCACATGGTGGAGAATGCTTTGTATGTTTTGCCAAAGGTGAAGATCACAAGAGGCATGACGTGTTGACTTCTTGATCAAAAATGCTTCATTCAAGGAGACATTTTGCTTGAGAGAGAGAGATGTGGCAACCCTTTCATCACCATTGCTTTATTTTGGGCATTTTTGTCTTGCAAAACTCTATGATGTACTACTCTAGTATTTTTCTTAGAGAAAAGCATGGATCTAGAAATACTTTTTGGTTATTTTTAGGAGAGATTTGTGGAACTAGATTCCACTAAATATTATTTTATTGTAAAGGAGATAGAGCTCAAATCTATATAAGAATTTTCTGCCTCCATTTTTTTCATGGTTGGATTGATAGAGAAATTCCCTCTAAGCTTAGTTGAAGATCCATTTGAGGATGAAGCTAAAGGGCTTGTAATGTGAGGTTTGTCATCATGTTTTAGCATTTCCATGGATGTATTTGATTGTTGAAGTTTCCCTGGCAAATATACTATGATTCAAGAAGGATAATTTTCCATGGAAGAAGGAATAAAGTTGAGGTGAAACTCTCCTTTTGACTTGTTGTTCATCATTGTCAACATTTGGTTTGATATATGTCATTTAATTGAAATTCTATAACTATCTTGTATTGTTCAATGGTTGCATGTTATTAAATTTGATTGATACTAGTTGAAGTGGTGCATTTTCGAAGGGCCCTTTCTTTAATTTCCGCATGTTAAAGAGTTCATGTGGTTGGTTAGATGACATTAGTAACAACCTCGTTGCTGGATGGATGAGTTCAAAGTAATCGCGACAACGGCTCGCATCAAATGGCCACTTTTATCCCCAATCTCTCTCTTTAAGTTGTCTCCTTGCAGGCTAAGGGAGGTAGACCCTTTTAGAAATGAAGGATAAATCTAGGAGACACAGCTAGAACATCAAATATTTGACAGAATAAACGAGATTCCACAGATTAGATTTCACTTTTAAGACCAGTGCCTTATGGAGTCAAACAAGATCTCGTTATGCAATTATAAACCAGTGAATGATGACTAACTGCTGCTTATAATAAAAACCACGATTAATCACGATGATATTTAATGAAAGACACCACAATCATGCATTGAAATATCTTAGCCCCACAGCTGTATTATCACAAGATGAAAATGCCCGAGATTTGTAATATTTCCAGATTTATGATGCTTCAATTAACCTCGATCCAGAAAATATTTCTATAGTCAAAACTTTAGATAAGAATGAAATTTGCCCATTTGACTCTAGAAGATTTGAAATTTTTTTATGTTTTTGTATTTTCTATTTTTTTAGGATTTTTTGAAAATTTTTAATTTTTTTATTATTTTATGTCTAAATCTAAATCTAAAGAAAAGCTCTAAAAAATAAAAGTTAAAATCTAAAGTTAAAATTAAACTAAAAATAAAACTAAATTAAAACTAAATGAAAATTTAAAAAATCTAAATTAAAAATTAAAGTTAAATCTAATTAAAACTAAGTTAAAATTAAACTTAAACTAAAACTAAACGTTAGAAAAATAAACTAAAGGAAACAAAAATTAAATGAAACCCATCTAAATAAAACTGACGCTAACCTAGTGAAACAAATTGAAACTTCTGAAAATCGATCAAATTAAAACTAAATTTCAACGCTGCTAAAACTAAAATTAAAGTCTAAACTATATACAATAAAAACGCATACAATAAAAAGAAAAATGAAACCACGTGATTTACAAATCGCAAGGGTTATTCAGATTTTATATTCGCGTTTTAACTGGTTGCTGGTTGCTGGACGGCAGACAGAAGCTTCCACGGCAGATGAAAGGCAAGCTCCAAATTAATCGTTTCACTGTTTGCTGCAGGTTGGACGTCAAAGGATCGAGGGTTCAAATGGCAGAGACGGCTCAACGGGAATGGGGCAGCATAGAAGTGAATGCTGGACGGGAGCAGGAATGGAGGACGGAGCAGATCGATGGAAGACAGCGTTTTGCTGGACGCTGACTGATGAGGACGCAAATGAAATATGCAGTAGCTTGAATAATGGCGTGACAAAGGACGCGTGGGCAGAGAGAAAAGATTCAATTTGCTGAAAGCTAGATGAAAGGATAATAAACAGGGTTTGATGGAAGAGGCAGAGGATTGAAAGATAAGGGCAGAAGGGAGGTCGATGGTAGAGGTGTGAGCCAGCATATGGGACGCAGATGAAGACCAAAACCCAGTACATTCAAATATCCGCCCAGCAACTCAAATTTCTACCTTCTTTCAAAACTCAGATTTAAAAAAATCGTTTAGTCAATAACGCCCAGATTTGCCCACAGCAGAAATTTGAGACCAGATCTGGCCTTTGGAGGCTAGATCTGCATCAGATCTAAAAAAAAATTCGATTTGAACCCTGAATCCAAACAGATCTGAAGATACACACCAGAAAATGATTAAACCCTCACAGTAAAATTACAAATTTACAACTAATTTACGATTTAAAACCCTCATGGTCAGATCTGGATCTGTTTAGCACAATTTTCAGAAATTTAAAGTTTAAGTGAGAGGCACAAGCCTTCGAAACCCTGCAAAATCACAAATATCGTAAGATAGACCCGAAATTTAACAAATAAAGAGCTTATCAGATTTATGTTTATTGGGAGTCGGCTGGTCCAACCGAAGACTTCCCCAGACGCCCAATCTTTAAAGAATTTCCCTGCACACTTAGATCTGAACTTTAGACTGATAGAGATTTAAGAAAACAACATGAGACCCTTAGAGAAATCAGAATGTTATTTTATGAACCCAGAAAACTGCATAAGATACCTATATGCAGATTAATCCATGAAGGCCATCAACCATAAAATGCAAGAAACCAAATAGCAGAGTTTAGAGAGAATTCACCACATAGATCTGAGAAGGAACATCCAGATTTGTAACCCCAAAGTCTTTAGCTTTATTCCTCAAAAAAAGTTTACAAGAGCTTCTAACAGCAAGTGCACGATTCTGAGATCGGATGATCCAAGAATGACAAAGACCTCTAAATTTATAGGACTAGATCTCTAACGGCTAGTTTGGATGATCCTCGTCAAAATAATCTCAACCGTCCAAAAGATTTAATTATCTTTTAATCCGGAACGTTGAAATTAAAATTTTAGAGAAAAAACGAATTTATCATTTAATTCAATTTCAATTAACTCAAAAACATTATTTTTGAGTTAATTACCCCAAAATTTTGACTTTGAATTAACCACCAAGGCCAAAGGGTCCAAAATTTCTTAAAATTCTCAATATTCCCTTGGCTTGGGGCTTTCAAAATTATTTTCCAAGGACCCACAAATTTTGCCTTTAAAGATTTAATCCTAACTTAGGACCCTAAATTAATTAAATTTCTGGTTTAGGATTTTATTAATTAATTGACCAGAAAATTTAATTAATTGACTAAGAGGGGATTATAATTATTTTTCCAACCCTCTTTTACATGAGATAATACATTTACATACATAAAGGGGGAAAACCCATTCGTATACACCCTCAAATAAATACCCAGTTCTGCGACTCAACATATGATCTAGTAGACCAAGTAGTTCAAACTACTTTTACAAGGACTCGATAGAACACTAGGACTTACTTAGCATGCTGCTGACAAAATCCACCCTAGCTTTGGGGTGAGGCTGGAGGGAAAAACTCTGCCGATCACTTTCGTGAATCAGTGAGACAAAAAACCTCCTAGAATGGAAGTCATCAACAACATACTAGGCTTACCTAGGTTGTTACATACATGGACGGTCCTACTTAGATCATTTACATCATAAACTGCAGAATGGGTTTACATCATTATAAAAACTGTCGATCGGCGATGACATCTGGATAACGGAATCTGAATGGTGCAACCACATCGAACATGACGAATCCCATTTGAAAAAATGGGGGTGTACTGCTATGGGGTCGTTGACAAAGTGCGGTCAACAAGGTATTTCTCACTAATTTTCTGCCAGTCAGATTTTCTGTATTGGATGGCCAGTAAGGCATCCAAGATTGTATTCAGAACTATTGCTTAATAATACAAACCCTCAGCTACTGCACCGATTTTCCCGCATTGGGTTTTTCTGGGGACTTAGTCCAAAAATAACGGTGTCATATGTGTGTTTCTTTCTTCTTTCTCAATTCTTGTTTCCACATATAATTTAATTAGTGAATGCTGTAGTCATATTTACTTCGATATTTATAGTGTAACACAATAAATAACTTGCATGGAATTAACAAGTAAGAGAAGTAATATCAGATTGTTGCAGTAGGGATTCGGGATTACGAAGTTTCAAACCCAGGGGAGCTAGTGATGTCCAAAGCAGGAAAATCATCAAAGAAAGACACTGTTATCACCAAAATTTGGTCATCTAACCATTTACAATTAGATGGATCGAAGTATACCATGTAAGACCAATTTTACCATAGTAAAATTGCTTTCACTATAAGAAATAATTTAATAAACCATATTTTACTAAGTTATTTCTGGTTTAAACAAGAAACCCGATGAGGAATAATTAAATAAATCCTTATTTATTTTATTTTCCTCTAGGAACAATTAATTAAACCACTGTTTAAATAATATTCTTGGTCATATTTAACCCAATTATGAGAAATAATTAGATAAATCATTATTTATCTTATTTTTCTCTAGGAATAATTAATTAAATCATTCTTTAGTTATTATTCCTTGTTAAATTTGACTAAATCACCTAGAAATAATTAAACAAATCATTATTTGTTAATTATTCCTTAACCACATTCTTGAAATGATAAATAAATCATGTATTTGTTTATTATTTCTAAATAAAGGTATTTAACCAATTTAAATATCTTTTCCCTCCAACAAAATATAATAAAATATTCCAAGCAGTTAGATCTTAGTTAATAATATTTTATTATTCGCCATTATCAAGGATAACTCAATATTTTGTTATAAATAGGAGGGTTCTCCATTCATTCTTCACTTTGATCACTTTCATTGTCGCGCTTTGATCATTCTCATTGTTTCTACTATTTTCTTTTGCTTCTTGAGCTCTCATAGAGTTCAACACATTTTGGGTTTTTAGCACCATTGAGAGAGAGAAACTTTTGGAATTGAAGAGTTGAGGACAACCAAGAATCCATCCCATTGAGGGGGACTCGTAACTTTTAAATTTTGTCTTGTCTATTGGATGCATGGAGTAATTACTATTTATTTTCACTATTTAGCTGCTTTTACTGCATAGATCTGGGTTTTTGCAGCTTTTTTTCTAACTATCGAATGCAGATCTAAAGAAGTTAAACATCCATTTTTGTTGTTAGCGCTGTTTGTCAGACACAGCTAAAGTGAGCTCTTTTCGTACACTTGCTTTAAGAATTTACGCTAACAGACACCTTATTTGAGATATGCATGTAAATTGTGTAGGAGTCGCCAGGGTGAATTTAAAGATGCCTAGAAAAATGCTTGCTTCACCCTACAAGCATCGAACTTAAAGTTCAATGAAGAACTAGGGCTTCATTCTTCAAATGGAGTTGCTAATAATGATATGTCAATATGTCGCATGGGGAACAAAACACACGTTTCGTGTCCCCGACAACAACGCCAAAATGTTACCATTGAAACTAATTGGGGTCCTAAAAGGGGATCTTTGAAGGACTACTATTAGGTCAAGGGAAACAATGGAGCAATAGCTCACTGTCACCTTGGCTAAGGCTCCTTACTCTTTACGAACTTTCATCGATGGGAGGAGATCCGTTATAATAATGATCACAAAAATGAATGGATCAATGATCGGATGATAGGTGATCCTAGAAGCCTATTCACAAGAGGCTCAAATATATGGCTTGGTTGCTTTGAAAGCAAGATGAAAGGCTCTCTAAGAAGGGCTTAAGGAAATTCTAAGAGCTAGGGTTTGAGTATATGACTTGTCAAGAAGATTCTTAGCTCCTAAAATCCTTGTGGAAACTTGGCTTTCAAGTGGTCTTTGTGAAATTGGCCTTGATAAGTTGTGGGACCACACGAGACCAAGTGGACTCGAGGTTAGGTCAAGGTAATGGGGTTGAAAAACCAATGATATGCTTGACCTAATCAGGGAGGAGCAGGGGATCAAGGAAGGAATTTTCAATGAAAGGTACTGCAATGATCCCAGTAAGGTTTCTAGCCTAAGGAGACTAAGGGCAAGAATCTATCTTCGAGCTAGGGCTTGCGATATCTCAGGATCCCACCATCAGAATCTTGTGAAATTTGGAGGGCTTCTTGAGTACACTAGCGGAATTGTGGACCAAAAATCGAAGTGTTTGGATGGCTAGATTGTGAGATAATTGATGCCCTATGTGACCGATGCAGGCTAGTCCTAAAAAACAGAGGAAGGTGAAAGAAATAAGCTTTGAGGTGCTCACCTATGGAGGCCCAGTGCCTAATCCTTTGGGGAGATTGGAGTCAAGTAGAATTATGACTATGGATTTTAGATTTTCTAGGTCAAGGAGGCCTCAAAGACAACTTTGCTTAGCATTAAGGCAGAAGCAAAAGAAACTTCAAAGCCTTTATACTTCGTTTTGCAAAATAGATGGCTTATCAAGATGAATTTCAACGATGAAACACCCCTTGGAACATTCATTCATTATACATGGCCCATACATGAAACGTCACTATCTAGAAACAAAATTTCTACAACTTCGCATAAATGAATGCAGTAAATAGCCCTAGAATAGCGAAATTACAACAACAATGTATGCCACAAAATAGAAAGAAAGAATAACATTAAATTGCACTTACATGTATAAGAGTATATCCAACCATCAATATTTTGCCAATCAAGAAGCTCCATGACAAGAGAAAATGATCCAAACATAAAAATTCATTCCATGCTCCAAAAATTCGTCCTCCAAGAAGGATAGTGAAGTTCTCTAAAGAGATACAAGCCAATCCAAGCGATGATGAGAGAATGAATCAACTCATCCTCTATTTATATATTGCCTAATGTAGCCCCTAAAATAAAATAATGCGCATAATAACAACATTGACAAGCTCACCAAACTAGCTCAATAATAAAGGAGTTATCCTCTGGAGAGGGTCAAATGATCAATAATATGTGTCATTGGGCCTTAGAGGAGGCCTAATGAAGCCTGTAGATGCCATAATGTGAAATAGGACTCCCAAAAATAGTGGATAAAGGGTTGGCCCCTTGTTCTCCAAGTAATAAACCCGTGGTGCTCCCAAATGGATGTGGGGGCACACAAGTGTCCTCATTGGTCTCCAAACAAATCGAAGAAGCCTGTAGACCATCTGCAAGGGCTAGGATGATGGTATAAGTGATGCTACATCATCATATAGATCTTGGATCATCTGCCAAGTGTTCGGTGTAACCGTGGAGCCGACTGGGCATGGTGAACCAGGTGCATCTTCTTTGTCCAATAGGTGAACCATGAGTAATCTCTGAATGACTCTGGGGATCCATGGAATGTTGTCTGTTGTTGTGGTGGCCCATGGCTCTCTACAAACACCCTACATGTGCCAATGTAGCCCTCTGGAGGGTTAGGAGTCGAGACCTCATATAGGGAGACCAAACCCAAGATCGAGACCATCTGCAATCCTGCATAAGATCCAATGCGTCCCCTTGCCTTCCAATATACCAAGTCATTAAAGAAATCAAGTAAAAGTGTTTACACACCATGGAAAATAGTTGGGCACTTCATAATGGCATGCCCTTCCATAGCGGGCTTTGGCATGTGCTAATGTCCCCAAGCTCCAAGGGGGGTTAACCAAGCACCTTATTAAGTGGTTTCTGCTTCTAAAGGGGGTGGAATGTCCATGATACATCCTTCAAATGGTGGTGGCATGCGATAAAGTGATGGAACGAAGTAGGGGATGAAGGGGAAAACTGGGTCACATGCCATGGTACAAGGGTAGCTTGTGAAAATTCCTAAACCCGGAATCCCTATTGCAGCAAATTGATATTACTTCTCCAACTTGATAAATTATACAAGTTATTTCTTGTGTTCTACAAGTAAACACTGAAGCAAATACACTGCAACCTTTGTTACATAAATAAACCGCGGAAACAAGATTTGAGCAAGAAAAATAGGCACATATTACACCGTTATTTTGGACTAAGTCCCCGGAAAATCCCAATGCGGGAAAACCGGTGTAGCAGAAGAGGGTTTGATAATATTAAGCAGAAGTTTTCGAATACAACTGGATGCCGAACTTTGGCTATCCACAAAGAATCTGACTGACAGAGTGTTAGTGAGGATTACCTCATGCTGACACTGGAGATCTGGAATTGACCCAACACTGAACTGGACAACCCCAGGCTGCCTCTGCGTAGATCTACGTCACTCCAGTTGGGGACTGCGTCACCTCCTTTTGCTGGTCGTTCTATTGGCTGGATGTTGATCTCTAGCTCCTCCGGTCTGACACCTTGGCACTCCGACACTGGATCTAACTGATCCACAGCAAAATCTCGGATCTCCTCAAGGCTATGTTGATTTTTGTGGGTAGCATCGGATGTGCTCTAGCTTCGAAATTTTGTGGAGGTGCTAGAACACATGAGATCTCCAAGACCCAGAAATCGTTTGGAGAAATTCCACATGGAGCCTAAGTTATTCAAATAATTAATTATTTTTATGGAGACACCAAGTCTAACTTAGGGAAATTAAATAATTAAAGTGAATTAATTTAGACATGTGGGTGAGAATGTTCTAATTGATGAGGATCAAGTCTTTTCTAATCGTCGTTGATTAGAGATTAACTCACGACCGTTGAATTTTCAACAAGAAAAGTATTAAAGGAAGGCTTGGGGTCAGTTGGAGACACTCACATAGCAGTAGCACTTGAGCCAAGTCAAAATTCTGGGGCGCGGTTTGCTGAGAATTTTCGAGTGAGCTTGTAGTGCAGTGAGGGGCAGATCGACAGAGGGATTTCAGATCCGAGGCCGAGAATACAATTGCAGAGAGGCAATGCAGTCCAGGAAGGGTGACACACAGACAGCGTAGGCCCAACAGGGCTGACGCAGACCCAGTCAGGCTCACGTAGAGCCAGCGTAGAGGCTGACGTGGTCACAGAGGGGTGACGCAGGCCAAGAAGGGCCGACGTAGAGCCGGGAAGGGAAGCACTGGGGTTTTAGTGGGATAGAAAGGGCTCGTATTCAGCAGATCCAGAAGGGGTGACGCACCACACTAAATGGTGACACAATGATTGCGTAGGCACCTATGGGGTTCTTCATCCTCAACTGAATTACCATATTTTATGTCTCCGAGAGATAGAGGTACATTTGCTGAGATTTTCTCTGTTGGGAAAACCACTACTGGTGCCCTTGTTTGTATTCAAAAGTTTGCATAATAATAAAACCCTCAAGCGCTGTTGCACCGGTTTCCCGCATTGGGTTTTTCTGGGGACATTTGTCCGAAAAATCTTGTGTGTCCTTTGTCATATGTGCTTAATTCTTCAGTACTTGATCTGTATGTATGTGTAGATCTGCAGTTTGTTTACTTCGTTGTTTTCTGAATATTTCTAAAAATAACTTTTAAATTTAAAAACATAAGTAGGAGAAGTAAACCAGATTTCTGCAGTAGAAATTTCTATTGAGTAGTTTCAGAAATTTTCACATGGTATCAGAGCTATTGCGGATCAGGGGGAGCTGAAGCCATCAATGAAGTGACGAAGTTTTTGCTGCAAGAAGGCAGTTGAGACAGCACAAATCCAGAAAGAGGCAGCGCAACACCAGAGGGACAGCGCAAACCTAGCAGGGGTGACGCAAAGCTTGTCTAGCTGACATAGAGCTGACGCAGAGGCTGACGCAGGCCCATATGGGTGACGCATAGCCTGTCTAGCTGACGCAGAGGCTGACACAGGTCCATATGGGTGACGCATAGCCTGTCTAGCTGACACAGAGGCTGACGCAGGCCCAAGAGGGTGACGCGGTCCGAGAGGGGGTGACGTTGTGCCAGTTGCCATGGCTGGAGGTGTAGGTTTGTTCTTCAAATTTGCTGGTGGGGCATTGTTTATGCCGGTGCAGAACAATGTCTAGCAGGGTTAACAAAGTAAGGGAAACAGTTCCTTAGCAGACTTTCTAGCCAAGAAGTTTGAGATACGATCAGCAAAGTGATTGGAGAGGGCCGATTCGATAAAATTGGAGGATTTCCGGGAAGGAAATCACTGGTCAGAGGGAGCATATTCTCTAGAGGGTTTCTATCGCCAAGAAACCCAAATCCGGTCTCTTGCTGAGAGCAACAACAGAAGAAGGGAGAAGAGCATTTGTTTCGACATTTGAAGCGGAGATGGCCTCGCATGGATTGAGGGATCAGGACAGGTTAGATGGTGCATCTAACTTCGTCATCTAGAAAGCCAGAATCTTGACGGTCCTTGATGAATATCGTATCAAAGATCATGCCGAGAGGGTTGTAGTCGTTTCTGTCGATGTTGATCCATTAAAGAAGTATGAGGAAAATCAAGCACGGGCTAAGCACTTGATTATGGATGGGGTGAAGGATCATGTGGTCCCACATATTGTCGAAAAGAACACGGCAAATGAGATGTGGACAACACTGACCAAGCTGTATCAAGGCACCTCCGTCAAGAGGAAGATGCTTCTGGAAAATCAACTGCGACTTTTTCAGATGTTCAAGGGAGAGGAAATCGACCCCTTCCTCATTAGATTGAAGGCAATTCGAGATCAACTGGTTGCTATGGGGGAAACTCCTGTTGAGGGTCTCATGGTGAGGACTGCCTTGAAAGCAGTCACTGATGATTGGGAGACCTTTGTCCAAAACATTTTGGGTAGAGCACAACTTCCGAACTAGGAGGACATGCGGGCAACTCTTCGTCAAGAGGAGATCAAGAGAATGTACAAGATGGGCAACAACAACGGAGGAGCCAAGATCAAGAAGGAGGAGGAAGATGCGGCTCTCGAATTTAAGGGAAGACGACAACAAGGGAAGAAGAAAAAGAAGGAACTTTCAAAGGTCCGGTGCTTCAGATGTGGCAAATTAGGACATTTCGCCAATACTTGTCCTCAGAAGAAGAAGGACAAGGAAGATTCAGATTCTAAGGCTACAGCAGCGAAGGGCGATGATGGGAGTCATGGTGATGTGACTATGAGTCCTCATGTGCCTTGAGAGAAGAGGTGGGGCGAGATAGATTTGTAGATTGAGCTACAGACAGTGGCACGGGGCAGGATCCTTGAGGTTCCTAAACTCTTGGATCACATACGAGCTATGGGAACCCTTAATGACAATAGCAGGATGACTGGAGTCAGTTGGTGCAGAGGATTATGGAGGCACATTGGTAGTGCTAGGACGTTGAAGACTGGAGCAGCGCAGAGCAGAGGCAACAACAATGTAGAAGCAGCAACGCAGAGGCTGGTGGGATTTCAGCAGCGCAGAGGCAGTGCAGAGCAGCAGCAGCGCAGAGGCACCAAAGAGACAACGCATATTAGCAGTAGAGGGTGCTTCAGTATCGAGATGTAGCCAAACTGACCTGTCTGTCAGGATTTTGGGTGATGTCCTTCAGTTGCTTACTTATTAGCAACTGAGTTGCAGTGCATCAGTTAGTAGTGGCAGTGCTATGGGCAACATGATGCAACATTTGAGAGGGAGCTGCAGTACTGATGAGGCAGTGACTGTGGCAGAGTCATGGGCAACAGTACAGAAGGCAACAATGCAGTGGATGAGGGGCAATAGGCCTAACATCAATAGCTTAAGGGACCAATGCCATGGATCAGAGTAATGCTTCTGGAGTGAAATGTTGCTAGAGCACATTCCTCGCTAAGAGGGAGTGTTGATTTTTGGGTAGCATCAGATGTGCTCTAGCTCCGAAACTTTGTGGAGGGGCTAGAACACATGAGATCTCCAAGACCCAAAAATCGTTTGGAGAAATTCCACCCGGAGCCTAATTTATTCAAATAATTATTTATTTTTGTGGAGACCCTAAGTCTAACTTAGGGAAATTATATAATTAAAGTGAATTAATTTAAACATGTGGGTGAGAATGTTTTAAGTGACAAGGATGAAGTCTTTTCTAATCTTAGCTGTTGATTAGAGATTGGATCACGTCTGTTGATTGTTCAATGAGAAAAGTATTAAAGGAAGGCTTGGGGTTAGTTGGAGAACACACACGTAGTAGTAGCACTTGAGCTAAGTCGAAATTTTGGGGCATGGTTTGCTGGGAATTTTCGAGTGAGCTTCTAGTGCAGTGAGGGGCAGATCGACAGAGGGATTTCAGATATGAGGGTGAGAATACAATTGCAGATAGGTAGATCCATATCAGAGAGGCAGCGCAGTCCAGGAAGGGTGACGTAGAGGCATCGTAGGCCCAATAGGGTTTGTTGAAAATCGTAGGCCCAATAGGGGTTGTTGAAAAGTGTAACTAGGTCGGTCTTCATGATGACTATATAATTATATATTTATTCAAAGAAGATGTCAAAGATATTAAAATGTATTTTTGGTGTACTTGCTTCATGGGTTTCATGAGCAAGCTTTTATTATGTAGATAGACTTCTTCTTGATGTCTAGTAGGTTTATGTCATCTAGGAATAAATATAATTAGGGGTCATATAGACATGAAGGATTTAGTTTAGTATGCTCCAAAGACCTTGTAAAGAAGCTCACAAACCGTCCTCAAAGAAGATGGGAGACAAGCTCTAAAAGGCATTGAAAGTCAAGTGTAGATAGCCCTCCAACATGCTGGAATAAACACATCATAAAGTATTAGTTATGTCGGCATACAAACTGTGGACAAGTCGGCCTAAAGTCAATTTGGTGAGTTGGCTTGAAGACCAGGAAACATACACTTATATATAATTGCTCTACGAATCATTTGAAGACAAGAAAAATTTGGATAAGTTCTGTGAGTTAATAAAAAATGCAGATCTGAAGGTTAATCGAAGTGCTGAAGGATAAATTGGAACACTGAAAGATAAATCGAAGTGCTAAAGGGTAAATCAAGGTACTAAAGGTTAATCGAAGTGCTGAAGGATAAATCGAAATACTGAAAGTGCTGAAGGTTAAAATCGAAGTACTGAAGGAGTGAAGGTTAATGCGAAGAGTTGAAGGTTAAGGCAAAGTGCTGAAGGTTAATGCATAATACAGTATAGGACTAAAGTTAACAAAGAGATAGTATTTTATGCGGACTAAACAACAGTAAAGAAAATTGAAGAAAGTATAAAGGTACAAACTGAGTTATGGATAAGTGCAGGAAAGTGTTAGCTCAAGGTTGCTGATTTGAAGAAAGAGTTTATTAAAGATAAGACAATCATCTTAAGGAAAAGAGGCAACAAGCAAATTGTTGAAAAGAAGAATTAAAGTTGAAGGAGCAAGGTCTTGGAAGCATATCTAGGTCAAGGGTCTAAGTCTGTGTCATGGTACTTGTCATTTGAAGATCTATAAGAAGAATTCTTTGCGGGTTTTCCTTTCCAACAGGGAGAGGTTTTTGCCTTGGCTCTAGGAGCCTAACTTTTGTGTCTTGTGCATTTTTATAATTGACTTGATGAAAGATTAACTAAACTAAAAGAAGAAGAAGACATGAGTATCTCAAGTAAGGTCACAAGTAATTATCAAGAAGAGAATTTGTATTAACCTACAACCCTCCAAATTTACAGCATGGTATTAGAGCTTTGGTTACAAGAAAGGGCTACCAGTGATACAAATCCACTTCAGTTTGGAGGCTACAATCTCAGCTTGGTTACATTGCAGCACTTATAACACAAATATTATGAAACATGTCACCTACATCATAGGTTCGGTGATACTTCAGTTCGGCATACATGTATATGAGTTTAAAAAGGGAAGCAGAACTCGGATAGCACAGTTTCAGTGGTGGTCACAACCTTGGAAGAATACAGTCTGAAAGATTAGCTAAACGAATGGATGACATGTGATCTCAAGTCTGGAACAGCCTAAGAAGAAGATCATTCAGGGAAGAACAAGGTGTATATCTCCTCTTCACTTGCCAAGTAAGTATCTTTCATTTTCGTTTTTAATTTTGGTTAAATGACTTCGATTTGCAAGGAGATACATAAGGTGGTTGTATTACGAAAGATCCTTGCATGAAATAAGGAGGATAGATATGGTCCTCATAGATAACTGAAGTCATAGATAAGGGTCTCCTTTGAATTCATGGAAAAGAACTCTTAAGTTTCCCTCACATGAACAATATTGGAGACACAAAAGAAGCTGGAAGAAGAATTATGAACAGTACAAGAAATTTCATGTCACCGGAAAGGATGGAAGGAGTGGATGGAAAGAGGAGTAAGAGATCATTAAGAATATTCTCTCTTATGATAAATCTCTTTATGGCTCCTAGATCCTGCTTAAGATTTGATGCGATATGACATCATGGAAGTATAAGAAACAAGAACTCATATGATCATAAGGGTAACAAAATCATGGGAACTCAAACATTTGAAGAAAATGAAGAACCTGATTCCAAGATAATTTAAAGAAAGAAGAAGCAGGGGATCTACACTACGATTGAGATCATCTTCTTCTTTAAAGTGATTACTTTTGGTTATATGATAGGAAGCAGTGTTGCACCCTAATGAAAGCAGAGTAGGAGCTCTTGAAAACCTCTCTGATAACATTACTGATGGAAAGCAGTCATCAAGATTCAAAAGCAAGGGTCATCATGGAAACACATTTCTGGGATATTGATGGAGCATGCCAAGAGAATGAAGCTCTTAATTCTTGAGAAATTGCTACAGGATGACTCAAGGGAAAAAGGGTATGAGGTATGTATATATGCTAAACATTAGATGCTGTGAAGCCATGACATATGGTTGCAAGTAATGAACTTCTGTATTTAGAAGTATGATCTATGGAGGAGTATCTCTCAGTGCACGGACAAATGAAATCAATATAATATGTCCTCATGGAATATGAGGTGGTTGTATATGAACAAGAAACTAGAAAGGTTATAAGTTCCTGGGAATAAAGAGTGCGCAGAGAGGAAGAGATCATGACATGCAACCATGTCAAAAGGTAGCTATCATCCGAAAGCCAAGAAGATGTGACTAGGAGATCTCCTGGGAGGATATGTACACTCTGACAGAAGTCTGGTATATAAGAAGACTCTTGACAAAACATATCATTAGGAGATGTGTCAATCTGTATGAAGGATGTTGATACCTACAGGAAGATGTCATGGTGAAAGATCATCACTAAGGTAACTTTTGTTCTAAAAGTTCATATGTATATGTTTATCTGGATGAATTTGTGCAGGGCCACCAATCATGAGAAAGGATGTATGATCCTTGGAGATGATTCGAAGGAAAGTAGCATGGCATAACAATGGACCAGATAAGGAAGTCTGGAGAATCACTTTCTGATAGCTGACATGACTTGGGATGAAAGTGATGGATGATATGTGCCCTATGAAGCTAAAAGTTGGAGATTCCTCAATATCAAAATCCATGACATCGAGGACAGAAATTCTTCATGAGCAGCTGGGTGTCTCACCATTGCTGCTGGAGCTCCCTGGATAAGAGGGAGCCTGATGATAAGTTTCTTACTTGGAAGAAACTTGGTAATTCCTAAGAATGAGCTTAGGTACATTCCTTGTTTAGGAATGAGTACATTCCCTTGTGGAATAGGTCCTCCCTGGTTGAGAGGGAGAGATAGACACATCATTCTGGTCTTGTGAAGACAGAATGGAGGAATGGGTAATCATATGGCATTCGATACTCTTTGAGAATGTGTTAGGGCATTCAAGATAAGAGTAGTCGGGGACCGATATTATTTGAGGGCTAGCTACCCAAGAGAAGAATAGTCCAAGAAGGTCATACTTTGGGAACACCCGGGTGGAGTATGTACCTTGGAGAGACAATGACGAAGGTGTCTATAAGTCATGTGTCTCGCTAGCATTGTAGCCCATTGTCTCGTTGAGAGACGGGGTTGTTAGTCAAGGCCTTGCACTAGGACAATGCTGGTTGATATGATGCTATACAGATGCGATTACCAATCCGATTCTTCTTATGAGATTAATCAGTTTGAAAGTAACCATGTACCCGTATGAATACCTCCCTAGTTAAGAGGGAGTGTTGAAAAGTGTAACTAGGTTAGTCTTCATGTTGACTATTTAATTATATATTTATTCCTAGAAGATGTCAAAGATAATAAAATGTATTTTTGGTGTACTTGCTTCATGGGTTTCATGAGCAAGCTTTTATTATGTAGATAGACTTTTTCTTGATGTCTATTAGGTTTATGTCATCTAGGAATAAATATAATTAGGGGTCATATAGACATGAAGGATTTAGTTTAGTATGCTCCAAAGACCTTGTAAAGAAGTTCACAAACAATCCTCAAAGAAGATGGGAGACAAGCTCTAAAAGGCATTGAAAGTCAAGCGTAGAAAACCCGCCAACATGCTGGAATAAACACATCGTACAGTATTAGTTATGTCGGCATACAAACTGTATACAAGTCGGCCTAAAGTCAATTTGGCAAGTCTGCTTGAAGACCAGGAAACATACACTTATATATAATTGCTCTACAAATCATTTGAAGACAAGAAAAATTCAGATAAGTTCTGTGAGTTAATAAAAAATGCAGATCTGAAGGTTAATCGAAGTGCTGAAGGATAAATTGAAACACTGAAAGATAAATTGAAGTGCTGAAGGGTAAATCAAGGTACAGAAGGTTAATCGAAGTGCTGAAGGATAAATCGAAATACTGAAAGTGCTGAAGGTTAAGTACTGAAGGTTAAAATCGAAGTACTGAAGGGGTGAAGGTTAATGTGTTGGCAATATGATGCAGAGTGTTATCCTTGATGGCAACCCACTTGATGAAGATGATGGCAACCTACTTGATGAAGTTGTCCTTGATGCTTGATGAGTTTATTAATGATGTAAATCTGATGTTCTACAAGCAGCTCAGAAGTACCAGAGAAAGAAATATTAGTAAGGGCCAGAACAATGATGAAAAGTGTCACAATTTTTATGCGTTTGTTTAGATATTTTGTATGCACGCGGAAAGTACGTGCCGTCGCATATGCCTAATTTGCGCTCTTAAATTTGTAAATCAGACTAACCACAGATTGGCCCATTGTATTGAGCGCCGGATCGGGGTCTCCGTCCACGAATACCATCGGAAGTAATGTGGTTTTGGCTCATGGTATTGTCAAAGGCTAAGTCTATTTAAGGAGAATAAATTCACTGTGCAAGGGGTGTGCAAGTGTCTGGGCTTGAATGAATACTTCACTCTGAATTTTATCTGTATGGATGAACTCTGTTCTTAATCAATAGATCTGAATCTATGATGCACCTATGAATGTGATGAAGATTCAAATCCTCTAGATCTGGAAATGATGAATCTCCAGGATGATCTGAAAAGAAGTAATGAAGACCTGGCGCAAATCTATGGAATAAATTGAAGAAAGATGGGTAAGTTCATAGATCTAGTCTGTTCTGCAAAGTTTATCTTTTATAGATCTATACGCAGGTTCGTTTCATGTAAAGCGCGTGTATATGTGAATATGTTTAAACAAAGGCGCGTATGGACTGTTAGGGTTTTTCTGAAAAGTGCACAGATGTATACGCGGGTTCGATGCATTAAAAGCGCGTGTATATGCAGGTCTATTTAAAGAAAAGCGCGTATGGTATCTGAACTGATGGTTTCTCAAAGCTGATTGAGTTTCTGCATATCTATTCTGAAGTCTAGGCTATCTCTGATATTCTAGTTACAGTGGTTTCACTGTTCTGTTTGATGCAATGGGAAAAGGATGTTTGCTGATGAGTGAAGGATTGTGTTGAAGCTATTTGATCCAATTTGAAAATTGATGAAACGTGGTTTACAGTGGATCTGAGGGTTGAAGCATTTAGTCTGAAAGTAGAAGCTTTTCTGCCAGTAGAGGCTGGTGCTAATATCAGGGGATAGTAGCTCCCTTCCAGGTGAGGCTGGTAAACGAGAGCAGGGGGTTGTTGCTCCCTTCCAGGAGAGGCTGGTAAATGAGAGAAGGTTGTAACCTTATGCAGGTTGGTGCCTGCATGCTGGTATAAGTCTACACCAATACATGATTGTAAGAAGTTTTCTTTATATAATAAATATTGAAGAATGAGACGACGACAGCGGTGGTTTTCTCCCGAATTGGGTTTCCACCTTAAATCTTGGTGTTCATATGTGTTGATGATGTGTAATGATTTATTCTGTTCTTATTGCACCTGTTTACTACTTACTTAACATCTGATGAATGAATAAAGCACTGATCTAAGTTAAGAATTAAGTGCATAATTAGATCTCTATGAATACGCGAGTTTCCTTCTGATTATCCACGTATATACGCTAGTTTTGTTCAGTAAAGTAGTGTATGGGTTTAAAAGAAAGAAAAATCAAATAGTTTTCTGTCTGCACTAAATACTGATTCACCCCCCCCCCCCCCTCTCAGTATTTTTCCCAACAATTGGTATCGGAGCAGGTCCTTCTGAAAAGCTTAACCACTAGAAGGAAGATCAAGCAAGATGAGCAATCAGGATGGAACAGCATCTATCAGGCCTCCACTTTTTAATGGAAAAAATTTAATCTTCTGGAAAACAAGGATGAGATCCTATCTTCAGTCTCTGGGAGCAGATGTATGGGCCATTGTTGAAGGATGATATCAATATCCAGCCACTGTACCAATAGATCCAACGGAAAAGAAGAATTATGAAACAAATGCAAAGGTGGTCAATGCTCTATTGGGAAGTCTAACTGAATCAGAATTTGTCAAATTCATGCAGCTGAACACAGCAAAGGAAATATGGGACAAAATCATTTTAAGTTATGAAGGTGATGCAAAGGTAAAAAGTGCAAAACTCCAAACTCTCAGAATTGAATACGAAAATTTAAGAATGCATAGTAATGAGAGTATTTCCAGTTTCTTTTTACGTCTTGATGATATTGTAAATCGCATGAGAAATCTGGGAGAAACAATAGCAGAATCTACCTTGGTTGAGAAAATCTTAAGATCTCTAACGACAAAATCTGAGTCAAAAGTTTCTGCTCTTGAAGAAAAACAGGATCTTCAAAATCTTACCGTGGTGCAACTACATGGCATACTAACTGCATATGAAATGAGAAGAGGAGGACCATCTGAAGTCAAAGAAGCCGTCTTTAGAGCTTCTACAAAAGGGAAAGATGTACAAGAAGCAGAAGGATCAGGATATATCTCAGAAGAAGAGGAGGTAAATTTTGTAAAGAAACTTCAACTTGGCACAGGACGGTTCAGAGGTAAGCTTCCTTTCAAATGTTTTAATTGTGGAAGAGTTGGTCATTATGCTGCTAAATGTCCTCATAAAGAAACTCCTGCAAAAGGGAAGGAAGTAGCAAGAAGGAATAAGAACCGGTCTAGCACTAGAAAAAGTTACTATACTCATGAAGACAGTGATGGGTTATCTGATAGTGAGGAAGAAGGTGAACAAGATCTTAGACTTCTTATGGATTTTGATAATGAATCTAAAGAAGAAAAGGATACTTTTATGGATGCTCTAGAGGACAATGATTTTCTTAATGAAAACAATCAACTCAAAATATGCTTAGAAGAAAGTAAAATAATCATAGAGACTCTGAAAAATCAGATTGAAGAAGAGAAGAAGCACAATGAAAAATTAGAATGTGAAGTGGTAAGTCCAAGAAAAGAACTTGAGAAAGTAAAGACTCTGAATCTTAGATTTGTTAAAGGATTTGAAACCTTAGATGAAATTATCAAGGTACAACGTTCTCCTCTTATAAAGACAGGTCTTGGATATACCGGAGAATCTTCTTAGGCTTCAGCACCAAATTATCTAAAAGCAGCTACAACTGGTCTACAACATTCTGCCACTCAGCAAGGGGATAAAGAATCTTCACAGGTAAAGCATGATCAGCTCAAGTCAAAGAACTTCAACAAGAATACTTTTCAAAGAAACACCAACCAACAGGGAAATTCAAATAGAAGATTTCATGATCGTAGAAATTTCTACTTCAATGGACAATGTTTCTCATGTCACAATTTTGGTCATAAAACTGTTCAATGTGTTGCATATAAAACTATCATGACAAGAGAAGCAAGAAAGAAAATGATTGATATTGGAACAAAGAAGAATACCTATAACAACTTTTCTCCTCTTCAAAATGAAGTTGAATGTACTTATTGCAATAACTTTGGCCACGAAGAATCTGAATGCAGGCGCAAAGTCCAGCTAAAAGAATATGTTCCTTCAAGCACCAAAGTATGGAAAAAGAAGGATTTGCAGGTTGAAAATTGTGGCATAGCTTTATTTGCAGAAGGTGAAGAAAATCAATGGTACATTGATAGTGGATGCTCAAAACACATGACAGGTGACAAGAACAAACTTCTTGCATATAGTGCTCTAGAAAAAGAAAAGAATGTTACTTTTGGAAATGATACACCTGCTGTTATTAAAGGAAAAGGGTCTGTTTTCCTAAAAGAAAAGGTGAAAGCCAATAATGTCATGTATGTGGATGGATTAAAACATAACCTGTTAAGTGTAAGTCAAATGTGTGACCAAGGAACTGAAGTTGTCTTTAGTTCAAAAGAATGTGTGGTACGTGATCTTGATACAGGTAAAAACAATTATAAAAGGAAAAAGAACTCCGAGCAACCTGTATGTATTGAAGAACTGCAAAGATCAATGGTACTTGAGCAAATCTTCAGAAAATTGGCTATGGCATAGAAGGTTGGGGCATCTGAGCTTCTCTCAAATCAACAAATCAAGTAGACTTAAAGCTGTTCGTGGTCTTCCCAATATTACTCTACCCGAAAGTATCATATGTAAATCTTGCCAATTCGGTAAACAGACCAGAGTACAATTTAATGCCAAGGAAGGATCATCAAGTAGGCCTCTTGAACTCATTCATACTGACATATGTGGACCTATGAAGAAAAAGTCACCACGTGGTGAACAATACTATATCTTATTTATTGATGATTTCTCTATAATGTGTTGGATTGGGTTGCTTAAACACAAAGATGAAGCATTTGAGAAATTTCAGATATTCAAAGCTCTGGTTGAAAATGAATTAGATCTAAAAATCAAATGTCTTAGATCTGATTGAGGAGGTGAATATACATCAGATGAATTCCTTGAATTTTGTGAACAACATGGCATAAAAAGACATTTTTTTGTAGCTGGCACTCCACAACAGAATGGTGTAGCAGAAAGAATGAATAGAACAGTTCAACAAATGGCTAGAGCTATGCTTGATGATTCCGGAACACTAGACACTTTTTGGGGAGAAGCAGCACACACAGTAGCAAATATTTTTAACAAGGCACATATTCGAGTAAACAGTGATAAAACTCCATATGAACTCTGGTATGGTAATCCTCCCACTGTGAAGCATTTTAGAGTTTTTGGAAGCAGATGCTTTATCAAAAACAATGATGAAAAACTTGGTAAGTTTGAACCTAGATCAGATGAGGGAATATTTCTTGGTTACTCCTCTACGAGTAAAGCATATAAATGTTACAATAAAAGACTTCGAAAGATTGTTGAATGTATTGATGTTGTTATTGATGAGTCTCCTGCAGCTCCAAAAGAAGAAAAACAAACCACAGATGAAGACGATGATGACGTATATCCCTCTACATCAAATATAAATGATATAGACAGTGGATCCAATGAAGAACGCGAAGATGATTTATCTGAAAAAGCTCCATCCAGATATGTTCAAAAGAATCATCCAGAATCTCAAATTTTCGGAGACAAGGGATCAGGTGTACAAACAAGAAGGACTCTTATGGGATCTTCTAGCTATCTGGCATTTCTATGCACTATTGAACCGCACAATGTTAATCAAGCTAGCAAAGATGAATGTTGGATTCAAACCATGAATGAAGAGCTTGATCAAATTGAAAAAAATCACACTTGGGAATTAGTACCAAGACCACATGATAAAAATGTCATTGGAACTAAATGGATATTCAAAAACAAGTTAAATGAGAATGGGGATGTTATAAGAAACAAAGCTAGACTTGTTTGCAAAGGGTATACTCAACAAGAAGGTATAGACTTTGAAGAAATTTTTGCTCCTGTAGCTAGAGTTGAAGCCATAAGAATGTTTCTTGCCTTTTCAAGCTTCCAACAAATCAAATTTTATCAAATGGATGTTAAGTCTGCATTTCTCAATGGTGATCTAGAAGAAGAAGTTTATATAGAACAACCAGAAGGATTCATTTTGGGAAATGATGAAAATCTTGTTTGTAGACTTAAAAAGGCTCTATATGATCTCAAACAAGCTCCAAGGGCATGGTATTATCGTCTTGACAAATATCTTCATCAACAAGGATTTTCAAAGGGGTCTGCTGATAGCAACTTATACACAAAAAATGAAAATGATAAACTATTGATTGTGGTTGTATATGTTGATGATATCATTTTTGGAAGTAATGAAGAGTCTATGAGTCAGAAATTTTCTTCTGTTATACAGCAAGAATTTGAAATGTATTCAATTGGGGAACTAAAATTCTTTCTTGGCTTGCAAGTGCATCAAGCAACAGATGGCATATTCTTATCACAAGAAAAATATCTTAAGAAAATTCTGAAGAAGTATGGCATGGAAGAGTGCAAACTTGTAAGTACACCAATGATAACCGGATGTAATCTTAGTTCTCATGATGATTCTCCCACAGTGAATCAACCAGAATACAGATCTATGATAGGAAGTCTACTTTATCTCACTGGGACTAGACCAGACATTATGCATGCAGTTGGGATTGTGGGACGATTCCAAGCTAATCCAAAAGAGTCTCACCTTCAGGCTGTCAAAAGAATATTCAAATATTTGCAAGGAACTCAAGACTTTGGACTATGGTATCCAAAGGATGCTGATCTCACCCTTCATGCTTACACTGATGCAGATTGGGCTGGAAATGTTGATGATCGGAAAAGCACTAGTGGTGGTGCATTCTATATGGGGCCCCGGTTAGTATCTTGGTTCAACAAGAAGCAAAACTCTATTGCCTTATCTACAGCAGAAGCAGAATATGTGGCTGCCGCATCATGTTGCACTCAACTTCTTTGGATGATGCAAACCTTACAAGACTTTCAAATCAAATGTTCACCTCCTATCTCCATTATGTGTGATAATACAAGTGCCATCGGTATCTCAAAGAATCCTGTTATGCATTCCAAGACCAAGCACATTCCCATCAAGTATCACTTCTTACGTGAACAAGTGCTTGAACAAAAGGTGAAGTTGGAGTATGTTCCCTCCAAAGAACAAGTTGCTGATATATTTACCAAACCTCTGCCCAGGGAAGCATTTGAATACCTTAGACAGAAGCCGGGTGTTGTCTCTGCCTCTCAGAAGATCAGATCTGATTAAATTTAGAAGATTAAATTGGATACGCGGGTTTCCTGAAATACAGTCGCATATATACGCGAGTTTATACACTAAAAGCCGTGTATGGTTGATTGCTGACAATTGTTGTGGGTCAACATTTTTCAGCACAAGTTGTGGTGCTGTATGGTATCTCTGGTGATGTTTCAGCTCTCATATTTCTGTTTCACTCTCTGATATTTGATGAATATTCCTTGATTATCTGCTGATTTAAAGTGTTCAGGTTGCACAAGCTAAGGGTGAGATGAAGGAATAAACTGACTCAAGAACAGATCTACGGTTTCAGGGGGAGCATTAGCTTTGCTGAGTATTATGCATTGTTGGCATTATGATGATTCTGAAATATGATCTCTCTCTTGAGGTCTTCTTAGTTTTGGTTATAAAAGTCATATTTGTATTTTGATGAAAAGGTCATGTTGAGACCTATGATGTAAACTTGTAATATTCAGTCATGTAAAGGACTTGTTCAATTTCTGTAAATCCACTTGGTTGGATCATTGATGTAAGTATGATTCCTTGGTGATAGGAAAGGTCATAGAGTCATGTACTTCATTGAAAAATATGTTTGAGGATTCGGCATGAATTCAGGGGGAGCATGGTAACTTCAGTACATCAGATCTACAGAGCTCTTCTATCAGATTCGCCCTTTGCCCTTGATGTCAAAGGGGGAGAGTAACATGGTGTTTGAATAGAGGGAGAATATCATGGTTACAATCAATGTATCTATCTGTTTTGACTATCAAACCCCATCATGGCTGCATGGTTGCCATCAAGTCCAAAGGGAGAGATTGTTGGCAATTTGATGTAGAGTGTTGTCCTTGATGGCAACCCACTTGATGAAGATGATGGCAGCCTACTTGATGAAGTTGTCCTTGATGCTTGATGAGTTTATTAATGATGTAAATCTGATGTTCTACAAGCAGCTCAGAAGTACCAGAGAAAGAAATATCAATAAGCCAGAACAATGATGAAAAGTGTGTGTCACAAAGAATACGCGGGTTTGTTTAGGATAAGTTGCGTATGTACGCGGAAAAGTACGTGCCAAGTCGCGTATGCCTAATTGCGCTCTAAATTTGTAAAACCAGGGGACTTTACCATGGTATTGGCCCATTGTATTGAGCGCTGGATTGTCCCGTCCACGAATACCATTGGAAGTAATGTGGTTTTGGCTCATGGTATTGTCAAAGGCTAAGTCTCTTTAAGGAGAAGAAATTCATTGTGCAATGGGTGTGCAAGTGTCTGGGCTTGAATGAATACTTCACTCTGAAGTTTATCTGTATGGATGAACTCTGTTCTTAATCAATAGATCTGAATCTATGATGCACCTATGAATGTGATGAAGATTCAAATCCTCTAGATCTGGAAATGATGAATCTCCAGGATGATCTGAAAAGAAGTAATGAAGACCTGGCGCAAATCTATGGAAGAAATTGAAGAAATCTGGGTAAGTTCATAGATCTGGTCTATTCTGCAAAGTTTATCTGCTATAGATCTATACGCAGGTTCGTTTCATGGAAAGCGCGTGTATACGCGGATCTGTTTAAACAAAGACGCGTATGGACTGTTAGGGTTTTTCTGA